>JBBPFJ010000033.1:5000-659551 GCA_037975025.1 Excoecaria agallocha | reverse complement strand
AATCTTCTCATAGTGCTCTTAAGGTGCTTGAGCACACCCACCGGTGCTTTGAAGAGAGAGAGATAATATAATGGCAGGCTAGATAATGTTGTCTTGATTAACATGAGCCTACCAGCAATTGAGAGAAATCTACCTTTCCAACCGGAGAGCTTGGAAGAGAATCTATCCAGAACTGGTTTCCACACGGCTTTTCTGTGCGGGTTTGCTCCAATTGGGAGTCCTAGATAAATACAAGGCAAAGACTGGATGCGACATTTAATCGAGGTGGCATAGCTGTTAAGAATATCTTGGGGTACATTCACACCACTCAAGGAGCTTTTATAGAAATTAATATGCAGTCCGGAGATAATAGCAAATAGCCTCAGAATTCTTTTAACATTAAGAACCATTTCCAGATTATTTTGAAGCAAAATTAGAGTGTCGTCCGCATACTGCAGGTGTGTCACTTCAAAACTAGGTGGGCTGTGGGGAGATGGTTTTAATCCCTTAAAAAGGTTCAGCTGATTCCCTTTCTTGATCAAAGCTGATAGACCTTCCGTGACAAGTATAAACAAGAAAGGTGAGAGAGGGTCTCCTTGCCTGAGCCCGCGAGATAGATGTATCTCTCTCGAGGGGTTACCATTTATTAGGATAGCTACTCTAGCAGAAGAAATACACTCTCTTATCCAGGCACGCCAGATGAGTCCAAAGTTCATATTTTCCATTACATGATCTAAAAACTCCCAAGACACCGAGTCAAAGGCCTTGTGAAAGTCTATTTTAAGCAGTAGTCCACTCTTCTTAGATTTCTGTAGAGAGTGAATGATTTCATTTGCTACCATTATCCCATCCAAGATCTGCCTACCTTTCACGAACGCACTCTGTTCATCACTGATCACCTCCCCCAGGACCTCCCTAATTCTCAATGCCAGAAGCTTTGAGATGATTTTATATAAGCTGCCAATAAGACTGATTGGTCTGAAGTCTTTTAAGTTGGAAGCTCCCAAGGTCTTCGGAATTAAAGTTATAAAAGAGGAATTTATACCTTTTGGTAATTTGCCTGTAATATAAAATCTGTGAACCATGTCAACAATGTCATTTTCCAGTATTCCCCAGGCTGCCTTGATAAAACTGAAGTTAAACCCATCTGGTCCTGGAGCTTTTGAGCCTTCACAACTCCAAACAGCTCTTTTTATTTCCTCCTTGGAGAAGGGTCTTTCCAAGAAGCTAGCTGAAGAGGAAGAAAGTTTTCTAAAAAAATAGGCTGGCATCTGAGGACGAAGATCGACTTTTTCTGTGTAGAGGTCTTCATAGAAGGAAACAATCTCATGCTTAATAGAGAACATATCAGAAATGAGTCCATGAGAGGTATGCAACTGACTGATGCGGTTGGCAGAAGATCTAAGGCAGGCAGCTAGATGAAAAAAATGGGTATTTTTGTCCCCATTCTTAACCCAATTAATTCTAGATTTTTGCCTCCATAAAGATTCTTTGATTTTGAGCTTGTTCCATAACGAATTCAGAATGTTAATTCTTTTTTTCCACATAGCTTTCTTGATCACCAAATGAATATCTTCATTTTCCAGATCAACATCAATCACTTCCAGATCATTTTCTAGCTGTTTAATGGCTTTATCAACCAGACCAAACTCAGATTTGTTCCATGAGGCAATCTTGTTTTTGAGAAATTTGAATTTGTGCTGTATTTGTCCATCCTTACAGCTACCCAGGCCTTCCCACCATCCTTTGATCAAGTCTAAGAAACCAGGAGCTTGCAGCCAGCAATCAAAAAATCGAAATGGCTTAGGCCCCCAATCTACTTTGTTCAAAAAAAGCCATATGGGGCAGTGGTCAGAGAGACCTTTAGGTAGGCAGAATTGTTTAACAGCACCACAACTAGTGATAAAGAGATCATTTACTAAAAATCTGTCTAGCCTGCTTCTGCTATAGGAGTTACCCCAAGTGAATTGCTTTCCAATTAGAGGTAAGTCTATAAGAGCATTAGCATTCACAAAATCCAGAAATGCCTTATCCTTTTTATTCATACCCGAATTATATCTCTCCTCATGCCGCAGTACAGCATTAAAGTCTCCAGCAATGATAACAGAATAATTGGGTTTAACAAGTGGACTAAGTTGGTTCCAGAGAGAGGCTTGTTCGGCTTCAATCAAGGGAGCATACACAGCACATATAAGACATTCAGAATTAAGAGATGGCAGCATACCTTTAACAGCAATCCAGTTTTCTCCTTTCATGTGTAAGCCTCCGGTGAAGAAATCTAACTTCCAAGAAACAATCAACCCTCCGCTGCTGCCTAGTGATTCGAGATAAACCCAGTCGTGGCTTTGATTACCCCATATTTGCCGTACCTCTAAGGAGGAGGGGGACTGCATCTTTGTTTCCTGGATGAGAACCATACCTATTTCTTTCTTTTTTATTAATGCACCCACAGCCTTACGTTTGATGCTGGAGTTTAGACCTCTTACATTCCAAGAAAGCATTGACATAGAAAGATAAAGGCCACACCCAAAAAGAGAACAGGGGCTCAGTAATTTCGGCTACAATCAGCATGATATGTGCCGATAGGAGAGTTATCCCATGCATCCATGTCCTTCTGTTCCATGGTTTTGACTTCATTAATGAATTCTGCCTCTGACTTTCTTATTTTCACTCCCATTAGATCTGCCAATTCAAGAACTTTTCTAGCCTCTGTTAAGCCAATTTCAGCTGAAGAAATGGAAATGGGGGGTGACAAAATGGTTGCGTTTCTAGCTTGAATGCACCCATCAGTAATACCAAACATAGCCTTTACAATCCATTTCCCCTTACCAAACATAGCCTTAGTGTTTCTTTTATAATTAGCTTCAGATATTTCAGTTCACGAAGAAGATCTTCATCGTTGATGTTATCTTTTCCGTCAAACACTCTGCTTACTTCTTCTTGTGCCTTCTGCATTACTAAAGGGTTCTTCACCATTTCTGCTATTGCCCATTCAGTAGTTACTAGCGATGTGTCACTCGCACCAGCAAATACGTCCTGTAATTGATACCATTCTATAGTTAGTTTAAACAACTAATTAAACACACATATAATACTAAGAAAACTAAAATAAAAGATTAATGATAATGCTAACCAGAATGAGGGCTTTGATATTGTCTTTGGTTAATGGCAACTGAAGGTTTCCATGTTCCTGAATATCCAAAAGAACATCTAAATTAAATATTGGCAGCTTCAGCAGAAGAAGCCTTGTTGGCTTTTTGTTCATCAATGACTTGCTCAAGAATCATGTCTACTTGTCGATGAGCCTTGTAGAGTCTAGAGGTAGCCCCACTGATAAAATGGAGGAATTTAAAGGAAGGAAACGCATCAGCAAGACTGAAACCTCCCGCTTCTTTAATAGCACTATCTACCAGTGTCAAGAATTCTTGCTGCTGCTTGAATTTCTTTCCCATGGATGCTATGGCGATGATGGTATTTCCTAAAGCAGAGAGTTTCTTACTGAGATTAACAGGCGATCCAGCATTGGAATAAATGAATTCCATCAAATTAGAGATCTCTTCCTCAAAGAGCGGCTTGAAGGAGCTGACACGCTTGGCACTAAGCAGCTCAACAATGGCAATTTTCTTCATTTGCCTCCAATAGTCTCCATAAGGGGCAAATGAAATATCCGTACGTTTATAGAGCAGCTCAACAATAGCAGCAGCCGGGAGAGCAGGTCTGCCAACGAATTGAAATTCATGGGTTTTCATTACTTGTTTTGCTAGTCCTGGTGAGGAAACTACCACCAAAGGAAGTTGGCCAAGCTGAATATGCATAATGGATCCATAAGTTTTGACCAACTCTGCGAGGCGACGATGCGTTTGATACCCACGTAACTGGTGAATGTTAACAATGAGAGGTAATCTCCATGGTCCTGGTGGATGATTGGATTTTTTCCTCCATATCTTTAGCACATTCAGAATACATAGGAACAAGGCTGTAAGGAATAGATATAAAGGAATGTCCATAATTTCCAAATGAGGAAATTGCTCAATTGCGTGTAAATGGGGAATAGATATAATATTCAATTCCTGTTTGTTTACACAAGTTATACATATATATATATAACCAATGCTGCCTCTGTTAACACGTTTATAATATTAATATCACCACCCATTTCTATGCCACTTTTAGTACCAATACAAATTAAAAAATCCAAAAGGGTGTTTGATTTTTTAATATAATTATTGGCATTATTTAAGCACTGATTTTTTTTTTTTAATACCCTTCGCCATGATATAGAGACACACTAAATATGGATATATATTAGGTGTAGATAAGAATTTCCGTGTGGAGCATTAGCTAATTAATCCATGCATTAAAGTGGATTAAGAAATATAGCATTCTCCATCATCTATCCAGATCTCAGTTGGCCTCCTTAATCCAATGATGGATCTGGAAATCAGCTCATCATCTCCATTTCTTACAATCTTAATCCTTATTGTTTCTATAGTTTTGATATGGAAGAAGAAATCAATGAGTAATCAGCCACCAGGTCCCAAGAGTTTACCTCTCATCGGTAACCTTCACCAATTTGCTGGCTCTCAACCTCGCCATCGCCTCACTGAACTGGCCAAAACTTATGGACCTGTTATGCGGATCCAGCTCGGCTAAGTTCCTGCTGCTATAATTTCCTCTCCAGAATTTGCCAAACAAGTCTTGCAAACCCATGAAACACATTTCCTAGAAAGACCATTTGTCCTTGCTGCAGATATCATTCTCTATCATCTGTTGTGGTTTAATGTAAAAAATCTGATTTAATTTTGTAGTTTTTAATAAGTCAAAAACAGTTGCTACGAGTCCTAGTCTTAAGGGTCTGTTAGCAGGTGTCTTGATTTTAGGAGAACTTGTTGCTGTTAGTTGCTGTTCCTTCACTCATGTACTTTCAGTTATGATTCTGCATGTATTTAAGATGTTTACTATTGAATAAAATTGTGAGTTCATCGATAATTGTGTGAATCACTTCCTCCTCTGTCTTACCTTGTTTTTTGAATTCTTTTTCAACATCTGGTATCAGAGCCTCGTTAAGGTCTGTGAACCATTTTTTAGTGGCAAACAATTCAAATGGAGTGAACATCTCTCAACCTGCGATCCCAGTTTTTCAAGGCAGTAATTACGATGTTTGGAGTACAAAGATGAAGACTCTCTTTATCTCTCAAGACCTATGGGGGCTAGTAGAGAATGGCTACAACGAAGAAGGTGTAGCAGCTGAAGCTTTGAAGGATCAGAAAAAGAAGGATGCCAAAGCTCTTTTCTTCATCCAACAAGCCGTAGATGATGCCATTTTCTCTTCTCAGATTTCAGTAGCAACAAAAGCAAAAGAAGCATGGGATGCACTCAAGAACGGGTATCAAGGCACAACAAAGGTGCTTACAGTCAAGCTTCAAACACTTCGTAGACAGTTTGAAAGCTTTCGAATGAAGGAAGGAGAATCCATACATGACTGCTCCAACAACCTTATGGTCATAGTCAATCAAATGAGGAAGTATGGTGAACAGATAACAGACCAAAAGGTTGTGGAGAAGTTACTACGCAGTCTGATAAGGAAATATGAGTCTACTGTTTCTGCCATAGAAGAATCAAAAGACTTGATAGTCTTAACTATTTATGAACTCTTAGGATCTCTGCAATCCCATGAAGATAGGCATAAAAGCTATGAGGAGAATATTATTGAGAAGGCATTTCAGGCCAAACTGAAATTTTCAAAGGACAATGAAGCTGGGCATGATCGTAGTAGTAGCAACTACAATCGTGGAGGTCACTCTTATCGAGGAAGAAGAGGTGGTAGAGGCTATAGAGGAGGTGGACGATCAGGTGACAAACAACAACACTCAAATGATGGCCAAACCCAAAATCGTAAGTTTAAGTGTTATTATTGTCACAAAACTGGTCATATAGAGAAATTTTGTCGTATAAAACAAAAGGATGAAAAGCAAGCACAGTTTGTTGAGGAAAAGGATGAAACAGAAAGTTTATTTCTTGCATGTTATGCTACTAATGTTTGCAATTCAAATGTGTGGTATATGGATAGTGATAGTAGCAGTCACATGACTGTAAATTTGGAGGCTTTTACTAGCTTGAACATGTCAGCTAAAACACGGATCAAAATGGCTGATGGAATGATTCATAACACGGAGGGAAAAAGGAGTGATAAAGCTAAATTCTGGCCAAGGTTGCAGCATTAAAGATGTTCTTTATGTTCCAGATTTAGACTCAAACTTGTTGAGTGTTGGGCAATTTTTGAGAGAAGGTTACTCATTACTTTTTGAAGATTTCTCATGTGCTGTCTTCACCGATAAAAATAAGAAGAAATTGCTACTCAAAGTTCCAATGGCGAGAAATAACATGTTTCCACTTGTTATCAATGATGAAAAGAAGGCACTTGCAACCTCATTGGAAGATGATAGCTGGTTGTGGCATCATAGGTATGGACATCTCAACTTTAAAAGTTTGAGCTTATTATCTAACCAACATTTGGTGGATGGGTTACCTATGATAAGGCATGTTGATGCTGTATGTGAGAGCTATGTGGTTGGAAAACAACATAGAGACTCTTTTCCAAAGAGTAGCAACATGAGAGCTTCAAAGCCAGCAGAATTGATTCACGCTGATGTCTGCGGACCCATGCAGACTTTTTCTCTCAACAACAACAGGTATTTTGTGGTTTTTGTTGATGATTTAAGTAGAATGACTTGGGTTTATTTTGTTAAAGAAAAATCTAAGGTGTTCCCAACCTTCAAGAAATTCAAGTCATCTATTGAAAATCAAAGTGGAAATGCAATAAAAGTCTTGAGGACAGATCGTGGAGGTGAATTTGTATCTTCAGAATTTGATAGTTTTTGTGAAGAGATGGGCATTCAAAGGCAATTGACAGCAAGCTACACCCCTCAACAGAATGGGGTGGCGGAGAGGAAAAATCAGAGTCTTGTTAAAGTGGCAAAATGCATGTTGAAAGCCAAAGATCTTCCTAGAAGCTTTTGGGCAGAGGCAACTCATACAGCAGCTTACGTGCTCAATCGCAGCCCAACTTCAGCATTGTCACGTCAAACACCATTTGAGGCATTTCATGGTAGAAAGCCAAAGGTAACTCACTTTAAGATTTTTGGCTGTGTTGCACATGTCCTTGTTCCATCTCAAAAGAGGAGTAAACTTGATGATAATAGTGTCAAATGTATATTTATGGGTTATAGTTTGGAAACAAAAGGCTACCGACTTTATAATCCTAAAACTAAAAAGTTGCTAATCAGTCGTGATGTTATATTTGATGAGAAGAGTGCATGAAAGTGGAATGAAATGCAGAAATATGATGCAATCATTCAAGAGGATGATGAGTTTATCAACCAGAATGCAATGGAAGGAAATGGGGATGATGATGGTGGAAACTCTTACCCGCCAACACCTGATTCAAGCTTTGGTTCCTCAAGTTCAGCATCACCAAGTTCTTCTTCTTCAAGCACACCTCCAAGAAAATGGCGATCACTAACAGAGATGTATGAGCAGACTGAAAGATGCCAGCTTGTAAAAGTTGTTGAACCAAGTTCATTTGATGAATCTGTTAAAAATGCTGCATGGTGCAACGCAATGGATGATGAAATGAAGGCATTGGAGAAAAATCAGACTTGGGAGCTGGTCAACCTGCCAAAAGAGAAGGAAGTCATCGGGTTGAAATGGGTGTACAAGCTAAAACTCAAACCGGATGGCTCAATACAAAAGCACAAAGCCCGTTTAGTTGCAAGGGGTTACATCCAACGTGAAGGTATTGATTTCGAAGAAACCTTCTCACCAGTAGGTAGATTTGATACTATTCGTACTGTTTTATCAATTGCTACTAACTACAAGTGGAAAGTTTATCAATTTGATGTTAAGTCAGCATTTCTAAACGGTTTTTTGGAAGAAGAAGTTTATGTTTAGCAGCCTAAAGGTTATGAAGTTAAAGGAGAGGAAATGAAGGTTTACAAATTAAAGAAAGCTCTCTATGGCCTTCAGCAAGCACCACGGGCCTGGTATGAAAGGATTGATAGTCACTTCAGCAAAAATGGGTTCCATAAGAGTGGTAGTGAAGCAACTTTGTATGTGAAAACCAAAGGAGCTGATGAGGTATTACTTGTATGTCTTTATGTGGATGATTTAATTTACACTGGTAATAGTGTTGCATTGATTAATGATTTCAAGAGGATTATGGTTTTTGAATTTAAAATGACTGATCTGGATCAAATGAGCTATTTTTTGGGCTTAGAAGTGTAGCAAACCGAAGTTGGAATTTTTATTTCTCAGTAGAAATATGTGAAAGATCTTCTGGTACGTAAAATTCAACTTGAAAGACTGTAATGCAGTTAGAACTCCACTGGCTGCAAATCAAAAATTCATTATAGATGATGGAGAAGGAAAGGTTGATGCTCAGTTGTATCGAAGTTTAGTTGGAAGTTTGCTTTATCTCACAAACAGTCGCCCAGATATCCTGCAAGCTACAAGTCTGCTATCTCGTTTCATGCAAAGTCCTAGCAAAACGCATTATGGTGCAGCAAAGAGAATTCTCAGATATCTGAAGGGAACATACTCTCATGGTTTGTGGTACTCTAACTCTAATAATTTTAAATTATTGGGTTTTTCGGATAGTGACTGGGTAGGTTCTGTCGATGATCGCAAGAGTACTACTGGATATCTGTTCATTCTTGGATCAAATGCCATTTCGTGGTGTTCAAAGAAGCAACCATCTACTGCATTGTCCTCATTGGAAGCTGAATACATGGCTGTCACTTCGGCAGCTTGTCAAGCTGTATGGCTAAGAAGAATTTTGGGTGACATGAAGCAACATCAGATGGAAGCGACAACAATTTTCTGTGATAATCAGTCCACTATTGCAATGACGAAAAATCCAGTACATCACAATCGCACTAGACACATTGATACACGACATCACTTCATACGAGAACTGGTGATTGAAGGAAGCATTAAAATAGAGCATTGCAGTTCTCAAGAGCAAGTTGCTGATTTATTTACAAAGTCTTTGTCTGCATAAAAGTTTATTTGTTTTCGAGAAAAGTTGGGTGTTACAGATTTTTGCATTAAGGGAGCAAATGTTGTGGTTTAATGTAAAAAATCTGATTTAATTTTGTAGTTTTTAACAAGTCAAAAACAGTTGCTACGAGTCCTAGTCTTAAGGGTCTGTTAGCAGGTGTCTTGATTTTAGGAGAATTTGTTGCTGTTAGTTGCTGTTCCTTCACTCACGTACTTTCAGTTATGATTCTGCATGTATTTAAGATGTTTACTATTGAATAAAATTGTGAGTTCATCGATAATTGTGTGAATCACTTCCTCCTCTGTTTTACCCTGTTTTTTGAATTCTTTTTCAACATCATCGAACCGACATCATTTTTGCTCCATATGGAGATTACCGACGTCCATTGGGAAGAAATTCAAGAAACAGGAAGAAATGATCAGAATTATCACGGATGCGGTTATGGCTGTAGGAGGTTTCAGTGCCGCAGATGCTTTTCCATCCTTTAAATTTCTTGGTGTGATGACTGGGGCAAGTTCTGCGCTCCACAAGATGCATCGAAAAGCAGACCAGATCCTTGAAGATATTATAAATGAACGCAAAGCAAACAGGGCAGCTGCTATGTCAAAGACCGAAGCTGATAATGAATATGCTAGATGTTCTTCTAGATATTCAGGAAAGTGGAGACTCTCGATTCCAAATAACAACAGACAATATCAAAGCTATGATTCTGGTTAGTATCATGCATAGTCTTGAACTAAATATGAATGAATACAGAAATTTATGAATGGATGATTAAAAAATATTGTAATTGCAGGAAATGTTTGGTGCTGCAAAGGATACTTCGACAGTAACAATGGAATGGGCAATGTCGGAGATGATGAAGAGGCCTTATACAATGAAAAAAGCACAGGAGGAAGTGAGGGGAATTATTGGTGAAAAGGGAAATGTTGAGGAAGACGACACTCGCGAACAAAAATATTTGAATTTGATCATTAAAGAGACCCTGAGATTACATCCTCCGGTGGCATTGACTCCAAGAGAATGCAGAGAGAAGTGTGAAATAGAAGGATATGATATTAATCCTAAAACAAAGGTTCTGGTGAATGCATGGGCCATTGGAAGGGATCCAAATTCATGGGAAGATGTTGAAAGTTTCGTCCAGAGAGATTTTTAGATAGTCGGACTGATTTTAAGGGAAATGATTTTGAATTGCTTCCATTTGGCCCAGGCATAAGTATGGCTATGGCTAACATTCAGCTCATTCTTGCACAGATGTTGTACCACATTGACTGGAAACGTCCTGACGATGCTGAATCCGAGAGTATCGACATGTCCGAGATTCATGATGGGTTTGCAATTAAAAGAAAAATAGACCTTACTTTGGTTCCCACTCTATATAGAAACTAAAAAATATAGAACATATAGAATAAACTCCGAGGTCTATGTTACTTTACTTCCTCTCTGTATTTTGACTTGTAATATTTTATTACCACCTGCTGTATTCCCTTCTTTTTTGCATTCTCTCTTATTCTATAGCATTCATTTATCAATCTTGGGTTTCTTATCAATAGATCATCCCCAAAATCGAACGCCAGCCCATTGAATTGAGAGAATTGTAGGCCCATATTAATTGGGCCTGTCTGTTTCCCCATTTCCACTTCTTCATTAATCATTTAAATTCTGATTGCCATTGATGTGTACAGACAAAAAAGTTAAAAATGGATTTTCTTATTCTGTTAAATTATATAGGGTTGCTTCCCATAATGTCCAACACTATGCAACTTAATTGGGACGAAATGGAGTAGGAATCAAGATAAGATCGATCCATCTACTTTTTTTTTTTTTTTTGTATATGTTAAGCCTTTTTAGTCTTCATTAAGAGCAAGTAGAGTCCATCACGTCGGCCTACTGTGTTTTCATTCAAGAAAATCTTCTCTTTCTCACTGGTGTTTACCTAGTCATGGAAAGTGCAACAACATCTAACTACTCTGTTAATCAATACTCTATTAAAATCAAGTGTGAGAGATTTTAGTTCTATTTTTCTTTGTGATATTTGCAATTGTAATTAAACATTAATTATGCCTCTCCCTTAATTATAACCAAGAATATATATAGTTAATCTTTAAATTTCCTCAACTTTGATGTACGAATGCTGAGTTCTTAATCCAACTAGTAAAAGATGTCAACTGTAACAAATGGAAAGAAAAAAAAACACAGGAAGGGATTGCAAAGGAACTTTCCAATGTCCATCTATGACATGGAAACAAGGGCTCTTATTGATAAAGCTACACATGTTTGGCATAATTTATTTAGAAGGGGAAGGAGTAAAAGGAACTGGAATCAAGTTAAGGTCTGTTTTTCTTTTAAGCGAACCTCTAAAAACTTCATCCATATCAAGAATGGCCATTCCATCAGGAAGTTTCCAGTCAAAATGATATAATAGGTTTGCAAGGAAAAGCTCCACATTGGTTGCGCCTAATGCCATTCCAGGACAGATTCTTTTCCCAGCACCAAATGGAATTAGCTCAAAATTTGTACCCTTAAAATCAATTGAACTATCTTCAAATCTTTCAGGCCAAAACGTTTCAGCTTCTTTCCAAACCTTGGAATCCCTTTGGATTGCATATACATTGACGATAACCCTAGTCCTGGGAGGAATATCATATCCATCAATTTTGGTTTTTTCCCTGCACTCTCTTGGAATAATGGCCACTGCTGGATGTAATCTCATTGTTTCTTTTATAACCAATTTCAAGTATTTCAATTCATGAAGTCTTGATTCATCCACCTCGCCCTTTTCACCAAAAACTTGTCTCACCTCTTCTTGTACTTTTTTCATTACTCTTGGGCTCCTCATCAACTCTGAGATTGCCCATTCTGTGGTCTTTGCTGATGTGTCTGTTCCAGCGCCAAACATTTCCTGCAACAAATTTATTATTATGATGTGCCCCAATAACAAATTAATATCAGAAAAAGGAACTGAACTCAAGATCTCATATCTTTGATTGAGTGCTTAGATGTTATGATTTGAGTATTATATGTACTACAAACATACTCACCAGAATGACTGCTTTAATGCTGTCGTTTGTTAAAGGGACTTGAAGATTTCCACTATCTTGAAGATTGAAAAGAACATCTAAAAGATTGTCGGCTTCACCCAGATGATCTCTAGATTTCTTGGTGGCTCTTTGTTCATTGATAATGTCTTCAAGCACCTGGTCTGTTGTTTCATGTAATTTCTGGAGCCTGGACTTCTCTCCACAGAGGTAGTGAAGGAATTTAAGGGAAGGAAACACATCGGCAACGTTGAAGCCTCCTGTTACCTCGATCACTTCGCCAATTATACTTAAAATAGCTTGTTGGTTTTTGACTTTCTTGCCAATGGAGGTCACGGCCATGATAGTATTTGCTAAAGCAAAAAGGCTTGGAGTAAGATTGACTGGCGAACTGGCTTTGGAATGAAGGAATTTGATGAAATTTGAAACCTCCTTTTCCCTGACTGATCTAAATGATAGTACGCGTTTGGCACTAAGTAATTCCAATGTGCATATTTTTCTCAGCTGTTTCCAGTGATCTTTGTATGGACCAAACATGATGTCCATACCATCGTAAAGTACCACCTTTGCAGCCAGGATAATTGATCTGTCAGCAAATATCACATCCTGAGTTTTGAGGGCTTCTTTCGCAGCTTCTGGTGAAGAAATGATGACAGCAGGAACTTCACCAAGTTGAAAACTCATAACAGGTCCATATGTTTTAGCCAAATCTCTGAGGCGGTGATGGGGTAGACCACCAATTAGCTGCGGGATGTTACCAAACAGAGGCAATTTCAATGGTCCTGGAGGAGGGTTTGATTTCTTAGATGTTTTCTTTAATATGTTTAATACCATGAAAATGAAAAAGAAGAAGCTTAGGAGAATTGGGAAAGAGGGCATTTGCAACTCCATGTTTCTTGAGGATCTGTTTGTGGGGTTGAAGAGGATATGTTGGGTAATTTTATATACCAGAAAATCAGAAAACACTTACTTCATAAAGAATATAAAAGTGGCCACCTTCTACTTGCTTATAATATAGAATTTATTTGATGAGATCGGCAGGCCACCTTCTACTTGCTTATAATATAGAATTAAATTTGAGTGGTTGCCTTTATCACATCAGAGTCTTTTTCTATTCTTTAAAATTATTTTTTAATTTTGCATGGTAAAATAATGTAGGAATTTCTCGCCATGCAAGAGGCAAAATCTATAAATTAATTCTTCGTGCATGTCTTTATTCTCCGGATTATTGGTTTCTATTTAATTACAATTAAATACATATATAAAATGAATATATAAAGGTTTGGATATTAATTAATATTTCATGTGATGCATCTTCAAGAATTTTTTTTTTTATATATTATCATTACCTATATTATAATGGGGATTACATTATCTGCCTCCCATTAGAAAATTTCTTGATGCTACTCAATAGTATACTGTTCTATGAATCGTACAACTTCTTTATATATTTCTTTCTTTATAATTTAATAGGTACCCTTTGTTAATTGGGACATTAATCGAGTATAAATGCTACACCTGTTAAGTGACGATTTACAATAGTATTTTAAACTCATTATTTGTGTTAAATGACAATTAAAATCATTAATATTTATTGTTTCATTATGGTTTTGCTAAATCTTTCTCATGCGGTCGACTCTTAAAAGAAAATTTTGCAGTAAGCTTCCGTTTAAATTTCCTAAGTAAAAAAGCTTAAAAGGGAAATTTCAAGTAAAAGAAATTTTCTTTTCCACCGAGTTTAATATCCACATAAGTATACAAGGATTTCATAAGAATTGTGTGACAGGATAGAGTACAGGAGAATCATGTAATTGTAACATGGCAAAATCATAGTAATTTGTTCTAACATTTTGTTTGATAGATTACAAATTCTTTATGTTGAATATTAGTGAGATTATTGAGTCTATTTAGAAATTGGAATAGAATTTTAGACAATAGACTTTTTTTTTAATTTTTTTTTTATATTTTTATATATATTAATTTATTGACTTTTCTGCTCCCCTTCATTGGTATACATAAGCTTGGCACTGAATTAAATAACTTTTATTTATATTTTCATTTTTGATATGTTTTATTTATTGCACTCTTTTAACCTAAATTGAATATTTGTGTTCTGCAGCCACATAGTATGTGCATTTTTTGATTATCAAATATGAAATTGCTCTCAGCGATGGGAAAGAAAGCATATGATCTTTTTAAATTTTTACTTATAAAATAGGCGTAGATTTATCTTAACCATAGACCTATAAACTTATTCATATTATCTTCTCTAAAAAATTAGAAAACTAATGGAATGATAAGCCCAACTCTGTTGATGTCACTAAACTCAAGTTAAGTCCTTGCTATGCCACTGAACCAGTCCTTTTCTTTTTTTTTTCTTCAGTGTTTACCCAACGCTACAAGCCTGATCAAATTTTCTCTCCATTCAAGGTCCTCATAAATAAAAAAATAGATAAATAATTAAATTAATAAAGGTGCATGGCTGTGTTGGAGATGTCTTTAAATATTTTTTACTTTAATTAGCTCTTGCAATTCCTTGACGTTGATTTGAATTTTAGATACTTGCAGGTTTTCTTTGTATTCAGTTTAAAGAATTGAAGTTCTTTTCTTTTATTTTCTTTTCTTTTTTCATTATAGAGATTTGAATTTTAGATACTTGCAGGTTTTCTTTGTATTCAGTTTAAAGAATTGAAGTTCTTTTCTTTTCTTTTCTTTTTTTTCATTATAGAGATTTGAATTTTTTTTTTCAAATTTCAAATTCTATTTAGAGAAATAGGAGTGTAATATATTTATTTTTGTGTTATAAATAAAAATAAAATCAGAGCAAAATATAGAGAAAAATGAGAAATATGATTTCTTTGTTATATTATTATATGTTTAAAACAATAACAATGCGAGTATTTATAGATACAAAATTTAGTCTATATAGGAAACAAATAAATTCAGAAAACAAGTAAATATATGAAAAAAAATCAAGTAATAAAGAAAATAACCAATATGGAAAGTCATCAAAATAGGAATATATCACAATACTTTCGCTTGGATGACTATACATTATGAAAATATCTCGTTAAAACCTTATTAAGAAAAATCAAGTGGGATAAAAATTTAGCGAAGAAAAAAGAGTACAACATTCACATGTACTTCCCCTCAACCATAGAATGAATCATACTAAGTTTTTTAATTGGTACATTCCAATATTCTGCACATACTTCTTGAAAATTAAACTTGGTAGGACCTTTGTAAACAAATCTGCTGGATTATCACTTGAACGAACTTTGCAATCACACTATTCTCACTTTTTTTTAATAATTTCGTATATTAAAGTTTTTAAAATTTATTATAGAGTACAATTACTTAACCCTTAAACAATCTCATTAACTCATGAGAATTAAAATAATTCAAAGTTTACGAATTAAATCTATAAATTGTTTAATCTTGTAAATTATAATTTTTGATTAATTCGAGCCAGGTTGTTGTAAACTACCGATTTTCAATAATCAATAAAAGCTATCGTACTGATAACGTGTTATAAATAAAAATAAAATTAGAGCAAAATAATTTCTCGGTTATATTATTATGTGTCTAAAATAATAATAATGTAAGTATTTATAGATACAAAACTTGGTTTACATAGAAAACAAATAAATTCAGAAAACAAGTGAATATAGAAAATAAATCAAGTAATAAAGAAAATAACCAATATGAGAAGTCATTCGAATAGTAATATATCACAACATTTTGAACATATTACATGGAAAAAAAGGAAAAGCAAGTAAAATTAAAACAAACATATCTAAGGCCAAACAATAGGAAAACTATTCCCATTCATGCAGCGCTGTGTGTGGACACATGCACCTTATTCATTATAAAAGTAGTGAATATCTGATTAATTAGCGGCCAAAGGAGTGAAGGGAATTGGTACCAAGGTAAGGTCTGTATTCCTTTGAAGTGAACCTTTAAAAGCTTCAGTCATATCAAGAGTGTCCACTCCGTCTGGGAGTTTCCAATCAAAATGATACAATAAGTTTGCAACGAAAATCTCCACAAAGGCTACGCCTAATGCCAATCCTGGACAAATCCTTTTTCCAGCACCAAATGGAATTAGTTCAAAATTTGTACCCTTAAAATCAATTGAACTATCTTCAAATCTCTCAGGCCAAAACTTGTCAGGTTCCTTCCAAATATTGGGATCCCTATGGATTGCATATGTATTGATGAGAACCCTTGTTTTTGGAGCAATATCATAGCCATTAACTTTTGTTTTTTCCCTGCATTCTCTTGGAAACAACGCCCCTGCTGGTCTTAATCTCATTGTTTCTTTGATAACCAGCTTCAAGTACTTTAATTCATTAAATCTTGATTCATCCACCTCTCCCTTTTCCCCAAAAACTCGTCTCACCTCTTCTTGTGCCTTTTTCATTGCTCTTGGGCAGCACATCAGCTCTGACATTGCCCATTCTGATGTTTTTGCTGATGTGTCAGTCCCAGCGCCAAACATTTCCTGCAATTGAATATTATTATTAGTATTTTTTTACTTGAAAATCATCTGAAAATTTAACGAGTTATAATTGGGCACGTACTTACTAATTGTGTGCAATATGGACTCTCGATAAATATAAAAAATATTATTTTTTATCCAACAGTGCACAATATTGACACATAGAATCAGCGACATGCACGTATTAAGACTCACTCACTGCTATTAATATGAACTTCAAATTCAATTATCGTATATACTATAAAAATACTACCAGAATGACTCCTTTGATGCATTCGTTTGTTATAGAGAGATCTTTTCCACTTCGTTGAAGATTCAAGAAAATATCTAAGAGATTGTTGGCTTCACCCAGATTATCTCTTGCTTTCATGCTAGCTCTTTGTTCATTAATAATGTCATCAAGTATCTTGTCTGCTTTCTCATGTAACTTGTGGAGCTTAAACGACTCTCCAGTGATGTAAGGAACGATTTTAATGGATGGAAACAAATCCGAAACGCTGAAACCTCCTGTATCAATCACATTGCTAACCATAGTTAAAAAAGCTTGTTTATTTTTGAATTTGTTACCAACGGATGTAGTTGCCATAATAGAACTTGCTAAATCAACGAGGATCTTTGTAACATTGACAGGTGAACCGGCTTTGGAACGGACGAATTTGACGGCAGATGAAACCTCTTCTTCCCTGATTGATCTGTAAATCTGTACACGTTTGGCACTAAGCAATTCCAAGGTGCATACTCTTCTCAGCATTTTCCAATGATCTCCGTATGGAGCAAATACGATGTCCACGCCATTGTAAAGCACGATTTTAGCAGACAGGACTAGAGATCTGTCGGCGAAATTGGCATCTTGCTTTTTGAGGGCTTCTCTGGCTGCCTCAGCTGAAGAAATAATGACGGTAGAAACTTGACCAAGTTGAATACTCATAACTGGTCCATATTTTTTAGCCAATTCTGTCATGCGGTGATGGGGGAGACCACCACTTAGCTGGGGAAAGTTACCAATCAGAGGAAACTTCCATGGTCCTGGAGGAGGGTTTGAGGTTAGTTTCTTCAATAAGTTTAATACCATGTAAATGAATACCAGGAAGCTGAAGAGAACTGGGAAAGAGAGGATCTGGTGATCCATGGTTGTTCTGGATATGATGCTTTGGTTGGAGTTAAAAGACTTATCAAACTATGCCTGTTTTATACACAGATAAATCGGATTACACTTACTTCAGAACCAATATAAAAACCGGTCACATTTTGAATGCTTATAATAATTTATTAAATCAAGTCCACCCACAGTCCAATTAGGTTCAAAGGAAAGCACTTGAAATTGATCTTTAGTGTGTGTGTGTATATATATATATATGATTGATATGTTCATGTCTCTGTCTTTATTTTTTTTAGATCCATTAAATATTTAAAATAAAATTCAAATTTTGAGAGCTCTGTTAATTGTTTCCTTGTGCCCTTGATAATTATTTAAATTTATTTATTTGCAAACACCAGTGGAAGAGAAATTGTTTATTGGAACCAATCAAATAATTGCAATTTAATTACATTTTGAAATACCGAAGGCATCTCTAGCCACGCAAGAGACTGAAACCTTAAATTGATTCTTCAAGTCTCTATTCTGCGGAAAAGAACTGCTGGCACTCTGCAACTCCACCTAGCTTATTAGGTTTCTATTTGGTTATAATTAAACATTTATAAAATGAATGCATAAAGTTTTGGATATTAATTTATATTTCATGTGATGCATATTCAAGAATATCGTCACATATTTTCATCATATATATTAATTATAAAGTGGATCATATTATCTGCTTCGCATTATTAATGCCTTAGCTTCTCGATAATGCTATATGGATCATACCACTAATTTATAATATCTCTTTGCAATTTAACTAGTAAGAAGCTTTCCTATACCCTTAATTTGTTTGGAGTTACTCGAATATAAAAGTATATATGTGTGCAGCGTGAGTTAAGTGATGACGTAAATTCATATTTTGAACTAATTATTTGCTGTTTTCTCCATACGGTTATGCGAATTTGAGAATCTCTTAGATCATAGGCTAACCATATAATCAACCACTACTGAATATATTATAACCGACGGACATATATTTTTTTTTTTGATAAGCGGAAATCTTATTAATATGTTAGCTGGGAGCTAAAACCATCTCCACAAGCAACAGGGGTACAAAAACAAGACCGCCAGCAAAAAGATAACAGGGCCTGCTACATCCCCAAACTAACTATCAACCCCCAAGGAAACAACAGCAGCAAAGCCCAAACAACACAACCATCCCAGACAGAAAGAGACAAGAGACCTGGAGCAAAACTTCACAGACAAAACCGACGGACATATATATATGAATATTAAATGGTGGTTGCAGAAAAGTTTTCGTCGCAAACCTTTTTAAAGATATTTTTTAAGACAACTTTTTTCTGTCTGGAATTGGGTATTGATTATAAATTATGAACATATATAATTGATAATTTTTTATTCGTTTGCTTTAAAAAAAGGATAACATGAACCACATTCAATAAATTAATTAAATTCAAGCGGATAAAAAATCTTCTACCTAATCAATCAGATACCTCTAATTTGAGCATTGTCATTTTACTATTATTAGTACTGTTAGTTTTGGGAATTCATCAAGTCCTCAGTTAAGCTTCTGCAACAATAAAACAATGATATCTACCAAAGTAGTATGAAGCACAACGTCCTTTTTTTTATTGTTATTTCAATTTCAAAATGGACGATATATATAATCAATCCCTTTCTTTTTCTCTTTTTCTATTCAATTCAAGTCATAGTTAACTTTGTCATTATTGGCAAGGGATAACATCAACGCAGAGCAGGACGCTCGCTTCGCTTTCTCCATTTTAGTTATTCTATTTCTTTTTTACTGTTTTCGATTAATTCAAATCTGATTTTAAAATGCACTAAAATCTTAACCCGGCCCTACATCTCTCAATCAGTTCATATCCGGTTGGAGAGTTCAGTTTATATTCAATAATATTAATTTTTAATCACACTTGATACAATTAGAGGTGGCAAATTGACGAGTTAGGTGGATTTGGTTGGATCATTAATGGGTTGAGTCATTAATGAGTCGAAAAATATGAATTATAAATGTATCAATATCCAAATGAATTGGACGGATTTAAATCGATCCATGAATTTAATGCAAATTATTATAAATTTATTTATTTATTAATTAATGGATCGAATAATAATAATATTCAATTGAAAATATAATATAAATAATAAATTGATATATAAACAAAAATAAAAATCTGTACAAATATTGAATATATAAATAGTAAAAATTAATTTAACAAAATAAAAAAAGATTATGCATATATAATTTGTATATATATTTGTTAAATTGATGATATGTAACTGTCCATAATCTAATCATTGATCAGAAAGAACAAAGAGATGAAAGGAGAATTACCGGTTGAAGCACCGCTAGGCACAGCAGCTCTAGCTAAGGTTCCATCAGAAAGAATGACATCAACCTGTTATTTATTCCACATTTGTTAAACACATAATATCAATGCATAGAAAATAAATTTATGTCAAAATTAGGATTTCCTCTTTAGTTTCTTTTACTATCAAAACGAACAAAATATAAACATTCCATATTGTCATTCAAGTCCACACAATTTCCATATGAAAAAATTGAAAAAAGCCAATGGTCCATAAAAATTTTCGATTGCTTACATTCTCACAGCAAGCAACGACCACTTTCAAATGAGTGCAAGTATAGTAATCCATTAGGTATTTTGACTAACAGAAATTTTGAAAGAAATTCATTGAGTACAAATCTAATGGATTAAATTATAAAATGCGTCAATTTTGAACTGACTCAGTGCGTATTATATTAGGTTAAAAAATAAAATTGGTCAGTTTTAGGTTGATTTAGTAGATATTTATTTGGATTAAATTATATTTGAGTTATTTTTTGGCAGAATTGAGTGAAATTTTGGATTTAAGTCAATTTTATCAAGTCTAAATCCAATTATTAAATTCAAAGACATAAAAACAATTGAAAAATACTTGTTTAGATCTAATATATGATCCCATTTCAGGATCAAACCAATAAAGTATAGACATATCATTTATAAATGACACATCAACTCCATTTTATTTTAACATTGATATTTTATGTAATTATTTAGTAACGTGGTTAAAATATTAGTTTTGGTTAATTCAATCCTGACGTATACTCTTATCACCACCATCTTCAATTTTCTAATTGAATTCGTTCATGAAATGACTTATAAATCAAACCAACAGTATATTGTTATATATAAAAAAATTAAAAATCAGTATTTTTATCAATTTAAAAAATTTTAGAAATCTCCCGATTTGCCTTCGTCCATTCTTCGGTTGTGGATTTTTTCTTTTCAAACACAAAATAAAGTCAGTCCACTTGGAGCAATGGCTGGAGCTGCAAGCCAAGTTCTGCGTCTTAGTTACATACTTGTTATGTATTTAATCATTCACCTAGCCATATAAATACTGATTTCTTGCACCCAAATTTAATCTTTAAAATTTCTTAGCTTAACTTGTGAAAGATGTGTTTTAAATTAATTTTGTCGTATGTCCCGAAGGATGGACTTTCTTAGTTGAACCGGTAATATATATATAGACGTAAAATCTGACAAATGAAAAGGAAAAAAGAATAGAAATGAAGTAGTGCAATTCAGTTTATTTATTTAAATTCCATGACACTGAAACAAAGTATAGCAAATACAATATTTATACTAACACTTCTGCGCAAAACAATCAGGAAAATCATCTACTTTGGGGGCAAAGGACTGAATGGAATTGGGATCACATTAAGGTCTGTTTTTCTTCTAAGTACACCTCCAAAAGCTTCACTCAGATCAAGAGAATCAGGTGTTACTCCATCAGGAAGCTTCCAATCAAAATGATATAATAGGTTTGCAAGGAAAATCTCCACATTGGCTAGCCCTAATGTCATACCAGGACAAATTCTTTTTCCAGCACCAAATGGAATTAGCTCAAAATTCGTACCCTTAAAATCAATTGGACTGTCTTCAAATCTTTCAGGCCGAAACTTTTCAGCTTCATTCCAAATATTGGCATCCCTTCCGATTGCATATAAATTGACGATAATCTTAGTTTTGGGAGCAATATCATATCCAAAAACTTTTGTTTTTTCCCTGCATTCTCTTGGAACAATGGCTGCTGATGGATGTAATCTGAAAATTTCTTTGATAACCAGCTTCATGTATTTTAGTTCATGAAATCTTGATTCATCAACCTTTCCCTTTTCACCAAAAACTCGTCTCACCTCTTCTTGTGCTTTTTTCATTGCTTTTGGGCTCCTTATCAGCTCTATCATCGCCCAATCTGCTGCTTTTGAGGATGTGTCACTCCCAGCTCCAAACATTTCCTGCAGCAAATTTATTAGTTAAGCATTCAAATACTTAATTAATGTTATGTATAATATAAGCATATATACATACAAGAATGACTCCTTTGATGCCGTCGTTTGTTAAAGGGACTTCAATGTCTCCACTTTGTTGAAGGTTTAAAAGAACAGCTAAAAGATTTTCAGCTTCATCCTGATGATCTCCTGCGCTCATGCTCGCTTTTTGATCTTTTATAATGTCTTCAAGAATCTTGTCTGCTCTATCGTGTATCTTCTGGAAATTAGCTATCTCTCCAGTGAGGTAGTGAAGGAATTTAAAGGAAGGAAACACATCGGCAAGGTTGAAGCCTCCTGCTACAGCAATCGCATCGTCAATTATACTTAAAAGTGCTCGTTGGCTTTTGACTTTCTTACCAATGGCGGTTATTGCCATGATAGTATTTGTTAAAGTATAAAGGGTATTTGTGAGATTGACTGAGGAACCAGCTTTGGAATGAAGGAATCTGATGACATCTGAAACTTCTTTTTCTCTGATTGTTCTAAATTGTTGCACACGTTTGGAACTAAGTAATTCCAGTGCGCAAATTTTTCTGAGGCCCCTCCAGTAATCTCCGTATGGAGCAAATACGACGTCCATACCATCGTAAAGCACCATTTTTCCAATGAGGATAAGAGGTCTGTCGGCAAATATCACATCCTGAGTTTTGAGTACTTCTTTGGCTGCTTCTGCTGAAGAAATTATGACAGCAGAAATTTCACCAAGTTGAACACTCATAACAGGTCCATGTTTTTTAGCCAAATCTTTGAGGCGGTGATGGGGTAGACCTCCAATTAGCTGGGGAATGTTGCCAATCATAGGATACTTCCGTGGCCCTGGAGGAGGGTTTGATTTCTTAGATGTTTTCTTGAATATTTTTAGTACTATGAAAATGAAAAGGAAGAAGCTTAAGAGAACTGGAAGAGAAGGGATTTGGAGCTCCATGTTTGCGGAGGATATGTTTATGAGTTAAAGACTGGGGAAACTTTGCTTGTTTTATATAGGGAATTGTTCGGATAACATTTACTCCATGAACAATATAAAAGTGGCCATCTTTTACATGCTTATAATAATTTATTCAAGTGGTCTCTACGTGGATTCATCTAATCATTCTTTATATATATATATACACACACAAACACACGATTTAAGATTTTTGCAATATGTATTTTATTAAAATTATATATAAATAGTATTAAATTGTAATTTATAAATAAATAAAACATAAACTAAAATTTATTTGAAAATTTTGATAAGAGTTCGGATCGAATAATTTTTGAATATTTTCAAATAAAATTTTTTGAATTTTGGATTCAATCTTTTAAATCATTCGAATTTTTTTTTTGAATTCTGATGCTAGTTTTATGTAAAATATTTGATTTAGAATAAATTCATTTGGCTATGTATTCTAGTTTTAAGTGTATTTTAGGTCACAAATTCTAGCATAACTAATAACTTTTCCTGTTGGATTTTGTCTTTTAAATCATAAATGATAAAATGTGCATTTTGTTTAATTTATAAATATAATTAATGACGTGCACAACTTTAATATTGATTGGTTAAGTAATTGTGCGCCTGTTTTTCTCAAATAAAATATTGAATTTGATTCTTGTAATTAAGAAAAGTTAATGCTAAAAAAACTTAATTCTCACTATGAATCAATTCAAAGCTTGAACTAATTTAATCGAATTTTGTGTCGAAGTGGCTTTCTAAATGGCATTTCAATTTTGAATTGGTTTAATTTACGAGTGGGACCATAAATCAGTAAAATGAATAAACAAATAGCATAGCTCATCTATAACAACATCGTTAAATGATCATAAAGCTGCCATTCTGAACATCGAAACAGAAAGTTTGCTAGCTTTCAGTCTCCAGTTCTCTAAAACTCATTAACAGTCCGAAACATGGCATTGCAACCAGCAGTTTTGCAATCGAACACACTCAAACAAAATTTCCTTCCCTTCTTAAATATACCTTCAAACAAGTCTAATGGCTTCTCTTTCTCTTCCAAAACCATGTCCACTAATCACAAACCAGTACATGCATGTTTGTCCTCCAAATCACAGCCAGAAGCTCGTCCGTTAGCTCACTTTCCTCCTAGTCTGTGGGCTAATCGCTTTAGCTCCCTTGGCTTCAATCAAACCGTATGTACTTATTAATTTGTCTTATAACTGGTGATATCATTAATTTTTGGGATTAAGGTGATTTTTATCAATTTTTACTGTTGAACTATTTTAAATTGAGAGATTTTACTCTATTATTTTGATAATTGGTAATTTTTGTTCTTAAATTTATTGAAAGAGACATATATTATTCGTGGATGACATATGATATTATGTAATTGATTGCCGTATAAAAAAAAAATTGTTTTATTTTGAATAATTCAAAGATAAAAATCGATAGAAAAAACATTTAGCAACAAAATCACCCTTTAAAAACTACCGTTATCCCTTAATATTTTTATTGACTTATATATCTGATCGGTTGCTTACCATTTTAGTTTCTAAATTGCTGCAGAAATTTGAGTGGTACGATAGGAAAGTAAAAACGCTGAAGGAAAACTTTATGAATATATTATCAGCTTCTACTTGGGATTATGTGGAGCAAATTATATTGATCGACACATTGTGCCGTCTTGGTATATCGTATCATTTTGAGAATGTGATTGACGAGCAACTAAATCATATTTTTAATTCCCAACCTCATATTCTTGATGAGAAAGAGTATGACCTCTATACTGTTGCAGTTGTTTTCAGAGTATTTAGACAACATGGTTTCAAAATGTCTTCTGGTAAGCTTCTTACTTTTAGACAATGGTAATGATAATAGCTAAACATTTTGGGGGTTTAATAAATTAACACCCAAATTTTTACTTTCTTTTCAACTTAATTTCCAAATTAAAAAATTTTAACATTTAACATCTAACCTTTATTTTATTTCAAATTAGAGATGGCATTTAAAAATTCGTCCAAAACTAATAAAATATTCTGTGTGATACAAATATTCCGTTAATTTTAGATGATATTTTTAATACAATAGCTGATTTGAAATACAATTAAAAATTGAATGTTAAATTTTAAGATTTTTTAGTCTAGAAATTAAATTGAATTGTGAAAGAAAAGGTGAGAATTATTTTGTAATTAACCCATTTGTTAACTTGGCACTTAATAACGAAGCTGATAGAATTAATTATGTGCTGGGAATCAGATGTGTTCAACAAGTTCAAGGACAGTGATGGCATGTTCAAGCCATGTCTAGTAAGAGATACAAAAGGCTTGTTGAGCCTTTATGAAGCAGCCCATTTGAGTATAGGTGGAGAAGAAATTCTAGATGAGGCCTTAGCATTCACGAAGAACAACCTCCAGGCATCAGCAGCCGACAAATCTCCTCATCTTAGAAAACATATAACCAAGGCGCTTGAACAACCTTTCCATAATGGAGTACCCAGGCTAGAGGCCAGGAAATTCATTGAATTTTACGAAGCTGATGAATCCCGAGATCAAACTCTTCTTGAGTTCGCCAAGTTGGATTTCAATAGGGTGCAGTTGCTGCACGAACAAGAGCTCAGCCAATTCTCAATGTCTTCTTCTTATTCTTTTGGGCTATTATTTTATCATGTGTATTTTTAGAGAAACATATGATTTTTATTTTGATATTGTAGGTTGTGGAAGGACTTGGATCTTGCATCGGAGATTCCTTATGCAAGAGATAGGATGGCAGAAATTTTCTTTTGGGCAGTTGCTACTTATTTTGAGCCTCAATATGCCCTTTGTCGAAAGATTTTTGCTAGAGTTGTTTGGCTTATATCCCTCATAGATGATACTATTGATGCTTATGCCACTATTGATGAAATTCATCGCCTCGCTGAAGCAGTTGCAAGGTTTATGTTCTTCTTCTTCTTCTTCTTCTTCTTCTTCTTCTTCTTCTTCTTATTATTATTATTATTAGTGTTATACACAAACTAACGCCTTCTGTTTTTGAAATTGACGACCTACAATTTCATATGCTTCAGGTGGGACATGAGCTGCCAAGATCAGCTGCCAGAGTACATGCAAAAAATCTATAAATTGTTGCTAAACACATTTTCCGAATTTGAGGACGACTTGACAGACCAAGGAAAATCTTATATCGTCAAATTTGGAAAAGAAGCGGTTATATACTTGATTTATAAATGAACTAACTATTTTTCTTTTTTGAGCATTATAATAAATTAATCAGGAGCTTTAACCAACTTAATGATGTTTATTTTTTAATAATTTAGTTCCAAGAACTAGTGAGGGGATACTATTTGGAAGCTCTATGGCTTGATGAAGGTAAAGTGCCATCATTTGACGAGTACATGTACAATGGGTCAATGACCACTGGATTACCTCTCGTCACCACTGCTACATTTATGGGAGTGGAAAAAATTAAAGGAATCAAGGAATTTCAATGGCTGCAAACTAATCCCAAACTCAGCTATGTTGGAGGTGCATTTATCCGACTTGTCAATGATTTAACTTCTCACAAGGTATGATATATCTTTTATTTATTTATTTATTTTTGGGTACAAATCTAGCCATAATTATTTTAATTTAATACCATAAAATTAATAATGATAGACTGAGCAACAAAGAGGACATGTAGCATCTTGCATCGATTGTTATATGAAGCAATATGGAGTGTCAAAGAAGAAAGCAATTGAAGTTCTACACACAATGGCAGTTGATTGTTGGAAGGAAATGAATGAGGAATTAATGAGGCCAACACAAGTTTCAGTAGATCTGCTCATGCGAGTAGTAAATCTTGTGCGACTTACTGATGTCAGTTATAAATATGGAGATGGATACACTGATTCTCAACAATTGAAAGAGTTTGTCAAAGGACTATTTGTTGATCCGATTCCAATATAAACTCATCAAATAAAGCCATCTCTTTGTTTTCCACCAATTATACGACAGTATGTGAAAGATTCTTTGTAATTTCCTTCTTATATGGCGAAACTAAGTGTTGTATTTTTATTTTCTTTTGAACTATTCTGTGCTGAATATTTTTTCTATGTTTCTATTTTGTCATAGAATCTTTACTTCCAATAAAAGTCTTCAGGTATATGTTTTCCGAATCAAAAATCAACATTTCTCCGTGAAAGTATACATGCAAGAACTCGGTTGGATTCCACAAAAACATTCCTTTTAGAGTGTTGTTTATACCCAATAAGAGAAACCCTATTATAACTATTTATGTACATTCAATCTACTCTGCAAATAGAAAAATACATAGAGTTGAACGTTGTAAAATAAGACGTTAAAAAATTTTCTTGAAATTTTTCATTTGGAAATTTTCCGAAAAGTTATTTATATCTATATATGGAAATTATTAATTATAAGTATTGTTTGGTGTGAATCTCCAAAAATCATGGGATTTTCTTTTTTTTTTTTTGGTTAACGTAGGATTTTCTTTTTTAAATATAATGCAGTGTACTAAATTAATTCAGTGTTGATGATTAAAAATAAAAATTATTTTTATAAATACTTTTTTCTACGCATCAATAAATTATTTATTTGATACATTATGCATCCGAAAGCTTGAAAGAATTTTTCTCTAATTATTCTCTCATCCGGATGTTTATATGTGTATATTGCCGATGTTGAACACTTATGGCAGTTAATTTGCTACATAATACCCAGCCAAAATCGTTAGGTTATTAGTCAGTGTAAGTTAAACACTTTTTGTATACACCTTTCGCATAAGGGGACGAATCTATTCATTGGGTAAGGGGGCAGTTATATTTTCTTCTTCTTTTGAATGCTTTTAAAAATTGATTAAAAATTAAAATTTTTGTAACATAGTGTAATATTTTGCCTCCTTTTTTTTTTAAAATATATATATATATATATATTAAAATTTTATCTCATTAATTATATTTTAGAAGTATATCAAAATTTTGGCTTTGCCCCTGTTTTGCATCTAAAATTCTTGCACAAAGTGTCGGTAAGAAATTTACTTAATATATACAGGTTTTATTAGTTGAGTTGGCATTAATGTTTGGAAGTTTACCAAATTTCATCATTGCCCTAATTGTACTATTAAGTATATATATAATCATGTATATATAGACGTGTTAGATAAAAAAACGAAAGTTGTTATCTGATGTGACATTTCTAGCTTTGTTAGAATATTATTTTACTCAGGTGTTTTTGTTATTGATTTATTAATTTTGTAACAAAACTAATTTGATTTTATTATTAATGTACATACCATATGGCTCGCACGAATATATAGTTTAATCAGCAAGACAAAATTTAAATTATCTGATTTTTAGTTAAGTATATATATCGTAGATTACATCAAATGCATGGTCCTGCTCGGTCACGCTTGGCACGTGGAATTTTTTTATTTTTTATTTTTATCTCACATGGAACCTTTAATATCTTTGTGATGATCGCTATTATCTAGATATATTAATTTGGTTGGCTGGACACAAGTGAGCCAGGCAACCTATATAGTTAAAAATAATTGAAATATTTCATCACATTATGTCATTCTTTTGTATTTAATCATGAATCAATTTTGGCATGAAACGTATTACATCTATCTCGCTTTTTCTTTTTTTCGATAATCAGTCCAATGTAATTTTTTCTTTTAATAAAACTGAGTAAAAACTGAACCAAACAAAATAACTAAAAAATTAAATAAAAATGTAATTTGGTTCCAATAGCTTGCTTGTAGTATATATTTTTTTCTTTTATAATTAAAATTTTGGAATAGGGTGAGAATCAAATTTTGGCTAATAAAAAAAATTATCAGACTTTCAACCGTTTGAAATATATATGATTTTCAATGCTTTTAACTCTTAATGCTAGGGTGCTAGCACACTATATAGACTTTAGATTCTTTGTATCATAAGAAGCCATCCATAAAATTTGGATTAATATGGGAATATAATTCAAAACTCTAATCTTAGTAGGTTTGGAATAATTAAATTGCAAACAGCGCTAGATTTTTACTATATTATGTATTAATACCATTAATATATCATGCTTGTACAATTAAGTCTCAACTAAATTTCCATTTAAGTTTTTTTTTTTTCATTACTCTTGATCGGTATAATTTATTAGATTCTGATACACATTGGCAATGAATATGAATTATGATCCTAATGAAATCAAATAGCAATATGTAATGAAATTGGCCTTTTGCTACAAACAAGTATCTATGAAATTGTACCTTTCTTGTTTTTTATGCCAAATCATATGAATATATGTATATACAAATATACATGCAGCTCACATGTTTGCATATATATAATTAAAAAAAAAAAGGAATAAAGATGAAAAATAATAAACAAACGATGCTTAGACTCCGATCTCAAATTAATCAGAGGACCACACTATAAGTAAGAATCAGTTGGCATATCTAAGAAATTAAAAAAAAAAAAAAAAACAGTAAAGAAAAGATAGAGGAACAATACATACTTAATTTCCCGGAATGGCTGAAAATTCAGAAGTGAAGAAATGGGAAGGGAAGGTGAGGGCGGAGCTTAAAGGGATAAAAGCAGAACAAGTATGGCCTTTTCTGGAGGACTTTTGCAATGTACAAACGTGGATGCCAGATCTCGACAAGTGTTACAAATTGGCTGGCGAGGATGGCAAACCAGGCCTTATCCGCCACTGCGCCACCATCCCACTACCATTCTTTTCCACTGACGACGGAAAAAACTTCTGTTGGATAAATGAGAAACTGGTGATGATTGATCCTGTTCAGCTGTGCCTGAGCTATGAGATTCTTGAAAATAATGTAAGAGCCAAATCCTATGTTGGTACATACAAATTAGTGCCTTCTGAAGATGGGTGCTGGTTAGAGTGGTTAGTGTATGCTGATCCTATTGAAGGCATGAGTCTTGAGGATTATGAATCCTTTCGTACTTCATGCCTCCAGCAAATGGTTAAAAATTTGCAAGCTTTAGTCTCTGTCTCTGTTTGAATTGCTCGACTTTTAATTGTCCATCAATAATCTCTATTGTTTAATTAGGTGTACCTTGATCTTTTTCTATTTTTGTTTTTTTTTTTTTTTAATAATTGGGTGTGTTCCTTAATGTATTGTTGTGTTTTTAGGAATCTGTTTCCATGCTTTTTCTTGTAACATCTTGAGATTTCAGTATTCGGTTTTATTTATTCAATATCAGCGTAATATTTATATGCTTAATTGATTAAGAATCACTTATATACAAGTCTTAGCCCACGCCTCAATCCCAGAAGTTTTGACAATATAATGAAAACAAAACGCACAATTTGTCGAAAATCATCACAGTTGACTTAATTAGTTATGTATATATATTAGCTCTATAATTTGATTTCTTTTCAATTTATAGTGCGTCAAAGTTGCTGAACACCCAAAAAAATCTCTATGTAATAATTTTTTACCCCACTAAATTTCATTATCATTTTAATATATTGATTTCAAAAAGTATTAGATAAATTTTTTTTATTGACCTACTGATTAAAGTTTTGGATACGTTCCGGACTGAATTTTTTGTACGTGTATTAACTATTAATATTCAAGACACATTGGAAGGTTGAAGTTTAAAGCGAGCTTATAACGGATGTGCAAAAGCTATGGCATGTAATTGTTTCTGTGGTAATGGATGAGAGCTAGCAGAAAGAAGTGCTTTAAGTAAAAAACAGAGAAATATGCAGTGGCACTACATAAAAATTCGCTTTTTAGCTATGGAAAATTTCGTGGCTAAAGTCATAAATTCGTTGCTAAAAGTATTAGCGATGAATTTTGTAGGTGAAACCCTGGCTGGTAACTTTTAATGACGGATTATTTGGTGTGAATGGTTGAAAGGTGGCGTGTTACTCATTTAAACATACGACACTAACATACAGCTGATAAGATACAAATGTATTAATTCAATTCGTTATATTTATTAGAATTCCAATGTTCAATTCATCTATGACGTTGAAACAAAGCAAAGCAAATAAAATTATACTAACATTTGGATGCAAAACATTCAGGAATTTAAATTATTCCTGTTTATTAGGAAGCTACATAAATATGCTAACATCCTTTGGCGTTATTTATTTTGTGGGCAAAGGAGTGAATGGAGTTGGGATCAAGTTAAGGTCTGTTTTTCTTTTAAGTGCACCTCCAAAAGCTTCAGCCATATCAAGAGTGGAAACTCCATCAGAAAGTTTCCAATCAAAATGAAATAATAAGTTTGCAAGGACCAACTCCAGATTGGTTATGGCTAATGTCATCCCAGGACAAATCCTTTTTCCAGCACCGAATGGAATTAATTCAAAATTCGTACCCTTATAATCAATTGGACTGTTTTCAAATCTTTCAGGCCAAAACTTTTCAGCTTCTTTCCAAATATTGGGATCCCTTCCAATTGCATAAGCATTGACCATAACCTTAGTTTTGGGAGTAATATCATATCTATCAACCTTTGTTTTTTCCCTGCATTCTCTTACAACCAAGGCCACTGCAGGATGCAATCTCAGTGTTTCTTTTATAACCAACTTCATGTATTTCAATTCATGAAGACTTGATTCATCCACCTTGCCCTTTTCACCATAAACTTTTCTCACCTCTTCTTGTGCTTTTTTCAATGATTCTGGACGCCTAATCAACTCTGACATTGCCCATTCTGTGGTTTTTGCTGATGTGTCTGTCCCAGCGCCGAACATTTCCTGCAACAGAATCTCTTTTTTTCTTTATTAACTTGATACTAATTAGTCAGCTGAAATGTTATGAATAATTACTACATGTACTGCAAGTAAACTTACTGACCAGAATGGCTGCTTTGATGCTGTCGTTTGTTAAAGGGACTTGAAGATCTCCATTTCCTTGAAGATTCAAAAGAACACCCAAAAGATTATCAGCTTCACCTTGATGATTTCTGGCTCTTTCTTCATTTATAATATCTTCGAGTGCCTGGTCTGTTTTTTCATGTAACTTCTGGAGCCTAGACTTATTTCCACTGATGTAGTGAAGGAATTTTAATGAGGGAAACACATCAGCAACGCTAAAACCTCCCGCTGCTTCAACAACTTCATCAATTATACTTAGAATAGCTTTTTGGTTTTTGAATTTCTTACCAAGGGAGGTTATTGCCATGATAGAGTTTGTTAAAGCAAAAACGGCCTCTGTAAGATTGACAGGGGAACCGGATTTGGAACGGAGGGATTTGATGAATTTTGAAACCTCTTCTTCCCTGACTGATCTAAAAGATTGTACTCGTTTGGCACTAAGTAATTCCAATGTGCAAATTTTTCTCAGCTGTCTCCAGTGATCTCCGTATGGACCATATATAATGTCCATGCCATCGTAAAGAACCATTTTTGCAGCCTGGATACTAGATCTGTCAGCAAATATGATATCCTTAGTTTTGAGCACTTCTTTGGCTGCTTCTGCTGAAGAAATTATGACAGCAGAAACTTCGCCAAGTTGAAGACTCATAACAGGTCCATACTTTTTAGCTAAATCTCTAAGGCGGTGATGGGGCAGGCCGCCGCTTAGCTGGGGAATGTTACCAATCAAGGGGAATTTTGGTGGTCCTGGTGGTGGGTATGATTTCTCATATGTTTTCTTCAATATCTTTAGTACCATGAAAATGAAAGAGAGGAAGCCTAAGAGAACCGGGAAAGAGGGAATCTGGAAATCCATGTTTGTGGGGTTAAGACTGATGAAACTTTGCTTATTTTTATATGCGGATAAATCTAATAACACTTGATTGATGAAGAATATAGAAGAGGCCACCTTTTCAACGCTTATAATAATTTATTAAATGAGGTCACCGAACAGTCCAACTTGTTTTGGCTTTGCAGGATTATTCTCTTCCGTTCGTATATTTTTATATAAATATATTCATTATCATTAAATAAATTTGATGGGAATAGCTAACATATGATCACGTATACATGCATCAAGCATAGCTTGTACAATTTCATAAAGCATCAAGAAATTTTCAAATAAGAGGCAGATTATGTGATGCACATTAATTATAAAAAAAATACTTAAGATAAAGTAAAAATATTGTTGAAGGTGCATCACATGAAACATTAATTAATCTCCAAAACTTTATATATCCATTTTATATGTATTTAATTATAATTAAACAGAAACCAATAAGTTTGCGTCTTTTGCTTGGCTAGAGATGCCTCCGGTATATCAAAATGTAAATGATTGGTTGCAGGGTCCCCCTCTCTTAAAAAACAAAATGGATTTAATGAATAGAAAAAGAGAGCGAAATGTAGATTAAAGGCACTGGAATTCCTATTTAAAATCAGAAGTTGGAATCAGTTGGCATCCTCAAGAGGCAAAAAGTAAAAGAAAAGATAGCTAAAGAGAGTAAGCATTTTGTGGCCATGGCTGAAAATAAAAAATCGCAATGGGAAGGGAAGGTCACGGCAGAGCTAAAAGGAATAACAGCAGACCAAGTATGGCCATTTCTAGAGGACTTTTGCGCCATACACAAGTGGTTTCCAACTCTTGCTACGTCTTATCAAGCCGGCGGTGAGCAAGGGAAGCCTGGCCTGATCAGGTACTGCGCTAGCATGCCAAAGCTACCAGGCCTTGACGTCACTAGTGACAACGGGGAGACGTACTGTTGGGCGAATGAGAAATTGGTGATGATTAATCCGAAGGAAAGGTGTTTGAGCTATGAGATCATGGAGAATAACGTGGGATTAACATCATATGTAGGCACATTCCAAGTGCTGGCAGTGGATGGAGGAGATGGTGAAGTTGGGTGCAGGTTGGAATGGTCAATGATCACCGATCCCATTCAAGGATCCACATTTGAGACTTATGAGTCCTTTCGTACTGCATCTCTCCAGGCAGCCTTTGAAAAAATTAAAGCTCTCATCTCTGCGGGAAATACTCAAGTTTGATTTTTCAGATAATAATGTTTCTTGAAGTTATGGTTTAGCTGGGTGTTGGTCTTTTTAATAATTGGGCGTCCTTACATGTCCATCTTCTGCTTATAGTTGACGTGCTATCCCTCTTTCTTTTTTTTTTTTTTTTTTGATAAGCTGATGATTTTATTTATTAAGATATCCCTCTTTCTTGTTAAGAATCTCTTTCCATTTTCCTTGTAATATTTTGACTATATATATTTCGGAAGACTTAATAAAGTGTTTATTTTTATTTGGATTTTGTTTTTTTGAAATGACTTGAGGCTTGTTAGCCTCTCTTTTTCCTTAAAAAACAACAAACAATATATAAGCTGGGATGTCAAAGTCCATTCTTTGTTAATAAGAGGTATTGGATTCTTGTCATAGAATATATTTAAGTACTTTGGTGTTTTGTCTTAAGCCAATAAATTTAAAATATTATATAAATTTATAAGAAAAACAGATAATATAACATAACTGGAAAAAGGGAAAAAGCCACTTTAAATGAAGGATAAGAAAATTCTTACAACATCCGATTTTGTGATGAAAAATGAATTTTATCGCCAATAATATTTAATTTTCTTCGGGGGATAAAAAAAAAGAATGCATTTTATTGCTAATAACATTTAGCTAAATAATCTCATGAGATTGTAAAATTTTAAATTCTGGTGGAGCTAGAAACTGATGCCTCCACACTTCCAATATAAAAGCTAGAGGCTTGAATCGAGTCAGAATGGAATATAATTAAACATGCAATTGTTCAAAAAAGAACAAAATTCAAATAAATACATTATTCTAATTAACAAAAGCACAGAGGGAAATCACTTTGCTGATCATCTGGTGAAGCAAGGTTCTTCAAGGACTTCTGACCTGGTGGCGTGGATTAATAACTAGATGGGTTTAATAAAATCATAGTTTTTTTTGTTGGGGTTTGCTGGATGTAATACTTAATTCACAGCTTTCTGTTTTTTCCGGTATTGTTGTTCTGAGTTTCTAGGTGGCCGGTCTGTTGCTTATGGGTATTTGGTTTTTGTCATGTGGTGCTGGCAGCATCTTCAATTACCCTGTTTTTGAGGCCGCCACCTTTATCCTAGTTTGGGCTTCCTTGGCTTATTGAAAATCAATATATTGACAGCTTATCAAAAAACAAAAAAAAAAAAAGCACAGAAGACCAAACAAGAAACATAAAACTGAACAAAGAAGCAAATACTTGAAATTAATAATAGAAGTAGATTGGATAGGTAAGCTCATAACTTCGATTGAATTTCATTTGGAGAAGAAGAAGAAAGATGTGCAAATAAGCTCTTCGTCATCCTCAAACTTAGCCATGTCTTCCTGCTTTAAGCAAATATATGCCTCGATGCCCTGCCCTTCATTAGAGTTTGTGAAAAAAACAATATTCTTGCTAACATTTGGAAGTGTAAGTGATAAGAGGATAGAGTTCTTCTTGTGTACAACTCTACTAGACTCTTCAACAGCTGTAGTCTATCAGCTGTGCACTTCTACTTTGTTTATACCTCTTCTCTGTTTATACTTCTAGTGTATATTGCTGTATAAAAGTAATCTTCATTAATGAGAACAGTAAGCTGCATTACTTTTCCATGGTATTAGAGCTTTAATTGGTTTAAACACCTAACCAAACATGTCTACTGATTCAGCCCTCTCTTCCACCTCCATGGCAGCCACACCCATTCCTTCCTTCTCTTGTAACTTATCTCATCATCTCTCCATTAAACCGAACTCCAGTAATTTCTTATTATGGAAGACACAACTAACACTCATCTTAAAGGGCTGTTGTTTATTCTCTCATGTGGACAGCAATGACACGCCTACTGCTGGTAGTGATGACTTCATTCTATGGGAACAACAAGACCATCAAATTCTCTCATGGATTTTTTTTGTCCATCTCAGAGAGTATGCTACCACAAATCATTGGCGCCACAACTGCTAAAGAAGCTTGGGATAAGCTTCATATTGCATATTCAATTGGCTTTCGACCTCAAGTACGAAGTCTTCGATAACAATTGTTAACACTCAAGAGTGAGAATGATAGTATCACAGCTTACATGCAGCGGGCTAAGAGCTTGTTTGATCAGCGGGCTAACACTCAAACCGAACTCCAGTAATTTCTTATTATGGAAGACACAGCTAACACTCGTCTTAAAGGGCTGTTGTTTATTCTCTCATGTGGACAGCAGTGACACGCCTACTGCTGGTAGTGATGACTTCATTCTATGGGAACAACAAGACCATCAAATTCTCTCATGGATTTTTTTTGTCCATCTCAGAGAGTATGCTGCCACAAATCATTGGCGCCACAACTGCAAAAGAAGCTTGGGATAAGCTTCATATTGCATATTCAATTGGCTTTCGACCTCAAGTACGAAGTCTTCGATAACAATTGTTAACACTCAAGCGTGAGAATGATAGTATCACAGCTTACATGCAGCGGGCTAAGAGCTTGTTTGATCAGCTGGTAGCCCTTCAGAATCCCTTTGCCCCATCAGTCACCATGGTTTCCTACAAGTGGTGAAGTTGCTATTCAAATTAAACTTTATCACCATCATTTGATTCAATCAGTAAATACTATTAAAATCAACTCATATCAAACATTCACTCCTCTCAGGAATGAAAGATGTCTCCTTTATATAGAAAAAGAAACAAAGGAGCTTACCCAGAGGTCATGATCGATAGGAGGAGGGGAAAGATCGAAAGAGGAAGCAGCGGAAGCAGAAACTAGACGCAAAGAACAAATCTTTGATGAGAGGCGAGAAGAAGAAGAGAGTTTCTGACTCCTCTTGTTCTCCTTCTCAATCCAGAACTCGCCATTTAAGCATAGATGAGAATTAAAGGGAATGATTCTGTTAGTTTCTAAATAGAACAAGAAAATCTGCAAAAAGGACACAGTTAGCACAAGTGCATTAAGACCCAGAAATCCAAACAACAAAATCATCTCAAAAATCAATATATCAAACAGAAAAGCCTACAAATTTAGCTGAAGGAGTTAGGTTTCTAAAAAATGAATCAGGAGAACCAAACCACTTACCCATTGATAGCCCCAGCACATTCTCAAATCATTACCACGGAAACTATTTCTGCAAAACATTTGAGGGTGGATGCCATTTCTGTTTAGGTTTAGCGTGGATTGTGTTTAGTTTAGGTTTGGAAGAACATAAACAAAGTAAAGCAATTTTTTTAATAATATAATTAAGAACATTTTCGGAGGCAATCAAAGTTGGAGTCCCACTTTTTTTAAGCCATTAACCACCGGATTTGTTATCTTTCAACCACGGGATTGGAGACCCTTGTTAGAAAATAATAGGATTTAAGATTTTATGACCGGATTTAGTTGCCTTGGTTGTAGGTACATATTTAATGACCAGATTTTCATCCATTCGCTAACTTTTGGTCTTTAAAAATCAATTTTCTTGTAGTGAATCTCGTTATTTTTCATGAAGCATATCTTGACAACTTTCAAGGTGTCAGTAGCTCTATTTGTACTCCTCAAGCACATTTTAAGATTATTTCTTTGCATGTAGACAACAGCTCCTATGGGCCTAAAGATGCCAAGGCATACACCATAAGTAATGCTGAATTATGGCAAAATTAGCACTCGGCTCAACAATAATTAACAAATATGATGTACCAACTAACAAGATATTGCAGCAGAGTAGCAAGTTTATGGATGATAAATATCCAAGCTAACATCTAAAGCTATCAAAATTTTTATTTTAGACGTAATTCAAGTCCTTGCTCAAACATTAAACTATTTGGATATACTTGTGCCCAAAATCAAGGAATTTTGAAACTAATGTCAGGAATACTTCTTACAACGAAAAATAGTAACACGTATGAGAAAAACATGCATTACCTTAGACCAACTATATCACTTTTTACACTCAGTTGCCTACCAATTTCATCACTTAAGTTGGAACAACCATCTACTCTAACTCCCTGTGATACATGTCGTATTAGGAAGAAATTCCAAAGTTAAGTTTGCCAGCTGTAGGGGTGAGATTTGGAGGAAAAAAATGGTGATGAAATACAGTGATCTTGCTAAAATCACCTTAAAAAATTGACAACAAGAACACAATCAATAGCAATAGAACAGTTAAATACCTGGGTTTTGGTGATCAGTGGCTTTTGGCTAATCTCAAATGCATCGGCAGTTGACAAAGATAACAATCCAGGAGACACCAAGGAATCAAATAAAATCCTTTTGTTCTTATCATCCTGAGCAACCTTAAAAGACATAAAATGAGGAAGGGCAGATACCTTATTGGGGAAAGGCCAGTGGATCCCAGGATCTTTGCTAAATCCTGATAATTGACCAAAAGAATTAACCATAAATGTAATCAATGTTTCCCCAGCACTAAACTTTGGTCAATTAATAGATTATAGCTCAAAATATAATTGGAAAAAAATTTAGAACTCTAGATGTCACACTGTTTGCAATTGCGGCTGTAAACAAAATTATAAATTCTGATACTCTTTATGGTACTCGCAAATGATAAAGCACATTATAGCACCAAATTCCTGAAGATGCTAACAATCAATTACATGCATACACATTCCTAAAGATCTTATTTTTGCCCCTTTGTATTGAACATTGATAGTGAAAAAAATGAAAGACAAAATTCAAAAAATTATCCAGTAACTGTGTTGTTTTAACTTATCAAACACAGTTAGGTGCTAAAATAGAGTAGAGATCAGTTCAACCTCCATGACAAAGAAATGGAACTCACATTGTAAGTGTTATGTGGAAGAAATAAAAACATTTTTGAATGATTCAAAGATTTATTTCTTCTCCAATTTGGAGCAAATAAAGCTACAGGGTCCTTATGCAAAAAGAAAACCAAATCATAATTATTCCAATACAGGATAAGTCAGCTATCTCCTAAACACAACAAGAATTATCCATGGAGACTAAATTACAAAATTATCCAGGAAATATGGACAACTCTTGTAAAAAACTGAACTTTTTTGACACCCCAACGGAAAAGACTTTAAAGAAAAAAATAAAAGAGAAAGAGCTCTTACTGGACAAGATCTTAAAGTTACTGAGCCCTAGCGCGAGGGTTAATGCCCTTGCATAGAACAATATCCTGCAAATACAATCCATTCACACATATATGATCCTTAACCTAATCGATATCCTCTCTTGTTGGCAATATTCTCTCTTTAAAGTCTCCTTTGCGGCGTTGTAAAGAAGCACAAAAAGCCAATCAATCACAAAAAGATAGAGAATAAAGAAGAAAGAAAAGCATAACAGCAGCCACAAAGACTGATAATGCTAGAACAGGAACTGGAATGAATATTCCCTTCTATGTCGGCGTTAATGCTAAGATAGCCATTAACTTCTGCTTCTATTTCTCACTCTAGCTTACAGTTCTTATGGGCTTGTCAAAAATAAAATATATTATTTGAGCAATAGTTTTACAAATATCGTTACCAACAATGGTATTGCAATTTCATAGATTTATTTTCCAATCCATAGAAATAATCGAAACTAAAGCCTACTAAAATTATTTTCCTAAATCCACAGAAATAAGTCATAGCATCCAAATGGAAGAGAGAGAGTTTACCTGGAACTTGGGATAGATTTATCAAATGGAAGAGAGCAAGTTGCAAGAAAGGGATGCAAAGCAGAAAAAGAAAATTAGGGATTTGGGAGTTTTTAAGATTTTGTTGACAAAAATATATGAAAGTTAAACAAAACGAACAGAAAATTAGAAAACTAAAATTAAAGGTAATTTATTAGGAAAAAATTGAGCCAAAGAAGAGGGATATTGGGACTCATTTATGGTCGATGACTGAATATTGTAGAAGACGATGAAGCAATTGCAAAGGACCCAATCAATGAAGCAGAGAAAGGGGTAAAAAAATAAAAAATGGTTATTCTAGGTTTGCGTTTTCTCTTTTTTCCACCTTTTATATTTTTTTTGTTTTATTTTAATAAAATAATTGAGAATCATTTTGGGGTAAATGGTTTTGAAGTCCCGTCATTTTGTTTTAATGTAATAACGTCAGGATTTTGAGTCTTTTAATGACCGGAATTAAAACCTTTGTTAAATAATAATAAAATTTGAGTTCTAACGATCGGATTAATTTTTCTTCGTTAATTATAACTTTTTACGACCGGATTGTTATCCCTTCGTTAAATTTTGATCGTTATAATTCAGTTTTCTTGTAGTTTTTGTCTACTTTACACTGTTTTTCTAATGCGGATTGGGGTGGTTGTTTAGATGACCATAAGTCTACCACTGGATTTGCTTTATATCTTGGTTCATGTATAATTTCTTGGTCCTCCCGCAAACAACGTACTGTCTCCAAATCATCAATGGAGGCTGAATCTCGATCCATTGCAGCTGCTACTTCAGAACTTAGCTGGTTACTCATACTTTTTTGTGAAATTGGCTTTCCTTTGCATAAGGCTCCTCTACTCTGGTGTGATAACCTTAGTGCTGTCTATCTTATTACCAATCCTGTATTTCATCATCATAGCAAGCATTTGGAGATTGACTTCTACTTTGTTCGTGATAAAGTAAAGTCGAAAGCTCTTATCATTCATTACATTTCAACAGTCGACCAAACTGCCGATATTTTCACTAAACCTTTGTCCAAAGGTCGATTTCAAATGCTTCAGGACAAGCTTCGGGTTCGTCCACTCCCTCTTCAGCTTGCGGGGGAGTGTAAGTAATAAGAGGATAGAGTTCTTCTCGTGTACAACTCTACTAGACTCTTCAACAGCTGTAGTCTATCAGTTGTGCACTTTTACTCTGTTTATACCTCTTCTCTATTGCATTACTCTTACAGGAAGTAATCCTACCCATAAAGGCTTTCCACATCCAAAATCAGTATTATAAAAAGGAAAATTGCACAAATCACTGAAGGTAACCACCTCTTTTTTACTGTAGTCCTCAACAACCTTCATGAACATATTAAACTATTCATCACTGTTTTACAGCTTCCTTATAGAGCCTGCATTCATATTTCTTATGGAATCTTTTATCCGTTTCACAAATCCATGAGAACCATCATCTTTAGCTTACATATCAATCAAAGCAAACCAAACAATATTCCCAAAAGACAGCTTTGGCAACACCAGTTCAATTCTTGAATGCAAGTCCACCCCATAAATCACCAAGTACACCTTACAATTCTTTGCTTCTTCAACCTGAGTTATGGCCATGAACTGACTCCATATAAAAGCAACCAAAGCCATTACACGCGATGCCCTCACTCCATTCACACTATATTTAGTTTTAAGAGCTTCCACGGTAAAAGCACTGAACACACTACAAGAAAATCTGGAAATAACAACGAAATGAATTTCGTTGGTAATTTAGCAACGGAATTTGTTTTTCGTTGCTAATTAGCAACGAAAAGTCAATTCCGTTGCAAATTTTGGTTGAATTTTTTATATTTAGCAACAGAATAATAGATGGTGGTATTCCGTTGCTAAAAAAAGAGAGAAATTTTAGCGCTAAAAAATAGCCACGAAAAATAGCAACGGAAACCTTAGACTGTTGCTAAATATGGCGGCATTAGATGGCGGAAAAATTTTGGAACAAAATTTAGCAATGGAAACTATATCCGTTGCTAAAATAGCAATGAAAACTACATTCCGTTGCTAAAATAGCAACGGAATATAGTTTTCATTGCTATTTTAGCAACGGAATATAGTTTTCATTGCTATTTTAGCAACGGATATAGAAACTATATTTCATTGCTATTTTCATTGGTATTTTGGTCCCAAAAAGTTGGAAAATTTTGGGTCCAAAAATAGCAATGGAATTGCATTTCCGTTGCTAAAATTGCAACGGAAATTTATTCGGTTGCAATTTTAGCAATAGAAATACAATTCTGTTGGTATTTTTGGATGAAAAATTTTGGATCCAAAAATAGCAACGGAATTGCATTTTCGTTGCTAATTTTGCAACAAAAAGTTTATACAGTTGCAATTTTAGCAACGGAATGTAGATTCCGTTGGTATTTTTGGTTTGAAAGGAGAAAAAATTTATGTCTAAAAATAGCAATTGAATTAGATTTCCATTGCTAAATTGCAACCGAAAACAATTCGGTTGCAATTTAGCAACGGAAATCCAATTCCGTTGCTATTTTTGGTCAAAAAAGATAGAAAAATTTTGGATCCAAAAATAGCAACGGAATTTGATTTGTGTTGCTAAATAGCAACCAAATTTTAATTCCATTGGTAATTTGCTATTTTCCCTAGGTATAAAAGGCCTCTTATTTCTCTGCCTTCATTCTCTCTCTCCTTTACCCTCATCGTCCGCCTCACTCTCTTCCATATGCCTCTCTTTCTAAAGCTAGAGAGGTTGAGGTTGGATCTTACTTGCCTCCTTCCCCCTTCTTATCCTTCCTTTGTCATCTTCAAATCCACTTCTAGAGATACCCCTGCTCTTCATGCAGGTTCTTTTTATTTCTCTCTTAATCCTTCTTCTTTGATTTTCTTTCAATGTGATGCATGAAATTCACTTGGTTAGATCTCGTTTTCTTGTTGGGCACATAGAAGCATCCCAATAGTATGCATTTTTTTTTATGATTTCTACAACTTTAATTTAACAAAAGTGTGTTCGGGAGTAAAATTAGGGTTTTTATCCCAACAAAAGGGCTTGAAATTTGAATGGAAAATTTTCATTACTTTCTATGAAATTTTAAATTTAGTTTAATTTTAGGGAATGTGCAGCCTTACCAGTTTGAACTTCTAGAAGTTGGAAGCAAACGAAGGTAGCAAATATATTATCTGGGAATTCTTGCCAGCCAAAGTGTGCAGAACCGTAGGTTGAGGTGAAGTTTGAGGATGAATAGCAGGGAAAAGTACAGGTTGTGGCTTCTCCGTTGATACGCTTGACCAACAAACCCAATGCATCCATTGAAGACATTGGAAGCCCTAAGAAACTCATTACGTCACTTGGCCCTTTTGTTACTGGAAATTCCTATGATCCTGATGAGGTTTTAGAAACTTCCATTGAAAAGCTCAGTGATCAAACAGTATTACTTTTTCATTAAATTTCCTCATGCTGCTTTTCAATTATTGTGGAATCTGGGTTGCTTTTATGATATTAATGGTCATTTTCACCAGTCAGACATACAGTTTTAAATATACCTAGGAAGATAGAATCATTAGCATTTGCTGTAGATTTTTTGCTTTCTAGTTCTGTCTTTTTGTTTTTGTTATTACAACCAATCCTATACTTAATTCAGGTTTTTTTACTTTTTGAGTTTATTGTTCTATTTTTGTCATTTTCTTTTATTGAAATTTTCAGCATTTTTGCCAAATCTGGTTGTTGCTTGATCTTCATCTGTAAAATTCTTATTAGAGAATGATATTTCATTTTTAGTACTAAGCTGAAAATCAACATCTGTCTCTCTATATTTCTGCATTTGTTTTGGTATGTTTCATTGATAGATAAGCTGCTTGATTTTCCTTTTGAGTTTTTCTGCATTGATGATGATTAAAAGAATATATGCGAACAGGTCAATAAACTGTCACAAGGAAAATTGATGCCAAGAAGTATAAAGAATTAAATCAAATTTTTTGACAGGTAACATTGATTTCATATATATGTGTGTGTGTGTGTGTGTGTGTTTGTGTGTGAGCATGAAATTATAGCTACAGGCATTTGAGTCTCGGTTCTCTGTGTTAATGTATAAATATTTTATTTAATATTTTACACTTATCACAAATCAGAGATGTCTACTTATCATGAAGTTCTTCCCGTAGTTATCTTGTAATTCCTTAGAGTTTATGTTTATCTGTTAAGGAGAAGTCTCCTTGTACACAACTGCTACATGTAATTGTACTTATATAAGGCATTGCCTTTTACTTAATACATAAGAGAGAATTATCGTCCACCTTGCCCTGTTTATTCACTTGACATGGTATCAGAGCCCATACAAAATCCATCAAGTTAATCATGGCCCTCATCCCGTCTTCTTCTTCTTCTTCTTTTGCCACATCTACTGTTACTTCTACTCACTCCTTCTCCATAAAATTGACCTCCAAAAATTACCTCTCTTGGAAAACACAATTTACTCCTATTCTTAACTACCAAAATCTCCATGGATTTATTAATGGCACATCTCTTCCTCCCTCAAAAACTATTCCTTCTACTACTGAACCCATCACCTTTGTCTCAAATCCGGAGTTCGAAACTTGGTTCAAGAAAGATCAAATGCTTCTCTCATGGATACTAGCCTCTCTTTCTAAAGAAGTGTTTCCTCTTGTAATTGGTCTTGAGTCATCATATGATGTATGGACTGCTTTAGCCAATACTTTTGGCTCCATCTCTCAAAACAGACAATTACAGCTGCATATTGAATTGCAGGATCTCAAGAAAAATGATCTTTCCGTCTCTCAATTCCTTCACAAAGCAAAATCTCTGTGTGATGAACTTGGTGCAGCTGGTCGTCCCATCTCCACTGCAGAATTTAATGCCATAATTTATCGAAATATCGGGTATGAATTTCACTCTATTATCACAGCTCTCAATCTACGCCTTGAACCTGTTAGTTTCTATGAACTGCATGGTCATTTACTTGCCCATGAAATCCTTCTTAAAGGCTCCCATGAACCAATGGCAAACTTAACTATTAAACCTTCCTCTCCTCTTCTGCCAACTCCTACCTCCACTCAATTTCGTCCCAGGCCCTCTAATTCCTATTCTCAAAATCGTTATTCCAACCAAAACTCCAATTCTCGAGGGCGATCTAATCCTTGCCAAATCTGTGGATATCGAAATCACACAGCTGTGACCTGTCGCAAAAGATACATCAGAGATCAATCATCTTCTACCTCTAAACCACATCAAACCTTTGCAAATTTCTCTCATGTTCCTGGTCAGTTTTCCACCTCTGCCATTGCAAATTCTTCCACTTTTTCCACCCCTATCACCTGGTTTCCTGATACTGCAGCTAACTACCACATTACACCTCACACTCAAGCTTTAACTGCTGCTAATGAGTACTCTGGTCCCGAGCAATTGTTTGTTGGTAATGGTCAAGGGCTCCATATTTCTCACATTGGTAACAGCACTCTTCCTCATTCTGATGGTAATTTTTCTTTGCAAAATATCTTATGTGTTCCTCATATCACCAAAAATCTTTTATCTGTTCAGAAATTTGCTACTGACAATTCTTGTTTCTTTGAATTTTGGCCCAAATATTTCTTAATCAAGGACCAGCAAACCAGGAAAATTTTGATGCAAGGACCCAGTGAGGATGGCGTCTACACCTTACGTGCAACCCCACCTATTGCTTCCACTGCTACTGTCTCTCTTAGTGTTGATGAATGGCATCAGCGGCTTGGTCATCCAAATCAGTCAAAAATTAATTCTCTTGTTCAGGATGGTCAAATTTCTGTTGCAGATTCTAGTCTTCATCCTTGTTCTAGTTATCGTTTAGGAAAGTTGTCTCGTGTGTCTTTGGCCTCCAAGGAACACACTAGTTCTAGTCCTTTTGATATCATTTTTTCTGATGTTTGGGGCCCAGCTCCTGTTACTTCTAGTTTGGGTCATAAATATTTTGTTGTTTTCATTGATGATTTTACTCGGTTCACTTGGATCTATTTCTTAAAAAATAAAAGTGATGTTTTCTCTACATTCTTAATGTTTGAAAAGCTTATTGAACGTCAGTTTCATGCTAAGATCCATGCCTTCCACTCCGATTGGGGTGGTGAGTATCAAAAACTTCACTCTCATTTCAAAACAACTGGTATTCATCATCGTATTACATGCCCTTATACACATGAACAAAATGGTACCGCAGAACGTAAAATTCGTCATCTTGTTGACACTGCACTTACTTTACTTGCACACGCCAACCTTCCTCTCAAATACTGGAATTATGCACTTGAACAGAGTGCTATGTTGATCAATGTTTTACCTTCTGATGTCCTTCAACGAAAATCTCCTTTTCAAAAACTGTTCTCCAAAGATCCAAATTACTTAGCTTTTCAGCCTTTTGGGTGTGCTGTGTTTCCTCTGTTGCGTCCTTACAATAAACACAAATTTTCTTTTCGGTCTTCTCAATGTATTTACCTTGGTCAGAGTCCTTTTCATTCTGCTTATAGGTGTTTAGATTTCCTTAATGGTCGCATCTATTTGGCCAAGCATGTCAAATTCCATTCTATTGTCTTTCCTCTCCGCACAAATGCACATTCATTAACATCGGCAGTAACTCACTCTCCATGGTTGCATGTAAATTGGACAGATTCCTCTCACTTGGACCCTCCTGCATCTTTTGCTTCCATTCCCAAACCCACGCCCACACAGCCCCCTATTATCCCACGGGTAAGCCCAGACCCAAACCCACCTCCCACCTCTACTTCCTCGCCTGCCATTCCACTTATTGTTGACCTTACTCAGTATCATTCCTTGCCCCCATCTCCTCCTCGTTCTCATCCCATGAGTCTTCGCCCATCTACCATGCACCGCCGTCAAACTCATGCTGTTACTGTGAACTTACCAAAGGAGCCTAAAACCTTTGCACAAGCTAATAAGTGCCCACAATGGAGAGCTGCTATGCAGCATGAGATTGCTGCATTACTGCAAAATCAGACTTGGACTTTGGTTCCCCGACCCCCCAATGTTAATGTTATTGGCAACAAGTGGATATTTCGAATCAAACAAAAATCAGATGGATCCATTGAGCGATATAAAGCTCGTTTGGTGGCTAAGGGATACACTCAACAATCTGGTATTGACTACTTGGAAACCTTCTCTCCGGTGGTTAAATTTACCACTGTCCGCACGATTTTATCTCTTGCTACAATAAATAAATGGTTCACTCGTCAGCTGGATATTTCTAATGCATTTTTGCATGGGTTTCTGGATACTGATTTGTACATGGAACAGCCGGTTGGATTCATTGATTCATCTCATCCGGATCATGTTTGCCAGCTTCGTCGTTCCTTATATGGTCTTAAGCAGGCCCCTCGGGCATGGTTTCAATGGTTATCTACATTTTTACTGAGTCTTGGATTTCGGGCTTCACAAGCTGACCATTCTTTGTTCATTCTCCACCGAGGTACTGCTAAACTCTTTGTTTTAATTTATGTGGATGACATTCTTGTTACTTGCTCCAGCTCCGAAGTGCTATCCTGGTTTATGACTCAAATTCAGAAGGCTTTTCCGGTTCGGGATCTAGGCGACATCAGTTTTTTCCTTGGTATTGAAATCTCCAAGGTTGCTGATGGTCTTCTTTTATCTCAAACAAAGTACATTGATGATGTTCTTCACGCCACCTTCATGAATGATTCTAAAGGTTGCTCTACACCTATGTCTGTCTCTCCAAATCTCAGTAAACAACTGGGCACGCCTCTCTCTTCAGCTGAGGAATATCGACAAGTTGTTGGTGCTCTCCAGTACATCACTCTTACTCGACCTGACATCTCATTCAGTGTCAATAAACTAGCTCAGTTCATGCACTGCTCCACTGATGTGCATTGGCAAGCTTGCAAGCGCCTTCTTCGATACTTAAAGGCCACACGCACCCTTGGTCTCCATATCTCTCACAATTCTGATTGTTCTCTCCACTGTTACTCCGATAGTGATTGGGCAGGGTGTCCAGATGACAGGCATTCCACCAGTGGCTATCTTACTTATTTGGGCAAAAATTTGGTCTCTTGGTCCTCCAAAAAGCAACCCACGGTTGCTAGATCCTCCACCGAAAGTGAATACAAAGCACTTGCTAATACTACTGCTGAAATCATGTGGTTAAGCATCCTTATTCAAGAACTTGGATGTTATTCTTCTCAACCTGCTACCTTATGGTGTGATAATGTCAGTGCGATTTATCTATGTTCTAATCCTGTATTTCATGCTCGCACCAAGCATGTCGAGATCGATTATCATTTTGTACGAGATCAACTTAAACTTGGTCTTATTCATATTCGGTTCATTAAAAGTTCTGATCAAATTGCTGATATTATGACCAAGGCTTTGAGTCAGGCACCATTCAAAACTCACTGTGACAAGCTTCGCCTTTGCAGTCCGTCGGCTCAGCTTGAGGGGGGGTGTTAATGTATAAATATTTTATTTAATATTTTACACTTATCACAAATCAGAGATGTCTACTTATCATGAAGTTCTTCCCGTAGTTATCTTGTAATTCCTTAGAGTTTATGTTTATCTGTTAAGGAGAAGTCTCCTTGTACACAACTGCTACATGTAATTGTACTTATATAAGGCATTGCCTTTTACTTAATACATAAGAGAGAATTATCGTCCACCTTGCCCTGTTTATTCACTTGACACTCTGCAGTTCATTGGAGCATAGCTCAGGCTTCCCCGGTAGTTTACTACCTACATGTTGTTTGCAGCTATGTCTTTTGCGTTGGGCCTAATTTTATGTAAACATGCAGAAGTTATATATGAATATGATACCTTTGAAAAACATATGATAATACCCTGATTTATTTATAGAATATATCTTTATGCAGCTATTTGAATATTTTATATGTTTTAATTAACTAATTTATAAATTCAAGTTATTGATACTAATGTGGATTTCTTATGATTTTTGTATATATAAAATAGGAAATGTTGTAATTATTCATGTTTTTTATTGTTATTATGTAAAGAAATGCTTTAAGCTACTTGAGAGTGGAAATCAAAAGATTTTATTCTCTTTATATACTGACTCAGTTTTTTAAGGCTAATTTGTTTAAATTATTTAGATAAAGATAAAGATAAAGAGGACATTAGATAGAAGGCTAAAAGTAATGCATTCTGGGAAGGTAAAAAACCTGCTGTTTCTATTATGCAGAACAACTATATTACCATTGATGGCAAGCTTACATTTGTTTGAAGCTATGGTAATCTCATATATATGTGTGTGGGTATACTACACAAAAGGTTTAGTTGATTAATCTTCCTTGGTCAGATAACAAGGATTCAAGTAAGTTAATGAGTTCATTGTTTATATGAATTAAGTAAATTTGTTATGCATTTGTACGATGCCATTTGAAGAAAATCCTTTGTGACTTTTAGCACTAGTTCACTTTATTTCTGAATTTTTTTTCCAAGTTAAGAAGTGATCAGCAATAACTAAGAAATGAATAGCAAGTTTTGTATTGTATTCTTGGCTTGTGTACTTTGGTTTTCACTTGCATTGGCTTTTATAAATGTTATAAGTTGGGCAAAGGGTAGAGTTTCAAGTTATTTGGCATCCAAGTTGTAATATACTTTCTACTGATTTGCTGATTTTGGAGGACTCCTGTTGCTACAATATCTCAACAACTTGTGCAACCCGTTGGCAATTACTCTTCCTGATATCTTCATCAGGTTTATAGTATTTTTTTTTTAATTTACTCTTCTTGATATCATTCTAAAGGTACTAAGTTTGAGATAATTTTTTTAATTTAATATTATTTTCTTTCATGGCAAGTAAATTTTTTTATATTTAATATTACTTTCATTACCGTACTTGTTTTAAAAACATTACAACATGCCTGATTGAGGCGGGGGGAATACTCAGGTATAGCTGTACATGCCTATGTGACATGATTATGATTGGAATGGCAAATGCAACAATTATGATCTTTTATATGTGACATGATTATATTCTTTAATAATTTTCATCGCATACCTTATGAATTATTTGTTTGCCTAGGTTTCAGCTTTCTTGGAAATCCATGATATAGCTGGACTGGTTAGAGGTGCTCATCAGGCGCAAGGATAAGGCAACAGTTTCTAATTTGAAGAATAGCTACGCAAAAGCTATATTTAGCGCATTACATTATTTTTCTCTCTCATCTTTTTATTTTTATTCTTTATTTTTTGATTTACCTTATTGTGTGCATGTACAATGATCATCTTGTCATCCTATTCTGCATGCAAGTAAGAATTGGAGTGTGATTGTTATGATATAGCATTGTAACCTGTTGTTGCTTTTAAGTTGTTCTTGTCAGTAGGCCCTTTTTTTATTGATTAAATAGTTGGCAAAACTTCTTTTGGGGTGTTTCTACGATCGGTATATATTTTCCCTGCTTGTTTGTTGGAGCTATAGTTTGATCTCTATTAGACAGTTTGTAAATCATTGAGAAGGTTTAATGAAAGAGAATGCTCTGAGCAGTTTAGGCTTTTTTGCCTTTTAAATAGCAGGAAAATCCTCCCGCAAGCACCCTACTAGACAGTTTGCTTCATGTGGGTGATGTTCAATGTAGTTGTAGACTTGGAGTCATGTTATCAGTTTCTTTGAGACTTGTTCTTTTACTTATAGTTGATTCTTGTGATTCATGTTATATTTGATTTTTAATTTTTTTTCCTGTCCAATCCATGATGAGTTTACTAATAATTTCAACGACTTAATGAAATGGTATTTTATTTAATTATTTATATGGCCATTTTACAAAATTAATGTCATTAATTATTTCTTTAGCACGTGCAATTAAAAAAAGAAAAAAGCAAAATAATTTCATGAGATTTTGGTCAAATTTAACATTTAAATATTGACAATGGCTGAAGGAAAATCTATATCAAAACATATCGCAAAAAATAAATATAAATAACTCTCTCTCTTTCTCTTTTTTCTTTCGTGTGTGTTTTTATATATAGCTAGGGAGTGTCATTTATGCACAGATTTTGCTTTAGAAGAGTATTAATTTTTCAAAGATGATTTGGCATGTTAAATTACTAGAAAGGATGACTAACTAATTATATAGCAAGCTAAGTTTCTTTTTATTTTTATTTTTTAATAATCATTTGTTTTGTTGTGTTTGATTTCTTTTTCGACACACATGTAAATATGTCAACAAACTATAGAGATGGTTAAGGTATCTGATTTTCATAAGCATTATGGATACATATACTCCTGACAAATTATCAATGATCTTAAATACTAATCAACAATTGAGGTTGTGCCAACTGGTTGTCAAGTACACTTTAAGTATACCTACAAGTAATTGTTGCTGGTGGTCATGGGTTTAATTCCATAGCTTCCCCTCAAGAAGAGGAGACAGAGAGGGGAAGAAAAAGTATAATCAATTATTTATTTATTTTCTGAAAAAGGGTATTCTGTAGGTCATGGCTGTCACTTGTACTGTCATAGTTGCATGCTTGGATGTATAGTTTCATATTGTGCTGCTTGGTAAAATGCCTTCCTATCCAATTTAATACATCTTGTACTGTCATGGTTGCATGCTTGATGCATAGTTTCTTTTGTTTTATTTTATGCTATTTTTGTCCCGTGATATAATGATTCATTGTCTTAGTATATCTCCTTAGCTTCCCCTAAGGAAAGGAATAGGCAGAGAAGGGAAAAAACAGTACAATCAGTTATTTAATTTTTCACCCCAAAAAAGGCAGGTCGTGGCTATCACTTGTACTGTCATGGTTGCAGGCTTGGATGGATAGTTTCATATTGTGTTGATCGGATTAAATGACTTACTATCCAATTTAATCCATCTTGTACTGTCATGGTTGTATGCTTGATGCATAGTTTCTTTTGTTTTATTTTATGTTGTTTCTGTCCGGTGATATAATGATTCAATGCACCAAGTAGGGAGAAATTGGTTTCAGTGCCAAATGGTGGTGGTGTAGCTATTGCTGCTGCTGGTGGAGCTTCAGCACCTGCTGCTGAGGCCAAAAAGGAAGAGAAGGTTAACGAGAAAGAAGAATATGATGATGTAAGTTAATAACTTGCGAAATTTCAGTTTTTAATAGCTACTTGATCATGAGTTGGAATGTAAAATTTATTTTCCCATTATTTACCTTACTTGAACCTGAATTCTTTTGCAGGATATGGGGTTTAGCCTCTTTGACTAAGGAGATTTTGCTTCTAAATTCCTTTTTATCAAGTCCTTTTATCTTTATGCTTAATTTTTTAGTTGAAAATTACAAGTTTTTGGTCTATAGTTGGATATATGATTTTAGAACTTACTTGTGTTTCTTGAAATTTGGATTATTATATAATAGAGATTAAATTTTTCAGATCGAACTTTTAATTCTTGTGATTTGATTATTTGATTGTTTGCACCAATTCAAGCTCATCATTCCTTAATTATAGTTTGTTAAATATTGTAACTTTTATTTTCAGATGGATTGTTATATGCTTGTTCAACGACGGAATAGTAATAATTTAGTGACCGAATAGGGACGAAAATTCCGTCAAAATATTTTTTATAATACTGGCTAGAAATAGCAATCGAAATAGATTTCGGTTGCTATAAATAGCAACGGAAAAGCAAGTCCGTTGGTAATGTTGATCAATTCACCGAAATATACCTTGGTTGGATTTAGCAACGGATTAATGGAAATTGAAATCCGTTGCTAAATTTATTTCCGTTGCTAAAAATACCAACTGTCAATTTTGCAACCGAAAGTTCCGTTGCTATTTTCCGTTGCTAATTTTTATTAGCAACGAAAATTAAACAAATTTGGTTGCTATATTCCGTTGCTATTTGCTAATTTTCTTGTAGTGACACATACACTTTCGTCAAGATCTTTTCCCTCAAAACCAATTTGTTTGGCTCAAACGTTGGCATCTTTATGGGTGGAAAGAGGGTGGACCAACCGAAAGAAGGAATTTCAGTAGCAGTATTTCCTCGAGCAATGGCAGCCCAAGTGCTTAGGAACATCATGCCTGATAAACCATTACCAACCCTATGGCACACGGCGAATGAAATAGCTAATCCGCCACAGTTAAAGAAGGTAATCTGAGAAAAAGCTGGTAATTCACCAGCGTCATCATGTGCAACAGGAATGAATTTTTTTGTTATTATAAGGATCCCTATCTTGAAGAATATCAGAAAGCTGACAATTTGCTTTGGCTTCTACAAATGGAAAACCTTCATCATCACAATTGAAGTGAGAGCTGCCCTTGATATGGCCAGCAAGAGGGTAAAAAATCGTCAAGACTTGGCGTAAGGATTGTTTTAATATATTGTATGTTTGTAAGTTATTCAGGTTGGATTTTTTGCTGTAGAACAGAACACAATGAATGAAAATTGAGGGTTGGATTTGATCGAGAAAGGAAAGCTGGAAACGGCGAAGGTGATCGGGTGTAGGGGAGGATGGCTTGATGAGTTCTTTGGAAATGAACTCTCCTTCAATATTCATTTTCTTGTTTTGTAGTTATCAGACAAGAAATTGAGAGATTTTTGGCAAGCTAGCTGCAGTGTTTATGGGAAGAGATGCATATATACAGAGAGACCAAATGCTTGAAAAATAAGAAAGTCACCCCTAATTGTGATTTTTTTTTAAAAAAAAAAAATTGATATCAAGCCTGACTAAGCTTGACTGCAGAAACTAAATTGGATATTAAGCCAGAAATGATTGCATATAGACTCATTTTTCTCACTTTTACTAATTATATCTAGAAAAAAAAAATTACTTCCTTTTTTTTAAATGAAAATTGAATACTTCTTAATTAATTATTTCTTTACTGCTATTAATTTATTTTGAATCTAAATTGTATTATTTAGAAGAATATAATTTAACTTATTGAGTTGTAAACCTTTTACAAGCCAATCGTTTACGTTTCTAGGGAGTAGTGACCTTATTAATTGTATGCATATCATGTCAATGTGTCCAAGAATTTTAAGCTGTATTATATTTTTTTAAAAGAAATTGGAGAAAGAATATGGCGAGAGTAAACCCGATACAGGGACCTAGCCACATTCGTTTGTGTAAAAATGTAAATTACTGCTATTAACCGATTTTTATACTTAAATATTAAAATTGGCTAAATTTATCATGTACTCCCTATTTTTCAACTACTTTCATGTCTAATTAATCTATATACTCTCTTTTGTTATTATCGTTTTCTTCATCATTCTCGTTAGTAAGAATGCTGACATTTATAATAAACTTCTTACAATCTTACTTGTGTTCTTGTACTAAAATCCGTTAAATTTCTATTCATATTCTTTTCATTCAACAATATTTTTTATAAAATTATATATGCATAGTTTTCTTTTTGTAAAAAAAAATTGCAAGACATTGATACATTAAAAATTTTTTACCCCACTAAATAAATATTTTGGCTACATCACTAACTGGATATCTCCTCCTTATATTTAAGCCCGCATATCGCCAAAATATTATATTTAATTATTTAATTATTTTTTTAGTCATATATTAAATAATCGTAGCAATTTGTTTTTATCATTCTTATAAGACGAGTGATGGATGACTTATCTTTATTAAATAATTGTAGTATTATCCAAATCCACGTATGGTGCTACAATTTTCTTAATATTTAAAGTGTTAGTGTTTTCCACATAACATTATATTTTATTTTCTAAGTTTGCATGACCACAAAACAGCACTAATAATAATCCCACTAGAAAAAGCAAGACGGGAAAAAATAAATAAATATACATAAACATCGATTTTTAAAACTCATTAATGATTTAAATACCTCTTAATGATTTAGTTGAATGTCGCCAGTATCTCCCGAGTACCAACAGATGTGCTTGCTTTAATTGTTTGTCATCTTGATATCAATAAAGATTCTTCTCTCTGATTGGCCAGTGGTCACTTTCCTCTTATCTTCACATGTAAGAAACCAAAATCATCAAAGTTTTCGTTATTAGATTGTAAAATAATTGAAAAGACATACACTCTCTATAAATATTAGAGGAATAGATAAATTAATAAAAAAAATAATTAAAAATTTCGACTGAAAGTGAAATGGAGAATGTGAAGCGAGGATAATGCTATGCTTGTTGATATTATTCACTTGCCAGTAGAAAAGAATGAATGAAATGGAATAATTAAATTTTCCGCTTCAAAATTGGATTAATTAAAAGGGGCTCGTGCTTCATGTTGTTTTGGTAGATAGTATCATTATTTAATTTGTTATTGCAAAAGCTTAACTTAGACTTGAATTGACAAAAATAATTAACACTAATGATAGAAAAACACGACAAGGGTCAAATTGGAGTATTTGATGGATGAGCTGAACAATCTTTACAAACATATTCGATTTATTAAAGAAATTGTAGTGTTTCACTAATTTATGTTATTTTTTAATTACCACATTGATATGTTAAAATCAATACCTAATTCCAGACCCAACATTCCAATATATTAAAACATGACAAAAGATACATTCAAAAAAATATATTTTAATGTACATAGTTTCGGTTGCTTGAGTAAGAGATTCTCAAATTGGCATAAACCTTAATGAGAAAAAACAACACGCAATGAATTTATAAATGAATTTAATGGTGAGTACATCAATATAGTTTTATATTTGAGTAATTACAAAACAAATTAAGGGTATAGGAAAGCTTCTTACTAGTTAAATTACAAAGCGGAAATTATAAAGAAGTGGTCTTGTAACATTATTGAGTTGGCTGTCTCATATATATATATATATATATAATCATCAAAATATTTTCTAATACAAAGCAGATAACGTGATCAATATTATAATATATACAATGCAAATGCGTAATAATATTCTTGAACATGCATCACATGAACCATTTATATATGTTTGTTGTTTATTTGCTTATATTAATCTTTTCTGGATACAAACATTCCAATTATTTAAATTATCAAAAAAGTTGTTTTCCGAAAACATATCTAAAAAGTTCGCTACAAATTGATAATTTGCGACAGCCACCAAAAGATAAGCAACGGTTCAAAATCCATAGCAGAGACTTCATATAAAAATTAATGACGCAATTTCGTTTAAATAATTTATAGTAACAGTTTAATTTTATAATTAACGTATGCGCTCAAAAGCAACTTATGCAAGTTTTCATGATGAAACATCTGTTGAATTTTGACAGGAAAATAAAAACAGAAAACTGAATTTTTTTTTTCTTTTTTCCTGAGATAAAGAGTAGACTAAATTTCTTCTTATTTGGAAAATGAACAGAGAGTAGAGTACCACTTTCTCGAATATCTACATGAGACTCTTATGCCCCTAAAACCTGGTCACGAAAGGATCAGAAAAAATAACTGCTCCTTTGTAACTTCTCTAATCTTCTATTAACCTTTACTAAGCAAAAATAACATTGTTATCCAAAATCATTCATCCACGTGCAATCTCCCCTGCTCGTTAGCTCCAATGACATCTATTAATTAATGCCAGACATAGTCAATCGTGTAATTTATTTTTTAATTGATGAACCAGAACTGGGGGAGAGCAATGGTCGGTTCGGTTCAATAACCGAACCGAAATAATTAAAAACCAAAATTTCATTATTTTTATCAACCGAACCGAAGTTTTAGAATAACCAAATTTAAACCGAACCAAAATTTTCAGTCGGTTTGGTTCAGTTAACCAAAAAACCGAAATTTAAAATTATTTTTTAAAAAATAAAAAATATTGTGTCTAAAAATTATAAAAAATTATAAATCTTAATATACTAAAGTAAAAATATCTAAATTGTACAAATAAAAGTTTAAATTAAAGAAATAATTTCAAAATATATAATAAATAATACAACAAAACCGTTAAATAACTTTTTTTATTTAATCGATTTTCAATTTAATCGTCAAAATTCTAAATTATCACCTAAAAAATAAATATTAATAATTGATAAATGTACTCATATAATTTACAACTAAAAATAAAATAATTTACATGTATAAAATAATTATTCAATAAAAAATCAAAAAATATATATAATTATATAAATTTTGGTTCGGTTCGTTTTCTATACGGTTTTTTCCTTCAAAAATCGAACCAAAAAAACCAAAATTTCTTAAAATTGAAAACCAAAAACCGAACCGAAAAAACCAAAAAACTGAACCAAATTTAAAAAATTAATTGGTTTGATTTGATTTTTTGGTTTGGTTCGGTTTTTGCTCACCCCTAACCAGAGCTAGTCTTTTCTTCAGCAATTATAGTAGATATTAATTTATTATATATTTGGATGACAGAATGTACTTCATCATATTACATTTCACAAACTAGAAATAGGCTCTCCAAAAATACACATTTGTTTCTGAATTTTGATATCATCATGATGGAATACCAACTCCTCTTCTCTGACTTCCCAATATTGTTTATCATCACCTTCATCTTCCTTATCTTGATATGGAAGAAAATCAAAACAAACCAATCTACTCCAAATCTACCACCAGGTCCATGGAGGCTACCCATAATAGGCAGCATGCACCATCTACTTGGCTCTTTACCCCACCAAAGAATGAGAGATTTAGCACAGAAATATGGGCCAGTTATGCATCTTCAACTTGGTGAACTTACAAATATTGTGATTTCTTCCTCTGAAGCAGCTAGAGAAGTTATGAAAACCAATGATGTTATCCTGGCTCAAAGGCCTCAGATGATTGTAGCTAAAAGTGTTACTTATAACTATCAAGACATTACTTTCTCTCCTTATGGAGATTATTGGAGACAACTGAGAAAGATTTGCACAATGGAGTTACTTCATGCCAAACGTGTGCAATCATTCAGATCCATCAGGGAAGAGGAATCATCGAAGCTCATCACGTCAATTTCTTGCACTGCACCAGGATCTGTTGTCGACTTGAGTAGGATGATCAATTCTTTAACCTATCGCGTCACTTCAAGATCAGCCTATGGTAAAATCTGGGAAGGAGAAGATGTATTTCTAAGAAGTTTGGAGAAGATAATGAAGGAAGTAGGGCAAGGGATTAGTATAGCTGATGCCTATCCTTCCATCAAATGGCTTCAGCTGTTCAGTGGAATCAGAATAAGAGTTGATAAACTTCAGAAAAAAATCGATGAAATATTCGAAAACATCCTCATTCAACATAGATCAGCTAGAACCAACACCAAAGCTTCTGCAGAGCAGCACGAAGATCTTGTAGATGTTCTTTTGAATCTCCGAGAAAAAGGGAACCTTGACTTCCCTATAACTGACATCACCATCAAAGCACTAATTATGGTTAGTATTTTAAATTTTAATATTAATCTCTTCTGATTATTATTATTATATATTCCTCTAACTTAATTTATTATTTGTGCAGGACGTGTTTGTTGCTGGTGTTGACAGTTCAGCTGCTACATTAGAATGGGCGATGTCGGAGCTAATGAAAAACCCGCAAATAATGGAGAAGGCACAAGCAGAGGTAAGGAAGACATTTGCCGAAAAAGGAAACATAGAAGAAGCATATGTGCAAGAACTGAACTACCTAAAACTGGTAATAAAAGAAACTCTGAGATTACATCCTCCAATTCCATTGCTAGTTCCAAGAGAATGTAAAGAGAGCTGTGTGATAGAAGGTTATGATGTACCAGTGAAATCCAAAGTAATTGTGAATGCATGGGCAATTGGAAGGGATCCCAAGTACTGGAGCGAAGCAGAAAAATTCAATCCTGAGAGATTCATTGATTGTTCGATTGATTTTAAGGGAAATAATTTTGAATACATACCATTTGGTGCTGGAAGAAGGATCTGTCCAGGAATGTTGTTTGGATTAGCTAATGTTGAGCTTCCACTTGCTAAGTTGATTTATCATTTCGATTGGAAACTTGTCGATGGAAACAAACCACAGAATCTTGATATGACTGAAGACATTGGAGGTACCACCAAGAGGAAATTTCCTCTCTGCGTAATTCCCACTCCATATGTTCCTTAGCTTATTCAACTTTTTGTTGGATTTTTATGTTATTGTTGCCACCTAATCTAAGCTTTTACTGAATAAAACTGCATCCTGTTTACCATGTAACATTTGGAATGTCAAAATAGGAAAATTATTAATGTTGTCCCAAAATTGTATCAATAATTCCACATCAGATTTTGGCTTGACCTGAGAATTAGATGGGCAGGCGATAGTTTTCATATTGCGCGTGATCTATAATAGCAACAATAACCAAAAGCGACAAAATGCAACCATTTCATGCTTGATATTAAGTAGTCTCAGACCAAAAAAGAAAAACACTCTATCAGATAAAATAATAGTTTTCATATTGCGCGTGATCTATAATTTTGATAATGTATCATCTTAATTCAATATGTAGCGAAAATTTATTAACAATATTCTTGAAGATGCACATGAAACATTGATAGCAATAATAACCAAAAGCGACAAAATGCAACCATTTCATGCTTGATATTAAGTATAGTCTCAGACCAAAAAAGAAAAACGCTCTATCAGATAAAATAACCCAACCATGGAACAAGAAGTGGAAAAGGCGATACTTTAAATCATTTCACTTGCAACATCTTCCCAGTACCAGGCCACCGAGGCCATGATGAAGCTGGATATTTTACAATTTTGCTACATGTAATCATATTCAAAAGAAATTATATATTTCAATGAACCAAATTCTACAGCATTTTCAGTTACCATGATGCAAGAAACAACCTTAATTTGCATGTGGTAGCATCGCCATTGTCGTACTTGTGTCCAGTGTGCATGAGGGCAGAGCCAGAATTTTAATTTAAGGAGGTCAAAATTTTAATGTATTTTCATAGACATAAAATAAGACGAGAAAGTGCATGAATTAGGGAAGTATTTATTTAAAATTCTTCACTTTTTGGCAATATATATATATATATATATATATATATATATATATATATATATATATATATATATATATATATATATATATATATATATATATATATATATATATATATTTCAATGGTTTATACTTGCCTCTGCCCTCGGTCGTGCATCGAATGCACTAATTTTTCACGCAAATAAAGTAAAATAGGATTAGGCAAGTATTACTTTTTTTTTTCTCTTTTATGATTTTCGATATTTAAGCTGAATTTTTTAAATTTACGTAATCGATTAATTCAGATACTGACAGACTCATAATTATTGACGTTAAATTTAAAATTTTATTTAAGTAAATCCAAGCTACTTAGCTACTTAATATTATTTATTTTTTTATTATCATTTCAATAAAATATGCAAAAACAAATAAACACATAAACACTTCATTGAAGTTTTCCAATTGTAAAATCCCAAAATATTACAAGATAGAGCATAAGATGGACATGTAAGCACGCCCAATTATTAAAAAGTTAAAACACCCAAACTAAACCAAAAGCAACAATAAAAACAAACATTATTAAGTGGAAATTAAAGTTGAAAAATTCAAGCAGAGACAGAGAGTAGAGTTTGAAAATTTTGAAGGACTAACTGGAGACAGGAATTACGAAAGGACTCGTAATCCTCAAGTGTCATCCCTTCAACAGGATCAATAACAAATGACCACTCCAATTGGCACCCTTCATCATCTTCACCAGATTCACCCACCACTGGCAATACTTTCCATGTAGCCACATATGATTTTATTCCCATGTTATTCTCCATGATCTCATAGCTCAGGCACCGTTCCGTTGGATTTAACATCAGCAACCTCTCTTTTGCCCAACAAGAGTCATCTTTAGTGGCGTCAAAGTATGATACTTGTGGCACCGAAGTGCAGTACCGGACCAGCCCTGGTTTGCCTTCCTCACCCTCCACCGCTTTACATTTAGCAATAAATGGGAACCATTTTTGTAGATTGCAAAAGTCCTCCATATATGGCCATACTTTGTCTGCTTTTATTCCTTTTAGCTCACCCGTGAGCTTGCCTTCCCATTTCGATTTTGTGCTTTCACCCATTGCAACAAAGAGTGTACTTTCTTGTGATATTTTTTCTACTCATTTTAAGTAGGAATCAATGCCTTCAATTAAAAATCATTCCTTAATTTACATTTTTAAAGTACCCAAGGCATCTCTATCCATGCATGCAACAAACAAAAACCTATAAATTGATTCTTCATGTCTCTATTATTAGGATCGTTGGTTTCTATTTATTTATTATTAAATACGTACCTATAAAATGAATGCATATATAAGCTCTTGGATATTAATTAATGTTTCATGTGATGCATCATCAATAATATTTTTAGATATTTTCATTACTTATATTATAATATGCATCACATTGTCGGCCTGGTAATAGAAAATTTCTCGATGATTATATGAAAATGAAACTGCTCTACTAAATAATATCATATACGTGAATCATACCAATTCTTTATAATTTTTCTAATAATTTAACTGATAATAAGCTTTTCCTACCCATTGTTTGTACCTTACCCGAATATAAGAGCCAGGGGCACTTTATTTTATAAAACTTATTATTTATTATTTACGCATTAAGATTATGCCACCTCATCATTCATTTATTTTTTCAATAACAATCTGGCATTAGGAGTACTGCTAGCTATCTAATTAATTTAGATTCTAGCTGAATATATTATAAAATAATTAACATTGCAGGTTGCATGGGTAATATTTATTCAATAATTACTGCTGACATGAAATAGCACCTCAACATTTTTCAGCGGTTTGCAAAAACTGAATTTCTCAAAAATCAAGTGAAAATGACCTGCTGATAAATAACTAAACTCCAATGAATTATTTATTTATTTTCAATACCATAACATTATAGGCCCTCAAGTTTTCTTATCATAGAAAAAATTAGCCCATAAAGACAGAGAGTTGGTCTAGACGGAGTCGAAAGAGAGGCGGAGCAGACAAAAATTTGTAGGAAGCAAACTTGGTACTGCAAGTCCAACTTTAGTGCTAACTTAATTATTTATGATTAACTGCAGTTATTAATTGCTATTAATTTCCATAGCTAATTACATGAAATTTACAAACCGATGAGGGTTATAAATAAATTCATTGGATGTGTTTGTTAAGTCATTAACAGATGTAAGTCCTGAAATTTCTTGGAAAATATAAATTAATAAATTTTTGATTAATTTGCTATTATTATTAGAAAATTAGTAGATTGATTTAATTTGTTACTAAATATTTATGAATTTTTTTTCGAAATAAATATCAATTTATTAAATTAAAAAAAAAAGTATTGATCAACTTAGTTAAGTGCAACTATCAGTGGCCTAACGTATGTTGGTTTTTATACCAATATCAATTTATTCAAGATTTTTTTCCTTCTGTACCATAGTCTAGCTACTTGGCAAGAATGTCATCGTTGCAACCGATTTTACAAGCAGATTTTAAGAAGCAAAATCTTCATCCATTGTTAAGAAAACCCTGCATAAAGTGGGGAGTCAGTAGTTCTCCATTCATTTCTTCAGCTAAGTCAGCGAGCAGAGCTGCAATACAAGCATGTTCATCATCAAAATCACAGCCCCCAGTTCCTCCGGTGGCCAATAATTGTCCTTTTGCTTCGGCCTCCACTCAATTTGTGAGCCCTTATTCATCCTGTTTTTCAATCTACTTAAGTCTTTATGTAATATTGAATAACAAAAATTACCCATCACCGATCTAAGAATATATTAGTGAATCACAGCATAAATTTCTGTTACAAATTCCATGAAACTCGGTCAAATTAATCATCTTTTTACTAGTCAAAAATTGCATAAGGTAGTTCATCATCTCTAAGATGAGTAGAAATTATTGAAGTTTTCTTCTTCATAACATAAAAAAAAAAAAAAAAGTAAGAAAGACTCAAAGAACTGATTAACATTTATATTACTTGATTTGTTGTATACTGATGAATTGCCTGTGTCAAGTTTGTAGAACCGAGTTTTTATTCTGTCTCAAACAGGGGAAATAAATGGCATGGAAATTTCGGAGCTAAAAAATATTTTCTATATATCTAGTTGCGATTAAGAAACATCAATTGACAGGTTAATAAGACAACATCCAAGCAGCTGAAACTGATAGACGATCAAGACTCCAAACTTCCTCCGGGGCCATGGAAGTTGCCTTTGATAGGTAACGTTCACCAGCTTGTTGGAGATCTGCCCCATCGTCGCCTTAGAGATTTGGCCGAAATCTATGGACCTGTAATGAGTGTTCAACTCGGGGAAGTTAATGCTGTAGTAATTTCATCAGCTGAAGCAGCTAAAGAAGTTATGAGAATTCAGGATGTGAATTTTGCAGAAAGACCACCAGTGTTGGTTGCTGAAATAGTTCTTTATAATCGTCAGGATATTGTGTTCGGTTCATATGGAGATCAATGGAGACAAATGAGAAAAATCTGCACATTGGAATTGCTTAGTGCTAAACGTGTTCAATCCTTCAAATCGATGAGAGAAAAAGAGGTTTCGGATTTTATCAAATCCCTGTATTCAAAAGCAGGAACGCCGGTGAACCTTACCAATGAGTTGTTTGCTTTGACAAATTCCATAATGTTAAAAACCTCCATTGGTAAGAAATGCAAGAATCAAGAAGCTCTTTTAAGAGTGATTGATGGAGTAGTTGCTGCAGGTGGAGGATTCAGTATTGCTGATGTGTTTCCTTCTGCTAAATTCCTTCACGATATTGCTGGAGACAAGACTAGGCTTCTGAATTTGAGAAAAGAAGCAGACCTTTTACTTGATGACATTATAACTGAACACAAAGCCAGCAGGAGTAAGAGCAATCATGATCATGATCATCATCAAGGCGAAGCCGAAAATCTTTTAGATGTTCTCTTGGATCTTCAGGAAAATGGAAATCTTGAAGTCCCATTGAACAATGACAGCATCAAAGCAGCTATTCTGGTGAGTATTATTAATTAAATATATTTTGATTTTGTGTTTTGCAAGGGGTCCAAATTCAGATTTTAATTTTTGTTGACAGGATATGTTTGGAGCTGGAAGTGACACATCCTCAAAATCAACAGAATGGACATTATCAGAATTGATTAGACAGCCAGAAGCAATGGAGAAGGCACAAGAAGAAGTAAGAAAAGTATTTGGTGAAAAGGGAAATGTTGATGAAGAAGGGCTTGATGAATTAAAATACTTAAAGTTAGTCATCAAAGAAACCCTGAGATTACATCCAGCAGTCCCTTTAATTCCAAGAGAATGCAGAGAAAAAACAAAGATTAATGGATATGAAATTTATCCAAAAACAAAGGTGCTAGTGAATGTGTGGGGAATTTCAAGGGATCCAAGAATTTGGGAAGAAGCAGAGAGATTCAAGCCAGAAAGATTCGAAAATAATCCAATAGATTACAGGGGAAATCACTGTGAATTTGCTCCATTTGGTTCAGGAAAAAGGATATGCCCAGGCATGACATTGGGTATAACAAATCTGGAGCTTTTTCTTGCACAGCTTTTGTATCATTTTGACTGGAAAATTCCTCATGGGAAATCTCCTGAAACTCTGGACATGTCTGAATCTGTTGGGGGTGCTATCAAAAGAAGAACAGACCTGAACTTGATTCCCGTTCCGTTCCGTCCTTTACCTGCAAATTGATTTATCTTAGTTCTCACTTCTCAGTGTAATAAATTCAAATAAAATAAATTTTACTCATTCATGTGTAAAACTAATTAAAGGCAATTTATCTAAATTACAACATCTGATGATTTGAGCTTTCTGACATTTTAGCAAAATATAAAATGTTAGTGGTGCATTTTAACTTTCAAAAGACAACAACTGAAGTACAGAACCCCACCTCCACCTGGTTGGCTCTGTTTCCATTAATCAAGATTTTTTTTGTGGACTCCGATATATATCGTTTAACATTTCGTTAACATAAATGAAATCACAACAATCAATATTGGATGATTTTGTCATCCTTGGCATGAAAGATGTCCAATCTTTTGACAAATAAGAATGAATTCAATGAATAATATTAATGAAATAACTCATAAAAGTTTTAGGAAATATTTCGAATGGATATGGACTCGATTCCGGACTTTACCCTTCTGACATAAAACCAATCCTACAAAGCTAATTGATTTGAATCAGCTATAACCGCAAGTTTCATTTTATATCACCAATATATCATCATTTGCTGAATCAGCTATAACCGCGAGAAATGGAATTACATTTTTTTTTTAATAATTACTGGTACTATGGACCAACCACTATGAAAGCAAGACTCTCCAACATTGATTTTGGTTAATTATTGATAACATTTGAATTATCAAACTCCTCAGCAAGTCAAAGGAAGTGAGATCCGATCATTATGTAAGAACCTGCAAAGAGCCTTGCCCGATTGATCCGGACAGAAGTGCTCCAAAATTTAAATCAGTGACTTGGAGATAGGAGAATTTCAGAGAGAGAATGAGTCTTATGATTAGCGTACCTGGACCTATTATTCATTGGGCCATTTATAGAGGGTGTGGGAGTGTACTTGAGTGCCTAGGAAGGGCGCTACAAAGGTGTCAGTGTAGGAGAGCGATAACGTGACAGTGAACAGGTAAGAGGTGTGGGCTTTGCTGCACAACGGTGAATTGATAAGATAACTGATCCCATCAATTCAATCGGTTTAAATCAGCCAGCTTTCCCATGTTGTTAGTCACGCACCAGACATCTTTGGAACTAGGACCTCTGGGCTTTGGGCCCAAAAGGTAAAAAAGGGTGTCATCACTTGTTCTCCCTCGAAAGGCTAGCTGATTGTCCGTCGACTAAATTGGTGGTGACTTACCAAATCGCTCGCCTGATCGAACTATCATTAGTTTGGATAGCTGCCTTCGTTTAGAAACAGGCGCGTGCATCTAGAACGATGCTTCGATATTTGGACCAGCACAGTTTTTTTTACGAAGCTTGGCAAGGTTTGGTTGATCGGACTCCCCTCCTCAATGAAGGGTTACAAGGATAAGCTTTTTCTTATAGGAAGAGCGGGAGGTTTTGGTGTGTCGATTGCCCGATCGGTCAGAGCGAGATCTCTGGGAGATCGAACAGGTGGCGTGCCTCTGTATGCCACCGATATTGCTAAGCTGACTGCTGCATTGGATAGAGCAGAGTGTCCATACGACTCTAATTGGCTGTTGCGCATTATCGACAGGCCAGAAAGTATTCTAGAGGGGGAAGGCACAGAATGTGAGCAATAAGAAACACCATGGGGAGCTTGTAGTGTTATTTGTTCGCTATGTATTGCAGCTGTAGTGAGTAAAGCATTGATCTTTTTCTTCTTCCTTTTTCTTTTTCTTTTTATTTTTACAGCTGCGATGGCCTATGGAAGAGCTGTGAGGAACAAATTGGTTGGAGCCGTAACACAGCAATTTGCAGCTCAAAAGATTGCGTCAAGAAAAAAGGACGGTGGAAGAGGAAGAGGAAGTTGACATCTTCTGCTGAGGTTGAGTGAACAAAAAAACTGAAGTGTGGTCGGAGCGAGTCTCCTCAAGGTGAAGGCTCTTCGAGGGGCGTGGAGTCCCCTATCGCAGAGCCATCGATAAGCCCTGCGGGCATCTGTACGGCGTCAGATCCCCATATTGCTTTAGCCTTAGTGGGTCATTCTTCTTTCCAAATGAGGAGGGTTAGACTTGAGGATGAGTCACCATTGCCTAAAGACGCCTTCCCTATTTCTGATCCTTTTACTATCCTTATCGCAAGTGAATCTATTGAGGAGGTGCCCGCGAAGGTGGAAAGGAGGGCAAAAGGCAAAGAAACGATCATGAGCAACCTAGCCAGCGAGGAGCCTAGGGTGAGATTTGGGCGGAGGGCTACCTTCATAAAGGATGCATTGAAGGAATGCTTTCGGGTAGAAGTATTTTGTCTCCAATTCCCACATGGCATCCTTCGTTTGCAAAGGTTTCCTTGACAAGGAGGATTTTTTAGCAATGAACGCTGATGAAGCTTTAAAAGAAAAGTTCGAGGGGTTCCAAGTCACAAGCTTAGATGTTTATGCCAATATTCTTGTTCTTAGATTTCAATGAGCCTTCTTGCTTTATTGCTCATTTTGGGTTTTGTTTGTGTTTAAGTGATCAGGCGAGGTGTGCGGCCTTATGGTCAAGCCGTTTATTTCAAAGCGAAGTGGAAGGACAATGTTTAGGAGAAGGAAGAGCTAAAGAATAAGCTTATGGTGGCTACCCAAGAAAACTCAAATCTAAAGGTGGATATCTTTTGCCTGACCAAGGCGAGTGCCGAGTTGAGTGCTATATGGGAGAAGGTTTTCAAGCTGGAGGAGCAACTAAAAAGGGATGGTGCTCACTTGCGATGGCTCAAAAGGGATAACAACAAATTGGCAACGGATTGCTACCGCATTTCCTCCGAGCGTGACAAAGCTGTTGCAAAGCTGGATGTCTTGCCAAGTACTTCTGAGGCCAAAGAGCGCACCCTTGTTAGTAAGCATGTTGAGTAGCTGGCATCCCAAAAAAGTAGCCTCATTGAGGATCTGGTTGAAGTTCATGTTGGCGTTATCACGCGCCTTAAGTATGAAGGCAAGAGGCATTTTTTTGGTGCTGCTTTTGATTGGATGGAGGACCCTAGAGCATTGCTTGACCCGCCGTCTAGCGACGAAGATGAGGATTTGCCTGAGGATGAGTTAGATGAGGAGCTCGAAGGTGTGGCTAATCTTGGAGGTAAATGCGTGATGGATGGTAAGGCCATTCAAGAATCTCTTGCGAAGCTTGTGATTGTATCTCTTTCACCTACCACCTCTATTGTCGACCCGCCTTTTGAGCTTTCTGTTGATGCGCTGTCTGCTTTTCCTATAGTGGATCTTCCTCCTGTATTGATTGCGGACCCACCTACAGCTTCTACCGTCTATCCTACTGTCGCTCCACCTGGTGAATCGGGAGGAATGCAAATTTCTAAGGCAGCTTCCTAATGTTTTTCTGTGTACAGACAATTTGTAATTTATCAAAATTTGTGTGACTGTAGTGGATTTTTTTTGTTTCAATGAAGTTTGGAACATTGGTTCCTCATTGTTAAATAAATTTTGTTCAGTTAAGTTAAATATTCAACCAATCAATATTGACGATTGGTTCAAGTGGTTCGGAATTGTTCTTTTTAAATAAGTTCCCAAATTAGGATTCAGTTAAGTTCATTTTTTTTTTGTTTTTTTAATTCATTAGCATGAAACTGTAACAAATATATACTCCTTCGTTCTTTTTTATTAGTTACGTTTATTATTTTTATCAAGATTAAAAAATAATAAATAAATTTAAATTTAATATTAAATTACGTGGTCAATATTAAATTTTTAAATTTGATTGATTTTAATTTTATTGAAAAAAAAATAAATTAAATTACATTGAAAATTTAAAATTGATAGATAAATAAAATATAAATTTTATTCAAAAATTACAGATAAAAAAAATGGAGAAAGTATACATGTCCAAACTAAAAGAAATTGTGAATTGGTGAAAACTTCTCAAACTTGAGTAAATTATTTTATAAGAGTTGACAACTTTCAGAATTGATAAATAGGAACTCAAATTTGCAAAGCCATTATTAGACTTTTCAGTTAATAGTATTTAGTACATTCAGCCAATCAAGACCCTAATATACGGAAAAGACATAATTAGACATAAATTAAATTCCACAATAGGCTTTAATTAGGCTGCTATCAGTTTTATTTTCAACGGAGCTGCTTTGAAAGAAATTGAGAAGTCCTTGATGTACAAAAGGCTTATACCGTAAAGGATGCTCCTCGTCAACTAGCTCCTCCGGTACCTCAGTCACTCCTTTCATGAATGAAAATAATCCAGCTGCATATCTAACTTGTCTGCCTTCCATCGTCACTCTATGGAAGCATGCTTTAATTCTATCATTGCTCCATGCCTGCATCAATCACCATATTCACCTCTTAAAGTAAGCATTCTTTTCGTATAACCATCCGGCATTCGAAGTTGACAGGTTTACACAGAACAGGACTTAAAAAAAAAAAAAAAAGAAAAGGACAGTTAACTGACCATGCAAGCATCACCAACCAAGACCGCAAAAGAGGAGTGGTGGGTAGGCTCATAAGCAATCCAGTCTCCATCTTTAGTTCTGGTCTCCAGACCATTAACCCGGTCCTGATGAATTATGGTGAAGAAGCTCTTATCGGTGTGACCTCCTAAACCAACATTAGTGTCTGCTCTTGATCTATCATATGCCAACAAACGTACAAGATAAGTGGTCGATTCGTTGTGAGAGACAGCCTTTTGCTCCTCCATTCCATAGCTTTCACAAATCATTTTCACCAGCAACTCCTGCACTTCAGCTCCCACATTTGCAAAGGCATGAACTGTTTCACTAGTTATAAAAATTTCAAAAATGTTAGTCTATAAAATTAATCAATACTATTAAATCGCAGTAAATACCATTAATGATAGTTAATTAGTACCTGAGATTTTGTTTTCCTTCAGGCCACATGAGGTCAGTGAATTTTTGACATTCTTCTTTATTTGTTGCATATTCAATCCCGAAGCTTTCATGGAGAGGATATCGTACATAGCCATGACTAGGCTTAAGGCTTGCATTTTTCAATTTGGTTTCTTGAGGAAGCTGGAATAATTCCTCCAGAAAATTGAAAATTGATCTGTGCAATTCAAGACTAGGGTTCTCGTACAATACTTCCAAGCACCCATATTCCTCTAATGCTTTTCTAACATTATGGCAAGCTGAATTCCAGTCACTTGAACCAGGCTTCAGCTCTTCACTTGACAAATCTACAACAGGAATTCTAGAACCCATGATTTGTGTTTTACGTACATGAGCTTTAATTTTCTGGATCTTCAGAATTTATAGAAGTAGCTAGATTAAGATCTGATGAGAGAATAAATTTAATTCAATATGTTCTTCTTTATCATATGCATCGGGATTAAGACCCACTTTGTGTGGATGAAGAGTGACGATTCGATATGGTATTATACGCTAATTATTAATTATTAGATATGGTATAATATAATTTACTAATTCTTTTTCTTTTTTCTTTTAATAAGAGAGAGGTTAAAAAAATGCTTTTGATAAGGCAAAATAAATAATATTAAAGTTATATTAAAATATAATGGAAGTTCTAAAAACTAAATAAAAATAATGAAATATACTATGTATAATAAATTATCAATTTGAATGGTAATCCAATACGTATGTATATTTAGATTGTCGAATTATATGCTTGTATCTAATAGAATGGTTAAAATATCCATACACTGTATTTTAATTTATTCATCTGATTTAAAAAGAAAAAAATAAAAGAATAAACTATCAATTTGATAGTTTAAAAATTTTTAAGTAAAAAATCGTAATTTTAAAATTTATATACATACCAATCATTAATATTTCTGGATTAAATATCTTTTCAAACAATTAAATGGCTATAATATAAAATGTTTTTTTTCTTTTTCTTTATTTTCTCTGGTGACAACACGAAGCTTTTTCTAATCATCCAAATAATGCACGCATAAATTTAAATACATAAGTCTGATTTTCATTTTGACAAAAAAAAAGGGGGTTAAAAGTATTATCTTAAACGATGGAGTGCTTTGGAGGAAAAGAAAGATTGAGTGTGATACAGCTGTTTTCTTTTTCTTTTCTTTTTTTTGTTAAAAATAAAGTCACAATTTATGATATTGGACGACCCACTTTTTTTTTTCGAGAAAACTGCATGAATGCAGAAGCCATTTAAAAGTTCTATTATCTTGCACAGGGATCGGCCGCGCCAGGCATCCATTTGCTTTGGTTGGCGAGTTCATGTGCGCCCATCTGTTGAGAGGTCCAACTAATACTATATATATTTTTTTATAAAAAATTTAAGTTGATCAGCATTTTTAATTAACATTTTATTTTTAAATTAATAAAAATTATTAACTGAAATACATTACAAATAATAAAAATACGTGAACTAGACGCATTGTTTAACTTCATATTTTTACCAGGAATTTTTTTAAAAGAAAGTCAAGGGGCAGTATCTTTCCCTAGCTAATGAATCTACAAAGAAAATCAACTGGTGATTCGAGTTAGATCACAAACTGATGATTGAAGGGATTTGGCTATAATGAATTTGAGAGTGGGCCATATTGTGGGATGCAACTAATGGGGCCTATGACGTGAGCATTTTGTATTCTAATGCAAATTTGGATGTTTGATAATGCATTTTAAGTGGCTGAGCAGGCAGGTTAGGATTGAGAAGTTTTTGGATCGACTCCCAACTGTTCGCACAGGGAGAGACGAAATATCTTAACGTGTGATTAAGCCCCGAAATTCAAATTAGTTAGTCCAGGTTGGATACCGAATGGTTCAGACAAAAAATAATGCATTTTAACTTTATAGGGTGTGCATATATTAATCTACACGTGCATGCACATTGTGAATTCATTAATTATTTTTCCCAAGAAATCATTAATAAATTAATAGGCCGGTTATGAACCTTTGGCAATCAGCTGTTCCGTCAGATCCTCCCACTTTAGCTGACTATTATCACACTGCGTTAAGCCTTTGCAACAATAAAGTAATGATATCTGCCAAAATAGCATGAACCACAAGCTCCTTTTTAATTACACAGTAACGTGTTAATGCGCGCGCATGCATGTATATATATATATATATATTTGTTAAAGTTTGAATTGAATTGCGTTTAAAATAAATATTATCTTTTCAATAAAGAAAAAAAAAAGTGTAATATTGCGCTCAAAACTATATAAATTTTCAAGTACATTGAAACTAATATATACTACTGGGATGTAAATCATTGGAATCGGAATAAATATAACAATAAACCAACACTTTTTTTTCTTTTATTTATTTTTTATAATTATTGATATTATTTAATTTGAAGTGTATTGACCTAATTATTATAAAAATAAAACTGATTCAATATTGATTTTCGTTATTTACAAGATTTGAACTCAATATTTTATTTAAGAAAAATAAATAGAAAACCATTCAATTACTGTATCATTTTTACAAGGGACACAATTATATAGTTAGATAGAATCTTTCATGAAAAGTGTTTTTTTAGAGTGACAGTGAATTAAGAAAAACAAGCAAATTCGTTTTGATTAATATTTCTTAAGATCTTTTAGTTTAACACATATTTGAAATTTTCTTTACTATTTTTATTTTAATTAAAATAATTTTTTTTAGAAAAGGAAAATAGGAAGAATTGCTTGTCAGAACTCAAAGTGGCATATGTTTCTGATTACACAAGACATTGTTATGTCTTTATTGTAAAAAAATAAAAATAAAAAGATCTGTGCTGTGTAGGTGATTTATCATAACTTTTGTGGGTAAAAAACTTAATTAAGTTGATACCACTATTTATTTAATGGTAATTCTTTGAGGATGGGACTAATTTTTTTGTGTAAAGATGAAATTGACCTCGTTGACTATTACAGCAAACTACCTTAAGCCTTCTTTAGACATATGAAATTCTATAAAACAAGGCATAGGTATATGTTCACAACTCAAATAAGATATGAAGCAGGATTCAATCTCTTCAGACACATCAAAATTTTCTCGTTTATGAGACACTGTTAAAGCACTAAAACCGAAAGTAGGATGAGATGGAGATTAAACTAATAAAAAAATGACAAATGTGAAGCAAATCTCGATGGAAGTTTTTATTCGCCCCATTTTCAACTTTTCTTCTTAATTTCTTTATATATTATATATATTAGGTGGCGAGTGCCCCTCCCACTGAAGTCACATGTTTTCATATTAATATTATCATGATCAACTTTACACCCGATCACTAAATTTATTACATATTATGCAAAAATAATTAATTTTTTTAAAATTTAAAAATTACTGAACTTATCACATATTTGCATAAAAATTACGGTCACCGGATTCTAGCAATGACCCTTATCGGATTGCTGATATGACATGCCACGTCATGTACCTGAACATACGTGACACGTTCTATGTTTGGATCAATTTCAGTCATGGTCACTGAACTTACGATTTATCATCCAAAAGTAACTGACTTATTTTTCGTAACTTAAATGTCACTGAACTTATCATATTTTTTTAAAAAAATCATCTTGACCGGACACACATGGAGATAGGGATGAGCAAATTTTAGTTCAAACAGAAAAATTAAACCAAACCTGATTTTTTTAATTTGGTTCGATTTTCAATTTTTCGGTTCCATTTCGAATTTTGAAGAATTTTGGTTTTTCAGTTCGATTTTTGAAGGAAAAACCACAGAAAAATCAAACCGAACCGAAATTGTATATAATTATATAATTTTTTGAATTTTTTAATTGAATATAATTACATATAAATTATCTTATTTTGAGTTGTAAATTATATGAGTATATTTTTCAATTATTAATATCTATTTTTAGGTGAAAATTTGAAATTTTGACTATTAAATTAAAAATCGATTAAATAAAAAAATTTATTTAATGATTTTGTTGTATTATTTATTATATATTTTGGGATTGTATCTTTAATTTGAACTTTTATTTTGTATAATTTAGATATTTTTACTTTAGTATAATATGATTTATAATTTTGTATAATTTTTAGACATAATTTTTTTATTTTTTTAAATAGTTTTAATTTTTAGTTTTTCGGTTAACCGAATTAAACCGATCGAAAAATTTGGTTTGATTTGGTTTGAATTCGGTTATTCTATAAATTTGGTTTGGTTCAGTTAATTAAAATCTTAAAAGTTCGATTTTCGGTTATTTTAATTCGATTCGATTATTGAACATAACCGACCGTTGCATATGGCTATATGGAGATTGATTTATTTTCACATCATCAGTTATGATATATTAGCTATGGATACACATGAATTGCTTATGTGTCAAATATGACACATTAGCTGATAACGGTGATTTAGCTGCTGACATGTCAAATATGAAACATTAGCTTATGATGTGACAATAAATCCATCATCATGAGTATCCGGTTAAGATAACTTTTTTGGAAAAAAATGGTAAGTTCAGTGACATTTAAGTTATGAAAAATAAGTCAATTATTTTTGGGTGATAAATCGTAAGTTCAGTAACCGTGGCTGAAATTAACCCAAACGTGAAACATGCCACGTGTGTCTAGACATATGACGTGGCATGTTATGTCATCAATCCGGCAAAGATCCTCGCCGAAATCCGGTGACCGTGATTTTTATGCAAATATGTGATAAGTTCAGTGACTTTTAACTCTAGAAAAAATAGCCAGTTACTTTTACACGATAAGTGATAAGTTCAGTGATCGTGGGTGAAATTGACCCAATATTATCAGTATCATCCCTTAACAATGCAGACAAACAAAAAGAAAGAAAGAAATGGAATATGATTAGATTGTCCATTTCAAGATTGGAATAATTAAAAGGAGCTCGCCTCTCATGCTATTTTGGTGGATATCAATATTGTTGCATAAGCTTAGCTTAGACTTGAATTGCCGACAATAATATTTTACCAGATTTAATTAAAAAAGAAGTTACATCATGAATTATCGGGAACAAAATAGAAATAAAAAAAATTATATGATGAATGTGGGGTATATAATGATAGAGAGTAAAATAAGAAAGCTCATATTGGTGGTGGGAGTGTCATTCGATTTAATAAAAATAATCCTAGTCTGATGAGCAGTTAACTCCACAAACATGGAGTACCAAATCCCTTCTTTCCCACTTCTCTTGAGCTTTCTATTTTTTATTTTCATGGTATTAAAAATATTGAAGAAAAACACTCACAAATCAAACCCTCCTCCAGGATCATGGAAGTTCCCTCTAATTGGTAACATTCCCCAGCTAATTGGGGGTCTACCCCATCACCGGCTCACAGATTTGGCTAAAAAATATGGACCTGTAATGAGTTTTCAACTTGGTCAACTTCCTGTTGTCATAATTTCTTCAGTAGAAACAGCTAAAGAAGTGCTAAAAACTCAGGATGTGATCTTTGCTGACAGGCCTCCTCACTTGGCTTCAAAAATGGTGCTTTACGATGGTATGGACATCATTTATGGTCCATACGGTGATCACTGGAGGCAGCTCCGAAAAATTTGCACATTGGAATTACTTAGTGCCAAACGTGTACAATCTTTTAGGTCCGTCAGGGAAGAAGAAATTTCAAATTTCATCAGATTTCTTCATTCCAAAGCTGGTTCACCAGTCAATCTAACAAAATCCCTTTTAGCTTTAACAAATTCTATGATAACAGTAACCTCCCTCGGTAAGAAATTCAAAAACCAAGAAGCTGTTTTAAGTGTAATAGATAGAGTTGTTGAGGCTGCAGGAGGTTTTGGCGTTGCCGATGTGTTTCCTTCACTAAAATTCCTTCACTACATCACTGGAGAGAATTTTAGGCTCCGGAAAATACATAAAGAAGCAGACCAGATACTTGAAGACCTTATAAAAGAACAAAGAGCCATTAACAAAGATCATCAAGGTGAAGCTGACAATCTTTTAGGTGTTCTTTTGAATCTTCAAGAAAATGGAGACCTTCAAGTCCCTTTAACAAACGACAGCATCAAAGCAGCTATTCTGGTAAGGACATTTATAACAGAATTTACATAAATTTGCTCTTAAAGCATCACTCCTTACTAAAGTATGCACGTAGGATTGTTTAGGGCACATAACACTTGCACACTGAACATTATTATCACTCATATATATACACTAATTATAAGATCCAAAGTAAAGTTCTTATTTAAGTGGTAACTCTTCAGCTTATTATTAAGTCAATATATATATATATATATATATATATATATGTGCCAGGAAATGGTTAGCGGTGGGACTGACACCTCAACAAAAACCACAGAATGGGCACTGTCAGAGTTGATATCGAGCCCAGAGGCATTGAGAAAAGCACAAAAAGAGGTGAGACAAGTTTTTGGTGAAATGGGAAAAATTGATGAATCGAGACTTCAGGAATTAAAATATCTGAAGTTGGTCATCAAAGAAACAATGAGATTACGTCCTGCAGGGTCTTTGGTTCCCAGAGAATGCAGGGAGAAAACAAAAATTGACGGATATGATATTTACCCCAAAACTAAGGTCCTAGTCAATTTATATGCTATCCAAAGGGATCCCAATGTTTGGAATGAAGCTGAGAAGTTTTGGCCTGAAAGATTTGAAGATAGTTCAATTGATTACAAGGGTACAAATTTTGAACTAATTCCATTTGGTGCTGGAAAAAGAATTTGTCCTGGGATGACATTGGCTGTAACCAACGTGGAGTTTTTCCTTGCAAACCTATTGTATCATTTTGATTGGAAACTTCCTGATGGAGTTGCTACTCTTGATATGACAGAATCTTTCAAAAGTTCACTTAAAAGAAAATCAGACCTTAACTTGATTCCAATTCCATTCAGTCCTTTGCCCACAAATTGAGTATTCATATATCCGTGTAGCTTTGTCAATAAAGGCTGTCGAAACACAACACAAAAGATGGAAGGGAGAGCTGTGGATTGAATTCGGTATAATTGTATCTGCTTTTACTCTGTTTTCAATGTCATAGATGAGCATTGGAGTTTTAATATGTTAGGATAACAAAGTAATTTGCTTAATTTTTAATTTGTATACTACTGTATCCCGTCGAGATTTCTTCACTTCAGTTGTTACCTATGCATATATATGAACTCTGTTAATTGCAAAGTGTTTAGTATTATTATTCTGCCAAATTTTTATATTTACATGCTATGAGAGCTTCCTTAGAATGACTTCATCTTCTCAAACTTGTGATTGCTAATGCTATTGCCCCCTCTCCCATCTACTGCCCGCAGCTTTTTCTTAATCTGTAAAACTTACTTCTGAAAATTATTGAGCATGGAACTGTCAATCCATGTTAGAGATAGAAGGAAGAAGGAAATACTAACTTTTTATTGCCATGGAAAACATCAAGTACTGGGCTACAAATCAAGGTTTTTAAACCCAGCTCAGAGAGAGAACCGATGAATGCAAAGAGTTAAAAGGGTCAAAGCTTCGATCAGGGTGGAACCGGGATTTAACTGCAATATTAAAAAAAAAAATTATTTAAATGTAATATATAAATTTATCAACATATGTAAATAATAATAATAATAATAATAATGCTTATAATAATATTGACATTGCTATCATTCATATTTAATAAAATTTCCATTTTAAAATAATTAAATTCAATTATAATAGTGTGCAAAAAAAAAATTTATATATTTTACTAGAACAATTGGAATTATTATTTGCGAGGATGAGAGACCCATGAGAATGTAAGAGAGAATGAAAATACGTGTAAATTAATTTTTACGTAAAAATAATTATTTTTATAAATAAAAAACTAGTTAAACTGCTATTAAATTTACCAAATGGCAATTCAACCGGTTAACTCAGCCAATTTTTAAATGGATCTTTACATTTTTAGAGTTTACCCGCAACCTGATCAGTCACTAAGATGAGTTCTGAAAGTTTAGCTACAAAACTTTCATCAAAATACTTCATAAATACACTTTTAGAATTAAAAGCTCAAAAGTCACATTAAATTACCCCATTCAAGACTAATAACTATAACTCCCTTAGGAAATAACACCAAAAGACACGTACATTAACTTACCACATTCAGCACACATAATCTCCAACAGGAAATACAAAAAATCACAGTGAACCCAGCTAGACACTTAGGAAAATGAAAATTATTATTTTCAACAATTCAATATTCCTTTCCTCAATTATCACAATCTAATTATCCAATCTCATCAATGGATCCCTTCCTCCTTCCAAAACCACCATGTCTTCCTCTGATCCTCCAAAAAATATGTCCAGTCCTAACTATGATTCTTGGTACAGAGAAACACAAGATGCTTCATTCTTCTATCCTATTCTCTCTTTACTGAATAAGTGATTGGATTATTTGCCAAGCCTTAGCACAAGCTTTTTGTTCTATCTCTCAGAACCGCCAATTGCAGGTACACATTGAGCTTCAAGACCTCAAGAAAAATGATCTCTCGGTCACAAATTATTTACAACATGCCAAGGCGCTCAATGATGAACTCCATGCAGTTGTTCGGTCACTCATTTATCTTTGATGTGAATGATGTATTCTTTAATGAACTGATAATTGATGTAAATCTAACAAACGGAATGAAAAAAAGAAATAGAATACAAATATCAAATAGTACAGTTCAATACATTTATTTGAATACCCAATATTCACCTATGACATGGAAACAAAGTATAGGCAAATAAAACAAAACACTAATTCAGTCTAAAACACTAAGAAAATAGTTCCCCTTTATTTAGCTGTGTCCAAACAGCCCTTATTAAGACCATTATATAATATATTTTGGCATTACATTTTTGTTGGAAAAGCAGGAACTGGAATTAAGATGAGGTCATTTTTCCTTTTAATAACTGATCCAAAAGCTTCAGTCACGTCAGGGTGGTAGCTCCCTCAGGAAGTTTCCAATCAAAATGATACAATAGGTTTGCAAGGATGAGCTCCACACCGGCTACCCCTAATGCTATGCCTGGACAAACCCTTTTTCCAGCACCAAATGGAATTAGTTCTGGATTTGCACCCTTATAATCAATTAAACCGTCTTCAAATCTTTCAGGCATAAACTTTTCAGGATCTTTCCAAACATTGGGATCCCTTTGGATTGCATATATATTGACGATAGTTGTAGTTTTCGCTTTAATATCATATCCCAAAACTTTTGTATTTTCCCTGCTTTCTCTTGGAATGAAAGGCCCTGCAGGGTGTAATCTCATGGCTTCTTTAATAACCAGCCTCATGAATTTTAATTACTTAAATTTTGATTCATCAACCTCTCCCTTATCACCAAAAACTCGTCTCACCTCATCTTGTGCTTTTCTGAATGTCTCTGGCCTCCTCATCATCTCAACCATTGACCATTCTGTGATTTTTGCTGATGATTCAGTTCCAGCGCCTATCGTTTCCTGCAAAAGACTGGATGATCAGCTGGAGAGTTACCATTTAAAAGATCTAATTTGGATTATTATTAAACTCACCATAATGATGGCTTTGATGTTGCCGTTTGTTATTGGGACATCAAAGCTGTTGCTCTCTTGAATACTCAAAAGAACATCAATAAAACAGTGATCACCCTGATAAGCTGGGGAGCTGCGGAGGGCTTTATTTTCTTTTATAGCTTCTTCAAGCCTCTGGTCTACTTCTTCAAAGAACTGCTTGACTTTACTTCGCTTTCCCGTGATGTAGTCAATGAATTTCAAGGAAGGAAAGGCATCGGTAAGGCCGACACCGGCTTCAAGCATTTCATTAATTATACCTAAGACACGTTGTTGCTCTTTGTATTGGCTACCAGCGGCAAGATATGTGATGATAGAATTTGTTCCAGTAGAAAGGGTCTTTGAAAGATTGACTGGAGAACCAGTTTGTGCTTGGGAATGAAGGTATCTCATGAATTTTGCAACCTCTCTTTCTCTGATAGGTCTAAGAAGTTGTACGCGTTTTGCACTGAGTAATTCCAAAGTCCAAAGTTTTCTCATCTGTCTCAGTGATCTCCATATGGAGCAAATAAGATGTGATTCTTAAGATCGTAAACTGTCATTTTTGAAGCCAGGGCAGGATTTCTGTCAGCGAATATTGAATCCCGAGTTTTGAGGACTTCTCTGGCTGCTTCTGCTGAAGAAATGACGACTGTATCAAGTTCACCAAGTTGAACGCTCATAACAGGACCATATTTTCTAGCCAAATCTGTGAGGCTATGATGGGGTAGACCACCCTTTATCTGGGGAACGTTGCCAATGAAAGGATACTTCCACGGCCCGGGAGGTGGATTTGATTTGTGATTGTTCTTCTTGAATATTTTTAGGACCATGAAAATAAAAAAGAGAAAGCTGAAGAGGAGTGGGAAAGAGGGGATTGTTGGAAATAAAAGAATTCAATAAACAGGAAAAACAGAGGAAAGTACACTCAGTAATTGATGAACTGATATCTCAATTTTATTCAGCTGCAAACATCTTAAATACACATAGAAATGTAACTGAAAATACGCAAATAAAGGAGCAGTCCCACTACCAGCAAAACTCTCCTAAAATCAAGATACCTGCTAACAAACCCATAAGACTATAACTCTTAGCAATAGATTTTGACTGATTAAAACAACTACTAAATTAAATCAAATTTTTTGTATTAGACCGTAACATTCGCTCCCTTAATGCAAAAATCTGTAACACCCAACTTTTCTCAAAAACAAATAAACTTTTCTGCAGACAAAGACTTTGTAAATAAATCAGCAACTTGCCCTTGAGAACTGCAATACTCTATTTTTATGCGTCCTTCAATCACCAGTTCTCGTATGAAGTGATGTCGTGTATCAATGTGTCTTGTGCAATTGTGATGTACTGGATTTTTCGTCATCGCAATGGTGGACTGATTATCACAGAAAATTGTTGTCTCTTCCTTCTCATGTTGCTTCATCATTACAAAAATAACTGGCAATTAGCGACGGCTTTTTCCGTCGCTAAAATAATTTAGCGACGCAAGTGATGAACTGTCGCTAATAGCCCAGTCGCTAATATATTAGCGACGGAATCTAAATCAGTCGCTAATTTAGCGACGAACATTTACGTCGCTAATTAGCTTGCGCCGTCGCTAATTTATTTTCAAAATTAGTCGCCTGTAATATAATATTAATTTTTAGCGACTCAATTTTCCGTCGCGAATTCAGTCACTAATTATTAATTTATCAATAACGACAATTTATCGCTTATAACTCCCATCTCTAAAAGTTAGCGACGAAAATTAGTCGCTAATTATTTAAATTCTAACGTTACACAGTAGCGACGGATATGATGTCGCGTATCCATCGCTAAATTATTGCATAATTTAATTTTTTCTTTTATGCTGCACATAAAAACAAAATAAAATTGCTACACATAAACAAAATAAAATTGTCAACATTAATATTGCACCAGAGGGATGAACAGTATAACAAACCCAAACAATATCAATGGAATACATACATATCAGAAATAAAAGAAAAGGAAAACTTTGATCCTATTGCATGTAGCAATCCAATGCATTGACCCACCCAAGGGCAATGATGGTCAAATCTTTCAACACAATTGTTACAGATGGAACAATGGGAGCAATGGGGAGGCCGATAAAGCATGCGTGTGTCACAATACTTCGCTCAAACAGGAATGCCATTAACCATAACTTCCTTTGTCCGAGGGAACTGGAGGCTAGGCATTTGTCTTCCTCGAACTTCAACTGACATCGAAGAATCATAACGAAACTCCTCCTCTGGTGGATGTAAATTGCGAGGAATAATACCAGGGTCCCGGGCTGATGTGAGAAAAAGAAGGCTCAAAACCTATCAAAGTCAATCATTGAATTAAAACAACAGCAGCTGACCAGCATGTATTATAAATTAGACTAGGTCTACCATCCAAAATGTATAAAGTACCAAATATAGTAAATTCTAATAGAGAGAAAAATCATTAGTAGCACAAGGTCAATGGAACTATATCTAAGAAGGCATACTTCTACTTCCATATCTAGCAAAAACCTACATTCATAAGAGATCGGACCATCCGGTAATGGTACTTAAATTGAAGTACATTCATTTGAACTGTTATCCATAGAAAATTCACCTCTAATCACAAATGTAGATATAGAAAAGAAATATTTAACCACAAATAGGATTATAAAGGATCAACCTCTAAACCATAAGCGAAATCACAGAAGATGAATAGCCACATTAAAAAGAAAATTAACATGGTCAAGGTCTCTCAACTTGTCTGAATATCAGGAAAAGAAAATAAAAAACCCTCTGGAAACAAAACAAGAATAACCATCATCACACATAAATAGCACAGGTCAAACTCTATCATAGAAAGTTTCTAGCATTCCTTTCACCCAAAAACGTTATATCAATGCACATAGCAATGAAGCACGGTCTATATACTAAGACTAGTACATTAATCAGTATTTTTAAGGAGCCTTTTATTTGCCGCTGCCCATGGTGTTTGGCTCTAGTACCAAATCATTATGCTCCTGAGTATGTGATTGAGTCACCGAATGATTAACAGGAAAGTGTGCAATACATGGGTCTCTTCCCTTGTTCTTGTTTCTAGACTTACATATTACATATGGTTGCTGACATTTGCAAATTGTTACAAGGGAGTTGCAGATCTTGGAATTAGTTAGACAGAGTTGTCTATCTCTTGTATTGTTTGCTGGAAACTCTAAATTATTTAATTGATTAAATTATGCCTCTTTAAAGAGAGGTTACGGGCCTATGAGTACCTAATAAAATAGGAATTCTTTTCTAACGAGAAAACAATGATTTCTTTTTATTGCTCTAATTAGAAAATATTAAAATGGGAAGACTTTAGGAAACCATAGAAATAAACCACTAATATAGAAACCCTACTATAAATAAAATACTACCTAAACCTAATCCTAACCTTAGAACTGCAATACGAATTTGCACAACAAAATAACACAGGCAACTTGGGTGGCTGAAATTTAATAGCTGCAAGAAACAGCAATTCTGGAGGCAAGGAAAGAGGAAATAAGTAATCGCCTCAACTTGACTCTACATGGATCAGAAATATAATAATGATGCCGAGATAATATTGGCAATCATAAGAGTTATTATCTATTACAGAGGCAGCAGCAAGCACACTACATCTTGGCAAAAGTCAGTGGCAGTTCTATGTCCATTTACTAAAACATCGATTCATTTTCAACCAAATAGATTTAATGGAAAAAGGTGGAATTTAAGTACTCATAATTTTTCATACAACTAGATTTTATATTAATGTAAGGTCAATGAATAAATGCATAAAAGGCCCTAAATTTTTTCTGAACTTCAGAAAGATAATGAGAATTTGTCAAACACTGATTTGAAGAAGTAAATATCAGTTGTGTTGTTGGTGCTCTACATTTTCGAGGGATACAAAACCAAAAAGTATTTAGTGGATAAAAACAAGGAATTGGTTGTGGAGACTAATCATTGCATGACCATTAATTCAAAATCCAGTTGCTTATCATGTTCAGTAACTCTATTGAAGGAGCTCAAAACAGGGATCATATGTTGGCATTCCACAATCATGTGTTTACTTGTCACGGTGCTACCATAGATAAACTACAAAACTCTCATTAACTGTTATATAATATATCTATGAAAGCAACAGCTCTTTATCATGCTACAATTGATTTAACAATAACACAGGCAGTCATTCAAGATTGCATAAAGAATAGTACATGCCTGGTATCTAGTTAACCTGATCTACCAAGGAACCTTGGTAAGTAGGGCGCCCTGACCTGAAGAAAGATGGAAGTCTTAATCTCCAAGCATTAAGAGAATGTTAACAAGAAGACACAAATTTTGGCAAATTTCATAGTCTTTAAGTATTCAACACTTGAACTCAGGGTAACAGTTACAGAAGAGTATATATAAAAGCAAGGAGACCTTCAAGCTATAATTAAACATGCATTCCAATTGCTTAAAACATAGGTAGTACCTGCTTAGGCTTGTAACTTCTATGCCCTTAGATACAGTAGCCTTACAGATAGTAGAACCAACAAAACCACTGCCTCCTAATACCACTACCTAATCAGGAAAGCAGTATGTTAAGATTCCTTCGGCTGTAGCTGTTTAAGACAAAATAAGTTGTACACAAGCAAATGGGTGAAAGTGACAAGCTTTGCCATTTACCCATTCGGACTTCACGTCAGCAACAACATCAATTGCAGCTGATCTCATGTCATCCTCTACATTTTCTTCAGCATAGTTGCACCTCACACGAAACTTACAGAATCTGGAAACAGATTGAAAGGACATCATATTATTGTTCAGTTCCAATCAAGAAACAGAGCATTAGAAACATTGGCAACCAGAAAAAATAGAAATATCCAACATGTGGCATTCCATATCCATTAATTGTCTTGTTCCTGAAGTTTGGGACAGAAGTAGTACATTGAATGGCACACTTTAACTGACTAACATCAAAATCTGCCATTCTGATATTCTCTTAATGCATGAGTAGGCAGATAACTATTTTCTATTCAATCTTCCTAGTTGTTCAGTGAAAGATGAACTACAAATGTCAGTGCATTTTTTCATCAGTCAGACACATTACAAATTGACACAAGAATAAGTGGCACGTGTAACAATTTGCATAGTTGAAGTTATTTTCTCCAATTTCCTTATTGGTTATCATTTTGTCCTCAATAAGAAATGTACTTTTTACTGAGATATGAGTAAACTCTAGCGACCTTGAACTTCTACACATGCAATTGATTTACTGTCATTTATAAGGCTCCTTAAAAATACTAAGACTAGTACATATTATTATTATTAGTATTACTAATTCAGGATGTTGGAGTTAGTTTAGGTTTCAATTAAATAGAATGAATTCTGATTAAGGTTATCATCAAGTCATAATTTTCAGGTGAATTTAGGTTATAAAAGTATAACTAGTTGATTTAGTGAAATTTTATTAGGTTAGGATTCAGATTAATCCTTTATCAATCTTTGCCAAAATCTTATTATCTATTTATTACCCTGACACACTAACTTCTTCACATAATTAGCAAAAAGATGATTTGTATTAGATCTAACAGAGACAGACTTCAATTATCAAAGAAATGAAAAATAACTCAAAAAAAGAGAACTTTCATCAAGAACTCATTAATACATTTTCCTTCACAATATTAATCCAACAGAAATTAATTAATTAATTACCTGTAAGTTTCCAAGTTAGATCTCTTTCCTACATAAACATAAACACAACCCAAAACAGCAACAAAGAGAATGGGGAAGTAGAATAATGTAAATGGCGTACCTGAAATTATAAACCATTCTGTTCAGACTTAGTATGTTATTAAGTTCCACTCTCAGCTCACTGCTAAGGTTTTTAAGGAACTTCGAGTGCCATTTTTCTAAGAATCATTCAATACCTACAAGCCTGGATAATGACATAGAAAAACTTAGAGTTGGTTGTTTTCACGCTGGAAAATAATTCAGCTCCTTGTTAGTAAAACACAAATGCACCTCCATCAGGTATGGACAGGGAAAAACTCACCAACACTCGACAAGAAAAATCCCACCAATATATCATCATCATGAATTCCAGATAATCTAACACGCAGAACTGCATCAACACATTTCTTAAACTAAAAATCAAAAGAAACAAGAAAGCAACCGTAAATATCAAAAACAAAAGACCACTATGACTTTCAAAATCAAAAGAAAGCAAAAGGCTACAAAAAGGAAATAAGAAACAGGAGACATATTTGAAAATCAAAAATAAAAATTCAAACAAAATAAATGGAAGAAAGAGAGAAAGTCGTCACCTTAGTTAACTAGAGATAGATGAGATTCGGCGATGATTTTGGCCTCCGATAAGATCAGTGGCGGTGAAGCAAAGAAAGGAGCAGCTGAGAGATAGGAAGAGAAGGGAGTGGCTGCGAGGAGACTTGAAGTTAGGGTTTTGCTTGCCTTGGTTCCCAATTTATATACAATGGCACATTTGTAAATAACTAAAAACCTAAGAATTTATTCTCCATTTATTTTAATTTCCTATTTACTACTAATGTGTATTTTAGTTGAAACTATAAATTCATAGTCTTCAAAAAATGATGTATGCTGCTGCTTTTACTATTACTATTATTATTATTATTATTATTATTATTATTATTATCTGTTTAAACTCTAAGCTTATATTTTGAGAAAATATAAATTATAAAATATTTTATTATTATTTTAAATGAGATAATAAATTTAAATCACTATTATATCATTAGTTTATTATTATTATTAATATTAAAAATGTAATATTTTTAAATAAATTACTTTATATTTTGAAATAATGAATAAAAAAAGTATTATCTTTTAAAAATAATTAAAAAAATATAATAATTAAGAATTCATATAATACATTACTAATAATAATATATAAAATACAAATGATTTGAATTAAATTTTATATGTAAAAATATTATTAAAATATCCATATCCGTTCTAAACAAAGTCAACAATACAATTCGGTTCGGTTACAGTCAAAAAATTAATGGTACAGTTCGGTTCTGAATTTTTTTCGGTATTTCGATTCGTTAAAGAAAGATTTTAAGTCTTGGATTGAACTCTATTGTCTATCAATGTCTTTAAGGATGTGCAAAATCTGACTCTATCCAAATAAATCGAATAATTCGATCTGAATTAGACATTCAGATAGAGTTATTATGATTATTTGAGTCGGATAGACCTTAAAAACTAATCTTCACCGTCCAAAATTAACAACAAGAAGTTTCCAACGTACTCACCAAAAATCAGGCCAATCTAACGGCAAATGATTTTCTGATCATTTTCGTATACAAAACTGATCATTACGTAAAAAATTCAGAAAACAACCTCTTTTTTGCAACAAAAATTGAACTTACAGACCTTAAAAACTAATCTTTACCGTTCAAAATTAACAACAAGGAGTTTTGAAAGTACTCACCAAAAATTAGTTCGATCTAACGGCAAATGATTTTTTGATCGTCTTCACATACAAAATTAGTCATTATGTAAAAAATCCAAAAAATATCCTCTTTTTTACAATAAAAACTGAACTTACAAATCTTAGAAACTAATCTTTACCGTCCAAAATTAACAACAAGGAGTTTCGAACGTACTCACCAAAAATCAGGCCAATCTAACGGCAAATGATTTTCCGATTGTTTTCGTATACAAAACTGATCATTACGTAAAAAATTCAGAAAACAGCCTCTTTTTTGCAACAAAAATTGAACTTACAGAACTTAAAAACTAATCTTTATCGTTAAAATTAACAACAAGGATTTTTGAACGTACTCACCAAAAATTAGGCCGATCTAACGGCAAATGATTTTTCGATCGTCTTCGTATACAAAATTGGTCATTATGTAAAAAATCAAAAAAATATCCTATTTTTTACAATAAAAACTGAACTTACAGATCTTAGAAACTAATCTTTACCGTCCAAAATTAACAAAAAGGAGTTTCAAACGTACTCACCAAAAATCAGGCCAATCTAACGGTAAATGATTTTTCGATCATTTTCGTATACAAAACTGGTAATTACGTAAAAAATCCAGAAAATAGCCTCTTTTTTACAATAAAAATTGAACTTACAGACCTTAAAAACTAATCTTTACCATTCAAAATTAACAACAATGAGTTTCGAACATACTCACCAAAAATCAGGCCAATCTAACGGTTTTCATATACAAAACTGGTCATTACGTAAAAAATCCAGAAAATAACCTTTTGTTTGCAACAAAAACTAAACTTACAGATCTTAAAAACTAATCTTCACCGTCCAAAATTAACAACAAGGAGTTTCGAACGTACTCACCAAAACTAAGGCCAATCTAATGGCAAATAATTTTTCGATCATCTTCGCATATAAAACTGATCATTATGTAAAAAATCCAGAAAATAGCCTTTTTTTTGCAACAAAAACTAAACTTACAGATATTAAAAACTAATCTTCACCGTCTAAAATTAACAAAAAGGCGTTTTGAATGTTTCAAAATAATTTACAAATAATTTCTTAGTCAATCTAAATTCTCAATAATACATAAGTTAAAAATATTTCCGATCGACTCAAAATTAGGGCATTACAAGTATATGCACCCCGAACAAACCCCTTATATTCACTAATGAAGGTCTACAAGATGTCTACTCTATTATTATTATTATTATTATTATTATTATTATTATTATTATTATTATTATTATTATTATTCAATAATAGTATGCAAAACTAGTCATTATGTAAAAAATATAGAAAATAACCTCTTTTATGCAACAAAAATTGAACTTACAGACCTTAAAAACTAATATTTACCGTTCAAAATTAACAACAAGAAGTTTCGAACGTACTCACCCAAAATTAGACCGATATAACGGGAAATGATTTTTTTATCGTCTTCACATACAAAATTGGTCATTATGTAAAAAATTCAGAAAATAGCCTCTTTTTTACAACAAAAATTGAACTTACAGATCTTAAAAACTAATCTTCACCGTCCAAAATTAACAACAAGGAGTTTCCAACGTATTCACCAAAAATCAGGCTGATCTAACGGCCAATGATTTTTCGATCGTCTTTACATACAAAATTGATTATTATGTAAGAAATCCAGAAAACAGTTTTTTTTTGCAACAAAAACTGAACTTATAGATCTTAAAAACTAATCTTCACTGTCTAAAATTAACTACAAAGAATTTCGAACGTACTCACCAAAAATCAGGCCAATCTAACGACAAATGATTTTCCGATCGTTTTCGTAAACAAAACTGATTATTACGTAAAAAATTCAAGCCTCTTTTTTGCAACAAAAATTGAACTTACAGACCTTAAAAACTAATCTTTACCGTTCAAAATTAACAACAAGGAGTTTCGAACGTACTCACCAAAAATCAGGCTGATCTAACGGCAAATACTTAACCGTTGGATCTTTACTTACACTATTCCGTATAAAAGTTGTTCAATTTGTATTTGAAGATCCAACCAAACCGTAAACATGCAGATTCAAATGGACTATATATTTGGATTTATCAGATAATATCTTAACTTATTTATTAATCTGGCCATGTTTAGAATTTCAAAGCCATTTCTCCATTTTCAAATCAATAAGTTTTCTCAGTCTTTCATACAACTCAATTAAGTAACCGCGGTAGTGAAATTAAATGGTTAGGATGAGTTTAGATGTAGCTTTGAATATTTAAAAAAAATAATAGAAATAAAATTGAAAAGTATGTGTGTGTGTGTGTATATATATATATATATTAGAAAATTTATTCATTTAGAAAAATCATAGAAATTAAATTGAAGAATAAATTAGAAAATTTATTCATTTTGACTTGTATGAGTTTAAGTCTTGGATTGATAAAATAGAAATTATATATATATATATATTAGAAAATTTATTCATTTAGAAAATTTTATATTACTTTTTATAAATATTTATTTTTTCATCTTAAACACGCAAATATATAATAATCGTAATAATTAGTTTATTATTATTATTAAAAATATAAATTTTCTAAATAAATAACTATAGATTTTGGTATAATTGATAAAAAATTATTATCAACTTATAAAATAATTTCTAATTTTCTGTTACAAAATAAAATATTCATTTCTTATGGTCTATATTTAAATTACTTAAAATTATAAATAAATCATGTGAGTGAAATAAAAAAAATTATTTCATAATTTATTTGCGACGGATTAGCGACTAAATACTTCTGTCGCTAATTGCATTAGTACTATAATTTCCTCTAATTAGCTAGTTTCCCGGTATCGGGTTACTCCCATAAACGGAGTTTTTTTGTTTTGTTAGAATATATTAGCGACAAAAAAATTTCCGTCGCTAAACCGTTGCAAAAAAAGGCGCCAAAAATTTCCCTCCAAAATTAGCGACTAAAATGTTCGTCGCTAAATTTTCTGGAACTAAATTCATGAATAAAAAATTATAAAATTTAGCGACGGCAATTTTGTCTCTAATTCCGTCGCAAAACATAGCTCGTATACTTTCCGCCAATAATTAGTTACTGTTTATTGATTTCGTCGCTATTCCGTCGCAAAAAAATAGAAAATATCATTCTCACGACGGATTGTAAAACAGTCGCGAATCTGTCGCTAAATTTGCGACGAAAAATTGGTCGTCGCTAAATGGAAGTTTTTTTGTAGTGCATGTCACCCAAAATTCTTCTTAGCCATACAGCTTGACAAGCTGCCGAAGTCACAGTCATATATTCAGCTTCCGATTAGGACAATGCAGTAGATGGCCGCTTCTTTGAACACCACAAAATGGCATTTGATCCAAGCATGAACAAATATCCAGTAGTACTATTGCAATCATCGACAGAACCTGTCCAATCACTATCCGAAAAATTCAATAATTTAAAATTATTAGAATTAGAGTACCACAAACCATGAGAGCACGTTCCCTTCAGATATCTGAGAACTCTCTTTGCTGCATCATAATGCGTTTTGCTAGGACTTTGCATGAAGCGAGATAGCAGACTTGTAGCTTGCAGGATATTTGGACGACTGTTTGTGAGATAAAGCAAACTTCCAACTAAACTTCGATACAACTAAGCATCAACCTTTCCTTCTCCATTATCTATACTGAATTTTTGATTTGCAGCCATTGGAGTTCTAACCACATTACAGTCTTTCAAGTTGAATGTTTCCAAAAGATTTTTCACGTATTTCTCATAAGCTCCTTTTGTTTTCACATACAAATTTGCTTCGCTTACACTCTTTCGGAACCCATTTTTACTGAAGTGACTATCAATCCTTTCGTACCAGGCCCGTGGTGCTTGCTTAAGGCCATAGAGTGCTTTCCTCAATTTGCAAACCTTCATTTCCTCTCCTTTAACTTCATAACCTTTAGGCTACTGAACATAAACTTCTTCTTCCAAAACTCCATTTAAAAATGCTGACTTAACATCAAATTGATAAACTTTCCACTTGTAGTTAGCAGCAATTGATAAAACAGTATGCATAGTATCAAATCTAGCTACTGGTGAGAAAGTTTCTTCGAAATCAATACCTTCACGATATATATAACCCCTTACAACTAAACGAGCTTTGTGCTTTTGTATTGAATTATTCGGTTTGAGTTTTAGCTTGTACACCCAACTTCCTTCTCTTTTGGTAGGTTGACCAGCTCCCAAGTCTGATTTTTCTCTAATGCCTTCATTTCATCATCCATTGCGTTGCACCACGTAGCACTTTTAACAGCTTCATCAAATAAACTTGGTTCGGTAACTTGCACAAGCTGGCATCTTTCAGCTTGCTCATACATCTCTGTCAGTGATCTCCATTTTCTTGGAGGCGTGCTTGAAGAAGAGGAATTTGGTGATGCTGAACTTAAGGAACCAGAGCTTGAATCAGGTGTTGGGGGGTAAGAATTTCCACCATCATCATTCCTATTTCCTTCCATTGCATTCTAGTTGATAAACTCATCATCCTCTTGAATGATTGCATCATATTTCTGCATTTTATTCCACTTACATGAACCCACAAATATACATTTGACACTATTATCATCAAGTTTACCCCTCTTTTGGGATGGAACAAGAACATGTGCAACACAGCCAAAAACTTTAAAGTGGGTTACCTTTGGCTTTCTACCATGAAATGCCTCAAATAGTGTTTGACGTGACAATGAGAAAGTTGGACTACGATTGAGCACGTATGAGTTGCTTCTGCCCAAAAACTTCTAGGAAGACCTTTGGCTTTCAACATGCTTTTTGCCATTTCAACAAGACTCCGATTTTTCCTCTCCGCCACCCCATTCTGTTGAGAGGTGTAGTTAGCTCTCAATTGCCTTTGAATGCCCATCTCTTCACAAAAACTATCAAATTCTGAAGACACGAATTCACCACCACGATCTGTCCTCAAAACTTTTATTGTATTTTCACTTTGCTTTTTAATAGATGACTTGAATTTCTTGAAGATTGAGAACACCTCAGATTTTTCTTTAACAAAATAAACCCAAGTCATTCTACTGAAATCATCAACAAAAACCACAAAATACCTGCTGTTGTTGAGAGAAAGAGTGTAATGGTGTCAATACCGAGTCAGCCGTGAATAGTACTTTTCGACAGTGAATAGTATTTTTCGGGCCAGAAAGTCGAAAATATTTTATTGGATCGTTGGAAAGTAATGGTCATGGTGAACCCGGGATCGAAATTTGAAGTGAAATTGAGGTCAAATAGACCTCCAAAGTCAAAAATACGAAAAATATAGCGAGTCAATTTTCCTGATAGGAAAGGAGACTTGATTTTGCGTAAATAATTAAAAATAGTAAATAAATTCCGAATATTTCCAGATTTTTCGTGCCTACATGAATTTTTGTGTAAAATATTTTAGTGATGAGTATGGAATTTTTTGGTGATACCGGCAGTTGTCGAATCGGATAGATAAATTTGAATCGGACCGATAACGGACTCCGATTGAGCCAAAAATTTACGTACTACCTATTTTTGATGTGATAAAAATGATGAAATTTTTTTTGAAGTGATTTGAATTAAGAAAGAGAGAGAAATTGGTTTGGGCCTTTAATAGCCTAAAATGGGCTTAAATTGACAATTGGGCTAAGCCCATAAATTAAGCCCACAATTAGGCTCACTTAAGGAGTATATAAAGAGAGAAAATCTGGAGAAAACTATAGATTTATCTGGTCTCCTCTCTTCCTTGGTTGGCCGAAATATCTTCTCCTTCTTCTTCCTTTGATTTCTTTAATTTTCACTTCAAATCACTCATAGTTTCCAACATAACAATTAAATTTTCACCTCTCTAGCTCACCTTAGTAACCTCAAGCAAGTGGTTTGAGTAAGGGAAGGCTAGAAATCAAGTGATTAAAGAAAAGAAGGTAAGTGAGACTTTAAGAAATTTATGGATTTAAATTGCTTCTTTAGTATTTTTCCATAGTTTTTGAGGTGTAAAAGCTAATTATGAGCTTGGATTTTGCAATTGAGGACAAAAAAAAGGTTTGAAGAGCTTTGTTGGCCGGCCATCATAGGATCAAATGGAGAGGAAGAAGTTTTCATGGAATAAAGCATGAAAAGGGAGGCTTAGGCATCCCTAAAAAAAAAATTGTAAGTGACTACAAAATCTTTTGATTTCCCTTTTATTTTGAATTAATTTCATTTATGTAATTAGGTTAAAAATGGGTAAAGTTGTTAATTGATAAAATTAGTTTAGGATAAATGAGATTGGACATTAGAAAAGATGAATAGGAAGCTAAAATGGAAGAAAGAAATTTTTTAGGTGGAAATTAATGGTGACCAAATTGTATAGTAAAAGAAAGTAATGGGATTTTTTCATGAAAATAATATATGTTAGCTTAAATTAATTGTAAAGATGATAAATGGTGCCCATAAATTTTTATTGGATAATTGGAACTTATTTTGGAATTTTAAAGCCTATGTATTGATTATGTTTATAGTAAAAATTATGAAATAATGAAAAATAATTGATTATTTTAGTGAAAAATGATGCTAAATAATAAATAATATATAAATAAATGTTATTGGGATTTATTGAAATTTTATTAAAATTCTAATATTATATATATATATATATATATATATATATATATATATTGAAATTAATTGAATTATTAGTGAATAGTTGTGCAAAAATGTTGAAAAATGTGAATTTATATGAAATTAAATTATGGTTAATGAAAATGAAATACAAAGTCAACCGAAGAATTTTTCAAAATAATTATTAAGTCATGAAAATAATAAGAATAATGAATTATTGATAAATAATTCATAACATGAGTGAAAATGATGAAAATTATAAAATAATATATACACGAATTTTTATGAAATTTATATGCTTTATTAGAATATTTTTGAAATAAATTATTGATTATGTTTGACTAAAATATTGAATTATTAAGAAATAATTCAATAAATAAGTATGTAATTATAACGAATGCGAAGTAAATTACTTTAGTATACAAAGAAATGAAAAAATCAAATTATGCATTTTCGAGGCATAAAATAATGAATTATACCAATAGAATCCATAATTGCGTAAAAAGTTGTAAAATAAATACGTGATAAAAAGTATTAAAAGAGTGAATTATTATAAAATAATTCGTCAATGAAATAAAAGTTGGCATAGTGAATGATTGAAAAGTTTGGACAGAAAAAGAAAAGGAAAAAATCATAAAAAGTCGATCATTGAATTATTAGAGAATAATTTGCAAAGAATTATACAAAAATAATAAAAGAGAATTGTGTATTATAATGCCATAATTCATAATTTGTATAAAAAACTGAAAAGTTCCAAGTACTTGAGTGAATTATTGAAGAATAATTCACAAAAGTGACTTGAAAAGATAAAGTGAAAGAAATGACAAAAAGTTATTGAATAGTCAAAAATACTAAAAGAATGTGTTTGATCAGAAATAAAAGAAAAAAATTAAAGATTTTTAAATGTTAAAAAAATTATTGCAAATAGAATTGATTATTTTGCCCTTAACGATAAACATGTGATGATATTCTTGTTTAGGATATAATTGGCTAGTCATAAGGACACCTTTGTACCGCAGTGCAAGTCATGGCGACTTGTTTTGCTATGGGTAGGATCTTTAATCTCCATGACTTCATTGTTTTCAATGAAAGTGAAATATTTTTCGAGAAATGGTTCTTTGGGGATCACTTCTCTCTCTGGGACCTTTGTGTCTAGTCTCGAGTATTCTTTTTGAGAATCCTGTTATATTGCACTAGGGGCGCATTGTAATGAATAAATCGGTATTATTTAAATGAATTGAATATAAAAATGTTATAAATGAAAAATGTTTCGTTTGGAAGAAAATGCAAAGTTGAAATAAATATATAAAATTTTCCGAAAAGTGTGATCAATAAGAAAAAGAAAAAGAAAGATTTTATAAGAATAAAATAATAAATAAACATTAAGTCAAGCTATTATAATGAAAAATGATTTAAAATGTATTTTATTTTACATGAAAAAGATAAATTAAATTAGTTGGTATTTCATGTACCAATTATTATTGTGAAAAGCAACAAGTTGGATAATAATATTAATTTTTTATTTTAAGTTAAAAAGTGATGGCAATGACATTTAGTGAAATTTGATGCTTAAATAAGGTATTTCTGAGAGAAAAGTCAAATGAAAAGTAAAACGATAAAAAAACATATAATTGTTCAATGAAGAAAAAGTAAAAGACATAAGTCCTAAACAAATATTGAACATAGGTAAATATATAAAGAATGAAATAGAGATTTGACTGCAAAGTGTTCCAAAATAGCGGTATCACTTTGCAATTAAAGCTTAAAAGCTTTTTAATAGTAATGTATTTATTAGTTAAAAGTTAAAGAAAAATAAAAGAATATATATCAAGAAGTGTAATTAGAATACATATTAGATAATTGAACAATAAATTGAGAAATAAAATAGTCTAGATTGATACCATTAAGGACATGAGTACCAATATATATTGCTAAATGAATGATAATTATATCGATGTGGCTAAAAAGATAAGACAAAAGTAAAGGTAAAAGTAAAAGTTATAGTCAAGAATAACGTAAAGGTAAAAGTAAATCTGATATCGATTCGTCTAAAAGGATAGTGTAAAGTAAAGTTGAAGGATTGAAAACTAAAGAACAATGATTACCAAAATATGAATTAATAATAAAATTAATATTGATCGAAGTAAAAGAAAATGTTTAATGAAATAAGTATAAGAGTAGCATAATCTATGTAATTATACTTTACTTCGAGAAATTCTTGGATTAGTAGTCACCACTGGGCATATCTAGTGCTCAGCACGTAGTGTTTACTACGTACAGGTTATGAAGTGTTGCGGGAGCATAGTACATGGTGGAGCCAAATCGGAAGAGAAAAATTAGTACTAGATCGAGTTGTATTTTGGCATGTATCACTACAAAAAAACTGCCAATTAGCGACTAAATTTAGCGACGGCATTATTTTCGTCGCAAATTTAGCGACGGATTAGCGACTGTTTTACAATTCCGTCGTGAGGAGGAAATTTTTTTATTATTTGCGACGAAATAGCGACGGATTCAATAAACAGTCGCTAATTATTGGCCGGAAATATACGCGCCTTTTTTTGCGACGGAATTAGCGACGGAAAGTTCCGTCGCTAAAGTTTATAATTTTTTATTCATACATTAGATCCAGAAAATTTAGCGACGGAACTTTTAGTCGCTAATTTTGGAGGGAAAATATAGCGCCTTTTTTTGCGACGGTTCTGTCGCTAATAATAATTTGTAACAGTAATACAATTAGAGACGGATATTTTTAGTCGCTAATCCGTCACAAATAAATTAAGAAATAATTTTTTTTGATTTCACTCACATGATTTATGTATAATTTTAAGTAATTTTAATATAAACCATATGAAATGAATATTTTATTTTGTAACAGAAAATTAAAAATTATTTTATAAGTTGATAATAATTTTTTATCAATTATACCAAAATATAAAGTTATTTATTTAGAAAACTTATATTTTTAATAATAATAATAAACTAAGTGTTATGATTATTATATATTTACGTATTTAAGATTAAAAAAATAAATATTTATAAAACAGTAATATAAAATTTATTATTTCATTCAAAATAATAATAAAAAAATTTATAATTAATTTTTATTTTATAAAATTTAAATCAAATATTGAATTATTAAGAATTCTATTGATTTCTTTATCAATTATCCTCAAATATAAACTTATTTATTTAAAAAAATTACATTTTAATAATAATAATAAAGTAATTGTTATAAGTATTATATAGTCATATTATGAAAAATAATAAATATAAATATTTATATAATAATAATATAAAATTTATTATTTCATTTAAAATGATTATAAAAAATTTATAATTTATTTTTATTTTGTTAAAATTTTGAGCAAATTTTAAATTATTAAAAAATTTAAAATATATATTTATAAAATTATCCTTGAATACAAGGATAAAATGATGAAATTTGGTAGGAGCATTTTAGTAATTTCAAAAATTTACCCTACATATAAAAATAACATTTTCTATTCCCTCACATCTCTCAACCATTTCAATTTAATGCGTATATGATTTTAAGCTTAATTTATTATTTAGTTGGATAAGACAATAGAGTTCAATCCAAGACTTAAACTCATACAAGTCAAAATGAATAAATTTTCTTATTTAATTTCTTCAATTTAATTTCTATTATTTTTCTAAATTAATAAATTTTCTAATATATATATATATATACACACACACGTACACACACACATTGAACAAATTTTATACGAAATAGTGTAAGTAAAGATTCAACGGTTAAATATTTATCGTTAGATCGGCCTGATTTTTGGTGAGTACGTTCGAAACTCCTTGTTATTAATTTTGAACGGTAAATATTAGTTTTTAAGGTCTGTAAGTTTAATTTTTGTTGCAAAAAAGAGGCTATTTTTTGGATTTTTTATTTAATGACCAGTTTTGTATACGAAAATGATCGAAAAATCATTTGCCGTTAGATTGGGCTGATTTTTGGTGAGTACGTTCGAAACTCCTTGTTGTTAATTTTGGACGGTGAAAATTAGTTTCTAAGATGTGTAAGTTCAGTTTTTGTTGCAAAAAAAAGGCTATTTTCTGGATTTTTTACATAATGACCAATTTTGTATGTGAAGACGATCGAAAAATCATTTGCCGTTAGATCGACCTAATTTTTGGTGAGTACATTCAAAACTCCTTGTTGTTAATTTTGAATGGTGAAAATTAGTTTTTAAGGTCTGTGAGTTCGATTTTTGTTGGAAAAAAAAGTTACTTTTTGGATTTTTTACGTAATGACCAGTTTTGTATACGAAGATGATCGAAAAATCATTTGCTGTTAGATTGGCCTGATTTTTGGTGAGTATGTTCAAAACTCCTTGTTGTTAATTTTGAACGGTGAAGATTAGTTTTTAAGGTCTGTAAGTTCAGTTTTTGATGCAAAAAAGAGGTTGTTGATTCTTTTTGGGTAAATTTTATTTTTATTTGTAGTATAAGTAAAGACGTTTCTATTACTATACTTTATAGAAGCTTTGGTTTTCTATAATTTTTGTTAATCTAAAACATGGATTATTATACCAGTGATGTATTTTTCAGTAGAGCATAATCAAAAGAGATTTGAAGTGAGTTCAATATGTGAATACTTGATCTGTTTTTTGAACTTATTTATTTAGAAAATTTACATTTTTAATAATTTTTTGTCAATTATCCCAAAATCTAAACTTATTTATTTAGAAAATTTACATTTTTAATAATAATAATAAATTAATTGTTATATTTATTTTATAATTACATTATGCAGATTAATAAAAATAAAAATTTGTAAAATAATAATATAAAATTTATTATCTCATTTAAAATAATTCTGAAAAATTTAATTATTTATTTTTATTTTGTTAAAATTTTGATCAAATATTAATTATTAAAAATTTTAATTATATGTTTACCAAACAATCCTTGAATATAAAGACAATTACATTTTAATAATAATAATAAAGTAATTGTTATAAGTATTATATAGTCATATTAATAATAATAATAAAGTCATATTATGAAAAATGTAATTTAAAAAAATTGAGGTTATATATACAATTTGTTAATATATATATATATATATATATATATATATAACATACAAAAACATTAAAATTCAGGACCACATAATATGCTTTTCCTAAAAAAAATGGTGATGGTCCTCCATCCTGTTTGTTAAACAATTGACTACCTCCGAGCTGTTTTTAATTTCTAAATCATTTCATGTAAAATTTAATAAAATTTTGTTTCTTTACATTTTTAATAATAGTGGATATATATTAATTATAAAAGTAATTTTTATGGTTAGTATGTATTTATTATGTGTACATATTCTATTTATGGGTACAAATAAAAGCTTTATATAAATTATTTTACAAAATTATCCCCTATTTAATAGATATTATACGTATGAAATTGGGGGTATTTTTGTCTTTTAATAAACCCTAACTACCCCTTTTCTTTTTGGCCCTTTCTTCTTATGATAGAAGAAAAAAGAAAAGTGAGGCAGAGAGATGGAGCTTCGGGTTCTCTTTCACCCGAAAAATTCTGTGAGTTCGATTTCGGGCTCCTTCAGCTTCCGACGACGAGCGCCCACTAGCGCCGGCGACAACGCGTCTTCCACCTCGCCAGCCAGTCACGCCGCCGCCTTCTCCCCTCCGGTCAGTCACTGTTCTTTCTACGTCTTTCTTTTTTTCTTTTAGCTTGAAATTTCTCCTTCCTCCCTTTTCCGGCCAGCACCGGTGGTGAATGGCGGCAAGAACACCACCGGTCGACTCCTGAAGGTGAGGCGCTCCGCTTTATCCCCACCAATCCCTCTCATACGCCGGCAGCAGGGAGATCGAAAATGGGTATGCCAAGAGCTTTTGACGTAGATCCTGGCAAAACTGTGGTTCCCTAGGGCGCGTTACCACCGGCGGCGAGTCCCTGGCGTTCCAAGCTTCAAATCGACATAGGCGGCGAATCTCCGGTGAATCTCCGGCCACTCTCCGGCGACCGGTAACAAGGTCAGTATTGACTTTTTTGTTTTTAAAGGTTCACTTAGTAAATGTGTATGTTAGATCTGCTATGGTGTGAATAAAGAAGACACGCTAATAATGAATGGTGATATTAAGGATTTTCAAGGTAAAATCCATCTCTGTTTCTGTCAATATTGTTGTTGAATTTGCTATTCTGATTCTATTAGTTAAAGTCTTCTTCCTAAAGATTGCGCATGGATCCTAATGCTCCCAATACGTGTACATGTTTTTCAATGCTACAGCACCTATGATTACATTATTGCTAATCAACATAGGAATACTTATAGATTTACTTCCTGTTCTTTAACAATACTTATATATGAATCAAACTATATTGCTGCTGTTATATTTTTGTGAATCTGTACTACCATATGCTTACTGTGGAAAGGAGTTTTTATTTTTTTTTTATTTTTTACTCTTCTAATATGCCCTTCTATTCTTGTTTGCAACTTTTGAGGTGTTGCTAGTTTTTATTAAATTTTACTACACTGCTTATATGATATTTGTTCCAACTCTGCATCAAATGATTAGTGCTTATGCATTTCCAGAACTTGGATGCTTCTAAAGAATCAGGCAAGATATTTGAACTGATCAAAACTATACAATCTCTGAGTGCTCTAAGAGAAATAATTGTAAAGGGTCTTGAGAGTGGTCTTAGGAATGATGCTTCTGATTCATTTGATTCTCTTTTTTGGGTTCAATGTTATGTGTTTGTATAGGTTGCTTAGTGAGATTGAAAAGATAAACATGTGGATTATGCATACCAAATTTGAGTAGAGTCTATCAGGTTGTGAAAAATGAAAATAAGCAGATCTGAACTTTTTGCTTTTTTTTTTTTCTGCTTCTTTTCTCAATAATGGGAATGCGCATGCAAAAGACTTTTGAAGCTGTTAAAAGGAACAGAAATAGGCTTCCAGTATGCATCTCTAATATGCAATTTAAAAGATAACCTTTTTTCTTTTTATGTCTATATATATATATATATATATATATATATATGAAGTAGTTGAGGTATAGAGATTCATGCAAACAATTACGCTGTGCTAAAATTTATAAGAATGATCAATTAATTAAGCACCAGAACACAAATTGCTTTTTTATTATATATTTCAACAAAATATCTGCAGAATTTGATTGCAGCTTTGCAGAGTGAAGAATAATTCTGGCCTAGTAGTATATATAACGCAATTCTACTAAATTAATTACAATTTTCTTTGCTAGATTTGCTTTATACTCAGGATTCAATCTCAAGATGGATGCTGCAAGAGCAGTAACTAGCTAGTAAGAATTGGAATGACTTTCCTGCTTAATTTCATATCCGATATACCAAACCCAATTATCCAGTCTTAAAATCAAGGCTCATCTTATTAATAATATACTTTCCTGCTTAATTTCTGAACGTTTTTGTTTCTTCTAATAATATATTTTACATGATTTCAGAAGCTAATGATGCTAGTGATTGAATGTATGTCACCACTTGATTCAAATGGAGATGGAAAGGATTATCAACTGGTTTACAGTTCTATCTTATTAATAAGTAGTAAGTTTACCAACTCATTTACAATAAAATTTTATTGGATTTTATTACTATTTTAGCACAAGTTAACTGTCAAAGTTTGATTTCACATGTAAGTTTGATTTGATCCCTATGCAAGCAAGTATTTTAAACTACATAATATGTCAACTTGAAACAACAATTAATTATTGTGAATTTTGTAGCTATTGAAACTGCATTTTGCTTGGCCAGCTGTCGTGGACATGAAGTGGGTTTAGGTGTAAAAGAAAGCTTATTTTTAATATTTGTTTAAATTTTTGGTTAATTATATTTTGCATGTCCTTTGGTCATGAAAAGGGTGATATCACTGACTTGGCTGTAAGTTCCAACAATGCCTTGGTGGCTTCTGCTTCAAATGATTGTATAATTCGAGTTGTAAGCTTCTTTCATATCCAATTTCATAGGCTTATGCACAGAAACACACAAACACAAAGCCCTCCTGTTTATTTTCTTTAACTTGATCTGTGACGAATCCTTCTGGGTATTTATAGTGGCGTGTGCTAGATGGGCTTCCCATATCTGTTTTGCGTGACACAACGGAGCTTTTACTGCCATAGCATTCAGTCCTAGACCTAGATCTGTATACCAACTTCTTTCGTAAGTCTGATTCTTGATGTGATTTGATCCTTTAAATTCTAGTAATGCTTCAGCATCAACTCAAAGTCCTTACACTGCCAATAGCACTACATCAACCACATGTGAGGAAAGTAATGCAAATAATGGCAAATTGTACATAACAGTGAACCTAAAGTGATTGTGAGTTCTTTCATCTCAACAAATTCTGAACAAGTGAAAAGACATTTGTAACTTGATCTCTGTTTTTATATAATATAATTTGCAGGTTGGAACCTTCCTCCCAATACTCTAGGATTATAACCATGGGCTTTCATCAGCGCACAGACATCAATGGAGTTAGTTGGAAGGAGGTTTCAATCGTGGAACTTTTTAAAATTGCAATCGCCATTATTTACTGATTGTTTTATTTGAACATTATCGTTAATGTTAATTTGGATGTTATTTTTAATATTATTGTTTGTTGTTTAGGATGATACTTTGTGGAGTCACAAAGTCATTTATTACTTCAAGTAATTTATAATTCTATATTAGTTATGAATTGATATTATGTTTTATATTATAAATTTATAAATTACATTTGGATTTGCATTTACATATTTATGTGTGGTCTCTATTAAATATTAGGTAAACAATGAATTAATGTATTGTTTAATTATATGTAAAAAAAATAAATTCATAAATTTAAAAAATTTAACATTGTTAATATAGCGACAGAAATAGCAACGAGTGTATTAGTCGCTAAAAATGTGCTAATTCAGTAAATAAATATATATTAGCGACGGTAACAGCGACTCCAAAGTTCGTCGGTAATTTTTAGCGACGAAAGTAAATTACGCCGAACTGTCGCAAAATTGGTCTAATTTTCAGCGACTAAAAATAGCGACGAAATATTCGTCGCTAAAATATTCTAATATATTGGCGACTGATTTTAGGGGTTAATTAGCGACGGATTTTTAATTTTAGCGACGGATATTTTGTCGCTAAATTTAGCGACTGTTTTCTGTTTTAGTCGCTAAAATCACCTGCGACGGCCAAATAGCGACAAATCGTCGTTCCGTCGCTATATTTAATTAGCGACGGAATTTCATTAATTCCCTGTTTTTTTGTAGTGTATGTACTTAGACCATTAAGGTAAAAGATTGAACTGTATTTTGATTATATTTATGATTATTGATGGATGAGTGCTGGGTGTAAGTTTTTGGCATGAAGTTATTTTGTATATGTTTTAATTGTTTATAAGATTGTCGAATGATTCGGAAATTTATGTAAAGATATTTAAAGTGTATCGAACTGTTCGGTGTAAAAAAAACTTATCGTTTTCGGCTAAGTTTCGCAACGGAAAGGACTATTCTGAGAAGGGTGTGACAAAGAGTCTACATGGGTCCGCAGACATTGGCATGAATCAACTCTGCTGGCTTTGAAGCTCTCATGTTGCTACTCTTTGGAAAAAAAAAGTCTCTATGTTGTTTTCTAACCACGCTACTTTTCCATACAGCATCAATATGCCTTATCATAGGTAATCCATCCACCAAATGTTGGTTAGATAATAAGCTCAGACTTTTAAAGTTGAGATGTCAATACCTATGATGCCACAACCAGCTATCGTCTTCCAATGAGGCTGCAAGTGCCTTCTTTTCATCATCGATAACAAGTGGAAACATGTTATTTCTCACCTATGAGCAGCAAATTCTTCTTAGTTTTATCGGTGAAGACAACACATGAGAAATCTTCAAAAAGCAATGAGTAACCTTCTCTCAAAAATTGCCCAACACTCAACAAATTTGAATCTAAATCTGGAACATAAAGAACATCTTTAATGCAGCAACCTTGGCCAGAATTCAACTTTATCACTCATTTTCCCTCTAGGTTACAAATCGTTCCATAAGCCGTTTTGATCCATGTTTTAGCTAACCTGTTCAAACTAATAAAAGCTCCAAATTTGCAGTCATATGACTGCTACTACCAATATCCATATACTACACATATTCTGAATTGCAAACATCAGTAGCATAACAGGCAAGAAATAAACTTTCTATTTCATATTTATCCTTTTCCTCAACAAAATGTGCTTGCTTTTCATCCTTTTGTTTTAAACGACAAATTTTTTCTATATGACCAGCTTTGTGACAATAATAACACTTAAACTTACGATTTTGAGTTTGGACACCATCATTTGAGTGTTGTTGTCTGTCACGTGATCATCCACCTCCTCTATAACCTCTGCCACCTCTTCTTCCTCGATAAGAGTGACATCCACGATTGTAGTTGCTGCCACTACGATCATGCCTAGCTTCATTATCCTTTGAAAATTTTAGTTTGGCCTGAAATGTCTTCTCGATAGCATTCTCCTAATAGCTTTTATGCCTATCTTTATGGGATTGCAGAGACCCTAAGAGTTCATCAATGGTTAAGACTGTCAAGTCTTTTGACTCTTTTATGGCAGAAACAGTAGACTCATATTTCCTTGTCAGACTGCGCAATAACTTCGCCACAACCTTTTGGTCTGTTATCTACTCACCATACTTCCTCATTTGATTAACTATGACCATAAGGTTGTTGGAGCAGTCATGTATAGATTCTCCTTCCTTCATTTGAAAGTTTTCAAACTGTCTACGAAGTATTTAAAGCTTGACTGTAAGCACCTTTGTTGTGCCTTGATACTCGTTCTTGAGTGCATCCCGTGCTTTTGTTGCTGCTGAAATCTGAGAAGAGAAAATGGCATCATCTACGGCTTGTTGGATGAAGAAAAGAGCTTTGGCATCCTTGTTTTTCTGAAATTTCAAAGCTTCGGCTGCTACACCTTCTTTGCTATAGCCATTCTCTGCCAGCTCCCATAGGTCTTGAGAGATAAAGAGAGTATTCATCTTTGTGCTCCAAACATCATAATTGCTGTCTTGAAAAACTGGAATTGCAAGTTGTGAGATGTTCACTCCATTTAAATTACTTGCCATTAGAAAAATGGTTCACAGACCTCAACCTTACTCTGATACCAGATGTTAGAAATAAAAGAATTCAATAAACATGAAAAACAGAGGAGAAAAGTATACTCAATAATTGATGAACTGATATCTCAATTTTATTCAGCTGCAAATATCTTAAATACAAACAGAAATGTAATGGAAAATACGCAAATAAAGAAGTAGTCCCACTATCAGCAAAACTCTCCTAAAATCAAGACATTTGCTAACAAATTAATAAGATTAGGACTCTTAGCAACAGATTTTGACTGATTAAAATAACTACTAAATAAAATCAGATTTTTTACATTAGACTGTAACAGGGATGTGCAACTCCATGTTTCTGAGTGATATGATTGATGATTTAAACACTGGTGAATTTGTAGAGGACATGCTGGTGGCGTTAGACTCCCGAAAATTGTGCTTGTTTTATATATACCTAAAAAGGAAAGTCCGTGAACTTTTTTTTTTTTTTATTATTTTACTATCATTGTTAACATACCGCACGGGGATTTAGGTTCTTAATTAATAAAGTCCTGAAATCCTGATACATAAAATTCACACCATGGACATATTTCCATGAGTACGTACCAACTTCTACTGTTGAATTTAGTTCGGAAGGGAATCTCAAGTCTGAATTGTATCAAACTAATCCATAATTACTTTCGAACTAAATTGCACCATAAGAACTGAAAGTTTGATATTTTTCAATTTTACTTTAAATAATAGGAGTGAAATAACTCATAGATTACGGGTCAGTTTGGCAAAACTTATAAAAACAGTTTTTTCAATTGATAAAAATTGTATTTTAAAAAGTTATATCCCAAAAAATAAATAAATATTTAATAAATAAAATTTAAAATGACTTATAAATTTAAAAATAGTTTATCAACTATTTGGTAAGTAATATAATTAAAAATAACTTTTTATAATAAATGTTTAAATTGTTATTTTGTGAATTTTTTTATTTGTCTAGACTCAACAATAAATATTTTTTCTATTAATCAAATTATACGGCAATAGTTATAAATTATTATAATTAACTTTTAATTATTTATAATCTAAAATTTTCTTACTTGAAATAAAAACTAAAAATATAAAATTTTAAATATAGAAAAATAAAGAAAAAAATTGAGAGAAAGAAGAACACGTAAAAAGAATTTACCTCTTCCTTTTTTTATATATATATTAGGTATAATTATCATTATAAAATAAAATAAGAGTTATTTTTGTTTAAAACAAATTTTAAATCAGTTGCCCTTAAAAGTTAAAATTCAAATTTTCTAAACAATTTTAATTTCTAACTTTTTTCTATTAGAATGTTTTTTTTCACTTTAATAAATTTGATTTTTCAATAATTTACCAAACGTATATTTTTATTTCATAATCAGTTTTTTATCAAATAATTAGCTTTTTACTCCTTCAGAAACAATGCAAAACACGCTCTACATTTGTTACAAATTTTATTGTACACTCCTCATATAACTTAATTTTATAGATTCTTTATACTTTAATCAATTAATAATTTTATTTATATAACTCAATTAAGGATTATTTAAAGAATTATATTTAATTAAATGATAGATATGACAAACTAAAATAATAATTATTTTTATTTTCACATATTATTAAATTTTCAATCGTTTAAACTAAAATAAGTTAACTATTACAATTATTATTATTGTTACTATTACAATTATTTTTATTATTTGAATGACATTATTTTTACAATTATTGTCATTATTATATATTCAGTAAATTGGAAATTGCGAATATTCTATGCCACATTTGAAGATTTACATGATATGAAGGCTTGCTTTAAGTGAATTCTTTACATTTTTAACTACAACCGGTACAATCATTAATACTGTTGTTGTTCATCGTCGTCGCAATTATTATTTCCATTATTTTGGAAAAGTGTAATTATTGTTATTACTTAAAAGCAAAAAGCATTTGCAAATTCCTACAATTTTAAATTACTTTTTTATTGAATATGAAAGAAACAAAATATATACTGGCAAGGAATTCACTCAAATTACACTTCTATAAATACGTTTTCTGTCACTTAAACAGGAGATAGGAAAATCGACAACATGTGTTAAGTAAGTTCATAAAATCCATTAACAGAGAACTCGATTTCAAAAATAAAAATAAATGGTAATAGCAAGAATTGAAAAAATTCAAAAACTTACCGGTATTTACCTTTTTTAAGTGACATTATTATGATAATTATTATCATTATTGGCATGGGCAAATAATTGCCACATTTGAATATTTACATGAGATAAGAGTCTTCTCGAAATGAGTTCTTTGGCGCTATTTGATTGGATTTAATGTTAAAAAGATAAAAATAACTTTAAAACTGATAAGTCATTTTTAGATAAGTTTCGCTAAATCTTTAAAATGATTTTCATTTATTAAAAGACTTTTTTTTATGAAAATGGAACAGACTTTTTTAGGAAAAGTCCTTCCGTCTTAGTTTTCTTTTAGAAGACCTTTTAGGAAAAATTCTAGAATTTATCTTTCATCTTAATTATTAGCAAAATAGTCATTATCCATATATATTATATTAGCTTCAAAAATATTCAATTAAAAAAACACAAAAAAACTCTTTAGAAGTAATAAACTCATTTAAAAAATAGTTTTTAATTATCAAATAAAAATTTGCAGCTTTTATGCATATTCTTTTTCTGCTAAAAGATTAAAATGAAAACCCTGCCAAATGAACCCTTCATCTTTTCAACTACAACTGTTACATTTATGAATATTAGTTGTTTGTTGTTGGTACAATTATTGCTATCATTTGAATGATATTATTGTTGCAATTATTATCATTATTATTGCAAATTGAAAGGTGTGTGAATAATATTATTTTGCCATATTTGAACATTAAATGGTATGAGAGGTTTGTTAAAATGAGTTCTTCATATTGTTCACTTGTGATTGCTAATCCTATATCCACCTCCATCTATTGCTCGTGGCTTCTTCGCTGTAAAACTTAGTTTGGATATATCGTTTGGCATGGAAGACTCAATTCATTCCTCCCCTCAATTGGGATTTTTTTTTTTTTTTGAAAATAGAGCAATTTATTAAAGAATTTAAAAAATAAGGGCTACAATAAATATAATTTTAGGTTTGAGATACTGAAAACTGACAATGTGGGGTGCCGGTATCTGACTTGGTGGGTCTTGCACGTTTGACTGATTCGGGTGCTGGAAACTGGCGTTGTTACATGTTGGTATTTGACTTGGTAGGTTATGCTTGTGCCAGGTGAGTGTCGGAAATCGGCAAGGCATAGTGTCGGTTTGAGGCTGGTGAAATGATGTGCTAATTTGGCTCAAAGCTTCCAAATTGGTGTTCCATGGATAATGTGCCAACAAGACAATGCCCCATCACCAATGGTATAATTTTTATGCACCAAAAGTATTTTTTATTAATTTCTATTTGTTATCATTATATGCTTATATTAATTTTTTTTTCTTGTTTTATTATGCAGCTTAGTACTTGCAATGGTTTTTACTGCGATCAATATTATCCTAAGAACCAAAGCCTTCCCAAAATTATTAGAGTTGATACTTTCTATTAATATGTGAAGGTTCAAATTTATACTAAATCGTACTCCCTCCGTTTTTTTTATTAATCACTTTTGTTACTTTTACTAGGATTAAGAAATAATAAATAGACTTAAAGTTAGCATTAAATTACGTGATTAAAATTAAATTATCAAATTTGATTGGTTCTAACTTTATTGGGAAAGAAAAATAAATTAAAAAAGCAAATTAAATTACATTGAAAGTCTAAAAGTGACAGATAAATAGAATTTGAATTTTATTCAAAAGTGACTGATAAAAAAAAACGGAGGGAGTATTATGGATTACCTCAAAAAAGAAATAAAAAAATAAAATGAAAATAGTTTGGATATTTGATATTTTGTTGTTTCATGAATGTCAATTGCTCCACTTTTGTCTGTTCTAGAACGAATTTGTCTACTTAAAACCCAGCAACAACAACTGCACATTTCAAATTTCAATTCGGATACAGGCGAAAGATACAAAATTCCATTGCTGCTAAAGGCACAGAAATACTTAATAAACATGAATTAATCAATCAATAATTAATCAAAAAAAGCAAACAAAATCATATACGCAGTGACATAGCGGCATAGAAGATGAGATAAACATGTAATGCTACCATATTTGGCAGCATATACGCAACGCAAAATACATACTACAGCACACACTGTGTTTTGCCGGTATGTAATAAACACTACCAATTAATCTCCAGACAAGTAAAACGACAACAAAAAAAAAAAGTCCGGTGGCTTATAAATCCATCCCATTTCCGTACAAGATAGGTGGCACCTCCATAATAACACTGAACAGGGAACACTGCTCCATACTACAGCAAAAGTTCGTGTCACCTCGCATGTTACTCCAAGAAGCTCAGCAGTCAACACTAACCCATGCTTCTCTTCCTCCATCTATAAATTGCGACTCCTAAATCCTAATTTCAATGCTCAAAATTAGCCATAATGGCCATCAAATCCAAGCTTCCTTTGTTAATTTTCCTTTCTCTTGGTCTACCCGCATTTGGCTACGAGGTTCCATACACAAAAACTGAGAAAGAAAGATGTGTACAACGTTGCCATGATACTTCAGAGGACTTTTCAGGCTTACTTGCCTGTGCAAACTGATGTCAACGCAAATATGGCGATTACAGAGAGACTATCACCGAATTACCTGAAGATCCTAAGAGTCCTCGATGGGAAATTGAACGCTGCCGGAGCCGCTGTAAGACAGCGGAGACTGATAAAACAAAAATCCAGAAATGTCACAACGCTATGAAGAAGGCGGCATTAAAACAAGAATTAGCACAGAAATTGGAACACCAATTTGGAAGCTTTGAGCCAAATTTGCACAACATTTCACAGAGCCAGAAACCGGCACTCAATTTCGCCGATTTCCAGCACTGCATGGAGACCACAATGTCAAAAACCGGCATGAATTTCTGCCGGTTTCCATCTCCTGAAGCGGTCAAATAATTGGGGCCCACCAAATCGGAAACCGAATGGTGCCGGTTTTCAGCACCCCAAATTTCGAATTATTTTTAATGTAATTTAGAAATTTTTTAAAAAATACCCTATTTTCAAAAAAAAAAAAAAACCCTGCAGTTGCCTCACTCTAACCAATCAATGGATCCCTTCCTCCTTCAAGAACCATCAAGTCTTCCTTTAATACGTAGATCCTATCCTCTCTCACTAAATATGTCATCATTGAGTTACACTCGTCCAATGAAGATTGTCAAGCCTGAGCACAGGCTTTCGGTGCTATCTCTTATAACTGCCAACTGTAGATATATATTGAGCTTCAAGAGCTCAAGGAAAATGACCTGTCATTCACACATTATTACAATGTTCAAAAGCACTCAAAGATGAACTTCAAGCAGTTGATCCTTCTCTCACTTCGGCAAACTTCGATGCCATCATCTATAGGAATATTGGTCCAGAATGCTCACAATAATATCCTTGCCTTAGATCTCAGACCTGATCTTGCCCCTTTCCATGAGTTTACACGGTCAACTTGTGGCTCGTGAAATATTACCCAAGACATATCATTTTCCTCAATATAATGGCAATCCTTCTCTTTAACCCACGTTCCAATAAAAACGCAATCCAATTGATCAAAAAATGGAAATTCTTGCAATCCAAAAGCGAGAGGGTGAGTATGGATACACCATCACAAATAAGCAACTCATTGGGCTTCTGGTTGCATATGTATCATGAAGAGTTTCATGTCACCATTCAAATTGTAGACTGGCTGCTACATATTAAGCCAACGCTAATTGCATGTACCAATATGCACCACCCGATCAAAAATTAAAAAAATATTATTTTTTTTTTATCAAGCAATCCGTATTTATGTACATAATTAACACGGCAAACCATATTAACACTTTATTATATAAAGTTAGTTTTAAATATTCAAGTGACGCTAAATTTAAAAAATAACAGTTATCAAAAAAAAAAAATTAAAAATAAGAGATTGCATGTTCCATTAAAAAAATAAGTTTATTTCATTCAATAGGACAGTTCACTAAGTAGTTTCTCTGGTTTTTACAAGAAAAAAAAATGGAAAATAATTTTAAAATGGAAGCCAGAATTCTAGGCTTTGTGAGTTTGAGTTAAAAAGTGAATGCTTCATCTTCAATGGCAACCCATCTCTTTTACCCAGTCCAGCATTTATTTTTTATATATAAGATAAGTTCATTTTCTGCCACATTTTGGTGGCTAATTTACTTTTCATCCGGAATATATATACATATATATAGATTCATTAGAGGACAAAAAGTCGATATTAAATTTTAATTCATTTATTAAATTTTTAACTGTTTAAATTTCCTTACGATTTACTATTTATATTTAGTTTAATGTGGCTTATTTTAATCCACGGCAGGATGGGTGCATCCAACAGGTGGACACGTGTATAGTAAATGGGCCAGGTTTTTATTTTTTTATTTTCCTTAGAAAAGGAAGAAAAAAAATTGCTAACAGTATACAGAAATAGAATCACGCGTAGATTTTGAGCAAACTCTAGCTAGCCTCCTAAATTCACCAAGGCCCGGGTCCAATCTCTCCTCTTCTAATCAAGTCTTACTTCATTATTTGATTGTCCAAGACTGTGTCTCTCTTTTAAGACATTATTCTAACTTCTGTTAGATGGGTGAGGAAGGAAGCCATCCCTGATGCTTATAAGATTGACAAAGCTTCATTGGCTTATGCTGGTCTTCATTATTGGTGTTCTGCTACTGATTGTTTACTTCCTCACTTCGTGGGTTAATGAAATTTACTGCTTTTTTTTCTGTAAAAAAATATATAAATTCTCTTTTAAGACATTAATGACAAAAATTCCTAATTATGTATGTGATATTTATCTTATACAGATTTTTGCATCTGCTCTAGTATCCAAAAACGAGCTAGCCCTATTCGAGTTCAGAGTCCTCTCTCTCCACCCTGCCGTCGAAAAAAAAAATAAACTGATGAAAACATAAAGAAAAAAAAAATAGTTCAATATATTTATTTAAATACCAATATTCATATATTAAATCCGAAAGACAAAGCAAATACAGTTACATTAACATTTACAATCCAAAACATTAAGAAAATGATTCGCTTTTATTTGGTGGTGTCTGGACACCCCTTATTAATAAAGCTTCAGGATTATACAACATATATAATATGATAAAAAGCTACACGATTATATAATCTCTTTCGGCATTATTTATTTTGTGGGAAAAGCCGGCACTGGAATCAATTCGAGGTCCGTTTCTCTTCTAAGAACAGATCCAAAAGCTTCAGTAACCTCTGGGGTGGTAGCTTCAGTCCGTTTCTCATAACAGGTCCATATTTTCTAGCCAAATCCTGGAGGCGGTGATGGGGTAGACCACCCTTTAGCTGGGGAATGTTGCCAATGAAAGGATACTTCCATGGCCCTGGAGGTGGATTTGATTTTTGACTGTTCTTCTTCAATATTTTGAATACCGTGAAAATAAAAAGCAGAAAGCTGAAGAGAAGTGAGAAAGAGGGGATCTGAAACTCCATGTTTCTGTAGGATATGAGTGAGGAGTCAAAGACTGATGAATTTGTAGAAGACATGTTTGTGTGGTTAGACTCCTAAAACTATTCTTATTTATACACCAAATAATCAACAACACTCTACTCCTTCATCAATGTAAAAGTTACAATTATTTCCACTTTCTTATTTTATTAACATTTCCTACATAACTATATACCGAAAAAAAAGTCATTTGATTCTTTTTCGAATTAATCATTTATCGTATCTATTATTTATTGATACAATAATAACGTTCTTCCCAATAATAATAATAACGCCCAAATTATAATTCTGTATTTATGCATGTATTTTGTTATTTAACAGATTTTTTTAGAGGAAGTATTATTTAATTTTTTTTATAATATTGTAAAATTTTGTTTGATATTTTGGTAGAAAATTGAATTATCTAAAATGTTGAATTATCATGTATTGCATTGCATAGAAATGAAATTACACCTCCTAAAAATGAGATAGGAAGGATAAAAAATTTGAAGTTCGGGTTTTATATATAAAGCATGTAGTTTAAAATATTTCAAAGAAAATGTTTCGTACCTTTTAATGGATCTGTTTATCACAAATTTAAATCAACTAAACTAGTAGAATTTGAGCACCGAATAAATTATTCAAAAAAAGAAATAAAATATTTGTAAATAGTATTGAATTCACCTAAATTTCTAAAATATGAAAAATGTTTATTTCAGTAAAATCACAAGACTTAATTATTGCACTACACGTGATAAAAGTTATTTTTTAAGAAAAAGATTGATTCATTAACAACAGAAAAGATAAGCGTATAAAGCTGGGGACAAGAAAAAAGTTATAAAGCGATGCCAAAATCCAATTAACGGCCTTTTAAACAATTCACGTGATAAAAGTAATATTTAAAATTTTATAATGAACATACCTAATTTCCTTCTAGAATGCATAATACTGAGAGCTTATTAAAGATACTTTTCTTATCAAAAAATGATACTTTCATGCAACAACTATAGATGACCATTATCAAATTAAAATCTAGAATTATTTTTTTACTTTATAACTTTTTATTGCTGTAGTTACATTTTAACAATAATTATCATTAATGTTGCTGTTATTATTGTGATAATACAATTATTATTGTTATTATTATTGGACTATATTGTTGGTAATTAATACAATAATTATTTGACCTTTCTTATTTCATTACCATTATATGGCCGGGTAAAATATTTGCAAGGCGTGAGTAACATTCGAGCATTTACATGTTATGAGAGCATCATTAAATTGAGTTCATCATATTCTCAACTTATTATGATTTCTAACCCTATCTTCTCCTCTCCGTCTACTGCCCACAGCTCCTTCTCTGTAAAATTTAATTCTAAAAGTATTTAGCATGCATGGAAGACATAATTAATTCGTTTCGCTCCTCAATTACCATAATCGACCTAACCCATATCTGTAATTAATTAATGGATTCCCTCCTCCTTCCAAAACCACCAATGTCTTCCTGTGATCCTCCAACCAAAACTCACAATCATATATTCTAACTAATATTAATTCATGAATGTGATGTGTTATTATCTTTGATACAAGAAACACCAAATACTTCATTTTTTGATCATATCATCTCCCACTCAAGAAATATTTGTTGAATGATGAATTCAAAAATATTTAAGTTAGTGGGTCCTATTTATTTGAGCGCGCCCCCCTCCCTTTTTTTTTTTTTTTTTTGTATTTATCAGTTCTAGTTTACTGGTTGGCTATCATCGTCTCTGTTAGCTGCTAATTCTTAGCTTAGTAGATTAGTTAATGGTTTCAATTATTGGGCCACGTTTTCCTATTTTGATGTCGTTTCTGTTGAAGTCGGCCCATATAAGGGTTCGTACAGTTGTTCTCATTTCAATGAAAATGCATCAGATATTTTGTTGAGTTTTCAAAACTTTGATTATGAACTTTGTCTCCTGGCCAACAACATTTCCACATGTCTTTGGGTTACTTTCTCAGAATTGCCGTTACAGATACTTATTGAACTTCAATATCAGCCCAGGAAAAGTGATGATCTCTCAGTCATAGATTATTCACAACGTGCCAAGGCACTCGGAGATGAACTTCAAGCAGATGGTTGTACTCTCACTTCAGCGAAGTTCAATGCCATCGATCATCTATAGGAATATTGGCCCAAAATACTACAATATTATCACCATATACCTTTAATTCTCAAACCCGATCTTGTCCCTTTTCACGAGTTACAGAGTCAACTAATATAACCTTCTGTTTTACGCAGTAATCCCAATCAAAACCGCAACACCAATTGGTCAAAAAATGGAAATTCTAGCAACCGGAAAGCGAGAGGGTGAGTATGAGCACACCATTAAAACTAAGCAACTGATTGGGCTTCTTCTTCCAATTGTGCCATGAAGTATTAGCTTCATGTCACCACTTAGATTTTCGAGGCTGTAAGCTACAGATCAAGTATAATGATTGGTTAAGAATAAAAAATATATTATAAAGTAGGTTTAAGAAAAAAATAAAAAATATTATTTCATTTATCCACTCCCTTTGTGTTAGGGGGCGTCCATTATTAATCGGTACGTTAGTAAATTTTTAAGTTAAGCCCATTAAAATCAGCTACACAAGTCTTAACTAGTTAACCGCTAACCTGATAACTATTAAAATTAATTAAATTAACTAATATATCATGCTAACTGTTAATAAAAATAAACATTGTACACACATATATAGGTTATTATATATTATATCATGTATAAAATTTATTGTTTTTCTTGCATATATTGTTTAATTGACAAATAGATATAAGCTAAACAATTACTTACCTCAGATCTTACTTCTATCTGTTGGCATTTTGTAATATACTTCAACTTTTCAAATAAATTTTTTCTTCTAAATTTCACCACTTACATCTTGCTAAACTTTGTATAAGAGCAGTCAATTTCATTTCATATTGCAGCATATTAGATGGAGAAAATAGTAGATAACAAAAATCTTTTGATATGGTCAGTGGCGAGAGCGAGGCATTGACAATAAGACTTAAAGAGTTTGAGAGAGTTTGCTAAGAGTATGCATGTTTCGCATTTAACTTTAACCATCGATTTTAATTAACATATTTTTCAGTTTTGATAATGTTTGCTTTTCCAATTCCCTAATTTCTATGATCAAATAGTCAAATTTCTCAAATAAATAAATTTTGCTTCTCTCTTAACATAATGATAATTAAAAATCCCCAATTTTGTATGTGATGCATGCTTACTAATTATGATAATGAGTAGAAAATAAAAAAACAATGATGGAAATAATGTTATTTTGTAGATTTTGATTAATTGATAGTCTATAGTATCTGATAATTCCGAAAATATCAGAATGAGATGGGTAGAATATAATCGGGTTGGTGCATGACTAGAAACTAAAATAATACTAGCTCAGTCGGACCGCGCGTTAGCAATCTAAAACTTTAGTTAGTAAAAGACTTAGAGAAAGAGTCTAGAGAGAGAGCTTAGAGTTTAATACCTAGAGCTTTTATAGAATTGGATTATTTATAATGTAGAGATGAGAGAATAGGTCTACCAGCAGAAATACTCGAGTGGTAGTAGTTAATAGGCAGAAGTTATGGTCATACAGTGATTTAATTATTTATATCATGTTGAGTGTCACTACGATTGATAGAAGATGACTTGTCAGTCCGATTGGGTTAGTTGGCGGCTTGCAAGCCTGATTAGACAGATCACACGGACTTTCCCTTATTTGAGCAGTTGGTTCCATAATTTATAACATTGTTGTACGTATATGTGCGGAAGCATTTACAAATTAAGGAAATTTATGGGTACAACATCATCGGTAGATTTTCAAACTTATATTGGCGAAAATGTATGCCATGATTCTGTCACTTTACTCAATTAAACATGGTAACAGTTACTTGATATATGCATTTTTTTTTTCTGGTAACAAGAGGTCGGTTAAACCACCAAAACAACACACTAACGACTATAAAAAACAATAATGAATAAAAAAAATGTTACTCTGCCATGTTTAATTAATAGATGGTATCTTGTACAGATTCTTGATCGATCCAACACTCATTCTTGCATCTGCTATATAATATCCAAAGTCAACTATAAACTATTGACTTTCCCTACGTATATCTTTCCCAATAAATTAAATAATGAAGGTTTTGATCCATTGTAATTTATTGAAGGTGGTATCCCCGTGCTAATATTGTGTACAGCATAGCTAAAAGAGTTAGAACAGAGTTTTTACATGGTAATATAAAAATCTTGGGTACTTTTGAGTTGCATCCATATTTGTAGAGGTCCGCGTCTCTCTGGTCATGAATTTGATCATTTGCCTAGCCATTATTGGCGACGCTTATTGTTCTTTGTCGCTAATATCCCACCAAATTACATACTGCCACAACAACTTTATCCTATTGGTGATGGAAAAGCACCGTCGCTAGATAGTCTGTATATAGCGACAGCTGCTGGTCTGTCCCTAATAACATATCTTTTCTTTATGCAAAGTACAACAACATGGAGAGCAGAACAGAATCCTAATTTCTTGGACCTCTAATTAAGTTAACCTTTAAATTTCTTTATTTGATATGACTGATGTATTCTTAGTTGAACTGGTAAAGTGGTAATAGATGTATAATGTAATAAATGGAAGGAAAGAAAAAAAACACACAAGAAAAAGATGCATACAAATGAACTATGTATTCAGTACATTTATTTAAATACTTTAACATTTATCTATGCCATGAAAACAGAGTAAACGCAAATAAAATCATAACATTTGCAATCCAACATACTGAGAAAATGGTTGCCTTTTATTTGGTGGTGCCTGGACAACCTTGATTGATGAAGCTACACCCATATTAGTATAATATAATTTTGGCATTACTTATTTTTTTTTTTTTGGACAAGTGGTGAATGGAACTGGAATTAACATGAGGTCATTTTTCCTTTTAATAACTGATCCAAAAGATTCAGTCACGTCAGGGGAGGTAGCTCCTTCAGGAAGTTTCCAATCAAAATGATACACTAGGTTTGCAAGGATGAGCTCCACAACGGCGACCCCTAATGCTATGCCTGGACAAACCCTTTTTCCAGCACCAAATGGAATTAGTTCTGGATTTGCACCCTTATAATCAATTAAACCGTCTTCAAATCATTCAGGCATAAACTTTTCAGGATCTTTCCAAACATTGGGATCCCTTTGGATTGCATATATATTGACGATAGTTGTAGTTTTTGCTTTAATATCATATCCCAAAACTTGTGTATTTTCCCTGCTTTCTCTTGGAATGAAAGGCCCTGCAGGGTGTAATCTCACGGCTTCTTTGATAACCAGCCTCATGAATTTTAATTCATTAAATTTTGATTCTTCAACCTCCCCCTTATCACCAAAAACTCGTCTCACCTCATCTTGTGCTTTTTTGAATGTCTCTGGCCTCCTCATCATCTCAATCATTGACCATTCTGTGATTTTTGCTGATGATTCAGTTCCAGCGCCTCTGGATGATCAGCTGGAGAGTTACCATTTAAAAGATCTAATTTGGATTATGATTAAACTCACCATAATGATGGCTTTGATGTTGTCGTTTGTTATCGGGACATCAAAGCTATTGCTTTCTTGAATACTCAAAAGAACATCAGTAAAACAGTGATCACCCTAATAAACTGGGGAGCTGCGGTGGGCTGTATTTTCTTTTTATAGCTTCTTCAAGCCTCTGGTCTGTTGGAGAATGATTCAAATTTAGCATGTGCTCTTAGACCCGGTCAATATGACAGATATTTTCTAATTCCTTAAATCTCTATTTTCTGTTACTTAATTATGTTAGTGCCAACAAATTCTGCATTTTTCTAGTTGTTTTTGTTTCGATGTAAAGCCTATTTAAAGGCTACCTAAGCTGTCAGTTGAATGCATTTTTCAGTGAATAAAAGTACAGTATTTCTCTCCAAAATTCGTTCTCTACTTGCTTCCTCTGTTTTTCTTTATTTGTTGTTATTTTGTCCCAACAAATTGGTATCAGAGCTGGTTCGTTTGTAACTGGGCGTGTAATTATTCATGGCAACCAACGGCAGTGTTGTGAGCATTTCCCCAGCCATCCATTCCAGTGTTCAAAGGAGACTCTTATGAGTTCTGGAGCATCAAGATGATGACGTTATTCAAGTCTCAAGAGCTTTGGGATCTTATGGAGAATGGGTATACTGACCCGGATGAAGAGAGCAGGTTGAGGGAAAATAGAAAGAATGACTCAAAGGCATTGTTCTTCATTCAACAAGTTGTTCATGACACAATTTTCTCAAGAATTTCAACAGCTACTACAGCAAAGGAGGCATGGGAGACACTGAAGCAAGAATTTCAAGGCTCACAAAAGGTAATTACGGTGAAACTTCAATCATTACGTCGTAATTTTGAAACCTTATTTATGAAAAATAGTGAATCTGTTCAAGATTGTCTGTCTAGAGTGATAGAAATTGTAAGTCAAATGAAGTCCTATGGGGAGAAACTCCATGATCAAACTGTTGTTGAAAAAGTGTTGATGAGTTTGACTCCTAAATTTGATCATGTAGTTGCTGCCATTGAATAATCAAAGGATCTTTCTGTGTTTTCTTTTGATGAACTAATGGGTTCTTTGCAAGCATATGAATCTAGATTGAGCAGATCCCTTGACAAAAGTGAAGAGAAGGCATTTTAGGTGAAAGGTGATGAAAGTTCACACCATGCTGTGTCGGGAAAAACAACAAACAGAGGTGGATATCGCGGTAGAGGCCATGGTAGAGGTAGAAGCAATGGAAGAAATGGGCAAGCTGATCATGGGCAGTCTTCAAGTCATCAAAGAAGCCACAACAAAAATGGTATTCAATGCCATTATTGCAAGAAGTTTGGGCATGTAAAGGCTGAGTGCTGGAAAAGAGAAAAACAAACGAGTTATGTTCAGGAAGATCAAGCAGAAGAGGATTTGTTCATGGCTTATGAAGTCCAACATCAGGAATCAACAATGCCATTATTGTAAGAAGTTTGGGCATGTAAAGGCTGAGTGCTGGAAAAGAGAAAAACAAGCGAGTTATGTTTAGGAAGATCAAGCAGAAGAGGATTTGTTCATGGCTTATGAAGTCCAACATCAGGAATCAAATGCTGATGAAGTGTGGTATGTGGACAGCGGGTGTTCAACCCACATGACAGGGATGAAATCAGTTTTCAAGGAGCTTGATGAGACTAAAAAGATAAGAGTAAGGCTTGGGGATAATAAGCCACTACAAGCTGAAGGCAAAGACACAATTGTTGTTACTACAAGCACCGGTAATGTCAAGCTTATCCATGATGTGTTCTTTGTTTCAAGTTTATCTCATAATTTGTTGAGTGTTGGGCAATTATTGGATAGTGGATACTCGGTGTTATTTGATGATTATTCTTGTGTAGTTAGAGATAAAAAATCGGGAAAAACTATAGTGAATATTAAAATGACAGCAAATAGAATGTTTCCTTTAAAAACCTCCACTATAGAACATCAAGTTCTTATTGCTAGAAATGAGTCAAAATTGTGGCATTTGAGATATGGGCATTTGAATGTTAAGGGGCTGAAACTATTGAGTGAAAGGAAAATGGTTAATGGGCTGCCTAAAATTGATGTTATAGAAGTGTGTGAAGGGTGCATTTATGGGAAACAAAATAGAAAATCATTTCCTGTAGGAAAACATTGGAGGGCTAAGTGTTGTCTTGAATTAATACATGCGGATTTGTGTGGGCCTATGAAAACAAAATCTCTTAGTGGTAGTAAATATTTTTTGTTATTTACTGATGTTTTTAGCCGCATGAGTTGGGTGTATGTCTTGAAGTATAAATCAGAAACTTTTGAGATCTTCCAAAAGTTCAAGGCACTTGTTTAGAAGCAAAATGGTGGATGCATAAAGGCTCTTCATACGGACAGGGGTGGTGAGTTTTTATCTAATGAATTCATTGAATTTTGTGAAGAAAACGAAATTCGTAGGGATTTGACAGCACCATATACACCAGAGCAAAATGGTGTGGCTGAACGGAAGAATCGAACGGTTGTAGAAATGGCTAGAAGTCTGTTGCAAGCAAAGGGAGTGCCAAATGAATTTTGTGCAGAAGCAGTCCTCACAGCAGTTTATTTGCTCAACATTTCACCCACAAAAGTTGTTCCAGATATGACCCCTTATGAAGCTTGGACAGGTATAAGGCTTGGAGTAAGCCATTTAAAAATTTTTTATTGTATTTCTTATGCTTTGATTGACTCACCAAATCGACAAAAATTAAATGGCAAATCTATTAAATGTATTTTTGTTGGTTATTCATCACAATCCAAAGCATACATATTATATAATCCTATAAGTGGTAAAGTGATTATAAGCAGGAATGTAGAGTTTGATGAAGATTCAAGTTGGAATTGGGACAAATTAAATGGCACTTCAATAGCTGCAATAACACCAGAAAATAATTGTTTTCCAAACTCAGAAGTGAGTGTAGCCCCTACTACTTCTACTCCACCAACATCAAATACTGGCAGCCCCATATCATCATCATCAGGAAGGAAAACATTATCATCTTCATCTGATTTTTCTGATGAGACTCCACCAAGAAAAGTCAGATATATGCAGGAAATATATGACTCTACATGTGCTTTGTTTGTAGCAGAGCCAACCAGCTTTGAAGAAGTAATCAAAGAGGACGTGTGGTGCAATGCAATGAAGGAAGAACTTGCAACAATTGAAAGAAATAAAACATGGCAGCTAGTTGATTTACTAGAAGGGAAACACGCAATTAGTCTTAAATGGGTATTTAAAACAAAGTTTCATGCTGATGGGAGTGTTCAAAGGCACAAAGCAAGACTTGTAGCAAAGGGGTATTCACAGCAGCAAGGTATTGACTTCGAAGAGACATTTTCTCCTATTGATCGGTTTGAAACAGTGAGAATTATCATGGCATTGGCTACACAATTACAATGGCAAGTGCATCAATTTGATGTTAAATCAACTTTTTTTAAATGGAGAATTGCAAGAGGAAGTATTTGTTACTCAACCTGAAGGATTCGCAGTTGAGGGGAATGAAGAGAAAGTGAATAGGCTACAAAAGGCACTTTACGGATTGAAGCAAGCTCCAGGTGCATGGTATAGCAAAATAGACTCCTACTTCCTTGCTAATGGCTTTGAAAGAAGTAAGAATGAACCTAATCTTTATTTGAAGAGACAAGGTATGAATGATCTTATCATAGTTTGACTTTATGTGGATGATATGATTTACATGGGTCCCTCTTCTTCTCTCAATCTTTATTTGAAGAGACAAGGTATGAATGATCTTATCATAGTTTGTCTTTATGTGGATGATATGATTTACATGGGTTCCTCTTCTTCTCTCATTAATGAATTTAAAGCTTGTATGAAGGAAAAATTTGAAATGACAGATTTAGGTGTACTCCATTATTTTTTGGGGCTGGAAGTGAAACAAGCTGAAGAGGGGATCTTTGTATCTCAAAAGAAATATGCTACTGATTTACTTAAACGTTTTAACATGTTGAATTGCAAATTTGCAGCAACTCCTATGAATTTAAATGAGAAATTATAGGTTGATGATGGTGTTGAATGTGCAAATGCAAGTCATTTCAGAAGTTTGGTTGGAGGTTTAATCTACTTGACTCATATGCGACCCGATATTGCTTATTCAGTTGGAGTAATTTCCAGATTCATGCATTGTCCTTCAAAACATCACTTTGGAGCTGCAAAAAGAGTGTTGAGATATATTGCTAGAACTGTTGATTTTGGGCTGTGGTATGGTCGTGTTTCAGAATTCAAGTTGTTTGGTTATACAGACAGCGATTGGGCTGGATGTTTGGAGGACAGGAGGAGTACTTCAGGTTATGTTTTTAATCTTGGATCTGGTGTTATTTGCTGGAGTTCAAAGAAGCAGACAACAACAACCTTGTCTTCAACTGAAGCGGAATATGGAGCAGCAACTTCATCAGCATGTCAAGCAGTATGGTTAAGGAGAATTCTTGCAGATGTCAACCAAGAACAGAGAGAGGCAACTGAAATCTATTGTGACAATAAAGCGGCAATCGCATTGGCTAAGAATCTAGTTCATCACGGGAGAACAAAACACATTGACATTCGAATTCATTTTATTCGAGATCTTGTGTTTGAAAAATCAATCATTTTGAAGTATTGCAGTACCAATGAACAGGTAGCTTGAACAGGTAGCTGACATTCTAACAAAAACTCTTCCTCGAGACAAGCATGTGTATTTCAAACTTTAACTTGGTGTTTGCAACTTTGAATCAAGCGGAGTGTTGGAGAATGATTCAAATTTAGCATGTGCTCTTAGACCCGGTCAATATGGCAGATATTTTCTAATTCCTTAAATCTCTATTTTCTGTTACTTAATTATGTTAGTGCCAACAAATTCTGCATTTTTCTAGTTGTTTTTGTTTCGATGTAAAGCCTATTTAAAGGCTACCTAAGCTGTCAGTTGTATGCATTTTTCAGTGAATAAAAGTGCAGTATTTCTCTTCAAAATTCGTTCTCTACTTGCTTCCTCTGTTTTTCTTTATTTGCTGTTATTCTGCCCCAACATGGTCTACTTCTTCAAAGAACTGCTTGACTTTAGTCCGTTTTCCCGTGATGTAGTCAACGAATTTCAAGGAAGGAAAGGCATCGGTGAGGCCGACACCGGCTGCAAGCATTTCATTAATTATTCCTAAAGCACGTTCTTGATCTTTGTAATGGCTACCAGCGGCAAGAAATGTGATGATAGAATTTGTTAAAGCAGAAAGGGCCTTTGAAAGATTGCCTGGAGAACCGGTTTGTGCTTGGGAATGAAGGTAATTCATAAATTTTGCAACCTCTCTTTCTCTGATAGGTCTCAGAAGTTGCACGCGTTTTGCACCAAGTAATTCCAAAGTGCAAAGTTTTCTCATCTGTCTCCTGTGATCTCCATATGGAGCAAATAAGATGTGATTCTTAAGATCGTAAACTGTCATTTTTGAAGCCAGGGCAGGATTTCTGTCGGCGAATTTTGAATCCTGAGTTTTGAGGACTTCTCTAGCTGTTTCTGCTGAAGAAATGACGACTGTATCAAGTTCACCAAGTTGAACGCTGATAACAGGACCATATTTTCTAGCCAAATCTGTGAGGCTGTGATGGGGCAGACCACCCTTTAGCTGGGGAACGTTGCCAATCAGAGGATACTTCCATGGCCCTGGAGGTGGATTTGATTTGTGAGTGTTCTTCTTGAATATTTTTAGTACCATGAAAAGAGAAAGCTGAAGAGGAGTGGGAAAGAGGGGATCTGCAACTCCATGTTTCTGGAGGATATGATTGATGAGTTCAACAATGGTGAATTTGTAGAGAACATGTTTGTGGTGTTACACCCTGAAACTATGCTCGTTTTATATACCCAAAATTCCAATAAATAACGGTTACTCCATGAAAAAGTTGCAATTATTTGGGCTATCTTATTTGTCATTATATATACATTTATGGAAAACCCCGAGTTCATTTAATTTTTTTCTTTTCCCAATGGATCCCTTACCATAGTTAATTTATTAGAGATTTATAAGATCTTGAATCAGGCCCAAGTTCTGAGACAAAAAAAAATTGTTAGAAGGACGCCAACTTGTACTTTTTGAATATAATTTGCTCCGAGATCTGAATTTTTTTCAAGGAGAAAATGAGGTGCATACTCGAATCTAAAATTTTAAACTATGTCACGACTAGTTTTACTCCTAGAATGTATCCTTTGTACCATGTTACGACTAGTTTTACCGTTAGAATGTATCCTTTAAAAAGTAATCTCTTTTGTGATGTTTGAACCTAAAATTGTATTAAACTATATGTAACTATAATACGTAAATTTTAACGACAATGATTATTATTGTTGCTACAGTTTCTGTTGTTGAATTATTATCATTATTTGAATGACATCACTATTTCAGTTATTATTATGTCATTGGTAAAATAATAATTACAACAAAACAACAGTAATAGAACAGTATCGAAATAAGAAAACTAAACTGGTAATTTTTATTCAGCAGAAAAATAATATTGGAAAGACTAATTACCTTATATATTTGCAAATTATTTATTGTGACGGAGTATTGTAATTCTTTAGGTTAATTTGCACATGTAGACCCTAAAATTTATTTATTTTTAAATTGTAATTCTTTATTTACGTGTATATTATTTATTTAATGTAGATTTTTTTAAATAGAAGTTTTTTTTTTTTTTTTGTGAATGCATAAGCTTTAGTTAATATTCATTTTTTAGTGATATTACCATAAAATTTATTAGATGTTTTTTTTAGAAAAATAAAGGCAGATTTCTTTTTACTTTGAATCTTTCGTGATAAAAATTTTCAGTCCTTAAATTAGATGCGATTGTTTACTCCCCTGAGGTATCCAAAAAAATCCACGTGGGGAGTACCTAGAAAAGCGCCATATTTTTTTCTAGTTGACTTCTAATTATGTTTAGGGGTTGGCATATTTTATTGTTTTAACTGGTAGGTCTCGATTCAAACTTCAGTCGTCGCCCTTCATCAAATTATTTAAGGGAGTTTCACCAAATACCCGGAAAAATGAAAACTCTTTAAAAAATACAGCCTTCTTTTTTTTTTTCTTTAAAAATACATTTTTTTAAAATTTCATTTTTAAAAATATTATTTTTTTCTAATTTAACGCAAACTCTCTATCTCTCTTTCCTTCTTCTTCATTATTTTTTCCATCTCCTTATTTCGTTCTTCTTCTTCATTTGATAATTTCGTCCCCTGCACTTTTGTTGTTAGAAATACTAAAGTTACGATTTCGTCTCCTTTCATTTTCCTCTCTTCTTCTCCTTTTATGAATTTTAGAAATTGATATGGCTTTTTGGAGTGATGATCCACATCTCCAAGTCTTTTCAATTCGTAACAAAAACAAGATGATCGCTATCTCTAATGGGTTGTATATCCTCAATTTCGGCCCTTTCTTTGGTTAGGATTTTGGTGGGGGTAGATTCAAAATTTTTCGGCACCAATATCTAGTGGTTAGGATTTTGGTGGGGGTAGATTCAAAATTTTTCGGCACCAATATCTAGTAGTTCTTGAGGTGAATTTGGCAACAAAATAAGCTTCCCATCAACTGCACCTTTTTCTGGGCAGCTTATAGTCACCCTAGTTGGATAGCTTAAACTAGGAAAAACAGCAGCTTTTGCTGAAGCCGCAATTCTTTCAGTCTCACCTTTCCAGTTTGAAACTTTAGTATGTTTAAAGTCAAAGCTTTTACTTTACCAATTTAAATTATTTGATAAACCACTAGAAACCATTTATTCAATTTCAAAAATCAGTCTACCTCTCCCATTAATTTGTTTAATTCTGTTATTTGAATACCTACGATTAGTTTGTTTAATTTTTTTTACCTTATTTCATTGAATACATATTCTGCTGTTGATTTTTTCCTTTTGATAATTCTGTTTTTTTTAATACATGTTATTGATTAGATATGGTTATGTAAATTTTTGTTGTATACAAAGTATTTGACAAAATGCCAATATAAACTTTTTTATATGATAAAATGTTCTACAGAATAGTTAATTTTTAAATATTATTTTATTAATATTGTATTTTGATAATTTTTTAATGCAAAAATGGATAACATTTCAATTTTGATTACATATAAAGGAGAATGGACCAGTGATAACAAATTTGAAGTTAAAGGAGTATTAATACCAAATTCTTGTAGCTATGAAAATTTTGTTGATATAATATCTGATCAATTGAAAATTAATATAGAAATAACTAATTTCAATATAAAGTATTTTGTCAAATTAAAGATTTTCCATTAGAAGTAGATGATGACAATAGCATTAAATTTTACTTGAAATTAAAGAAGAGGGACTCCGGTCTCACAGTGTATCTCTTATGTCTTACACTGATTGAAAAAGATTAGAAATAACAAATTTAATTAAATTTATGGCTTATGCATTTCACTTCAAAAATCTGTTTTTTTGTATACCGGCTGGTATACCCGGTATACCATCTGATATACCAAAAAATGTAACATATTTACACTATGAAATTTGGTATACCGACTGGTATACCAGGTACACCATTTGGTATATCAAAAAACAGAATATGTTTGCACTCTGTTTTTGGTATACCGGTTGGTATACCTAGTATACCGTCTGGAATACCAAAAAACAAAACATGTTTATACTATGCAATTTGGTATACCAGCTGTTATACGAGATATACCGTCTGGTATACCAAAAAATAGAACATGTTTGCATTCTCAATAGAAATTCAATTCTTTTAAACATGATGGATTCATGCAAATCATATATTGTTATTTTACATAGAAGGTGAAAATACCCAATTGAAATATATACCATTCTTAAAAAATAAAAGTCCTCTCTTTTTTTATTTACGTTAAATTTTTATCTTCTCTCTTTTTTTTAATAATAGTTAAAAAAACTCTATTAATATTCAATTTAATATACATAAAATCCATAATATATTTTATATGTTTTGAAATTAGTATACCAGATGGTATACCTGTTATACCAAAATCCAGAAAATAATTGCAATTCTGGATTTTGGTATACCAGGTGGTATACTGAGTATACCGTCTGGTATACCAAAATCTAGAAGATAATTTTCAATTGTGGTTTTTAGCATACTAGACGGTATACCCTGTATACCACTTGGTATACCAAAATCCAAAATTATAATTGTCTTTTGGATTTTGGTATACCAATTTCAAAACATATAAAATATATTATGCATTTGACAATATTTAAAATAAAAATACTTTAAACCACTAATTTATATTATGCATGTAAAGGGTATATTTTTCAAATGCAAGCAATAATATTTACAATTTAAATATATCTCATAGTATATATTATGTCAGAGGGAAATGCAAGCAAGAGTTTCTAGCTAGTGTGGATGGATAGGTGTAAAATAAATATAGTCTGCAGCTTCTTATTTATTAATTAGAAGCTTCTTATTTATTAATTAAAAGAAGGTTCTGCGAGAACCGTCTAGTATTAAAAAATATATAATATTTCTAATTGTAACCATATACCTAAGCAAATGTGTCATGCATCAATGTAAAAGGCAGTTCTTTGCTTACTAACCATCCACTCAATTTGATTTAAATTGATTACGACATAATAGTAATAAGAACGAGTTTCTTGACGAGCAAGTATATTATCTAGATTAGCTTTTGTAATCATAGAATTGATGATATTGTGGCTTGGCTATCATAGGTCCTTCTTGGTTCTGCTTTCACAAGGACGACTTTGCTAGCAGTATAGTATGCACTCGTGATTGCTAATCTGAGTACTTGGCTCTACTAGTTGGGTTAATTTTCATGATATTTTTAAAACTTGAAAATTGATGAATGTATTTTTAAAAAGTGAAGGTAAAAAAGAGGTATTTTGTATAAATTTCTCAATTTCTTTCAGACAATTTAATCAAATTTCGAATTCTGTCCATTTTTTAAAAAATTTTATTTGCTTCACATATACTTCACAATTATGAAATTTTCTCTCTCCCCATCGGATTCTTACTTATTATACAAATCAGTTAATTATTAATTTTGTTAATTTTTATAAAAAAATTATATTAAATGTAATAAAATGCTCTATCTTAATTTAGACTATTATGGTAAAGTGTGTAAAAAATATTAATTAAGTTATTAAATATTTTGTCAATATTATATAAAGTAAAGTTGAAAAATATGTATTAAATATTATTTTAAATTTATCAAAATGACAATTTCGTGAAATAGAAAAAGTATCAGTTAACATATAAAAGTAAGCATTAATTAATGAGGAAAAGCATTTTCCAAAATTGAATTGACTATCAGGTTATTTTTGGTGTAATATAATGTAGTGTAATTAAATAAATAAATATAACGAATTAAAAATTAGAATAAAATTATAATTATATTACTATATTTGGTTGCATTAGTAATGTAATATACATATTAATATATTCTTATTATGTTTGGTTGAATTATAATTATCAACTAATTTTTTATATAATAATTTTATTTTATTTTTTATGATTATTTTATATTAGATGAGATCATTAGGTAATTTTAATTATTTTATATGTTTATATATTTATTATATTATAAAAATACAAAAGTTTAAACTTGATAAATCATAAAAATGCAATCTCATATAAACACATTATTTTGGAGAAAGAGAAAAAGTAATGTAATGAAAAATACTACAATATTTTGTAAATAAAAAATTTATTAATAGATATATTAAAAATTATATATGTATTTCTTATTGCAATACAATGTAAAAAAAATTGAGTTATCAAAAAAATATATATATATTTTATTTCTCATTACATTACACTATACTGATCATAGCAAAGCGTAATCTCAAAGTTTTGTCTTTGTGTTTTGAAGATGTAATAGATATTCCAGAAAATTGAAGTGAATTGTATACATATTTTATATATAATATATATTTTGGCATAGGTTGATCACGCCTACGAAAACCTTCTTGTTGAAGCAATTCAAGCTTGGCACAATCCTTCCCATCCTTTGAATGGATGCTTTGAATTTGATTGCTTGATTCATTTCTTTCCTTTTTTTTTCTTTAAAAAATCAGCATAATGAAAAATGACATCATTAAATTAAGTTTGATACATCAACAACAATATGTTTAACTTGCATAGATCAATCATTTTGCTATTTAAATATATTGGAAAACCATTTAGCTTCTAAAATATCAATTTTTCATATACAATAAATCTTTAAATGTTAATATAAAATTTTACTATAAAAAAACATCAATTTTTAGATTTTAAAATTTTTATTTAATTTTTATCTTTACCACTGCTTTCACTTTCGCCGCCATTCCCACCACCATCTTCATCTAATAATATTATACTCTTGTCAATCAAATAGTGGTAATTTATAGAATATATATAATATATAATATATATTATTAAATATTAAAAACATTATAATGTACATATATAATAAAAAATAAATCAATTTTTAAATATGTAAAACAATTTTCTAAAAAATAAATAACGAAAATTAAAAATAATTTTTGAGAATTAAAAATAAAAATACTAAAAATCTACAGTTTTGATGTATACGCCTTGAAATAGTAAAATCACATAAATGATATGATTTTATCGGATGTCCCCGTAGGGACGATAAATGATATGATTTACGAAATTGGATAAGTATTAAGATTTTATTTATTTTTTAAAAAAAGTTGATTATATATATCATTGCCGATCACGTGTCCTAATAAAGTAAGACATTTCAACTGATTTCCTAAGAATTAATCAACCAATTCTTCCCTCATCAACTCTGCCCTACTTTACCTTTTCTCTCTCTCTCTCTCTCTCTCTCTCTCTCTCTCTCTCTCTATATATATATATATATATATAAAAGATCTAGATCTAGATGTGATACTTATGATATATGATATATATCAACAATGTGTATAATTTTTTAATCGATGGGTCTCAATTACTTTATGTCAGCAATATGTACAATTTTTCTTTAACATATGATTAAGAAGTCATTATGAATTTCAATCCTGTATATAGCACTAATATATAACTAGTTATGTTGAGTTGTATATGCACATGCACTCTCAATTTAGAATTAGACACTTGATTCATCAGTTGTGTGTGTGTGTATATATATATATATATATATATATATATATTAATTTTATATTTCACCTCAACCCAAAAGAAAAAAATAAAATAAAAAGTATGCTCCATGAGTAATTTAATTAATAATTTTTTAATTGATTTCCGTCCTTAATACATGACTAGGCAAATCTTGAAAGAAAATAGGAAATATTATTTCTACGATCACCTCAATTTTTTTTAATTACCGAGAGAGTTGGAAACACTATAAGAAAATAAGTATTTTGTAACGCTTTTAATTACATTTAGGATATGTTTGGAATAAAAAAATTGGCGTTGTAAAATTTATGTGAAATTAATTTGTAAATGAATTTTTATGCTTGAAATAAAATAATCAATTATAAAATTGAAAATAAATTTCTTAATTTTATCCTTGGAACAAATGAATAAAAAAATTCATTTCTAATTTATTTCCTTAAATATCTTCAATATCAATTCAGTACATAAAATTTATTAAATTGTCATTAACAAAAAACAAACAAACAATACAATTTTTGAGTAAAATGAAATTATAAATTGGTCATCCATACAATTTATTAGATTGTGCGGCTCTCAGCGCACAATTCATAAATTTGCCAAATAATTCCATATTAGATTTTTTTTCAGCATACCAATACCAAATTTAATGATTTAATGAGAATTTAATGAATATATGATTAATCAAACAATAATTCAATCAATATAAAGCAATTTAATAAATCAGGATTTTTTAATTTTATACAAATAAAAAAAATCAATTTGCAAAATATAAAAGTAAAAAAAAAATACTGAATTGGTAAAAATGATTGAGAAGAAAGAAGAGAGTAAAAATCATTCAAAACACAGATCTGATTGAGAAATTGAGAAAGAAGGGAGAAAAAATGTTAAGAATACAGAACAAACATATATAATATAATAAGGGTATTATGGTTTTTCAAAACTTGACTCCTTAAAAATAAGGAATTAATTTATAAATTTCACCTATTTTGATGGAATTTGGTGAAGGTATAATTAATTACATGGAATTGAATTTATTGAATTCCTTTTTTTTTGTTTTTTGCATTCCAAATATAAAAAATTGAAATTAAAAATGAATTTTATAAAATTAATTTATTTCAAATATAGTCTTAGTATTTTTTTTAAGCATCATTAACTACCAAATAATTTACCGACGGTTTGAAAATTGCCATCATACGCATGACGAGGCATCAAGAACTAATTTGGTGATGGTAATACTAATAATAAAATAGAATTTGATTTCCCTACCATTTGATGCAAAGAACTATGCCAATAGTGTATTAGCTTTAAAAAAAATTAATTTTCTAACTCATTTTTCTTTAATGTTAATATAGAAGTCAATTGTTATATCATGCATCGTGGCTAAAAAAAAAGATTTCCTTATATATATATGTCTCGAAAGCTTCAATCTTTTATCTGTTGATCAAAGCCATGTTGTTTCGCAGCAAGCTTTTGTGATGCAATTCATCGTAAAATTAACAAATCATCCATATATTAAGCGTAAAATAGGCAATGTGGAGCAAACGAAGATGCAATGGAATTTGAAAGCGCGTGTTGTGCGATTGCTCCTGCTATGGTCTTCCTTTTTTTTTTCATTAAAAAAAAAGATTTTAATTTAAAGAGTTATTTGAAATGGGCATTTCTATATTTTGAATTTGTCCTTCCTTTCTGCAAGTGATTTTAATTAATTCATGAATTGCACATGTTAGTACCTAGAAAAGTGACTGATCAAATTAATAAAAAAATAAATAAAAGGAGAAATTGAGATTCATTCTTTACAAGTGAACAGATTCTTTTCATAAGGTTGTCAAATTATTCATGTCATCATCTCATTTCTTATTTAACACAATATAAGAGTTCTTTTCTAGAATACTACATTTTGAGAGTGCCTATTTTGGAAAGCCCTGCGGGTAAAAGTATACATCATCGGAATCTGGTCGTTAAAAACTGTTAGAAACTTTTTTAGCAACCAGAACTTTTCTTAGTTGATTGTATTTTTTTTTTTTTGTCAGCGAAGAGAAATCCAGTCTTTAGAAACAAACTTTTAGTGAAAGGCAATCTTATTGCTAATATTAAATTTTAAAAATAATTAAAATATAATTAGAAATCCATTTAATCCGTCAACAGAGAACATTTTATTTGAATATTAACTGTATATATGATTCACATATTCAAAAATATAATAGATATTCTCTTCCATAAATAGAAAAAGGAAAGTTAGAAAATATATCCATATTTCCAATACTAATTTCCGACAAGCTACCTAACACAAAAGAAAATCACAATATGCATCGAATTAGATGTTTCAGCAGTACGCCTGAGTTAAATTTAAGAAACAAGCATTGAATTCAAGTCTTTTTATCCCCTTTCTCCAATCCATTTATCAAACAGAGAACATTTATCAAATTTTATTCTTGTTTTATTCTAGAGGGCATCTATCTATTGCATAAGCCACAAAAGAGATTGATTTTGAAGGATAAGATCGTGACAAAAATATTCATTGCTTCTTCCTTAGAAGTTCTTAAAGCTAATCATAGTGTGAATGGAGAAAAGCCACTGCGTGCAGTTGCTTTGTCTGCTTTTATATGGAGTCGGTTCATGGCCACTACACAGGGTGAAGATGCTAACGCAATGAGCAGTATCCAATGACTCAAGGGGTGGACTTACGATCAAGGATGGAACCACCTTTACCAATGGAGTCTTTTGAGAATCTTGTATGGTTGGCTATAGCAAAGGCCGATATGGAAGCTACTGCTGATGAGTCTTATGGAGTTGTGAATAGAATGAAAATTCCATAAGAAATATGAACGCAGGCTTGTGGAGTTTTGGATAGAGTGAAAGATTTCATAAGAAATATAAATGCAGACTTTGTAAGGAAGCTCCAAAACGGTGATGGACAATTTAATTTGCCCAAGAAGTTTGCGGATGAATTATTATATGGTGAAAAAGAGGAGTTTACTTTTGTTAATTTGTCCAGTTTTCCAATATATGAAGCTAATGATTTTGGATGGGGAAACCTTTATGATGTTGGCAAAAATCTGGGTTTTTGTATGGGCACTAAAGAAGGAAAGTGTATAGAAGCATGGATTATCTTGAAAGAGGAAGATATGGCTAAGTTTGAGTGTGACAATGAACTTCTATAGCACATGTTTCGTTTGCTCCAAGTGAGATTTCATCACATGCCAAATCACGGTTGTGAGCAAACTGATGTACTCTTATTATTTCAAGTATTTCTTTCTGGAAAATTCTTTCTTTTTTATTTTCGTTCTTTCGTTCGTGCTTTTGTTAATAACATAATCTATATCTTATCTTCCCCTTCAACATGAAATTATTATGAGATCGATGCATATAGAAATCTTTGGCTCAAATATTATTGATGATAGTGATGTTTATTATACAATAGTACTAGTTACTTACTAGGAAATATAACTATACACTAAATAGGGAAACAAAATAAAGCATATTCCTCTATTACTTATGAACTCTTAAAATTGAAAATGAAAATATAAAGTGATTTAGAAATGAATGGAACTTTTAATGCATGGAGGCTAGAGAGAAGTTATAGGCATGGGGAAGGAGCGGAAAATCAAATATTGGAATGCATGCATATGTCCAAAGATACTTTGACGATAATTACCTAGGTAAGATAAAAGCTAATATTACTCCTATTACAAGAAATAAAGAAACGCTTCCTATTATATAAGAAAAAAATGCTTTGCATCAATAGAGAAAAGTGCACATCAAACAAATAGGAATAGAAACTCCAGCCCAATTCTATTAATTGAAGATGAGAGTTATGCGTTTGAAAAAAGTGAACAATCAAATAGCATAAAATAAAACAAAATTTGATAACCTACAAACAATTTCAAAAAGTTAAATTAAATTGAAAGTTTATTCATTAAGAAATAAGAAACTGTGAACAGCAGCAGTAGTAAAAGAACAAAAAAGAAATAAACACACAAAAAAACTAAACATAATAAAAATAATCCATAGGAATATAAAAAGAGCAAAGAAGAAAAAAGAAACAACAATATCAAATGAGTAAGAAATGAATAAAAAAAATTAGAAATGGAAGATTTTTTAACGGGGAATAAGAGAGGTGTTAGAAAGAAAAACTGTAACAATTTAAAATAAAATACATAAAAAAGAATGTAAAAATAAACTGAGCAGGAAAAAAATTAAAAAAGATGAAAGAAGAAAACAAATGAAGATAAGACAGATTAAAAAAAAAATCCCCTTTTCTACCGTTAAATCAACGATAACTAGAACTGCGATGTAACGGTATGCATCTCTCTGGTTATGAATTTGATCTGTTGCCTGGCCATTATTAATGACGATATCTGTTTCTGGCCCAAATATGTCGTTAAATTTACAATCCACCCAACTTTCTAATACTGGCGACGGAAAAGTTGTACTGTCGCTAGATAGGATATATAGCACGGTATTACTGCTGTCGCTAAAATCCATTGGGTATAAGGACCCCCCCACCTTTTTCTTTTGTAGTTCAAAGTACAGCACCAATATGGTGAGTAAAATCCTAATTTTTTTCACCTCTAAGATAAGCTTTAAAATTCTTCATCTTTGATATCACTGATGTATTCTTAATCCAATTGGTAATAGATGTATAATGTAATCAATGAAAAAAAAAACAAGAAAAGGATACAAATGAACTACATATAGTTCAGTTCAGCACATTTGTTTAGATACCAATGGAAACAAAGTAAAAGCAAATACAATCATAACATTTTCAATCCAAAACACTAAGAAAATGGTTCCCTGTTATTTGGTGGTGCCTGGACAACCCTTATTGATGAAGCTGCACCCACATTATTATAATATAATTTTGGCATTATTTATTTTTTTGGACAAAAGTGAATGGAAGTGGAATTAAGATGAGGTCATTTTTTCTTTTAATAACAGATCCAAAAGATTCAGTCACGTCAGGGGTGGTAGCTCCCTCAGGAAGTTTCCAATCAAAACGATACAATAGGTTTGCAAGGATGAGCTCCACAACGGCTACCCCTAATGCTATGCCTGGACAAACCCTTTTTCCAGCACCAAATGGAATTAGTTCTGGATTTGCACCCTTAAAATCAATTAAACCGTCTTCAAATCTTTCAGGCATAAACTTTTCAGGATCTTTCCAAACATTGGGATCCCTTTGGATTGCATATATATTGACGATAGTTGTAGTTTTTGCTTTAATATCATATCCCAAAACTTTTGTATTTTCCCTGCTTTCTCTTGGAATGAAAGGCCCTGTTGGGTGTAACCTCATGGCTTCTTTAATAACCAGCCTCATGAATTTTAACTCGTTAAATTTTGATTCATCAACCTCCCCCTTATCGCCAAAAACTCGCCTCACCTCATCTTGTGCTTTTTTGAATGTCTCTGGCCTCCTCATCATCTCAACCATTGACCATTCTGTGATTTTTGCTGATGATTCAGTTCCAGCGCCTATCGTTTCCTGCAAAAGACTGGATGATCAGCTGGAGAGTTACCATTTAAAAGATCTAATTTGGATTATGATTAAACGCACCATAATGATTGCTTTGATGTTGTCGTTTGTTATTGGGACATCAAAGCTGTTGCTCTCTTGAATACTCAAAAGAACATCAATAAAACAGTGATCACCCTGATAATCTGGGGAGCTGCGGAGGGCTTTGTTTTCTTTTATAGCTTCTTCAAGCCTCTGGTCTACTTCTTCAAAGAACTGCTCGACTTTACTCTGCTTTCCCGTGATGTAGTCAATGAATTTCAAGGAAGGAAAGGCATCGGTAAGGCTGACACCGGCTTCAAGCATTTCATTAATTATACCTAAGACACGTTGGTCGGTATTCTGATTGGTAGGTGTGGATTCCAACTTCAGTCGTCACCCTTAAGAAATTATTTAATGAGTTTCTCTAAAATAATTTAATGAGATTTCCAAACTGAAAAAAAATCTTGCGTGGCCTCCTAATAAATATTCAATGATTTTTTTTTTTTACAAATACTCTTATTTCTTATTAAATTTTTATATTTCATATACTTATTTATTAAAATATTTTAAATCTATGTAAATCATAATGACATTTTTTTTTTATTTTAAAGCATGGCACTGCATGGAAAGGGTTAAGGGGTGAATCTCATTGATTGGATTCCATTTGAAAGGATGCTTTTTTTTTAAAAAAAAAAAAGAGAAAAAAATCAGCATAATAAAACATCATTTCATTAAAAAAAAAAGTTAATTATATGCATGAGTGCCCATGACGTTCCCTATACCTTCGAGCTTATGATACTCATGATATATTTCAACAATCTGTGTAATTTTTAAATATCGGTCCCTTTTCTTACTTAATCTTTTTTTTTCAATAACCTACTTAATTAATTAACATTATGTCAGCAATGTGTATAATACCTACCTTCAAATATTATTAAGAAGTCATTATGAATTTCATCATATATACCACACTAATTTTGTATAACTCAATAAATTGAGTTGTAAAGGCACATGCACTTTCGATTTAATTAAAACATTTATTTAATTGATTATCTGTCCTCTATTATTACGCAAACCATGAAGATCACCTCAATTTCTTTAATTATTAAGGAGTGAGGACTCCACCTCGTGTGTATGTGAGAAGTGCTCGAGTATATATTAGAGGAAAATGGGCAAATTTGCTACTCAAATTTTTGAATTGGTTCAATTATGTTACTCAAGTTTTTTTCTCCTTGAAAAAATGCCATTATTATTATAAAATAGGTCCAATTTTGCCACTCTAGTCCACATTAGTAGATGAAAATATGAGTTGATAACAAACTAATTGACATATCAACAAAAAATAGACACGTAACATTAAAATTAATCTAACCCAAATTAAACCTATCCGAATTAAAATCTTAAATCGAAGTTAAATCAAACCCAAATTAAAACAAATTAACCGACCTAATTAAAACCTTAAACCCAATTAAAACAAGTTAACCAAACTCCTCCAATTTACCCATTCTATTCTCAGGATTTGTGATTTGTTGGAGAAAATTTAAATTAAGAAATTAGTTTTTAAATTTAAAACTCAAACCAGGCTCTTTCTATTCCACAAAATTAATCGATTTAATGTGAGTCTTAATTCAAAACAAAAATTTCAAATATTAATTAAATAATATAAAAAATAGCCACTTACTTCTTATTTTTACTGAAGATTAAAATGCTTTACAATCTTGAGATCCATCCAATTCAATTTTAATTTAAGGACTGCTTCTAATTAAATAAAAAATTCCTTTTATACTTTAAAAAAAAAGTTTTAACAATTCATCATTTCTTTTGGATTATTTTTTTTTTCTCTTTCATAATATAAAATTATGATTTTTTTTTTCTGAATACGTATATTTAATGGATTCAAAAACTATTACATTATTTTTATTTTGTGCGTCAATTTAAAAAATTATAATGGATTAATTTAAAAAGAATTACAAAAGTGGAAATTTTTTTTTATTAAGTTGAGTGGGATCCCCGCTCAATATAGTGTTACGTCACGTATTGTTAAAGACGAAAAAGAATTTAGGATATATATATATATATATATTAGACACCAGCTGGCACACGGATATGTATTACTTAAAAAATTAGGCAATACGCCAACTTTCTGATATTGACTGAAATTACAATGTACGATATTTTTTTTTTCTTTTTTTAACTGTTGACTTATATATATATATATATATATATATATATATATATATATATATATATATATATATATATATATATATATATATATATATATATGCGAGAAAGACTTGGCAAGCCAAACTTTTTATTATTTTTTTTACTATATGAATAATTATTCCTTAAATCCCCAAAATTTTTAAATTTTATCCTTTAAGTAGATATAAAAATACCAAAAAGTAAAACATAACTTTAATTTGGTCCCAAATATTTGAAAATGTGTATACATATTATGACTCTAAAATAAATTAAAATTAAATTCTCAAATTAGTTGAAAAAGTACCTATCTGTTATTAAAATAATATAAAAGTTAACTAAATAATTGGACTCTTTTTCTTACAGAATAAAATATTTTTAATACTTATTATGCAAAAGAAAAATACATTATAGTTTATATGACTTAGTGATATTAAAATTTTGAATCAATTTCATTTATTAAATTTCCTAATGCTTATATACTTTTATCTCTATTATAAAAATTATAAAAAATTAATTTAATTACCAAAGTTATTGGTGATACCATTCGAGCAAAAAATTAATTTTTTGCCCAATTTATCATATATACAAATTTAATTTAATGCAATTTGACACATTTCATCCATCTATGACAATTCTATTTTTATCCTTTTTTTATGTCATTCACTAAATTATTGCACTAAAAATTTATGATAAATTAGAATATTTAAAAATTTTGATGATGTGAAGGCAAAATTTTCACAAAATTGAAAACTATTTGTTAATGTATCCTAAAAGTTAAAGTTTTTGAACAAATTGATCGGTTCTGAAGGCTAAATTAAACATATAGTGATAAAATTGCTCTAATTAGAAAAGTATCAGTGCAATAATAGTCTTCACTCCCATTTTCTTTTCACTTCTAGAACTTAACTAACTGTTTGCTTTCTGATCCCATTATTATTATTATTATTATTATTATTATTATAGGAGTGTTCAATCTTAAAACAGTCAAAATCGAATAGATTGCACTGTACCTAACAACCAACTAATTGAACTTCCAAAATTAAAAAAGTGCAGTCACTGTCACATAATAAGTCTGTTACAAAGCATTTTTCATTAGTTAGTGTAAAATTATTGTCTCTTTTTATGAAACGATATAATTGCTAAATTTTTAAATTATAATATAAAATAATATATTTTATTGGAATATTCAATCTCTTACAGTAATATAAGACAACGAGAATGGATTTAACGCTCCTAAACTTGTTCCTATAGAACAATTGTAATATTTTTATTATATTTTATAAAAGTTTTCAATCGCTGCCATGACTCATATTTGTAATAGTGAGGTGAAGAATTACATTCAGGTGGTTTGGTTTGATTTTTCCAATTTTAGGCCAACAATCCTTCTTTTTTGGCTGGTGCTGGGGTCTTATTAGGGGAAGCAACGGGGAATGATTAGCTGGGTTTGTCCATAATCTTGGTTGTTGCTCCGTCCTTATTTCGGAACTCTGGGGTGCTTTGGATGGCCTCAATTTATATTGCTTGAGATGGACAGCAAGCTTTTCTGTGCATTTGATTAGGAAAGGTGTTGGTGCTGGTATTATGGGCATTCCCTTCCTAGAAGAGTTAGTGCGTCCTCTGTTCTTTAGACTTGTTAGCCTGTTTTCTTTACAAAAAAATAAAATAAAATAAAAAGAACAATATTAAATTAAACTTTACAATTTTAACTATGTCAAATAGTTTAGACTAGAAATTAAAATTTCTCAATATATTAAAAATAATATTAACCATTATAATCTTTCATTGTGGACAGCTTTTAAGTATCACATATTAACTAATTAAGTTGAAAAAAAAAAAAACACAAGAAGAAAACATCACAGAGATAAATTCAACCAAAGACCATGTTACAAAATTTCTAACCAAAGAATTGGACTCATGTAATTCCTCAGTTATAGTCCTTGATTATCGAACTACTCGGCTACCCTCACTTAAATTCCGATAGCCGAACTATTCAATGGTTAAAAATATTACTAATAAAAATGACCATTAATACGTACATTACATAATTAATTATCAACTATTATAACGGTTACTTGGCATTTATAGTTCTAGCCATTAACAATATGGTAAAAGAACATTATATAAAGGGACAGAAATCTCTTAGATAAACTATCTATGCTCTAACATCGATCTAAAGTTACTTTCTCTTTAAACTAAATTGACCATCGGAGTGTTTCCTATCAAGTATAGATAATTCTCATAGTTGTATTGCTTGAGTAACTGCCGATAAATGTTACAAAACATCTGTACCGAAATAGAGAAAGAGCTGGTGATCAGATAATATTAAAAATAATATTGTTAGGATTCAATATCCATTACATTTCCTAGAAGAAATCAGCCAGATATCTTGTGTTCTCGGTGATCCAAAAGTTCAGCAAACCGGGCTGTTATGAGTCCTATATATTACGCAAAATCATGGAAAAGAATGAAACTCTAATTATTCAAAAATGCACTTGGTATAAGTACAAATTTATCATGTTGTCCAACATATTAATTTATAAGAAAACAAGTTGCTTTTATTAGACTATATCCCGACAAGCCACGGGATATTCCATTGCGGTATCTTTTTAACATTTTCAAACAATTTAGCGACGGAAAAAATCTTCAGTAGAAAAATTGATAAAAATAAGAAAATTCATTAAGAAAATAGCAACGGATTTAGCGACGCATAAAGCCGTCGTAAATGATAAAATGACTAAAACCGCAACCAATCTGGAAGGATTTTAGCGACAGAGATCACTTTTAGCAACATTAATTTTAGAACGCAGTTTTTTTTTGCCAAAATTGATATGAAATACGTTGTTAAAAATTGCCTTAATACCTTTAGTTTGTTGACTTTGAAAGAATGCATTGAATTTGATGACTTGATTAATTGATATAATTTCTTTTGCTTAAAAAATCAAAAATAGAAAGCAAGTCAAATAATGAAGTCACGTTCACGTTACTATACGAGTAACGTGAACGTTCAATAATGAAGTAAATACATTTTCCACGGATTTTCTGCACCCTATATAAGTAACATTAACTATAAGATGACGTTTCTTTAAAGATCACCTCGATTTTGTTATTAGGGAAATCGCTCAATTTATCTGCCATTTGAAAGTTGCAATCTCTGTAATTTTTTTTTTAATCACAAGTTGCGACTTCTTGCTTTTCAGTTTGACGGCATCGGGGCTTTCTCAATATACGCATATATTTCACATTAAACACTGTACTTATTATTATTATCTCCTAAATCTAACTAAAAAAGAAACACTTATAAAAATAATTAATAAGATAATAATGACATTTTTTTTTATCAATATTGGATATATTAACGTGCCTAAATTGTCAAATTAAGGTGTATAATAGTAATATTTTTTTTGCCAATTTCCTACATATGTATTATATCTTTTTAATAATACCCAAAAGTTTAGGTTGGTAGTTGGCATAAAGTTCAACTACAGCTGATAAAATTGGAAAGGATGCTTTAAATTAAGTAACGATAAATTCGTTATGTGAGTGCCTTCCCGTGCAACTGATTATCTGCAAAGTTCACCTCGATTTTTCTATTTGGGAAATTTTACATATTTGGGAATGTTTCATGATTAAGTTTTCTGGCAGAATTGCTTTTTTTCTTTTTTTTTTAATTATTTTTTTGAATTGCAAGTTGCGACTTCTTAGAGCTTTCTCTATATAATGTATATCTGCCCCGTTAAACATTGCAGCTTTAGCTTTCCCTGATAATTGCGAAAACATGGAAGTAGAGTTCATCTCCAAACAACTAATCAAGCCTTCCTCTCCAACACCTCATCACCTTCGCCATTACCGACTTTCCCTTCTCGATCAAATCCAAGCTCCAGTTTTTCTTCCTGTTATTCTATTCTACCATAAAAATTGCAACATAAACAGCTTAGAAATGTGCAATATCTTGAAAGATTCCCTACCTCAAGCCTTAACCATATTTTACCCAGTTGCAGGACGTATTAAGAACAACTCTTACGTCGACTGCAATGATGAAGGTTTTCTATTTGTAGAAGCCAAAGCTAACCATCAGCTTTCTGATATTCTTCGAGATAGGAATCCTTACAACAACAAGAATTTCAGTCCTGTTAAACTTGACGATGCAAGTGATTTAGCAGGTTTTTGCCAAATTACCTTCTTTAACTGCGGTGGATTAGTCATTTCATACGGTATAAGCCATAAGATTTGTGACGCTTTATCAGAGATAATATTCGGAAAAATCTGGGCTGCCATTGCTAGAGGAGAAACTGATATCAAAGTTCCTCCTTTTGGCTGGGCCACTCTCTTTCCACCCGCAAATGTATTTGTGTACGAGCCAGCAAATAGATTGATTTTGAAGGAAAAGATCTTGACAAAAATATTTGTGTTCAGTGCTTCTTCCTTAGAAGTTCTTAAAACTAAATATAGTGTGAATGGAAAAAAGCCATCGCGTCTAGTTGCTTTGTCTGCTTTTATATGGAGTCGGTTCATGGCCACTACTCAGGGTGAAGATGCTAAGAATAAGCAGTATCCAGTGATTCAAGGGGTGGACTTAAGATCAAGGATGGAACCGCCGTTGTCAATGGAGTGTTTTGGGAATCTTGTATGGTTGGCTATGGCAGAAGCTGATATGGAAGCTACCGATGATGAGTCTTACGGGATTGTGGATAGAATGAAAGATTCCATACGAAATATAAATGCAGACTTTGTAAGGAAGCTCCAAAACAGTGATGAACACTTTAATTTGTTGAAGAAGTTTGCGGATGAATTATATGGTGAAAAAGAGGATTTTACGTTTACTAGTTTGTACCATTTTCCACTTTATGAGTGTCATGATTTTGGATGGGAAAAGCCTTTATGGATAGGAGTAGCTCCTGATGTTGGCAAAAATCTAGCTTTTTTTATGAAAACTAAAGAAGGGAATGGCATAGAGGCTTGGATTAATTTGAAAGAGGAAAACATGGCTAAGTTTGAATGTGACGATCAGCTTCTCGCACATCTTTCGTCTTCTTCTCCAAATGAGATTCCATTGCATGCTCAATCACGGCTGTGACCAAAACCAATCTACTCTTGTTATTTCAAGCATATTTGTTTTTTTTTTTTTTCATAAACTGGAATTGAAGTGTATTTGTATATGTTTTTGTTTCTTTCTTCTATTTGGAATTGAAGTGTAGTTTGTAATGACAATAAAATGGTAAAGTTATATTTTTGTTTATTTTATAACTAATAATATAAGAACATTATCCATAGGAGTGAGAATTTTTTTTTATAAGCCAAAAATATTATTATAGAATAGTTAATCAATCCAAGAAAATCGAACCAAAACTAATATAACAAGTTATGAATCCATGCTCACGTTTAATTATCGATATATGTAAATGTATATTTTGAACACGAATCAAATATATAAATATTAAAACAAATTAGGAACAAATTAAAACATTTATTACCATATATTATTTCAATATAATATTTATTTATATATACTCATAGCTTATCCGGAGAAACAGAGGAATTTACTTTTACTAATGTGTGCAATTTTCCATTTTACTAAAATAGTGATTTTGGATGGGGAAAGCCATTATGAACAGAATTAGCTCCTGATGTCGGCAAAAATCTACCTTCTTCTTCTTCTTCTTTTTTCTTTTTCTTTTTCTTTTTTCTTTTTATTTTATTTTATTTATGAAAACTAAAGAAGGGAGGGGCATAAAGGCGTGGATTACTTTGAAAGAGGAACACATGGCTAAGCTTGAATGTGACGATCCGCTTCTCGCACATCTTTCGTCTTCTTCTCTAGATGAAAATATACATAAAAAATAAATAAATTACCTTGCTTACTTTTACAATTACACCCCCTTTTATTTATTCAAGTTTCAAAAATTTATATCCATACTAAAATTACTAAAAGAGCATTTTTTTTTATAAGTTTATATAAACTAGCAATTTACTCGGACATATATTTAAATTTGACTATCTCTCATCTATTGAGCACAACTGATATTATATTATGTATATAACAAATACACATTATCATATTAAATTCAAGTGATTCTGCATGACATTTAAAAATAAAGTAAAATTTTTGAAATTAACTAAATATCTACAAGGGAATTACCTGTAATCTAAATGAATATATATATATAATTAGAGGTGTGCTCAATCAGCTTAAGAGCATTATGACAAGATTCCTTTGGGGAGGTTCAGCGGATGTCAATAACATTTGTAAGGTTGGTTGGAACATTATTGAAAATCATAATTGAAGGGAGGGCCGGAGTGAGCTATTTGGGTATCAGGAATTCTTATCTTCTATTCAAATGGCTTTGAAGTCTTGATTCTTCGGATGTTTCTTTATGGTAAAAAATCATTAGATGCAAATACCAATTGGGCATTTCGGCTTCCCCAAGTTTCTCACATTCTGACAAATTCTCAATTATTTGGAGAGATATTGTTAACACGCAGAAAATTCAATTTCTAGCAAATAGCATTTGGTTTGAAGTTGGTAGAGGCAACAAATGCTTGTTTGGCATCACTTGCGGATTGGGGACAAGCCTCTTAAATTACGGTATGCACGTCTCTTCTCTCTTACTTTGCATCCTGATGCATTGATTATCAATTGTGGAAGCTGGTGTGATGGCATCTGGGCTTGGTCTTTTCAACGGAGAAGAAATTTGTGGGTTTGGGAATTGAATTTGCTCAATAATCTTTATGAATTGCTTCATTCATTTTGCTTTTCGCCTGTCAGAAATGATAGGAAAACTTGGAAACATGACCCAAGAGGGATCTTTTCAGTTAAGTCTGCTTATTCATGTATTCAAGCCTCTCTTCCTTCCCCTCCTACCTCTAATCTTCCTTTTGGTTTGATTTGGAAGAATCTCGTGCCTCCAAAGGTGGAAATTACCCAATGGTTGGCTTTATTAGAAAGATTGGGAACAAAAGAGTATTTGGCTAAAATTGGTATCTTTCCTACTTCTGACATATCATTGGTGGGGTTTCTCTTTCTGTCTGCCTCACTCCTTGAAAGATCTCCTCCTGCAGTGGTATGAACTCCCAAAAGGAAGACTCCAAAAAAAGGTGTGGAATTGATAGTCTTCTTGGTAGCTTTCTGGTCTTTATGGTTGGAAAGAAATTCTCGATGCTTTGGTGGTCGATCGTGCATGTAACCTGGACACTTTATTTCATCTTATCTTAGCAAGGGCTTCCTTCTAGTTAAAGGCTTATAAAGATCTTGATGTTTTTCTGGATCAAAATCTTTTGTTGTCTGTGGATGGTCATAAAAAAATACACGAACCTCTTAAACCCAGATTTTTCTCCTCTTGGACCTCTCCCTCTCCTTCAACCCTTAAATGGAATACTGACGGGTCCTCTCTAGGCAAACCAGGTCCTTTAGGTGCTGGTGGAGTATTACGCAATCATAAAAGAGAATTCTTGTATGTGTTTTCTGTTAACCTTGGAGTAATGGAGTCTAAGCAAGCTGAGCTCTGGGCAGTAGCAAAAGCTCTATCCTTCTTTCATGAGTTGTTAAGGGAATCCAATTATGAAGTGATCTTCAAATTGGATGCATTAAATGTTGTAGCTTGGTTACAACCAAAGTGTAGGGAGAGACACTAGAAATTTGCTGTTGGAACTTACGGAGAAACAGAGCAAGAATATGGAAGAAAAGAAATGCAAAAAATGCAATGTATCTGTTGCTCTTATTTTGAATAAAAGGTGGCCTTTAAATAGGCTTACAATAAAAACTGAAATCCAAAATATTCTCAACTGAATCAGAAAATCTTGCCACTACTATCAAATGTTATTTTGCCTAACTAAAAAACACGAAAAATGTGCTACAAGAATCTGCATCAAAACAGAGATCTAGTCAAACTGTTGAATCAATATTCAACACCCCCCTTGATTCAAAGTTGGATACACCAAGCAGTGACCTGAAGAAGGAAAGCTTCTGACTTGAAAGTGCCTTCGTAAATATGTCTGCCACTTGTTCATGTGTACTACAGAATTTCAAAACAATTTCTCCCTTTGCAATCAGCTCACGAATAAAATGAACTCTAATGTCAATATGTTTTGTTCTTGCATGATGACCTGCATTTCTTGACATTGCAATGGCTGCTTTATTATCATAGTAAATTTCAGATGGATTTTGTTGCCTTTGACAAACGTCTGCAATAAGTCTTCTTAACCAGATGCATTGACAGGCTGAAGAAGTAGCAGAAACATATTCTGCCTCTGAAGATGACAATGCTGTTGTGGCTTGTTTCTTTGAACTCCATGATACGGCACCCGAACCAAGACTGAAAACATATCCAGAAGTGCTTCTCCTATCATCCAAACAGCTTGCCCAATCGCTATCAGTAAAACCAACCAACTTGAAATCTGAGACATGAGAATACCATATTCCATAATCCAAAGTTCTAGCAATATAATGTAAAATCCTTTTTGCTACACCAAAATTATGCACTGAAGGACTACTCATGAACCTTGAAACAACACCAACACCAACGGAGAATGAGATATCTGGCCGAGTGTGAGTTAAATAAATTAAGCCACCAGTTAAACTTCTGAACCTGGTTGCATTGGCTTTTTCTGTACCATCTTTCAGCTGCAATTTTTCATTCACGTTCATGGGTGTAGTTGTAATCTTACAATTTGCCATGTTGCACCTCTTGAGAAGATCTGTTGCATATTTCCTTTGTGAAATAAATATACCATCTTCACATTGCATCACCTCAAGTCTAAGGAAATAATGCAGCGGACCTAAATCCGACATTTCAAATCTTTTCATCACATTGGATTTGAATTCGGCTACAAGAGAGTTACTTGAGCCCATGTAGATTATGTCATCAACATAAATGCAAGCAACAAGAAAATCTTCATTACCTTGTTTCTTCAAGTAGAGAGTGGGCTCGTTATCACTTCTTTTGAATCCATTTTGCAAAAAATATGAATCAAGCTTGTTGTACCAGGCTCATGGTGCTTGTTTAAGCCTATAGAGTGCTTTCTTTAACTTGTACACTTTATCTTCTTTGCCATTGATGACAAAACCTTCAGGTTGAGTGACATACACATCTTCTTCCAATTCTCCATTCAAGAAGGCTAATTTCACGTCCAGTTGATAAACAATCCACTGCAATTGAGCTGCTATAGCCAAGACAATTCTCACTGTTTCAAAACGAGCAACGGGTGAAAATGTCTCTTGAAAGTCGATTCCTTGCTGTTGTGAATATCCTTTTGCAACCAACCTGGCTTTGTGTTTTTGAATGCTTCCAACTGCATGAAACTTTGTTTTAAATATCCATTTCAAGCTAATAACTTTTTACCACTTGGTAAGTCTGATAATTCCCAGGTTGCATTTCTTTGTATTGCCATAAGTTCTTCATCCATTGCCTTTTTTCAAACCTCCATTTTTGCTGCATCTTCATAGGTAATAGGATCTTAGGCAAATAAAGCAAATGCATCAGATTCATATATCTCTCTCAAGGATCTGAATTTTCTTGAGAGCGTTGAATCTGATGACACATTTGAGGAAGAGTTGCTGTCATCAGAATTTGTTGGGGCTGAAATTGGTGAATTTGTTAAGCTGCTACCGTTGGGTGTTGAAAAAGTTGAATTAATTTGTGTAGGGTTTGCTTCCTCTTCAAATGGAACTTCAATTTGTTCATCCTCGCTGCTGCAATTCCATTTCCAACTTGCATCCTCATTGAATATTACATTTCTACTAATAATCACCTTGCCACTAAGAGGGTTATATAATCTATATGCTTTGGACTCAAGGCAATAACCAATGAAAATACATTTTTCAAATTTTTCATCTAGTTTTTGACGATTATGTGAATTTACCAAAGCATAAGAAATACAACCAAATATTTTTAAGTGGCTTACCAAAGGCTTTTTACCTTTCCATGCTTCGTATGGTGTTCTATTCAAGACAGCCTTTGTAGGGGAAATATTCAGCAAATATACTGAAGTAGCAACTGCTTCTGCCCAATACTGATTTGGAAGCCCCTTGCCTTTTAACAAACTTCTTGCCATTTCTACAACAGTGCGATTTTTGTGTTCAGCCACTCCATTTTGCTCCGGTGTGTATGGTGTTGTTAGTTCCCTGCGAATTCCATTTTCTTCACAAAAAGAGTTAAATTCGTTTGACAAAAATTCACCACCTCGGTCTGAACGGAGGGTCTTAATGAATTGGCCACTTTGTTTCTCCACCAAAGCTTTGAATTTTCTAAAATTCTAAAAAGTTTCAGATTTGAATTTTAGAAAATATACCCAACTCATGCAGCTGAAATCATCTACGAAGAGTAAAAAATATCTACTTCCTCCAAAAGAATTTGTGTTCATTAGACCACACAAATCAACATGAATTAACTCAAGACAAATAGATGCTCTTGTTGCCTTTCCAACAGGAAATGAATTTTTAGCTTGCTTCCCATAAATGCAACCCTCACATAAATCAAAAAAATTAATTTTTGGCAATCCATGAACCATACTTTTCTGATTCAATAGCCGTAGCCCTTTGAAATTAAGGTGCCCGTACATTAAATGTCACAATTCATAATTATTTTCATCTCCAGCAATTAAAGCAAAATTTTCCACATTTGAGATATTAAGCGAAAATACATTATTACTGGTCATGGGAACATTCACCATTGTTTGGCCTGATTTTTTATCTTTAATAACACATGCATCACCATCAAATAAAACCGAATACCCACAAGACAATAGTTGCCCAACACTCAATAGATTATGTGCCAAATTAGGAACAAATTGAACATCATGGAGGAGTTTTACATTACCGTGGTTGTTCTTAATTACCACTGTCCCTTTTCCTTCAACATGAATGTCTTTGTTATCACCAAGCTTGACATTCATTTTTTGCGTCTCATCAAGCTCTTTAAAAATTGTCTTCATGCCCGTCATATGGTTGGAGCAACCACTGTCTACAAACCACACTTCACTTGCACCTTTGTTAGTATCACAATGAGTCATAAACAACTAACTTTCATCAGTATTTGCTTCTGCATAATTGGCTTGCTGATCTTTATACCAACAATCATCTTTTACGTGATCATATCTCTTGCAATGGTAACATTGAATGCCATTTTTGTTGTTCCGCTGCTCTCCTTGACCTCTTGGTTCACCAGCCAACCTTTGTTGCCCATCAGTTCGGCCTCTGCCTCTACCTCGACCACGACCACGGCCTCAAAATCCTCCTCTTCCCCGATTTTTACTTGCTGAAGTTTCACTTTCTCCACATTTGGTGGCTGCCTCCTTCACTTGGAATGCCAATGCCTCATTCTTTTCAAGTGATCTATTGATTCTAGACTCATGAGCTTGCAAAGACCCCATTAGTTCATCAAATGAAAAAACTGATAAATCTTTAGATTCTTCTATTGCAACAACAACATGATCAAATTTTGGGGTTAAGCTTCTCAATACCTTTGCAACAATTTTTTCATCAGTAATTTGCTCACCGTATGACCGCATTTGACTAACGATTGCAGTTGCTCGTGACAGAAAATCTTGCACCGATTCCCCATTCTTCATAAACAAGGTTTCAAAATCACGTCTAAGAGATTGCAATCTCACTGTGATAACCTTTGAATCTCCTTGGTACTCCTTCTGCGATAGTGACCAAGCTTACTTTGAAGTGGTTGCTACTGCAATTCGAGAGAAAATGCTATCATGGACAGCTTGCTGAATAATCACCAGCACCTTAGAGTCCTTCCTTTTATTCTCCTTTAACCTGATTTCGTCATCAGATTCAGCATACCCATTCTCCACATAGTCCCAAAGATCTTGAGATTTGAGTAGAGTTCGCATTCTGATATTCCAGAATTCATAACCTTCTCCTTTGAAAATGGGGATGAGTGGTTGTGCAGCACTCATAGTGTTCCCGTTGCTAGCCATGAAGCTCTTCTTATGTAAGTCGCTCACCTCACGTGTTTACTCTCTCTACTCACTCAATTTAACCTGCTCTGATACCACAACTGTTGGAACTTACGGAGAAACAGAGCAAGAATATGGAATAAAAGAAATGCAGAAAATGCAATGTATCTGCTGCTCTTATTTTGAATAAAAGGTGGCCTTTAAATAGGCTTACAATAAAAACTGAAATCCAAAATATTCTCAACTGAATCAGAAAATCTTGCCACTACTATCATATATTATTTTGCCTAACTAAAAAACACGAAAAATGTGCTACTGCATCAAAACAGAGACCTAGTCAAACTGTTGAATCAATATTCAACATTTGCTAGTATATTTAATCAAATTGACTATTTTTTGGGTTCTTTTACTAAAGTTTCCTTCACTCACAAGACTAGAGAAAGCAACGGGGTGGCTGATTGTCTTGCAAAATAGGGGGTTAACCGAGAGAGTGACTTTGTTGGATGGCTAATTTAATCTCTATCTTTGTTTTTCTTTCAACCTGCTTATAATTGTCAGGTGAAAGTGCAAGTTGGTTGTGACCTGGGTAGCGTGCTTTTGACTTTTTTCCTTTCGGTGATTCTAGTTTTTCAGAGTTATCTTTGAACTTCCTGCCCCCTGTTTCTTGTGCGTGCTCCTAGGAGTGGACTGGAGTATTATTCTTGCGTTGGCTATGCTTGTGGAGGTGTGCTGTGCCTTTTCAACCTCTTTGTGACTCTGGTTTCAGAGCTATAAAGAACCTCTGGTTCTTTATTTTTTCTCCTTCACCTGGGAGGCAACAGGAGTTTAACCCATGTGTTTTATTGACCTTTTTCGGTTGAACAGATTTGAAGACTTGGGCTAGGTTTTATTTTATTGTTTTTATATTTTACCTAAGTTGGGTTTTGTTGGTTTTTTGTCTTAATCTGGATCTACTGCAGTTGCAGCAGGTTTTAGGAATGGTTCTCGTTTTGGCACTGAGAACTTCTTGTAATCAATCTTTTATCTTATATCAATACTATTATCTGACTTATCAAAATATATACAGAGAGAGAAAGAGAGAGAGCGAAGGGAGACGGCCTTGGCCTCCCAAACTTTTTATTTTTTTACTATATGAATAGTTATTCCTTAAATCCCCAAACTTTTTAAAATTTATCTTTTAAGTATATACAAAAATACTAAAAATTAAAATAAACTTTTAATTTGTTCCCTGAAAATATTTGAAATTGTGTATACATATTAAAATTAAATTTTCAAATTAGTTGAAAAAGTACCTATAAGTTATTAAAAAAAAATAGGTACATAATCAAATTTAGGAGTTAAATTCCTTAACAATTTTTCAACCACTGTTTCATCATGGAGTTTCTATAGGACCTCATTTGACTTACAATTTCTATTACTATATACAGAAAATCTTGAATAGATTCATTATATTTCATAAATAAGGTTTTAAAATTACTACATAATGATTCAAGTTTCATCGTAATTACCTTTTAGGAGCCTTGATTTTCTTGCTTCAGCATCTCACATGCTTCCTTTGCTACAACAGTTGTTGAAATTCTTGAAAATATCATGTCATGAACAGCTTGTTGGATGAAGAACAATGTTTTTGAGTCCTCCTTCCTTTTTTCCCTCAACCTGACCCCTTCATCTAGGTTAGTATACCTATTCTCCACAAGGTCCCAAAGGTTCCAAGACTTGAACAATGTCATCATCTTCATGCTTCAGAACTCATAAGAGTCTCATTTGAAGACAGGAATGAGGGGCTAAGTAACATTCACATTATTTCCATTTGTAGCCATTGAATCTTCTCACAACTTTTACCGAACACCTGCTGGGCAACAATAGAACCAATGCTTTGATACAAATAAATATTTGGTAACAATTGTATTAACTATGCAACGCATATAACGGTTTACTTAGTTAATTATATAATTGTCTTTTAATTTGGACATATCAAATTGGAAAAGAATAAAAAAATAGTTTGACTATTGAGCATAATAATTTTTTGTATAAAATTAACATAAGAAATTGCAAACGTAAATAGTCATATTCTGCCAAAATTAGTAGGGATGAGCATGTCGGCCCATTAACAATTTTATTAAATCAGTTCATTAATTTCGGTTAACTGTTATATTGGTTTCGGTTTTTAATTCGATTTTTCGGATCGGTATATCGATTAACAACTAAAAAATTTTAATATATAAATTTAATAAATTATACAATTTATAATATTATTTTTAATAGTTAAAAATGCTTTAAAAATAAAAAAAATACAAATTAAATATAATATCCATTAAAAGAATTAAAATAAAAATAAAATTTTCATAATTAATTATAAAAATTAAATATATTTAATATAAAATTAACAATAAAGTGCTAATTATATACATATAATAATAATAATAATAATAATAATAATAATAATAATAATAATAATAATAATAATAATAATAATAATAATAATAATAAGTGATAACTATGAAAAAAATATCTCCAAGGTCCAGTCAGGTCGGTCCAACAACGCTCAGCGGGTCCAAAGTCCATCAACAAAAAGGACAAAGCGTGAGCTGGAAGACAAGACATAAAGGCGCGATGTCCGATCGGACTGATGGGACACCCTGTCCTGTCTAGTCCACTGACACAAGCAAGCGCCCATACCTTCCACCTGCTCCCTATCACATCGCTGCACATTTACTCCAATGTCAATTATCACGCCCCAAGGTACTCAAGTACCCTTCCCAAAGAACTCCTATAAATAGCATAAAATACAATGGCTCCAAGTATTGAACATCTGAAACTCTCTCTCTCTAAAAGCTACTAACTTAAGCTTCGAAGTATTAATGCTCGGATCCGACTGGACACTCCTTCTTGCAGGTCCATTCAGCCGACCAGATCATCAACTGCCGACTCTCCTTTTTACGGATAAAGACAAAATTGCTTTATCATTTGGTGCTTTCATTGAGAAAAAAAATGGCATGTTTGAGATCCAATGAGCACGCAACTTCTGGAGAGTATAATCACAATAGCCAGAGCAGATCTAGGCTCTCAAAAAAAAAGAGAGAGGTCTCTCAGATCTCCTACTAGGGGTAACCTCCTCCCAGATTTCAACGACATAGCCATGCGGCAATCGAAAGATACCCCTATTACTATCAGGGACATGCGCGCCATTCTTAGTAACTTTATTAAAAGCATAGTCCAAACTTTGAAAAAGGAAAAAATGCCCATGACTTCTGAAAGAGGCCATGAAATGGACTTCATAGCCGAAGACTTCAGAAGAAGAAGGAATAAAGGGATTTTCATCGACGAGCCAAGAGCTCATGATAATAGAAGGGCAGGGGCCAGAACCCCAGGTAGATACGAAAGGGAGAAGGGGACAATGTCCTCAAGCAGAGATTCTCTATACATCCCAAATAGATCTCCCACCTCATCTATTGGAGATGATTTGTCTTTCATGTGCACGCCAAATAGCCGCATGAAAGGGCGGAGGGATTAATTTACCTTAAAAGCCATGAGCAGGGAGAACAAATGGTTCAAGTAGAAGCTCAAGCAATTTGGCGTGTCAGGTTTCAAAAAAGGAGTATTCAAGGGAAATACCTGCGACAACACAACCTCCCCATTTTGTAGGAAAATCATAGAGTCAGAGCTACCTCTCAGGTAGAGAGACGTGATAATGGACAGGTATATAGGTAAGACTAACCCTGCCACTCTTCTTGCAAAATATCTAACGAAAGTGTAGGTGTACACCTACGACGAGAGGATTGCCTGTAGGATATTCCCTACCACCTTGGGAGGAAATGCCCTCACATGGTTCCACGAGCTCCCAAAGGGGTCAATCACCTCTTTCTGGCAACTAAAGGAGTTATTCATTACACGGTTCATCGTGCAGACGCGAGCACCAAACTCTGTGAGCAATCTGTACAACCTTTATTAGAGGACAGATGAAAGTCTTCGAGACTACATCGATAGATTTCAAGCCACAATGTCGGAGGTGAGGAATGCAAGCGTGGAGATGGTATCCGCCGCTTTAGCCGGCAGCAATATTGATAAGCCGTTATTTGAGTCAATTACAACAAGGCTGCCAACTAGCTTTTCCAATCTAATGGAAAGAGCTAGGTAGCACCTTCAGCTGGATGACGCCTTGAGTTCCAGCCGAGGTAGAAGGAGCAACGTTATGGATAGGATCTAGCACCCAGACGAATGGTCGTTCAATCGCGTTCCAATATCCGAAAGGATTGCAAGGAGTCTCGAGAGAGCCTTTACTTCGAGAAATTTAGAAAAAAGAAAGGAGGCAGAATGATTCAAGTCCGATCGGGGTATTAGTCAGCAGGCTCAAACTTTCACTCCGCTCAACACTAATCTCGCACAAGTGTTGATGTGGGTCAAAAAAATCACCAAAAGGTGAATTGGCCTAAGAAGATGGACGAGAAGAGCAGAAGGATCCAGAACCATAATAAGTACTGCAAGTTTCATAAGGATGTCGGTCACACGATCAACGAATGTCACCAGCTGAAAGAAAAAATTGAGCGAATCTTACAAAGTGGGTACCTCAAGAGGTTTGTAAGTCTGACCAGAGGGGCAAGTCCCTGTAGATAGTTGGACCTTAAGAAATATGATTTTGACGATGACGATGATGATGAGCGGAGGAAACCAAAGAACGCAGATCCATGTTGACTGTACGCCGATGTCATAAACATGATCACTAGTGGATCATCCTATGGAGAGAATCTCTCTAGAAAAAGAAAAAGGAAAGGTGCCTATGTCTTCCAGAAATCCGAACGGCCAGCTCCAGTCACCATATCTAATGAGGATGCATGAGAAATAATGTTCCCTCACGAAAATGCCCTTGTCATTAGGGTGCGGATCAATAATTTCGATGTAAAGAAGATACTGATGGACAACGAAAATGCTGTGAATGTGCTCACTTTACAAGCCTACAAAGTAATGGGGTTGTTGATCGAAGAGCTCAAGCTGAATGCCACATCACTAATCGAACTAGGCAATGCCACAGTGTCGGTGGTAGGATCGGTTGAGTTATTCATCGAGCTCGACCAGGAAGCCCTCACCCACGCCTTTAAGGTAACATTCATGGTTATTGATATGGTTTTTTCTTATAACTCCATTTTTGGCAGGCCTCTACTCTTTCAAACTAGAGCTGTCACCAACATCTGTTATATGGTAATGAAAATCCTGACCAGGGAAGAAGTTACCATCCTAAGAGGTGATCAAAAGGCATCGAGAGAGGCCTATATTGTCGTGATCAAGCACCATAAAGAAGCCATGATGGTAGAGCCGGGGCTAGAGTGATTTAAGCGGGCGGAGGATCGAAGAATGGATCCTGCAAAGGAAGTAAAGACAAGGACACTTGCTAAAGGCAAGGCTGTTTAAATTGGCACCAGCATGAATATAAAGGTCAAATAGGCCATCATGAGAGTCTTAACAATTAACCAAGCATCCTTTACCTGAAAGCCGGAAGACATCACCGAAATCAACCCCAACGTGATCACCTACAAACTTAATGTGGATCCAGCTTACAAACCGATCAGGCAGAAGTTGTGAAAGCATGCTCCCAATTGAAGGAAATTTATCTTTAAGGAGGTAGACAGATTATTAAAAGCAGGAACAATCCAAGAGATTGACTACCCCGAATGGCTCTCCAATGTTGTTCTGGTAAAGAAAAAGTCAGGAAAGCTACGAATTTGTGTCGACTTCATGGACCTTAACAAAACATGTCAGAAAGATAGCTACCCCCTGCCAAGTATAGAACAACTAGTGGACGTCATTGCTGGTCACGCCATCTACTCCCTCCTCGATGCTTATGCTAGATACTACAAAATCATGATATGATTGTTGGATCAAGAAAAGCCCAGCTTCATAATGCATGATGGCACCTTTTGCTACAAGGTCATTCCGTTCGAATTGAAAAAAACAGGTGCCACATATCAGCGTTTGATGAATAGGATTTTCAAATATCAGATCGAGCAGAATGTGGAAGTCTACGTGGATGATATGATCGTCTAAAGAAAAAGTCCCGAAGAACATCCTGCCGATTTAGCAAAGATCTTCAACACACTGAATAAATTTCAGATGAAGCTTAATCCTGAAAAGTGCATTTTTGGGGTACCCTCAGGAAAATTTTTGGGCTTTATGGTCTTCCAAAGGAGCATTGAAGCCAACCCCAACAAAATAAAAGCAATCTTAGAGATATAACCACCGAGCAGTGTGAAGGATGTTCAAAAGCTTAACGGCAAAATAACAGCCCTTGAAAGGTTCATCTCCTCTTCAGCCAAACGGTGCACTCCTTTCTTCAATAAATTGAGCAAGAATGAAGTTTTCAATTGGGATGTCGACTACCAATAGGCCTTTGATGAACTAAAGGAATCCTCATCAACCCACCATTACTCAGCCAACCGCTTCCAGGTGAAAGTTTGTATTTATACTTGTCAACTTCTGGTAAAACTATTGCAGGTGTCCTAATCAGGGAATAAGGAACCCAGCAGCTGCCCATCTATTATGTGAGCAAAGTGCTCAGGGGCCCTGAATTAAAGAAAGGTCCGATCGAGCAACTCATCATTGCCCCCATGATGTGCACAAGGAAGCTAAGACAATATTTTGAGGCACACATAATAGTGGTCCGATTAGGTCAACCAATCAAAAAAATTCTCCAGATCCCGAACTTGAAGGAAAAAATGGTGGGATGGACAATCAAGCTCCAATCGTGAGATGTGAGGTACGAACCCAAAAAAGCAATCAAAGCTCAAACTTTGGCGGACCTCATCGCCGAATTTGCTGGCGAAGAAGTAAACAGTTAGCCCTAACCTGCAAAATAGGAAATAATCGTGGATGGAGCTACAAATAACAACCAAGAAGGCCCAAACATAGTAATAATGGTCCCCTTGGGCATTGTCATAAGGTACGCAATAAAACTTAGCTTTAAAATTTTAAATAATATGGCAAAGTACGAGGCGCTTCTACAAAGGCTGAGACTGCTCCATGCCATCCGACCGAAGTCGGTCATCATCAAAAGTGATCCCCAGCTTGTGATGAGCCAAGTCTGAGGCATATTTGAGGTCAGAAAAGCCAACATGATACAATATCTGGCAAAGGTCAAGGCAGCACTCAAGATGCTAGAAAAATTTGGATCCGAATGGATCTTACAGTAGGTGCCGAGAGATCAAACTTTAGCCGCTGATCGGCTCACCAAAATGTCTGCTTTCAAACAAGGGATGGTGGAAGAAAGTATAACTATCGTTAAGCAATCAACCTCTTCCTTAGACGAGCCAGAAATGATGAAAATCGAGCCAGCTCAAGAAACGTGGATGAGCTCCCTCAAGTGGTACCTGCAAACAGGAAAATTACCTGAAGATAAAGTGGAAGCCTGAAAGGTATCTCGAAAATTCCTGAATTACTCTTTTATTAACGGTGAATTATTCAAAAAAGTTTTCAGTCACCCCTGGCTCAAATACGTGACGAAAGAGGAAAGAAACTACATTCTAAGGGAAATTCATGAAGGCATTTACGGAGTACACGGGGCTGGTAGGGCCATGGTAAGGAAAGTGCTCCAAACTAGATACTTCTGGCCAAGCATCTTCAAAGACGCTCAAGAAAAACTAAGAAGGTGCCATCAATGCCAAATTCATGGAAGAGTCATCAGACAACCGGCAGTAAACTAGCAGCCGATTGGAGTTTCTTGGCCATTCGACCAATGGGATTTGGACATCCTAGGACCCTTTCCCCAAGGAAAAAGACAAATAAAGTGACTCATTGTCACCGTTGATCACTTCTCCAAATGGATCGAGGCAGAGCCTCTAGCTACAATCACAGCAGAGAGGGTCAAAAATTTTACATGAAAGAACATCATTTGCAGGTATGGCTTATCCAATATTTTTATTACAGATAATGGCAAGCAATTTGATAGCTCGGTATTTAAAAACTTTTGCCAAAACCTCAATATCAATCTTAAGTTCACCTCCATTATCCATCCCTAGAGCAACTAGATGACCGAGGTCTCCAATCGAACACTCTTGGAAGGCCTAAAAAATGACTAGGTGAGGCAAAAGGCAACTGGACCGAAGAACTGCAAATCGTTTTATGGTCTTACAGGACCTCTCCGAGAGCTAACACTCATCAAACGCCATTCTCTCTTGTCTATGACTCTGAGGTAATGATACATGTAAAAATTGGTCTCTCATCCTATCGATCAACATTCTATTTCGATCAGATAAACATCCTGGATAGATGCAAGATTTGGACCTAGTCGAGGAAATGAGAGAAAATGCCTGCACCAAAATCACTGTCTACAAACAAAGAATTGCTAGATACCACAACACGAAAGTAAGGGCAAGAACCTTCCATGTGGGTGATCTGGTGCTCAGAAAGGCAGATATAAGCTCGGGAAATGTAGGGGTTGGGAAGCTAATGCCAAATTGGGAAGGCCCCTATGAAATCTCTAAGGTTCTAAACTCCAGTACTTATAGACTCAGAATCCTTGAAGGGTCGGATATTCCCAGAAGCTGGAATGTTGAAGTACTCAAGAAGTATCATGTATAATCATGTATCAAATTCACATTCAATAAAGAAAATTTTCTCCACTTTTCTTTATCTTTGAAAAAAGGTATATTTTCATTTATTTGTTTGCTAGTTTTAATGTTTGTTTGTAGGTCATTTGTTTTATTCCATTCTATAAAAATCCCAATTGTCGGTCGTAGTTCATCTTATCAGAATTGAGGGACGATTATTCGCTAGGCTTAATGCTCATCCCGAGCTTAAAATGCAAAAGCTTTTCTCCATTATAATTTCAGCTCCCTTGATAGGTTCGATACTTATCCCGAGCCCAAAATGCAAAAGCTTTTCTCTATCATAAGTTAGTCTGCTAGGTTCGATGTTATTTCCAAACCAAAGATACGAGATGCCTCCATTTAATCTCCACTAACTTATTCACTAGGTTCAACGTCTATCCTGAACCCAAAATGTGAAGGACGGCGATTGAGTCAATTATATCTCCTCTGTACTTAATGTACGAAATTGCCAAGTCCTCAAAACAATGTATGATTCTCCAACAAATAGCTGATCTTTATATCTGATCGGATAATACTTTGATCAAATCAAAAACTAAAAAGTCACCTATTGTGCTTGACACGATAAATCTGTCACAACTCATGCCTGAATGAAAGGTTTATCTTTTAAATTCGATCGGATCAAGTGATCTTTAATCCTAAAGAGTTGTGTACTACAATGCTTGAAAAACATCTTATGATTCAGAAAGTATTCTACTTAGTTAATTTTTCCATATTTTCCATGTTTGATTTTATATACTCTCATTGGCTGATTTTGCATATTCTCCATGAAGATTTCTATTTATTTCACTTAGTTAATTTTATAACAAATCTTACTCAAAATAAGAAATGCAGTACGAAGGCACAATTGGAAGGAAAACTAAATTTTATATATACGAGGAATCTTTACAAGTTCCAAGGAAAGGAGAAAACTATTACAAAGAAAAAATTGCAAGGAAATAAAAAGCCTAAGCCTCTATATCTACAATCTCTACTGTTGCAGCATTCAACTCGGCAACAGGCTCTACAGCAATCTCAGTAGAAAGTTGGGCATTTTCAGGATCTGCTGGCAGAGAGATGATAGCTTCAGGCTCCACTAGAAAAGGGGCAACAACATCAAGCTCTATTGGTAGAGAAAGAATGACTTCATACTCAGTCGACAAACTGACGCCTGCCTGCGATGCTAAAGGTAATTCCTCTACCGTTCCTTCAATCTCTTCGATCAGAGAGACCTCAACCTCTTTATCGCTAGAGGGAGGATCGAAAAGAACTCCTGGGTCCTCCATCCAGTCAAGATCAGTTTCAGGGAACCGCTACCTGGCTGCATAAATCAACCGAGTTAGCAGCCTCCCTTGGGCCTCGCATAACTGATCGAGGACCTCCTCATTTTGGGTATCTAGCTCTTTTGCCAATCTCTCGACCCAAGTTGCCTCCTTCTCTGCTAAAGCTGTCTCCATTGCATTCCTTTTTGCCAAGAGAAGGTCACATTCTGACAGAGCCTTATCTTTGTCTGCGAGTGCCTTATCTCTATCAGTGTTGGCTTTAAGGCAGTCGATTGTAAGCTGTGAATACTCACCCCTCAGCTTGCCTACCTCCTCCTCGTACCTCTTGCACAAAGCACTATCAGCAGCAAGGTGCACCACATCTCCCTTCAAGTGGTCCACCTCGCTCCTCGCTCTGTCGAGTCTTGAGGTCATCGGCTAATCGGGCTCTTTCCCTTTTTAGCTTCTCTACCTTAGACCTTAAGAGCCAGCATCATTTTTCGTTGCGTTAATGGCACTATCAACTTCCCTCCTCTGCTGAACGACATCCTCCCACTTCATTCAGGCATAGGTTGCCATGCCATGCATGCGAAGCCCTCTTTTGATTAGCTATGAAAAGGGAAAATATCGTTAAAAAAGTGAATAAGGCAAGTATTATCTCTAGACTTTGCTGTTGAAACAACCCGAACTTTCAGAAGAGAAGGTTGAGCTCTGCCATTACTTTGAAGTCACTTTCTTGAGTGAGGCCCTAGCAAATGAAGGACGACATGCCTCTATTGGTCACAGATCAGTCGTTACCAAACCGTTCTTTCAAGATGTTCTCTAAAGACGGAGCCCGACCCTTCTGAGCTCTTCTCCAAAGCCATCGGATTGGCTCATTTTGAGCTACCTCCTTGCCTCTTGCAGCGATCCGAGCATTGACAGCGGCTATAGTTTTAACAGCTTTCTTCCTTGCTACCTCTTCGATCTTTTTATGCACTGCCTCATCTGTCGGTACCCTTATTTTTTGAGAAGACGATCAGGGGATGAAGGACAGTTGTGACCCTTCCTCGCCAGATTCATCTCTCAGCTGTAGTCACCTGAGAGGACACTATTCTACCACGATTAGAGGAGGTGCTGCTGGTTCGATTATAGTCAGCGTAGGACGAGTGTGGGAACAACCACAGCAGCAGGAGCTGAAGATGCTGCAACAATAGGAGATGCAAGAATACTTGCTGCACTCTTCAAAGTCTGAACCTTAGAGGTAGGCAAGATTTTCCTCTTCTTAGATCTTTTTTCCTCTCTAGCCAAATGATCGGCCTCCCTCTTGGCTTTGGCCCATTCAGCAAGTTGCTTCGCAGGTTCTTCCCCTCTTACCATCTCACTTGCAACTGCATCACAAAATCAAACAAGATAAGTACCTCTTTCAAAATAATTTCACATGCAATGCATGAATTGTTAAATATGCATCCTCCCTCTCACTCTAATAATAATGCTCTCGTTCTATACTTTTGCCAGCTTCGGCGCTAGAAGACTCATACAGTGTACTGAGGAGATAGCTGGAGTCGTAGGGTCTTTCATGCCTTGCCACCGGCGGCCATCAATTATTTTTATGTCATTTTCGTAAATGGACTGATCGGTAGCCTGATCCCTCAAGATGGTTGCTCATTCCGACCGGCTCAGTGATACTCTAAACCAACCAGCCATCCCTACTAAGAAGTATCTCTCTTTGAAGCCCTTCATTAAGGAAGGAACTGCGAAGAGCTTTCGACGTTGTTCGCTAGTGAGAAAGTACTCCGACCTGTCACTCTAACCGGATATGTAAAAGAAATGAGTGAACAGATCCAGAGTTGGAGCCACCGCTTCTATCCTACACAGAATTTTAAAGCAAGCCACGGTCCTCCATCTGTTCGGATGCAACTGATTAATGGCAATTCCATAACCCATAAGAATCGTCACTTCAAATACACCGAAGGGAAGCCTCATCCCTGCATCCAAACTCCATAAATGGCAGATGAACCACTCATTCTTTTCACAGCAAAAAGGCCCCTCTGTCACTGTCATGGAATTCAGACAAGCCATCACTAACACTTCTGCAGAAATTTGTATTTAGAAGGAATTCTCGCCATTTTCTCTTCTTTCAATATTAAGGGATGAGCAAGAGGCTCTCGATTCTTGTAATCCTCAAAGAAACTTCTATCTATTAGCTGACTACTGCTTGAAGTCATTTTTGTTGAAGGGGAAAAGTAAAAGAGTATATACGATAAATGAAAAAGAAAATCAAAGGCAGGGATTGTTTACTTAATTGGGTGATCTCACAGACACTCTGAAATTCTCCAAATTTGAAGTACTTCCCTCAAAAAGTTTTTGAAAAGGGTTTCAAATAGCAAAGTTTATAAAGAAAGTTTGGTAGAGTTTTGCTAAGGATCGCTGAAAGTGAGGGAAAATCGCCTCAATCTTGCCTATTTATAAGCAAAAAGCTTATGGAATACTCCAAATGCCTTCCCAATGGATGAACGCCACATGTTCTCGATCCGTTACTATGCTTACGAAGAATGAAGCGCCATTCTCGAATCACGCGCGATATTAAATACAAAACAGCTATCTAAATGAATGGACGTGACACATCGATTCGCGTCTCCTGAAAATTCAAAATCCTGCCAAAAAAGCTTATATCGCCCCGATCGGACCCTTTGGAGGGAGTACAAGTGATAACTACGGAAAAAAAATCTTCAAGGTCCAGTAAGGTCGGCCCAACAATGCTCAGCAGGGCCTAAAGCCCATCAACAAAAAGGACAAAGCGTGAGCTGGAAGATAAGACATAAAGGCACGGTGTCTGATCAAACTGATGGGACACCCTATCCTATCTAGTCTACTGACACAAGCAAGCGTTCATACCTTCCACCTTCTCCCTGTCACATCGCTGCACACCTACTCTAATGTCAATTATCACGCCCCAAGGTACTCAAGTACCCCTCCCAAAGAGCTCTTATAAAAATTCAAAACACAATGACTCCAGATATTGAATATCGGATACTCTCTCTCTAAAAGCTACTAACTTAAGTTTCGGAGTATTAATGCCCGGATCCGACTGGACACTCCTTCTTGCAGGTCCATTCAGCGACCGGATAATCAGCTGCCGACTCTCTTTCTTACAGATAAAGACAAAACTGGTTTATCAATAAGATAATTTTAATATTTATTTACTAAAAGTATGTATTTTAATAATATTTTATAAATTTATATATCAAAATATTTATAAATTATACAAATATTAAAAAATATAAATGTAAATTTAAAATTTAATTTAATTTATGTTTTTCCATGTCATGACACAAATTAATAGGAAGCTAGCATGGTCGTTTGCGAAGCATAAGATGGCATTGCCATGAGGAAGGACTGAGAACGAGTGAACCTGCCTGCTAAGGAAATGCATGCTATTAGCGGAAATATTTTGTAGGTTATGATAAAGAGAAATGGAAATAGGAATAAATTAATAGATACACATAATTAAATTCTCGTGAGATATAAGGGCATGTGACGTTTATGTCTTAATCAACGCTAGCATTTATTTATGGAAGGAAATACTCTGAATTTGTTAGTATTGGTTACATTTAGACAATGATATAGCATTGCACATATTGTGATGAAAATTCTTGCCAACACTCTGTCCAGAAAAAATTATATATCAAACAAATGGTATATTCTCATACATAAGATTAGTAGCCACCTATCCATTATTTTTTCAGTTCATTTATCAATAAGTAAAATTTTTTCATTGATTTATTAACCCATAAATTTGTTCAGGATACAAGTTTAAGTGCTTCACATTCTCTCTTGTTAATGCATGCTCTTTTTTTCATTTTGGGTAAAACTTTTTCATTGATTTTCTCCTTTTTTGAAGAATGCATGCTTATTTCTCCTATGTTAACGAATGCTTATTTAATAATACACAAAATAAGGTTCTGAGTTTGCATAAATGAAAAGAAAAGGATACAAATAAACTAGATAGATAGATAGATAGATAGATAGATAGATTCAGTCCATTACTTAATCTTCTGTAGGGACTGTGTATAGTTTCTATATTACACCTGAACCCAAAAGAAGAAATAAAACAAATGGATACATTTTGAATTGATGGACCGTCCCGTACTACTAGGCAAATCTTGAAGGAAATATTTTGGAAGATCGCCTCAATTTTATTTGATTACAGATGGAGTGATGGGTGGAGCTCTTGCATGTGAGGAGTATATAATAAATGTATGATACCTATACCGATCATTAAATGTGAATTAAAAAGGTTATTTCCAAACAATCAACCAACCCATCCTCTCCTACACCTCATCATATTACTTATATTCGTAATTGAATAGATTAACGTTTTTGGCGTTTTATTCTCGTTTAATAGATCTCGATCTGAATATCACTATCTATCATTAATAATTGCGATGTATTCACTAACAGTTGTATTTTGTTTTTATATATTAAAAACTAGCTGGATAAGAAATTAGATGAAGCGCTAATTTTCTAATAAATACAATATATAATTTTTTAAATTTCTCGCAAGAAAAGAAAAAGAATATACTGAAAGTTTGGCTATTCTCCTAAATTACCATATTAACTTTCAGTGATTGTTCGTTTTACATTATTGAGTGTGTGTATATATATATATATATATATATATTTAAATTTAAAAAGGATTATTCTTTTCAAAAATAGCGTAGTTGAAATCGATACTGTTAATGCCGGTTTTAATACAAAAAAATACTTCAGCTGTTTTCCCCAGGAAACGGCTTTACTTGCACGTACGCCATAAAACCTTAGCTTCATGTTATCATTTGAACGGTCGCGTAGGCTATATGCAATGCCAGCTATCCATTAACCTTTGAGTTGTTTAAATATTTAAGTGACACCAAATTCTAAAAAATGAGAGGTTGAATTCATTCATATTCACTCGCTTGATGCTATAGCAAATTAAATAGAAAGAAAAAGAAAATTTATCCCACAAAAATATTTCAATTTATAAAATGTTATAATTAAAATTATTTTAATATGAAAATCATGAAATATTAAGCGCCGAAACATCGATATTACAAAATATATTAGTTTAGAATATTTCAAAAATGTCATGTGAAACTTTTTAGAACATGCTATAATATTTCAAATTAATGTAGTTTGCTAAGTGAGCATGCTCTGATATCATATTAATACTTGTCGAGTTAAAGTTACTAACTTTAAATAGAATATTTCAAGAAGTTTATGTGTTTTTGTATATCACTTTTTTTCTTTTTTTATAGAGCAGTTATTAGAGTATAAATTTAATCACTATTGATGAAATGAATATTTATTTTGAGAAAGTAATATATTTACATGAATCTTGCAAGAAAAGAGTTACTCAAAAGTGAGTCAATTTCACCCACAATCACTGAACTTATGCCTAATCGCTCCATAGTAACTGACTTATTTTTTGTGACTTAAATGTTATTGAACTTATCACATTTTTGCAGAAAAGTCATCTTAATCGATTTTCAGCGATAACCCTTACCGGAATGCTGACGTAAAACATCACGTCATATGCCTGAACACACATGGCATGACACACCATCAGCCACGTTATCGAAAGAGGTCATATCACACGGCACGTTAACATGTCACGTTATATTTCTTGACACACGTGGCCTTTTCTGGTGATATGGCTACTGATATGTCGTGTCACGTGTGTTCAGACATATGACGTGACGTGCCACATCAGCATTCTGACGAAAAGAATCGCCGAAAATCGGTTAAGATGACTTTTCTGTAAAAAGAGAATAAGTTCAGTGACATTTAAGTAATGAAAAATAAGTCCGTTACTTTTGGGCGATTAGGCGTACGTTTAGTGATCATAAATAAAATTGACCCCTCAAAAGTGAATATAGAAAAAAAAAATCAAATATTTAGATTAATTTTCAATTGCAAAATAAAAAATTTTTCAATTGGGTCCGCTGCTGTTTGGAGTGAAAGGGATAGCAAAGAGCTCGAATTTGAGATATTTCAATATAACGAGACCAACATTTTGTTGCGTAAAATAGGCACCGAATACAGCTAAAATGAATTGAAGAATAAATTATTATACTACAAAATAGTTTAATTTTCAGAAAAAACTGGAGGGATCACAACAGTTCCACTTAAAACCCAATCTCCTAAACAGAATTTAACTACAAGTATAATTTATGAACACAATATATTACTGCAATTTTAATAAAAACAGCTAAAATAAAAATAATAAAGAACAAAAAAATTTAATAAAGTTCGATAAATTATGCTTACGTTCTTGAATGCTACTAAATATTATTTTTCATAAAAATTAAATAATACAAAAAAAAAATCAAATTTTTTGGAATAATAAAAATTAAAGTTAAGGCGCTATATTTATAGTTATAAAAACTATTCCACTTTCTTTGTTAACCGATGTGGGATTCTTTTTTTCTTTTTTTTTCTTTCTTTTTCTTTGTTGTTTTCCCCCTTGGTGGCTGCCTGCCACCTTTGACTCAACACATTTACTATTGGAGTATATATTTGATAATATTTAAAAATATTTTTATCCAATATCTCAGATTATTTTGATTCTATTACTTAATTGTATGAAGCACGGGTGCTTATATTAGGGCGGCACACTTGTACTCTGTACTTGTCCATTATCGGTACTTGCTACGTATGCGTAAATACAGATTCAATGCGTATTTATATTTTTATTTTTAATGTATTAATTAATTAAATTATTAATGAATCGATTAAATAATTCATACTGATTCGTAATTATTTATATGTAAATGTATATTTTGAAGATGAATTAAATATATAAAAGTTGAGAATAAATTAAAACATTTATTATCATATATTTTTTCAATATGATATTTATTCAAACACAAATTTATAATTTTTACTTGCTCAAATGACATTGAAAACACAAGATTTCAACTGTTTTGTTACAATATATATATATATATATATATATATATATATATATATATATATATATATATATATATATATATATATATATATATATATATATATATTATGTCTTCTTTCATTATTTGGAGTATTTTTTACAATTTTATTATTTATTATTAAATTTTAATAATTTTATAAAATGATTATTAATTATATATATATATGTATATATATATATATTTTTATATATATATAATTTATACAACTACCTTTTCTGTTATAAGCCAAATAATTTATTAAAGAGAAAGAACAAGGAAAATACTCAAAAAAAACATAACAATTAAATCAGCCAAGCTATCAGGTGTGAGTGCCTGAAAGCACCAAATTTAGCTATCCTATCTGCGAAGAGGTTACATATCCTTGGGCTAAGAATTTTCCCATTTGTGATTTTAATTAGAATTCCATGTACTCTATCTCTTAAGGATTACCGTATTTCGCATCCGTATTCATACTGATACATTTACGCATGCTGATCATACTCATGCAGCATTGCGTAATGGTCATGTAACATCGCTTAATAGTTAATATGGTTAGAAAATTTTTTTCTTAAGTAATATGGTTAGAAACTTACAAACATTATCATTAGTATTACTGTTGTTTTTAAAGTCATTATTATTGTCACAGTTACAATAATAGATAATTATTTTATGATATATACAATAAGAAATGATTGTTGTTAAATTATTGTTACAATTATTATAATAATTATTGTCAAAATTAAATATTGCAATTATTATTTCTATTACAACAACAACAACAAAAATAGTATTAATAATGGTGATAATAGCATCGAGATTCCAAAAAATAAATTGCTAATTATTATTTGTATAGACAAATAAGATTAATTAGAGTGGAAGACTGTAATTACATAATGTGCATACATGTCGCCTATTGAGAGTGTGTTTCAAAAAAATTAATGAGATAGAGAATTGTAATTCTTTATAAGTGCAAATATTGTTTGTTTAATAGATTTTTAGAAAAACACATCTTCGTGTGCTGATGAATTTTAATTTTTTTCTCCATTAAATTGTTATAATTTTGAAAGTTAACATTAAATTCATTTATTTTTCGGATCACTCACATCAAATTCAATTTAAACGGAGTTTACGTAGTTAAAATGATTAGTATGTCAATTAATTTTACATGAGATTAATTTAAAATAATTAAAGGATTAAATAAAATATTTAAAAATTTTTTAAAAAGATAGCTTATAACCTTTTGCGTGTTTGAAATAATTGTATATTTCTTCAATTTTTTATATTTTAATGAGTTATAGCAATTATTTTAAGCTGATCTCATATAAAATTAACAAATCGAGCATTTTAATTATCTAATATAGAAAATATAAAAATTTAATGTTTACTTTTTAAAATATAAAAATCTAATATAGAAAATATTAAAGTTTAAAAAATTCAGAATGCATTTTCCTAATTTTTTAAATTGAAGTTTTACTTATCTTTTATGATAATATTGCAAAATTTATTAGATTTTTTTTTCTAAAAAAGTGAATTATCTAATATATGAATCGTCTAGTTTTGTAACGTTTAAATTCAAAATAATATAAAATAGTTTTGAACTCTCAAACATAAAATTAATAATTAATAATAAGAGATTTCAATTTAAAAATTCAGAATTTTTTCAAGGCAATATTCGAGAAGTTTAAATCTCAATAATGCAGACCCTTGCAATCTTCACATAGATTTTGCCTAAAAATGGTTTTCCCTTTTTACTTTTATTTTCACTAAAAAGCAAAAAAAGCCATGCCTAAAATAATCATTGTCCAAAAGTTTCAAAACCCATGCTACCATATTTGGAATAATGGTATGGCAGTTTGAAAGTTGCCAAATTTTGTTTTATCTTTTTTGAATCATGAGCTGCCACTTCTATGTATCTTTCCCATTAAAGGTTGCAGCTATATATATATATATATATGTACACACACACACATACACACACTCAGGCAACATAGCTTAATAGTTAGTATGGTTAGAAACTTTTTTTTTTATACAATACGGTTAGAAATTTGTAATTACATTTTAAAAATAGCAATTAATATTTTTAAAATTATAATTATTACTGCTGCTACAAAAATTATCAGATTGGGCGTTAGAGGGAACTCCAGAATGGAAATCAGATTTTTTTTCAGATATCTGAATATCCAACAATGGTGTCAGCAATGTGCACGCCCTTTGATGACTTGAATAATGCCAGTATTTGAGCAAGTTGAGCCTCTAATCCTTCAGTTTTCTCAACAGTGTCAGTAGTCATAATTTCTTTACCCTTAGCAGATTTTTGCCACAGGAGATGCTTTGGGAGGCGGTGCAGGAGCCTCAATGAACTTGCGTTTGCCAGATGCAGTTTTCTTCCCTGCTTCTTTATAGAAAACAAAACTAATTTTTTCAACTTTATAAGGCACATAGACAACATCATCAGAGGTTAATTTCTAGTGGTCAAATAAACGATTCAAAAGCAGACTATATGTTTTCTTGTCATCAACAGTTCGAGTGGCCATATAGTTAAAGATAAGAAAGGGCAAGTTGAAATTTTTGGAAGTATGATAATGCCATAAGAAAACAATATCAAAATCAGAAAGATAAGAGGTAGTTCCAGAACGGGGGGTGACATATAGACACACACATTTGGTCAAAATGCGAAACTGAACCAATAGATTTGAGGCAAAAGGGTTTTTCGAAGAGGCACTTCCATCAGAAGAAATCTGACTCAAAAATTTTTCTTTATCAAGATCCTCAAACTCCAAAATATTACTGACACCACGAGTGCATTTCGAACCCTTCAAAGGCATAGAGAAAAGTTTTGTGAGCAATGAATGACTTACAGTGAATACTCGGTCATGTATCTACACTTTAAAACTTTCAGATTCAACGTTGAAGCGAGAAGTATAAAAAGCGCTAATCAGGTCGGGATATATCTTCTTGTGGCGATAGGTGAAAAACGTCCGCCATCCTTGTTTTTCTATATATCGAGCCACATCAGGAGCGCTTTTAAGGAGATCCTCCCAGTTAATAACTTTTGATGGAAGCAGAATTTGTTTTGAGGGTTGTTTGTGTTGTGAGGTAGCGTCAGATTTTGATGGTGTAGGCTTAGAGGATGGTTGAGTTTCAGTGGGGGAATTGGAGACCGGAGAGATCGGAGATGGACTCCGACGAGGATTTTGTCTACCCTGAGATTTTGAGCGACCCATATTCACAAAGAACAGAAGAAAGAAGAGAAAGGTGTGTAAAGAAGATGAAAGAAATTGCTAACTTTAGGGATTTGAACGAGAACGGTTTTGTGTGATATTTAAGAAGTGGGGAAAATATGTTTGGGAAGTTGGACGGTTTAGTGTTTGGGAGGGAAATAATATATAATCATGAAGATAATGTTGGGAAACCGCAAAAATACGGTAACCTAGGCGTAAAAATCGAGAGCTGTGAAATACCAGGGCTGTCCCTACAAGATTTAAAACTTTTAGACATGAAGTATAGGGATAATAAAGACAATTTAACTTACACTTAACTTAATTCAATTTCTTTTCTTTTACAACACGCAATCCATCATCTCCAAATTAATAAGAGAAACACGTGTAGGAGAAAATTTGAAATTGACAAAAAAAATTTTAAGACAAAAGAAAATGATAACTTACTTCTTCTCACACGGACAATAAAAACTTTAAGTTGAAAAAGTTATTCAGATAAACTCATACCCAGTTTTCTTCTTAACTCACAGAAACGATCTTCCTTCAAGGGTTTGGTGAAAATGTCGGCAAGCTGGTTTTCTGTAGACACAAATTCCAGCAAGATATCACCTCTTTGTACATGATCTCTAATGAAATGATGACGAATTTCTATGTGCTTTGTTCTTGAGTGCATAATTGGATTTTTGGTAAGCTTTATAGAACTTGTATTATCACAAAATATAGGAATTTTATCAAATTCTATACCATAATCTTTTAATTGTTGCCTAATCCACAGAATTTGAGCAACACAACTGCCAGCTGCTATGTATTCAGCTTCAGTAGTAGATAGAGCTACTGAATTTTGCTTTCTGCTGAACCAGGTAATTAAAGAATTTTCCAAGAATTGACATGCTCCAGAAGTGCTTTTTCTATCTATTTTACATCCAGCATAGTCAGCATCTGAGTAACCAATTAGGTTGAAGGATGTTTTTCTTGAATACCATAAACCCAAATTTTGAGTTTCAGTTAAGTATCTCATAATTCTTTTTACAGCAGAAAAGTGAGATTCTTTTGGGGCGGATTGGAAACGAGCACATAAACATACACTAAAGTGTATATCCGGTCTGCTAGAAGTAAGGTAAAGTAATGATCCAATCATCCCTCTGTACAATTTTTCTTCAACAATTTTTCCTTTCTCATCTTTTTCTAATTTGATAGATGCACTCATAGGAGTACTTTCGGGTTTTGCATTAAGCATATTATATTTCTTTAATAATTCTTTTGTGTATTTTATTTGATTGATGAAGATGCCCTCTGAACATTGCTTGATTTGGAGTCCCAAAAAGAATGTTAGTTCTCCCATCATGCTCATTTCAAATTCTTTTTTCATAATACCTTCAAAATCTTTACATAAAGAAACATTAATAGAACCAAATACAATATCGTCAACATAAATTTGAACAATTAGCATGTGTGACTGTTTGTACTTGATGAAAAGTGTATTGTCTACTTTTCCTCTGTTAAAATCATGATTTAATAAAAAATAACTGAGTCTTTCATACCAAGCTCTAGGAGCTTGATTTAAACCATACAAAGCCTTTTTAAGTTTAAATACAAAATCTGGATGCTTAATATTTTCAAAATCAGGAGGTTGCTCTACATACACTTCTTCATTTAAAAGACCATTTAGAAATGCACTTTTTACATCCATTTGATATAATTTAAAGTTTTTAAAACATGCAAATGCACATAAAATTCTAATAGCTTCTAGTCTAGCTACGGGTGTAAAAATTTCGTTAAAATCTATACCTTCCTCTTGATTGTAGCCTTGGGCCACCAATCTTGCCTTATTTCGAACAACATTACCCTGCTCATCTAGTTTGTTTCTAAACACCCATTTGTCCCAATAATGGAACAATTTGAGGGTCTAGGCACCAAGTTCCATACTTTATTTCTTTCAAATTGAATTAATTCTTCTTGCATAGCATTTATCCAATTTTCATCATTTTTTGCATCAATAAAATTTTTAGGTTCAATATTTGAAACAAATGCAACATTACCACAATATTTTCTTAATGCTCTTCTTGTTATCATTCTTTCAGATGGATCAGTCAATAGATCATCCTTAGGATGATATTAATGAAATCTCCAGTCTTTAGGTAGTTCAGAAGTATGAGATTCGGTTTGTTGTTCTTCCTGAATTTTTGGTACGTTTTCTGATGAGCTTTCTGGTTCCTCTTCAATTTTTGGATTATTTTCTGTTTCTTGAATTTTGCCATTAGGATCTTCTTGACGATCTGGTACATCTTCTATGTCCACAATCTTCTTAACTTTTTCTTTTTGTTTTTCAAGACCTGTCTCAGCATCAGAAGAATTTCTATCTCTAGAATTTTCGTTAGTACAATCAAATCTAACATTTATGGATTCTTCAAAATTATGAGATCTTTTATTGTATACTATATATGCTTTAGAATTTAATGAATATCCTAAAAATAAACCTTCATCAGATTTAGCATCAAATTTATTTTAATTAACCTTATCATTAAAAATAAAATACTTACAGCCAAAAGGTTAAAAGTAGCTAATGTTTGGTTTTCTTTCTTCCCATAGTTCATATGGAGTCTTCTCCAGTACTGTTCTGATCAAAATTCTATTTAAAATGTAGCATGCTGTGTTGATTTCTTCTGCCCAGAAATACTTTGGTAAGTTTTTTTCATTCAGCATTGTTCTAGCCATTTCTTTAAGAGATATGTTCTTCCTTTCTGCAACACCGTTTTGCTGAGGCGTTCTAGGAGCAGAAAAGGTATGATTTATTCCAGAAGTATTACAGAATTCTTTAAATTTTTGATTCTCAAATTCTCTTCCATGATCACTTCTAATGCTTGATATTTTATATCCTTTTTCATTCTGAATCTTTTTACTCAACTTCTTGAAAGCTTCAAAAGTTTCATCCTTGTGTGCAAGAAACATAACCCATGTATAACGTGTATAGTCATCCACCATATTAAATACATAGGATTTTCTACCAATACTTAAAGGATTTATTGGTCCAAATAAATCCTTAAGTAGAAGCTCTAACGGTTTTTCAGTAGAAATCACATTCTTAGACTTATGTGAATTTCTGATTTGTTTCCCAAGCTAGCATGCCTTGCATAAATGATTTGTATCAATTTTTATCTTTGGCATTGCCTTCACCAAGTCTTTTCTGACCAGCTTTTCTAGTGCATGAAAACTTGTATGTCCAAGTTTTCTATGCCATAGAATACTTAAGTCTTCTTTAGTAAGCAAGCATTTGGTTGTACTGTTTTGAATATCTTCCAAGCTAACCAAGTAGATATTTTCAGACTTTTGTCCTTTTAGAACAGATTTTCCAGTTTCAATATCTTCTACTCTACAATGATCAACTTCAAATATTACTCTTTTCTTTTTGTCACAAAGTTGACTTATGCTGAGTAGATTATACTTAGGACCTTCAACAAGAGAGACATTTTCTATTACTGGATTAGTTCCAATAGAACCAATACCAATAATTTTTCCTTTTCGATTATCACCGAAACTGACAGAACCACCTTCAGAATTTTTCAGCTTAGAAAATTTTGTTCTGTCCTATGTCATATGCCTAGAGCAACCGCTATCCATGTACCACTTTTCTATTTTAGTGCTCCTTAGGCAAATCTGCAAAATAATCAAGTATTTTTAAGTACCCAACTCTTCTTGGGTCCTTCAAAGTTAGTTATAAGGGTTCCAGAATTTTTAATTACCCATTTAACAGAATTTGCATTTTTCTTATAGTAATAGAATTTTGAAATATGCCCCTTTTTACAATAATAAAAACATGTAGCATAAGGATTACTTATCATTTTATTTGATAGATTTTGCTTGTATTTCATCTGATTATTTTTTCTATAATATTTCGTTGATGTATTTGTATAAGAAGTGTGAGCAGATTTTGCCAAATTTTTCGTTACATACACATAACTATTTACCTTTTACATTGCATTTTTCCTGTAAATCAATAAATTTTCTTTCCAAAACTGAATAATTATTTTTATTTTTTAATTCAGTCTCATTTGCATTTTCATATTCTGTGAGCAGTTTGTCATACTTTTTCTTTATCTCAATATGAGTCTTTTTGAGCATTAGATATTTATCATACAGATTTTCAAAACATTCTAGCATTTTTTCATACTCATTTTCATTTTCATTAGAGTCAGAATTCGAATCAGAATCACTTACCTCAGAATTTTCTGAATCATTATCAGGTGAGCAGTTATCAGTATTTCGTTCACTGTCAGAATTGGAGTTTTGCTCTTCATGATCAGAAGTTGTCATTAGACCAACATCATCAGAATTCGTCGATCCTGATTCGCTGTTGCTGGATTCTTCACTATCACTCCATGTAGCCTTCATAGCCTTCTTCTTGAATCTCTTCTCTTTTCTTTTGAGATTTGGATATTTAGATTTTATATGACCGGGTTTGTTACATTCATAACAAACTATTTCACTAGACTTTGATGAATTTTTTGCTTTGTGATGAAAGAATTTTTGATGCTGCTTTTTGTATGATCTTCTTCCTTTTCTGTACAGCTTTTTGAATTTCTTTGTAATCAACGCCATTTCATCATCACCTGTAGAGTAATCACTTCTAAATTCTGCTTTGAGAGCAATAGCTTTTAGTTTTCTATCTTTTTCTTTTTCTGCATCTTGAGACTTGATATAAAGTTCATGAGAAATAAGAGATCTACAAACAATATCAAAATTTAAGGTACTAAGATCTTTATCTAACAGAATTGATGCTTTTGATTCCCATCTAGGTGTAAGACCTCTAACAAGCTTTACAATTTTGTTATGCTCATCAAGTTTTTTACCAAGAGCTTTAATTTTATTAGTTAATTTAACATACCTATTTATTACCTCAGAAATTGACTCCTCTGGCTTCATTTTGAATGCTTCATAGTCTACCATGAGAACATGAAGTCTAGTGTCTTTAACTTGATTTGTTCCTTCATATGTTGCTTGAAGCTTATCCCAGATTTCTTTAGTTGTATCACATCCAGAAACTCTGTTGAATTCATTTGTATGCAGTGAGCAGAAAAGTATGCTCATAGCTTTAGAATTTAGCTGCACTTTTCTCTTTTCAGCTTCTGTGAATTCTTTTCTGGTTTTTAGAACAGTGGCAGTTTCTGAAGCTCCTTCCTCATCAAAAATCTTTCGTGGATGCTCATTTCCATCTTCAATAATATCCCAGCAATCCATATCTTGTGATTGAATAAAATGTCTCATGACAACTTTTCAAAAAGGATAGTTTTTAGCACTAAACATTGGAGGACGATGGACAAAATGTCCTTCTTTGAATGGAGTAGCAGTAGGAGCATTACTTGATTCGACCATTTGCAAGATCACTCAAGGGTGTTAAGCCTTAGGGAATAGAAAACCGCTCTGATACCAAATGTAGGTCCCGAAAGACACTCAAGAGGGGGGTGAATTGGGTGTCTTAAAAATTTCTGGTCAAATTTTTAAGTAAACAGAATTGTATGCAAAATAAAACTACTGATGACTTTTAAGTTTCTATTAACTTTCAAATATGTTTTTGAAAAAATTATATTCAATTTGTTTGCAGTGACTCAGAAATTCATTTTACAGAATTTTGAATAAAATAAGTTTTCAGAATGTAAAACAGAATTATAAAAGATAAACAACAAGGTAGAAATGCAGAGAACACTCAGAAATTATAGTGGTTCGGCCAACTTGCCTACATCCACTCCTCAAGAATCTATCTTAAGAATTCTCTCTACTCTTAACTCTTTTAAGGGCAAGAGTCAAAGTCAATATACAAACGTATATATATCTACCCACAATCTTTTTTTCAAGTAAAAAATTAAAACACTTACTAGAATTTCTCTTAGGTTCTAGCCAACACAAACTCACAATCTTTAACAATAAAGATTCCTCACAAATAATTACAACAAAAGCTATAATCAATTGAGGATGATATATAAAGATGAAGTGCAAGATGGAAAGTGAGATTTTAGAACAAGTAGGCTTTTCTCTTAAGAGTTAGAAAATCTTTCCAATATTTTCTCTAACCTTCAAAATGATCAAACAACACATATTTATACCAAAAAAACATGGTTTGAAGTGAGAAAATAGAAAACTAGTCGTTTTTTACCGTTAGAAAACAGGACAGACAGTTCTGTCCCTAACTAGCCGTTTTATTACCGTTATTTTGTCTTTTAGCGCAAAGCAGATTTTTGATTAGAAGGCTTACCAGATTTCTAATCCAATTTCTAATTTAAATTCTGACAGGACAAATTTTAAAGCGTTTTCTGAAAGAAATCATTTTTAACTAAAAACAAGATTTTTTACTTAAAAATATTTTTATGCAATTTTAAAACTTAGGATATGTATGTATGAATGACAATTTGATCCTCAAATTGATCTTATATTTTTATAACCTAACTTTCCTTAGACTAAAAATATTCTTCAACTTGATCTTCATGAATTCATTCCTTAAACTTTATTCTTGATAATTTGTATTACAAGAGTTAAATTGAAATGTCTGCAAAACATAGTTTAGAACAGATTTCCTAATAGAGTTTATATAAGGTTTGATTATCATCAAAATTGGATATGGCCTTGAGCCAATATTTCACTCGCTTGATGCTATATAAAATTAAATAGAAAGAAAAAGAAAATTTATCCCACAAAAATATTTCAATTTATAAAATGTTATAATTAAAATTATTTTAATATGAAAATCATGAAATATTAAGCGCCGAAACATCGATATTACAAAATATATTAGTTTAGAATATTTCAAAAATGTCATGTGAAACTTTTTAGAACATGCTATAATATTTCAAATTAATGTAGTTTGCTACGTGAACATGCTCCGATATCATATTAATACTTGTCGAGTTAAAGTTACTAACTTTAACTAGAATATTTCAAGAAGTTTATGTGTTTTTGTATATCACTTTTTTTGTTTTTTTTTTATAGAGCAGTTATTAGAGTATAAATTTAATCACTATTGATGAAATGAATATTTATTTTGAGAAAGTAATATATTTACATGAATCTTGCAATAAAAGAGTTACTCAAAAGTGAATATAGAAAAAAAAAAATCAAATATTTAGATTAATTTTCAATTGCAAAATAAAAAATTTTTCAATTGGGTCCGCTCCTGTATGGAGTGAAAGGGATAGCAAAGAGCTCGAATTTGAGATATTTCAATACAACAAGACCAACATTTACAATTGGAGTATATATTTGATAATATTTAAAAATATTTTTATCCAATATCTCAGATTATTTTGATTCTATTACTTAATATTGTAGGAAGCACGGGTGCTTATATTAGGGCGGCACACTTGTACTCTCTACTTATCGATTATCGGTACTTACTAAGTATGCGTAAATAAAGATTCAATACGTATTTATATTTTTATTTTTAATGCATTAATTAATAAAATTATTAATGAATCGGTTAACTAATTCATACTGACTCTTAATTATTTATATGTAAATGTATATTTTGAACATGAATCAAATATATAAAAGTTGAGAATAAATTAAAACATTTATTATCATATATTTTTTCAATATGATATTTATTCAAACACAAATTTATAATTTTTACTTGGTCAAATGACATTGAAAACACAAGATTTCAACTGTTTTGTTACAATATATATATATATATATATATATATATATATATATATATATATATATATATATATATATATATATATATATATTATGTCTTCTTTCATTATTTGGAGTATTTTTTACAATTTTATTATTTATTATTAAATTTTAATAATTTTATAAATTGATTATATATATATATATATAATTTATACAACTACCTTTTCTGTTATAAGCCAAATAATTTATTAAAGAGAAAGAACAAGGAAAATACTCAAAAAAAACATAACAATTAAATCAGCCAAGCTATCAGGTGTGAGTGCCTGAAAGCACCAAATTTAGCTATCCTATCTGCGAAGAGGTTACATATCCTTGGGCTAAGAATTTTCCCATTTGTGATTTTAATTAGAATTCCATGTACTCTATCTCTTAAGGATTACCGTATTTCGCATCCGTATTCATACTGATACATTTACGCATGCTGATCATACTCATGCAGCATTGCGTAATGGTCATGTAACATCGCTTAATAGTTAATATGGTTAGAAAATTTTTTTCTTAAGTAATATGGTTAGAAACTTACAAACATTATCATTAGTATTACTGTTGTTTTTAAAGTCATTATTATTGTCACAGTTACAATAATAGATAATTATTTTATGATATATACAATAAGAAATGATTGTTGTTAAATTATTGTTACAATTATTATAATAATTATTGTCAAAATTAAATATTGCAATTATTATTTCTATTACAACAACAACAACAAAAATAGTATTAATAATGGTGATAATAGCATCGAGATTCCAAAAAATAAATTGCTAATTATTATTTGTATAGACAAATAAGATTAATTAGAGTGGAAGACTGTAATTACATAATGTGCATACATGTCGCCTATTGAGAGTGTGTTTCAAAAAAATTAATGAGATAGAGAATTGTAATTCTTTATAAGTGCAAATATTGTTTGTTTAATAGATTTTTAGAAAAACACATCTTCGTGTGCTGATGAATTTTAATTTTTTTCTCCATTAAATTGTTATAATTTTGAAAGTTAACATTAAATTCATTTATTTTTCGGATCACTCACATCAAATTCAATTTAAACGGAGTTTACGTAGTTAAAATGATTAGTATGTCAATTAATTTTACATGAGATTAATTTAAAATAATTAAAGGATTAAATAAAATATTTAAAAATTTTTTAAAAAGATAGCTTATAACCTTTTGCGTGTTTGAAATAATTGTATATTCTTCAATTTTTTATATTTTAATGAGTTATAGCAATTATTTTAAGCTGATCTCATATAAAATTAACAAATCGAGCATTTTAATTATCTAATATAGAAAATATAAAAATTTAATGTTTACTTTTTAAAATATAAAAATCTAATATAGAAAATATTAAAGTTTAAAAAATTCAGAATGCATTTTCCTAATTTTTTAAATTGAAGTTTTACTTATCTTTTATGATAATATTGCAAAATTTATTAGATTTTTTTTCTAAAAAAGTGAATTATCTAATATATGAATCGTCTAGTTTTGTAACGTTTAAATTCAAAATAATATAAAATAGTTTTGAACTCTCAAACATAAAATTAAAAATTAATAATAAGAGATTTCAATTTAAAAATTCAGAATTTTTTCAAGGCAATATTCGAGATGTTTAAATCTCATAATGCAGACCCTTGCAATCTTCACATAGATTTTGCCTGAAAATGGTTTTCTCTTTTTACTTTTATTTTCACTAAAAAGCAAAAAAAGCCATACCTAAAATAATCATTGTAATAATCATTGTCCAAAAGTTTCAAAACCCATGCTACCATATTTGGAATAACGGTATGGCAGTTTGAAAGTTGCCAATTTTTTTTTTGATATGTACAATAATAAATAATTATTCTTACAATTATTATTTTTATTAAATTACGATAATACTTATTGTCAGAATTGTATATTGCAATTATTATTTCTATTACAGCATCAAAAAAAAATATATATAGTATCAGTAATGGTGATAATAATTTCACCGTCTGATACGATCCGAATAACTCTCATAAGTCATAACTCTATCCGAATGCAAATTCCAGATCGATATTTTGGATTGTTCGGATGGGGTTTTGCATAATCCTACTAAAACAATTATTTTCTCCTTTTATTTTTATTTTTCCTAAAAAGCAAAAAAGCCAAGTGTAACATAATCATTGTTCAAAATTAGCTAATCTGCTTTTCAAAATTAATGTTGTGACGCCTAGCTGGAACTTAATTATGCATTTTATATACTTTCTTCGTTCTTTTTTATCTGTTACTTTTGATTAAAATTCAAATTCTATTTATCTGTTACTTTTAGATATCAAATATAATTTAATTTATTTTTTTAATTTATTTTTTTCCAATAAAATCAGAACTAATCAGATTTGTTAATTTAATTTTAATTATATAATTTAATACTAAATTTAATTTTAATTATTATTTTTTAATCCTAATTAAAACAACAAAAGTGACTGATAAAAAAACGGAGGAAATAACTCAAAAGAAAAGCAAAAGTTACTTTGCACCAGAAATTTGATTAATACATTTTAGGCTTACCTTTTTAAACTTTTGGCTATCTTTTTACAAATATAATAGCAAGTGAGCTTATCATTAAAAAAGAATCAAGTGAATTTTAGATAAAATACACTATAAGTTTGCATTAAACTATTTTAATGTTTCAATAAGCAAGTCTTTGATTTTTTTTTTCGCATATGATGTCTATCAATGAAACTTTTTTCCCGATATTAATCAGTAAAAATTAAGGGGGCCGTGCGGAAACTTTCATATAATAATCTATATCTTTTTTTCCCTCTCAGCATAAATTCATAAATTCATTGTGAGATATAAAAATAAAAATAACATAAAATAAAATAAAATAAAAATTTAGCTACGGATACAAATCCGTAGCTAAAGTGCTATTTTATGGCTGGTTCCTACATTAAAAGATTCATTGAAAAAGGAGCTAATAGCTGAGATCCGGGATGTCCATGCGAATCCAAATCACCTACTGAATGTTGGTTCTAATGCTGATCATGAAGCATATGCTTCTAGCCACAAACAGGTTGACTTGATTCAGCCTTCTAACTTCTAAGCATTTTGATGGCCAAAATTTTCATAAGTTACTGAATTTTATGTTGTTAGATTTATGTTACTCGAATCCTATTTAATATTATTATGGATATATTTATTGGATATTTTAAATTTATGATACTTGAATACTCTCTCTATATATAAAGATATATAAATATATAATATTATTATGAATATATTTATTGGATGTTGATATTGTTATTATAAATATATTGGATATTACATATTGATTTGATGTATACACTAGAAACATGAATTTTTTATATACAGAAAATGGAAAATCAAAAAAATTCTGCACATTTTTTTAAATAGTACAGAATAGCTATAAAAACAATTTCCGTAGCTAAAAGCAATACTATCAATAAAATTGAATAAAGCAATAATTATTATAAACAGCGATAGAATTTAGCCACGTAATTTCTGTAGCTACAATATTCATATACTCGTGCAAAAAAGGTTATCATTAAATTCAACTACAGATATGTCCCTCGCTAATAGTTAGCTACTCCGATACTTTGAGGTTAATTTCATTTATAATTACTGGACTTATACCTAATTATTTAAAAATAATTAATTTATTTTTCATTACTTAAATATTACTGAACTTATCATATTTTTATAGAAAAAATCATTTTAACCAATTTTCAGCGATTACTCTTGCTGGAATATTGACGTGACACATCACGTCATATGCCTAGATACACGTGGCATGACACGTCAGTAGCTACGTCACCAGAAAAAGCCACGTTTGTTCAGAAATATAATGTGGCGTGCTGATATATCGTGTAATATGACATTTTTCGGTGATGTGACTGCTGACGTGTCATGCCACGTGTGTTCGAGCATATAGCGTGACATGTCACGTTAGCATTTTAACAAAAATTATCGCCGAAAACCTGTTAAAATAACTTTTCTACAAAAATATGATAAGTTAGTTATATTTAAGTTACAAAAAATAAATCAGTTACTTTTAGGCGATTAGGCGTAAGTTCAGTGATTATGTGTGAAATTGACTCTATAATTTGCTATGACTATTTCCGTTGCAATTTTTGTTTTACAAAACTAATTTAGTAGTATAGCTAAGTATTACTTTTTATATTAGCTATACATACTTACGAAGTTTTTATATAAACTAATTTTACCCATAGCTAACATTAGCTACAGACATAAAATTTACCCATAGCTAACATTAGCTACCAACAGAAATTTGAAGCAAAAGCGCTTGCTCCATCATAATTAGCAACGGAAATGTTTTCATAGCAATCCGCAGTTATCTTCATTTAGCTACAGAATTTATGATTTTAGCTATGGAGTAATTCTTAGCGAAACTTTATTTTTTTAGTGGAATTCACGATATATTTATCTCATATATAAATTCAACATACAGGAACAAAAAATAGAAATAAAAAAAAAACATAAAATAATTTGTTGCATAATCTCTAAGTGAGAAAATTATTAATTCAAAGATTCACATTATACTTATTGCTTGAGGCATTAATCATTATTGTGCATGCATGCTGCACATTTTTATCTTCCCAGGCTGTGCATCTTTGCTGCAGCAAGAAAACAATTCTTAAATTCGTCCTGAGATATTTAAAAAAAAATGATTTGCAGAGCATAGTGAGTCCAAAAAAAAGCATTAATTTAGAAATTATCTAAAAAATTATTTGTATTTGCATCATAACAAATGCAAATTTTATTGTGTTGGGTTAAATTCTATTAAAAAAATGATACAAAGAATAAATTTAGAATTGGAATAACTGCTAACCCAAAAGGCCACTAGGATCAAATATCATATAGATGGAAATTTTTGGATTAAATCTGGTCTATGATCAAATCAATGATGAAGTGCATCGATTATTCTACTTTTTTTCTCAATTATTTATTAATTGAACCCATAAAATTTGCATGATGTCTATCTAAGTAAGACTTACTCTATATTATTTCTCTCATATTTCTTTTTGAAACTTTATTTCTCTCATGTTAACGCTTGCTTTTTTTCTTCTTTTTTTCTTTTTTCTCTCTAAAGGATACATGCTTATTTCACCCGTGTTAGCGCATACGTATTTGATAATACACAAAATTTTAGGTTGGTAGTTCCCATAAAATTTAAATTTATCCGAACGAGAAGAACTAAATATCTTTTTTTTTATTTGTTTCATCAATTGCGTGATAGATATATAATTTTATAATTTATTAAATAGATATATATTATTTACACCGTTTTTTTATGTGTCTTTTATAGTAAAATTTAAATTTTATTTATATGTTACTTTTAGATTTTTAATATAATTTTTTTTAATAAAATTAAAAGCAATTATATTTGATAATTTAGTTTTAATGATATAATTTAACACTAAATTTAAATTTATTTGTTATTTTTTAATTTAAATTAAAATAAAAAAAAATTACAGATAAAAAAGATGCAAAAAAAAAATAAAAACAAGGGATTTTAGCTCTTCTCCTGTCAATGTCATGTTCGGTTGTTCCATAGTCTTCGAAATGATGCTTTGAATTTGACAACGACACATTAGTTATGCGAGTAATTGCCACTGATAACCTGCCCTCTATTACGATGCGAATCCCGGTAAATATAACCTCCATTTTTTTTATTAGGGGAATTGCTTAACAATCAACTATTTTCTAACCGACAAGTACAGCCACAAGTTTTTTTGTTTCCGATCTGCCCATTTCAAAGTTGCGATTTTTTTTTTTTTTTCTGAATCACAAGATGCCACTTCTATATATCTTTCTCATTAAAGGTTGCTGCTAGCTTGCCAAGAAACGTTCGATTAGCTTTCCTGATAATTGCGAAAACATGGAAGTAGAGTTCATCTCCAAACCACTAATAAAGCCTTCCTCACCTACACCTCATCACCTTCGCCATTACCCACTTTCCCTCCTCGATCAAATCCAAGCTCCAGTTTTTCTTCCTGTTATTCTCTTCTACCCTAAAAATTCCAACATAAACAGCTTAGAAATATGCAATATCTTGAAAGATTCCTTATCCCGAGCCTTAACCATATTTTACCCAGTTGCAGGACGTATTAAGAACAACTCTTACGTCGACTGCAATGATGAAGGTTTTCTATTTGTAGAAGCCAAAGCTAACCATCAGCTTTCTGATATTCTTCGAGATAAGAATCCTTATAAGACCAAAAATTTCGGTCCTGTTAAACTTGAAGATGCAAGTGATCTAGCAGGTTTTTGCCAAATTACCTTCTTTAATTGTGGTGGATTAGTCATTTCATACTCTATAAGCCATAAGATCGGTGATGCTTTATCAGAGTTTAAATTCGGAAAAACCTTGGCTGCCATTGCTAGAGGAGAAAATGATATCAAAGTTCCTCCTTTTGGATGGGCCACTCTCTTTCCACCCGCAAATGTATTTGTGTATGAGCCAGCAAATGTTGGAAATATTGGTTTAATAAGAAACAAACAACACACAGTACTCACACACTCAATTATGAGAAGAAGGAATTTTAAGCTGAAGAAAGATGGCTTTCTATTATTCTTGACTCTCTGAAATCATAAACGAATACAAAGACTTCTTTATATAGAGAAATTCAAAAACAGTTAACTGCATGATATGCAACCTTTATTTTATGCTGAAGAGTAGGACTTCTAAAAACAAACTACCTACTTCCTAAAGACTCGGTCACTGAGGTTTGAATCAATCTTCAACATCCTCCCTTGATTCAAACTCAGTTAAACCCAACTTCTTTCTCAGACATACAAACTTCCCACAGGGCAGTGCTTTAGTTAAAATGTCAGCAACCTGTGTCACAATACTCCAGCCTCACTTCTTGCTTGGTTACTAGCTCTCTCAGAAAGTGATGTTTGATTTTGATGTGTTTGGTCCTGCTGTGAAACATAGGATTCTTGCTAAGTGCTATAGCAGAGATGCTATCACACTTGATTATTGTTGCTTCAGTTTGTTCATGTCCTAGCTCAGCCAACACTTTTCTCAACCATACTGCTTCACACGCTGCTCCAGTCCCTGCTATATATTCTGCTTCACATGTCGATAATGCTACTGTATTCTGTTTCTTTGAGTTCCATGTCACAGCTCCTGAACCAAAAGAAAAGCAGTAACCAGATGTGCTTCTTCTGTCATCAACACACCCTGCCTAGTCGCTATCACTATATCCCATTAACTTCAACTCATTCCCGTGGTTGTACAGCACTCCAAGATTAGTTGTACCTGCAATATATCTCAGGATCCTTTTTACCGTTCCCATATGATGCTTGGTAGGATTATGCATAAATCTAGACACTACTCCAACCGAGAAAGCAATATCTGGCCGAGTATATATCAGATAAATCAGTCCACCTACCACACTTTTGTACATCTTCTCATTTATTTTCTCTGATCCATCTTCTCCCTGCAACTTCTCATTCACATTCATAGGCGTAGTGATTGGTTTGCATTTCTGCATTCCAGTTCTTTTTAAGAGACCTTCAGCGTACCTCTTTTGGGAGATGAAAATTCCTTCCTTCTTTTGCTGCACCTCGACTCCAAGAAAATAATGCAAGAGGCCCAAGTCAGTCATTTCGAATTTGCTCTTCATAGCTTCCCTGAACCTATGTACAGTGGCATCATTGGAACCGCAATATATCATGTCATCTACATATAAACACACAAGCAGTATGTCAGCTCCTTCTTTCTTCACATATAACGTTGGCTCACTGTTGCTTCTTGAAAATCCATACTGTGAGAAGTAATCATGGATTTTCAGGTACCATGCTCTTGGCGCCTGTTTCAGCCCATATAATGCTTTATGCAGCCTGTATACCTTATCTTCTTCGTTTTTTTTAATATATCCATCTGGTTGTGTAACATACACCTCCTCATTCAGCTCACCGTTAAGAAATGCTGATTTCACGTCAAATTGGTGCACTTTCCATCCCTTGTAAGCTGCTACAGCCAGCACCAATCTGATAGTCTCAAATCTGGCCACAGGAGAGAAAGTTTCTCCTACATCGATCCCTGGAATCTGCGAGTATCCCTTGGCTACGAGCCTTGCCTTGTGTTTATGAATTGAGCCATCTGCATGATGTTTTGTTTTGAAAATCCACTTCAGCCCAATCGCACGCTTCCCATGAGGCAAGGTTGTTAACTCCCAAGTGTGATTCCTTTCGATGGCATCTATTTCTTCTTTTATGGCCTCCTCCCATTCTTTTTGCCCTGCTGCTTCTTCATATGTTGTGGGTTCAGCAGTGAACAACGCAAAAGTGCAGGACTCATATATATCACTGAGTAGCCTTGTTTTCCTAATTGAGATTTCTTTCGTGTTTTCCTCTTCATCACTGTTAACTGGGCCATTTGGAACTTCTGGGCTTTTAGTTGGGCTTCCCATCTGATACCCAGCTGTTGATTCTTCCTCCTCAGGCTGGAATGCGTGTTGTTCCTGCTTCTCTTCCCAGTTCCATCCTTCATCTTCACTGAACTTCACATTCCTGCTAATGAAAGTCCTCTTAGTAACTGGATTATATAGCCTATAGGCTTTTCTCTCAGCACTGTACCCGATGAGCATGCATTTCTCTGATTTTTCATCAAGCTTTTTTCTGTCGTGAGAATTTTTAAATGCATATGCCACGCATCCAAAAATTTTCAGATGCTCCACAGATGGTTTATGCCCATGCCAAGCTTCAAATGGTGTGTTTCCAGGTAATGACTTGGTAGGTGATAGGTTTAATATATATACTGCCACGGTTACAGCTTCTGCCCAACAAAAATTTGGTACTCCTCTGGTTTTCAGCAGCCCTCTCGCCATTTCTACCACCATTCTGTTCTTCCTCTCCACAACGCCGTTCTGCTCTGGTGTATAGGGGGCTGTTAGTTCTCTCTTAATGCCTTCTTTCTCACAGAACTGATTGAATTCTGTTGATAGGAACTCTCCACCTCTGTCTGACCTTATTGCCTTGATCATTTTGCCACTTTGCTTTTCAACTTGCGCCTTATATATTTTAAATGTCTCAAAAGCTTCTGACTTTAGCTTAAGACATCTAACCCAGCACATCCGACTAAAATCATCGATGATTAACATGAAATACTTACTTCCACCGAGTGAAGTTGTGTTCATTGGTCCACAAAGGTCCATATGCACTAGCTCTAGGACTTCGGATGCTCTCCAGGCGCCTTCTTTGGGGAATGGCTTTCTGCTTTGCTTTGCATAGATGCATTCCTCACACTCCTCCTGCACTTTATTAATTCGAGGAAGTCCCTGAACCATGCTTGAGTCTGACAGCTCCTTTAAACTCCTAAAATTCAAGTGGCCAAAGCGTCTGTGCCATAGCGTTGCACTGTTTCTTGTTGCTGGACTGCTTTCCTTTATTTCAGTAACCTCAAATGGGAACATAAGATTCTCTGTCATGGGTACCCGCACCATTTCTTCCTTACTGTGTTTGTCATAGATGACACAAGTATTATGATCAAATTGAACACTAAATCCAGATTGTAACAACTGACCCACACTTAGCAAGTTATGCACCAGTTGAGGTGCATATAGTACATTTCAAATTAGTTTGGCCGTGCCTCCAATGGTCTGAATCTGAATAGTGCCCTTGCCTTCCACTTGAATTTTGTGATTATTGCCGAGACTGATCATCCGTCTGTGTTCTTCATCCAAGTCTTTGAACAAGCTCCTTAAACCTGTCATGTGATTGGAACAACCACTGTCGATGTACCAAATGAATTTCTTGCGTTGTGTGTCGTCTATAGTTGTCATAAACAGGTAACTTTCCTGCTCTTCGTCATCCTCCATTTGCTCAGCGTATTCTGCTTGATTCACTCGCAGTCTGCAATCCCTTGCCAGATGTCCAGCTTTGTTGCAATTATAACACCTTCTTGTTTCTGTGGTTCCTCTCCCTCTTCCTCTTCCTCGGCTGCCACTTCTTCCAAATCCTCTGCCTGATCCACGACCTCCTTGTCCAGCATTGTAGCTGACTTGGAAAGCTCTTTCTTCACCTTTGTCACCACTTCTATTTATTCTATCTTCATGAGCAAGTAGTGACCCCATTAGTGCATCAATTGTCAGGATAGATAAGTCCTTTGATTCCTCAATGGCTGCAACAATGTGATCAAATCTTGGTTTCATCCGATATTTTTTCTCCAAGCGTTCGCATTTGGTTCACGACTATCATGGCTCTTGACATATAGTCTTGTATTGTTTCATCATGAGCCATTAATAGTGTTTCAAAATTTCTTCTTAAGGTCTGCAGTTTGACGGCCCTGACTTTGCTTGTGCCTTGGTATTCATTTTGCAAACTTTCCCATGCTTCTTGGGCTGTTTGAGTAGCTGCAACCCTGCTGAAAATCGTGTCATGCAACCCTTGCTGGATGAAGAACAGAGCTTTGGCATCTTTCTTCTTGAGTTCCCTCATTCGATCTGCATCTGGAGTGTCAGGCCTGCCATCTTCTACGATCTCCCATAACTCTTGTGATCTGAAAAGAGTCTTCATTTTAATGCTCCAGAACTCATAATTTTCTCCTTTGAAAATCGGTATCATGGACTGTTGTTGGCTTGCTCCATTAGTGTTCATGATGGCTCTGATACCAAAATGTTGGAAATATTGGTTTAATAAGAAACAAACAACACACAGTACTCACACACTCAATTATGAGAAGAAGGAATTTTAAGCTGAAAAAAGATGGCTTTCTATTATTCTTGACTCTCTCAAATCATAAACGAATACAAAGACTTCTTTATATAGAGAAATTCAAAAACAGTTAACTGCATGATCTGCAGCCTTTATTTTATGCTGAAGAATAGGACTTCTAAAAACAAACTACCTACTTCCTAAAGACTCGGTCACTGAGGTTTGAATCAATCTTCAACAGCAAAGAGATTGATTTTGAAGGAAAAGATCGTGACAAAAATATTTGTGTTCAGTGCTTCTTCCTTAGAAGTTCTTAAAGCTGAATATAGTGTGAATGGAGAAAAGCCATCGCGTGTAGTTGCTTTGTCTGCTTTTATATGGAGTCGGTTCATGGCCACTACTCAGGGCGAAGATGCTAAGAATAAGACGTATCCAGTGATTCAAGGGGCGGACTTAAGATCAAGGATGGAACCACCGTTGTCAATGGAGTGTTTTGGGAATCTTGTATGGTTGGCTATGGCAGAAGCTGATATGAAAGCTGCCGATGATGAGTCTTACGGGATTGTGGATAGAATGAAAAATTCCATACGAAATATAAATGCAGACTTTGTAAGGAAACTCCAAAACAGTGCAGAACACTTGAATTTGCTGAAGAAATTTGCGGATGACTTATATGCTGAAAAAGAGGAGTTTACTTTTACTAATTTGTGCAGTTTTCCACTTTACGAGCTTGATTTTGGATGGGGAAAACCTTTATGGACAGGATTAGCTCCTGATGTGGGCAAAAATCTAGCTTTTTTTATGAAAACTAAAGAAGGGAATGGTATAGAGGCGTGGATTACTTTGAAAGAGGAACACATGGCTAAGTTGGAACGTGACGATCAGCTTCTTGCACATCTTTCGTTTTCTTCTCCACGTGAGATTCCATTGCATGCTCCATCACGGCTGTGACCAAAACCAATCTAATCTCATCATTTCAGTTTTTTTTTCTTTACCTGAATTTTTAAGTGCATTGTATGTTTTTGTTTCTTTATCCTACTTCTGTTTATGTGTTTGTTAATAATATAATCTTTTTTTTTCCTATCAGCATGAATTTATTATGATATAGATAACAAAATAATAAATAAATTACTTGCTAATTTTTACAATTCTATCTCCTTATATTCATTTAAGCTTCATGTTTTTCACATAAATTAAAAATTGATACATATTTTCATATATACTAAAATTACTAAAAAGCATTTTTACAAACAATTTTACTTTTAAAGTTTTAAAATTAAAACAAATCACTTCTTATTCGGACAAATATTTAAATTTGACTATTTTTCATCTATTAAGCCTTTCTGTTGATATTGTATTGTATATGTAACAAATAAACATTATTATATTGAATTCAAGTGACTTTTGTATGAAATTTTAAAAAGAGATAAAATTTCTAAATTAACCATTATTTCATATCCCATGTAACCTTCAAATCAAACTCTTATAAACATTCATTTTTTTAACAATTTTACAATTATAACTTCCTTTAATTGATTTTATATTCAACTTTTCTTATGCTACTTTTTCACTCATTCAAATTGAAATTGCTCTGATTTGACTATTACCCTCACCCAACAGAAAATTAAATTTGATCAATATTTATCTATCAATATGCATACCGGTACTGAATGGTATTCACAAGCTATAATTGCAATTTTTCCTATTAATAATTTCTTGTTTGTGTTTTATTTTAAGATTAAAAGAGATGTGAAATAGATGGTAACTTAAAATCTTTAGCACTTTTTTATTTGTCAAATGGGAGTTACTTGAATCAATTGACATGATGACATGTATCTATTGTGCAAACAATACAATATCAATTGCACGGCGATTGACAAAAAAAAATGATAAAATTTAAATATTTGCCTAATAAGCAAAGACTGATTTGCTCCAATTTTTTAATTTAAGAGGCAAAATGGCTATTTTAAGCAACATTTAGGGGTAAATTTGCTTTTTTATTAATTCTAGCAAGTCAAAACATGTCAACAAATCTATGGACATGATTTGATCAAGAATAACAGACCGTTTAATGAGGTAAAATTCCACAAATTTTTATATTTTAATGGTAACATATACAAAAATTTAAACAAATTTACACATTCACTTTAATCAAATTTCCTATTTAAAAAATCTTGCGTGATCTCCAAAGAAATATTTAATAAAATTAATATGCCTTCATTTTTAACATATAAATGAGAATTCGGATTTTCTAGCATATATAAGAATTCCACAATTATGAAATCTCATTTCGATAAAAACTTGAAAAACATAGAATAAATAATACCACATTATAAACTATTTATTTATATTCGTAAACGCTGGAAAAATTTTAAGGGTAAGATATAGTAATCCATGTAACTTTTTTTCAATAATTATATTCTTTGCTTATGATGGAGTTGAACTATGATGAATTGACAAGTGAGCAAGGCAGTCCAATTTCATATTAATTACCTTTATACAGTCCAAGCTAGACACCTTATCGTATGAGGCGGATCTTATTCATTGGACTCTGTTTAATTTCTATATTACACCTGAATGCAAAAGAGGAAATAAACAAATGAATACATTTTGAATTGATGGTCCGTCCCGTACTACTAGGCAAATCTTGAAGGAAATATTTTTGAAGATCGCCCAAATTTTATTTGATTCCCGATGGAGTGATGGGTGGAGCAGGAGCTCGTGCATGTGAGCAGTATTTGAGTACATAATAAATGTATGATACCTATACTGATCATAAAATGAAAATTAAAAATTAAAAAGATTATCTCCAAACAATCAATCAACCCATCCTCTCCTACACCCCATCATATTACGTATATTCGTAATTGAATAGATTAATGTTTTTGGCGTTTATTCTGGATCTGAACATCACTGTGTATCATTAATAATTGCGATGTATACACTAACAGCTGTAAGTATTCTGTTTTTGCTCTTTATATATTGAACACTAGCTGGATGCATACACTAACAGCCGTACGTATTTCGTTTTTACTCTCTATTAAACACTAGCTGGATACCCGGAATATGTATTAAGAAATTTGATGAAGCACTAACTTTCTAATATTGATTAAAAACACAACATATAATTTTTTAAACTTCTCACAAATATATATATATATATATATATATATATATATATATATATATATATAAATGAGCATTTTTTAAAAATAGCATAGTTGAAACCAATGTTTTGAAACTTAGTTTGACCTAACCGGTTGTACCACTATTCGGTAAGAATCCTATTCACTAAAGTACTTCAAACAACAAATCTTTTGACTAATTACTCAAAGAATCCTATTCACTAAAGTAATTCAAGCAACAAAATGAAGGCATCTCTAGCCATGCAAGAGACAAGAACCTATAAATTGATTCTTCATGTCTCTACTCTCAAGCCAGACAGAAAATATTGCTGGAGCTCTCTACTATATATATATAAATAAATATATTAATGTTCCTAGCATGGTTATTAAAACCGGATCGGACCGGGCGGTCGAACCGGTTTAACCGCGAACCGTTGGCTGGTCCGATTGGTTCAATGGATGAAAAACCGAATTTGATAAAAACCGGAAAATACTGTTTCAAACCGCCAAAACCGGTTGAACCGGAAAACCCGGATTAAATGATAAAAACCGATTTGATTTTAGAAAAACCAACTTTTTGTCCAAAATATTTATACAATATTATTTTTTCTGGAAAAGAATAAAATAAAATTATAAATACAAAATAATTAAAATTCAAACAATTTAATGAATTTTTTATAAATAAAATAAAATTTTATAATTTATATTTGAAGAATTTCTTTAAAAATTTACAATTTTTTACTATATTTATCTTAAATTTTTATTATAAATGTTGAATGACTTGAAAATATAGTCCTATTGTTAATGTTTGATGATAAATATATTTTTCTAAACTATTTTTAATTTTTTATATAGTGATATTTTCATAATATTTATATAAAACTTAAAAAATAATATATTTTTTAAAAAATAAAAAAACCCGGTTGAACCTCAAAGAACCGGTCGAACCACGAATCCTTAAACTCTCCGGTTCGTTATCCGGTCCGGTTTTAATAACATTGGTTCCTTGTGATACATCTTCAAGAATATTTTCATTACATATGAAATATTAATGTTGTTCACATTAATACATGCAATAGCATCAACATTTTGGACGCCATTTCAAAAGCAAAGATACAACAACTAAAAAAAAAGCTAATTCATAAGAAACGAAGCCAAGTGTTTGATCATAATTTTAGACTTCTCACTATAAGGATTAGCTATATGAAAAGCATGATCTTCTTCTTCTACCTCAAACAACTCAATTTTACCTTTCCAACCACTTTCTTTTACCAAATTATAGTACCAAACACCTCTTTCTCTCAACACATCTTTACCAGCAACACAAACAAGCAATTTAGAGCATCCAAGCCTAGCCAAACTAGGTGCTGAAGGACCTGTGGGATTTATTAATGGATTATCAATCCCATAAGGGGCACATGGGTAAACAAAGTTCCAAACTGAACTGAAAAAGTGTTCATCATCATTTTCAATTGTCTCATTTCCAATCGGTTTTGATCCCCAGAAATATGGATGTGCCCCGAAAGCACCCAATATTTTAACATTACCCTGTAAATTCTCTGCTCCAGCTCTTATAGCTATGTCATGCACAATATTAGCGCCAGCGCTATCACCTCCGATAAACAAACGATCAAAATCTCCATGATCTAAAATCCAAGGCTCTTCCCCAATTTTCATCGAGTGAGAAGCTACCCATTGAAGGGCTGCCCAGCAATCCTCATATGCTGCTGGAAGAGGATATTCTGGGGCTTGCCTGTACTCTATAGATATAGCAAGAACTTGAGATTCTGATACTAGACAGTTCATGTAACGATGGAAGTAGAGAGTGAAGGCGGACTCTATGCAGAAAGCTCCTCCATGGAAATAGACCAAGATTGGGAGTTTGTTGTTAGGCTTAGTTTGTTTTGGGAGAAAAAGGCGAGCAGAGATAAGTGGATTTTGAGAGATGGTGACATCTTTTGAGCGTGGGTCTTGGTCAAGCGATGGTGGCAGATAAGGCGAGTTTGAAGGGCGTTCTACTGAGCCATCTTTATAAACACGTACTAAAACAGGGAACTCTCTTTCTAATTCTTTGGTTCTGGAAAAAGCCATAATAAGCTCTCTTTCTACTTCTTGGGTGGTGGAAGTAACCATATTGTCGAACTAAATTTTGCAAAGTGATAGTGAAGCAAATTAATCAAGGAAAGTATTGATGAAGGTTGGTGTTGGTTGCTTGTTTTTATAAGAAAAGAGGTCAAGTTCTCAAGTGACATGATTGCTATTATTATATAACTTATAATATGAAATTACGACAGTCAAGGAATAATACATATGACTTCAAGAACGGCCGGCGACATATATTTCGTAATATATAATAAATTATCATGTATTGTCTTATCGTTATGCAACTACACTTATACATGGTGGAATAATATCTTTCTTTTTTAATATCAATCTGAAATAAGATAAAAGCAATAACGTAACATAAACATAATTTAATGCCCATCCAGTTCTCGTGCTATTATTTTTATTTGACTTAATATATAAATTAGCACTTTAACTTGAACTGTTTTGTTATTTTACCCTTAAACTTTAATGCTTTTCGATTACACACTCCAACTTAACCAAACCTAACACACTGAACACCTGAGTCAGCCTAAACATCATACGTGGCATTGCAAACGTTGACGTGCTAAAGAAACTGGAACTGCAAGCGTTTGAGGAGAGTGGTCCGATTAGAGTAAAGAAAGTAACTAGCTAGTGGTAAAAAAATTATGACTTTTCCTTCCCCATTTAATTCCTCCATTGAAGAACACACTTTAAGCTTCGAAACTTCAGTTCCCATCTCATTAGTGTTCCATCAATTTCCATCTTCATGGAAGCAATAAAACCCCACAAATGCAACCGCCAACTCCCTCGATCATCGATAAACATGTTAATGTTATATATAATAATCAATCAGTTCACAGTCGAACAACCCCTCTTTTAGAACAGATCCATCCAATAACTGATGTATCTCCTTATTAAATACATATAAATTGCAAAGCCACTTTATTTATTTATTTAATTTCTTTAAACGAAAGAAACATTTGAAGAGAGAGAATGTGCGAGTGATTTCGGTGTCTCAATCGAGCTGATTTTAGAGACTGTTGCAGTTCTTGTTCATATCATAACGTAATTCAAAAATCTAGAAGAAACGTTAGAATTTCTTTTCAAAATTTTGTGTTTGTGCTGCAAAAATATGAACTTTTTTTTTTCTTATTAATTTGTCTTGGAGAGTAGGGGACATTGGATGAGTTACAATTGATTTTCCATCCAATGATCCAACCCATTTAATTTTAAATGAGTTGAATATAACCCAATCTAGTTATATTAGATTTTTTGGTTCATCACTGGGTTACAAGAGTAACATGAGCTATGTTAATTGTCTATATATTCTAAACATATAAATTGTTAATTATTCATATTTATATTTTTATGTATAAACTATTAATTTCATTTTTGTAAAAAATTTTTTAGATTACGCATGTATGTTTCAATTTAAAAAAAAATCAAAAACAATAAAAAAAATTAATAGTGTCTTTTTCTTAAAAGTAGATATAAACTCTTAAGCTGTGAAATTAATTACTCTAATTAAAATAAACAAGAAAGAAAAAAAAGTGCCTACTGAAAAATAATTTGTGAATGTGTTTGAAGTCAGCAAGATGGCCTAAGAATTTTATACACTATAAGGATTGGTATTATGGCTTGTGCTTTTGGGTATTAAATGCAAATGAAGAGTTTGAGGCCAGATTCAAAACCCAAAAGCATAACCCATAATGGTAATACCAATCCTTTCCCTGAATCCATTTAAACTATTTAATCCAATTCATCTAATCTATGTTCTTTTCTTGTAGTTTTGTTGAGTTATTATAATCCACTCTGAAATTTAAAGAATATTTATATTAATTATGAGTTATTGTATAATTCAACAAACTAATCTATTTTGTCTAAATAGCCCAACCTATATCCTCTGCTACATCAGATCAATTTTGTAGTGGGCATTTCTGTTGAAATTTACCGATTCTTGAAGATTTTCAAGTTTAATATTTGGCTTTTTTTTTTTCAAATTAGTGAAATTACTGCAAAAACAATATATACATAAAATTTACCTTGAGTGGTTTTTTTTGCAGGATTTTTTCTAATTATAGTGGATTTTCTATTGAAATTCACCAAATTTTGAAGAACTTTAGATTTAATTTTTGACATATTTTTCTCAAATTACTGATGAAACAAAAAGAATATATATGAAAAAATATTGATTTTTTTTATCATGATGTTTTTTGTAATTATTTAAATGTTTAGTTCTCTTTTATTTATCTTTGAGTATGTTTTTTTGGCAAGATTGTTTCTAATCCGCAGTAAGAAAACAATAGTTAAGTGGCTAGTTTTTCTCATGTATCTACTCAAGCTGATGGGAGACCCATTATAAGTGCATCGTTGCTAGCTGCAGTGAGAAAACAATAGTTAAATTCATCCCGAGATATGTTACAACAATAAGTCATGCTTTAAAGATTAACAGAGCATACGAATCCCCCCCAAAAAAATTCTAAAAGAAAAAACCTCAAATTTTTAGAAGGAAAAAGCTGAAAGTCACTATAGGGATGCTTTTGAGAACGGGAAGATTCATATGCTAGCCCTTCAAATTTATAGGGACCAGTTTGGATTGTCGCTAAAGGAAATTTAGGTATACATACGTGACTTATGGTCAACAAATCAAAATTGGGAAAGGCTTAACCATTGAATAGGTACAACTACAGTCTCAAAAAACTTTTTGAAACCAAAATATCACTAAAAAAAATTGTTAATTTGCAACAGAATTTAACGACAGAAAAAATGCAGTTGCTAACTGGCGACTGTTACCTATCAGCAGTGAATAGCGATTGTGACAAACCGTCGCTAATTGTTGGCAGCATTGATTCCACTGTTTCTCTTACATCCCACTTTCTTTCTTTCTTTTGTCCTCTTGCTGCGATTCTTTCACCCAAACCCCCAAAATCGGTTTCGCACCTGTATTTTGCCTCTTGCATATAGTTTGCTCCAGTTTTATTGGGAATGTAGCTTGGGTTTTCATTTTTATCTCCTCTGCCTCGCTGCGTTTCCAAGCATGCACCTACTGTCACTTTCTTCAGTTCCTCCTCGATATTTGCATTATTTTGTATGTAAAGCTTAGTAAAGAAGCTTTACGTGAATTTGATGATTTAATTTGTTCAATAATCTTGCATTGTGGCGTAGCTTGACATTGCGTGAATTAGGATTTTCAAATCAGTAGAGCTAGAATGCACTTGTTTGTTAAATGCTTGAATGATGATTTACTCTGCCTCTTCTGAAATCAATCAGCAGCAATGGTCAGCTTCCCACCCTGATTGGATTGCTACTGCATTTGCTAATAATTACTTAAACTATTTCATATTTTCTTGTATCAAAGCTGAAGTCTTGTATTAGGCATGATTTGCAAAAAAAGAAGATGCTGCATTTTGGTTGGACCATACAAAAACTCTCTAGAAGGGGCGTTGTTTGCGTTTGGGATGGTCAGTATACTAATACAACTCATAACTTAGCAAAATCAGATTTGAACACCCCAAAGTCAAGCTGTGACATAAAATATTGACCTTATGAAATACACATATGCAACTTAAAGGGATCGGTTGATGACCCAAATAGAGCTTCTTTTTTTTTTTTGAAAAAAAAAAATTAAAATTTCGGTGTAACAATGAAAAAATTTGAAAAAATTGTGTTGAAAAACGAAAATCTAATGTAGCCTTTTTTGTGAGTATAGACCCCATGTCACACCCTTCTCGGAACAGTTTTTTCCGATACGAACTTAACAGAAATCAATAAGTTATTTTTTTTTCACCAAATAATTCAAACCACTTGAAAATACTCTTACAATAATTCTAGAAATACACAATAATATTAAAGACAATTTAAAACAATACCAACCATTATACCAAACTTATACTAGCCATTCATCCATTACAGATAAAAATATACATTCAAGATACAATTCAAACTTTTACCTTAATCGTCTAGGTATATACATGCCAAATGCATAAACCAACTAACACAGAAGTCTTCTTTTTCGATCGGGACCTTCAACGTACTATGCTCTCGTAACCCTCCAGAACCTACACGCAGTAAACACTACGTGCTGAGTATTAATATGCCCAGTGGTGACTACTAATCCAAGAATTTTCCAAAAATAAGCATAATTACATACTTTATGCTACTATTATTCTTATTTCATTTAACACTTTCTCTTACTTTTATTAACATTAGTCATGTTATTAACTTGTATTTTGGTAATCATTGTTCTTTATTTCCAAACTTTCACCTTTATCTGACAGTATCTTCTTAGGTAGATCAATATTGGATTTACCTTTTATCTTTACGTTAATATTTACAATAATATTTACTTTTTATCAGTACTTTCATTTTTATCTTTTAGCCAAATCAAATTAATTATCATTTTATTTAGCGATGTGTATTGGTACTCGTGTCTTTACTAGTACCAAAATAAATTACTTTTAATACTTGCTTTATTAGTCAATTATTCAATTTATATTCTGACTTCACTTTTTACTATTTATTTTCTTACTTTACTTTAACTTTGATCTAATAATTACATTACTGTTAAAAGGCTTATAAGCTTCATCGCAAAGCGATATAGCTGCTTTGGAGTACTTTGCAGTCAAAACTTTCTTTTCTTCTTTTATACATTTACCCATAATTAATTATCTAATTAAAACTTGTATCTTTTACTTTTTTTCCCATTACATAATTCTATACCTTTATATCGTTTTACTTTTCAGGTAACTTATCTTTCAGAAAGGCGTTATCTAAGCAATAAGTTCACTTTTTGTCATTATCATCCCTTTTTAACTTTAAACAGGACAATTAATATTATTTTTCAGACTCGTCATTATCTTTACAGATTTATTTTGACTTTACATTTTATTTCAAACGAATCGTTTCGTTATAACTTTCTGTATTCAATTCAATGAAACAGTATTTATTTATTTATTTCGATATGCCCCTAGTGCAATATAACAGATTTCCCATAAAGGATACTCGGGACTGGACCCGAAGGTCCCACATAACAGATAGAGAAATGATCTCGAAAGATCAAGTCTCACAGAGCAGAAACATATACATTTTTACTTTTACAGAAGCTATGGAGATCAAAGATCTCGCCCATAGCTAAGCAAGTCGCCATGACTTGCACCGCGGTACAGAGATGTCCTTATGGCTAGCCAATTATATCCAAAACAAGAATCATACTACCTGTCTATTGCTAAGGGCAAACATAAACAATCACAATGCAAACATTTTTGCATACTTAAAACTTTTTAATTTCTTTCTTTTATTTATTACTATACTTTATTTCGATCAAATGCACTTTTTTGTGCCTTTGACTAATCAATAGCTTTTTATCCCTTTTATTCACTTTCTCTTTTCCAGTCGCTTTTGCGAATTATTCTTCGATAATTCACTCAGATATTTAAACTTTTTCATCTTTTGTACAGATTATAAATTATGGCATTATAATTCATATTTTTCTTGTATTCTTTTGTATAATTCTTTACGAATTATTTTTCATACTTTTGAACCGGACATTTTTACAATTTTTCCTTTTTCAGTCCCATTTTTCATTTATTCGGTATGACGACTTTATTTCGTCGGTGGAATAATTTTATAATTATTTATTCTTTTAATACTTTTTATTGACTAATTTATTTTGATAAATTAGTCACATCTTTATTTTTTTACTTTTTATGCAATTAGGAATTCTCTTAATATAATTTATTATTTTATCTCTCAAAAGTACGTAATTTGACTTTTTCTATTGGATTATTCATTTCAAGTACATAATTACAATTTTGTCATTGCAATCATTTATTTACATTTTTATTATCTAATTTCTTCCATTATTTATCTTTTATTCTTTATTCTTTATTTTATCATTTCCGGGTAAAATTATATTTTAGTCACTGCGAAATTATCATTTTGCCCTTATTACTAATTCTTCCTTATTTTACTCATTAATTGTTCACTTTGGTAAAATTACCATTTTACCCCAAAACTTTTATTTTCTTTCACTTACATCCTTTTTTCTATTTAGAACTCATTTTATCTTTATTTTATTTACGTATTAATTTATTTTCATCATTTTCATTTATTTAAGAATTATTTACCAATAATTTCTTTTTCTTATTATTTTCACGACCTAATAATTACTGCGAAAAATCCGTCAATTGACTTTTTATTTCTCGTCATTGACATTAATTTATTTTTCATATTTATTCATCACTTTAATCATTTTTACACAATTTTGCATTGCTACTTCAATTATTTCCATTATACATATACACATAGAAATTCCAATAAAATCCTAATAAATTCAATAAATTCCAATAAAATTTGTTTAGGCATTCTTTATTGGTTATTATCATTTTTCATCAAAATAATCATTTAATTTCACAATAGATCACAATTTTCATTCGATACATACCCTACACATAACCTTTAAAATTTCCAATTAATTTCTAAATATTCTTTAAAAATTTATAGACATCAATTATCATGTCTACAATTATTTTAAGTCAACATACATCATTTACATGTAAATTTCTCACCATTTTTTTATTATCATTTTCGGCCACAATAATTTTCTTCCTAAATATTTTTATTTCTTTCATTTTCACCTTCCATTTATTTCTTCTCCAGTCCAATTACAATTACCCTATCACAATTTCATCACATAACAATTTTACATATTTTTACCTTAATTACATAATTAAGAAAAATTCATATTAATAGGGAAACTAAAGGATTTTGTAGTAACTAACCTTTTTCCATGCTTAACCTTCCTTAAACTATATTTTTCTTCACCTAAAACCAAGCAAAACTTCATTCTTCATTGCCATCACCCTTTGGCCGAAATCTTTAAGCTTCCTAACCTCAATTTCTTGTCCTCAAATGAACAATCCAAGCTCATAATTAGCTTAAACATCTCAAAAACTATAAGAACACATCAAAAACTCAATTAAAACTACTTGAATTTTTAAGTTCCATCTTACCTCTTTTTCTTTATTCACTTGATTCCTTGCCTTTCCTTGCTCAACTCACTTGCTTAAGATCACTAGGGTGATCTATAGAGCTGGAAATTCATTTCTTATGTTGGGGTTTATGAAAGATTTGGGGTAGAAAAAGAAGAAATCATAGGAAGAGGAGGAGAAGAGGTGGTTCGGCCACCTAAGGAGGAGACAATGCTGGAGGTTTCTGGAGATAAACTCCAAATATTTTGCTCTATTTATACCCTCTTTATGGGCCAAAAATGGGGCCAAATTAATGGACTTAACCCATTTTGTTCTTAAGGCCCATTTAGGTCTTTCTAAACCCCAATTAAATTTCTCTCTCTTTCAAACTTAAAATCACTTCAATTTTGATTCCATCATTCTTAAAACATCAAAAATAAGTAGGACGTAAATTTTCAACTCAATCAGAGTCCGTTATCGGTCTGATTCAAACTTATCAGTCCGATTCGACAACTGCCGGTGTCACCGAAAAATTCCATTCTCATCACTAAAAAATTATACATAAAAATTCATATAGGCATGCAAAATCTGGCAATATTCGGAGTTCGTTTACTATTTTTAATTATTTAAGCAAAATCAAGTCCCTTTTCCTATTAGGAAAATTGACTAACAATCTTTTTCGTATTTTTAACTTTTGGAGATCCATTTGACCTCAAATTCACTTTAAATTTCAACCATAGACTCACAATGACTATTTCTTTCAAATGGTCCAATAAAATATTTTTGATTTTCGGGTGTCCTTTCGGCCGAAAAATACTATTCACTGTCGAAAAGTATTATTCACGGCTGGCCCGATGTTGAAGCCATTCCACCCCATGTCCACTTTTGAAGCTATTTGTATAAAAAAAAAAAAAAAAAGTCAGTATATGCTGCCGTTTTCTATACAGGAGAGAGAACCAGATGACAAAAAACTATGGATTTTCACTTTGCTTAGTATGTGGGTCCCACCTCATCAGCTTCTCCAATTTCTCATGGCTGTTGGCATTGTGCGTTCAAAGCTGAAGGCAATTTATAATAGCAGCCTTATCCCCCCTCTCTCTCCCTCTCTACAACATAAATAGTACTAGTATAGTTCAATTATTTTTAGAAGCAAAATTATCAAAATGGCTTCCAAGTTTCAACTTTTTTATAATAATTATTTTTTCTTAAAGTTGATTTTTGAATTAAATTATTACACTATTATTATTCTATCCATTTCTATCTTCAAAATTGTCTTTTTTAATTTCATAAAAATTCTTATTCTATCATGAATTCGTAGTTATATTGTAATCATAGAGTGAATATTGCCCAAAAAATTTCTTATTATTATTAATTTTTTTTAAATCCCAATAATAAAAAAGCCCCCCAAATGGTTTGGAAAGAAAGGTTAATTTGTTGTATTGAGCGTTAATTCAAATCCCCCCAAAAAGAGGCGGACCATGTGGGGAGGCATGGGTGTTGTGTCCACTTAAGCATTACTATTAACTTCCATTCTTTATTATTTCTTTTTAAGATTTGCAGCTTTCCAAGAAGGGCTAAATTCGTTTTTAAAAAAATAAAATAAAAGAGTTAAAATTGGGGAGTGGGCTTAAAGATATTAAAATGATAAGATATATATATATTTGAAATAAGAAAATATATATGTTATTTTTCCATTAATATTTATAATCTCCATTTTACTCTTAACTTATTTTGTTAATTAGATTGCTCTTATAGTTTACGTTAAAAAATATATAATTTGATGCACCGATATGTATGCATGCATATCATTAGATCTTATTTTAATTTTATGAGATGTTTTCCTGTAATTGAAATTGAGTTCCAAGTGCTTTTTTCTAAACGAAACAAAGAGATTAATTGGTGTAACAGATTGCTTGTAATTAATGGATAGCAGCATTGCTGTACATGATGTCCAGCTTTCCATACTTTGAGACTGCCAAATCCACAGCGGTTTGGACATCTGAATCAGATGATACATCGCAGTGAACATAGCTCACATAATCTTCTGATCCAATTTCTTTGCAAAGAGAATGGCCAAGCTCGTCTTGGACATCTGCAATCACCACCTTGGCTCCATTTTTGACGAATAGTTTCGCCGTGCACGCTCCTATTCCGCTAGCTCCTCCAGTTATCACTGCCACCTTTCCTTCAAGCCCGCACCGATAAACACAAAAAGGATCAAATTAATTAATAGCTGATTTTTTTCTTCTTTAAATTGAATTATGAACAAGTTTGTAATAATGTACCTCCTGCAGGTATCTCCATTCATCTTTGATTCCATTGTGGACCGCAAATGAAATTTTTAGGTAAGGACTAGAAATGAAGTTTTACGTTTGGATCTGAATGTGGCCTTAATTAATTAGAAAGGCAGAAGTAAGGAATTATTCATATATATTGATGCAAAACCAGATCCAGATTGAATTACAAATGCTAATTTAATTATCATGTGATACTTATTTATCTTATTTTATTTTTTATGAAATCATGTGATACTTATTTATTTATTGGAATCATAAGAATAAAACTTTATTGTATGAAAATGCAAAAAGTTAGACATATGACGACACGTTGAGGTTGGTGGATATATTAATCAACTTGTCACGTCAAGCCGAGACACCCATATTAATTATCCTCGAGATCCACCTGCCCATTAAAATTGTATCCAATTTAGCTGAAAAAGTCATTCCACAATATACAATCTTGAATATAAATAAGATTTGCAATTCCAGGAATTGAAAATATATTCTTTATTAATCCAGCAGCTTGTCGTCTGCGAAATATTATAAGGAAAATAATTCGTATCATGTATTTAATTATAACTGAAAGGCATACGTTCAAGTCCACACCCCAAATATTTTTAAGATCTAAATCAAATAATGTCTTATTTTATTTGGCAGATCAAAATAAGTTCTCCTTGCCGATAATTTAAATATATTTTTATTACATAATTCTCAATATTCAATTTAACTTTTTTTTAAAATTTACGAAAATAACTAATTTAAAATTTTATACGGTCAAATTCATAATTAAAAGTAGTATTTTTAACTCTGTACGTTTTTATGTATGAAATAAAGGTTAAATTTGAAAAATAATGAGCAATATTTTATATTTGATATTATAATTGTTTGATGTCATCCAATACAGAGTATTTGATATCACGAAGCTACTCAATTTTTCTTTTTTTGAAAAATGAATCTAATCAAAATAAGGGTTGACAGTCAAATTAACTCAATCGTGTTGTTTTCTTTTTTTCTCAAACTTTTTATTCATGCTCCTCCCACCTCATGTTACATAATCAATTTCATCAATACTTTAATTTATCACATTTTAAATATTTTTTAAAAAATTTACATAGCTACCCATATTTATTATGCATATATCAATAAATTTAATGAAATGATAAAATTAACTTTGATCATATAAAAAATTAGAATTAAAAAATAGTAAATTGATCACTTGCTGATTTTTTTTATAAAATAGATATTTTTAATTATTTTTTTAATTTTTGTATTGAAATAAAAATAATCATTTAAAATGAGATGAAGGGAATAAACTATTTTTTACATAAATAATTGATGCTCTTAATTAATGCATGCTTTACAGATTTTCAGAGTTTGATTTTAAACCCATTATCACCGAAATAAGTAATTTTTTTTTTCAAAAAAAAAGATCTTATACATCGAATTAAAAGCATAGGCTCATAAGCAAAATTAAGAAATGCATCATCTCAATTATATGTCCACTAAAATTTTACTTTAATAGATATATCCCTTCCAAAAATAAATTAGAGTTTTAAGCTAATATATCAACAGAATTTTGTGGCTTAGATAAGATCTATATCCACGTATTTGAGTCAAAACATATAATGTTTTAGCATTATATATAGTACTGTAGGGCTGGAAAAAAATCCTAAATTTTAATCTAAAATCGTTGCATACGGTTAAACAATTCAATTAAATATAAATACAGAATTTAATTTTTAAAAAATTATGGTTAATTAACTTGAACGTAAAATATTAATTTTAGAGAAATATGGTTAATAGATTTTAATGCAAATTTTAATTTTAAATAATTATGGTTTTGTACTTGCTAAAATCAGTCGCTAATCACAATTTCTTTCGGTGTAAATTGCAAGTTAAACATGTTCAATAATTTTCCCATCTGTTAGCATTTCTATATAGTGGTTTAATTACTTGGGGAGTGGAAACGTTTCCACCCTCCTTTCTAATTTAAATTGTTGGTCATTAAGAATATATCTTGCTGTCATTTTTTTAATAGTTTTTGTTGTCTATGTGTCAATTAATTATATAATTTTGCGTTTATTTTTCAAACTTTTTTTTTAATCAAGTAACTAAAATTACAAAGTGTAAATGTTGTACTTTGGCAATATTGACTAGCATCAACTAATTAAATTGATCTGCAATAGATTACATACATATTAACAACATATAACTAACTATATATACATTGATAATAGTTTAGTCTTGATAAAGCACGTTTTGGCTTTACCTAGAAGAAGGAAAGCTGGCGATTGTGGATCCGATCGGATGAAAAGACCTGCAAAATGAAGTGCCCGTTCGGACCCGAGCATTAGCACTCCAAACATTAAGTTAGTATCTTTTAGACAAAGAGTGCTTAAAGAGAGAGTTTCAGGTGTTCAATACTTGGAGCCCTTATACTTTTTGCTATTTATAGGAGATGATGGGGAGGGGGGTACTCGAGTACCTTGAAAAGTGATAACCGGCAGTTGGAGCAGGTGAGCGGCAATGTGACAGGGAGCAGGTGGAGTGTATGGGAGTTGCCGTGTGTCAGTGGACCGACAGGACGTATTGTCCTATCAATCCGATCGGACAATGCCTTCCTGTCTTGTCTTTCCAGCTCATACCCTTGCATTTTTCTCTTAACAAACTTGGGCCATACCAAGTGTTGTTGGGCCGACTTGATTGGGCCTTTGGAGATGATTTTTTCATAGTTATCACTTGTCCCCCCTCTGAAAGGTCTAATCGGGAGATTTTTGATTTTTTGGCGGGATTTTTGAATTGACTCGAATTTGATAAGTCAGTTTGTTCATTTTGGACAGCCGCTATGCATTTATTACTGGCAAGTGTGTCAAGGACGACACTTCGTTCTCCGTAACCGCCATTAATGAATTGAGGACACGTGACGATCATACAACGGATAGGCATTTGGAGTATTCTAGAAATATTTTGCCTATAAATAGGCATTCTTGCAGCGATTTTTTCTTACTTTTCAGTGATTCTTATCGAGACTTTGTCAAATTTTTCACTTGAAATTTGCCTTTTTAGTGACTTCAAAATTTCTGTAAGAATACCTAAGTAAGTAAACAATCATTTCTTTTGATTTCTCTTCCTGATTTATAACGCCATTTTTATTTCTCCCCCTCCCCCAAAGATGACTTTGAGTAGCAGTTATTCTATGGATAGGAGTTTTTCTTGAAGCTTATAAAGATTGTGAGGCCATGGCTCGTCCTTCAAAACTCACAGAGGAAGAAGTGGCTGAGATTTCTTCTCGACACAATATATCTTCCCACAGAAGCCTCTGTGACGGCCTGCCCAAGTTCCATGTCACTGACAGGGGAGGGCTTTTTGGTTGTGAGAATAATGAGTGGTTCGTTTGCCATTTATGAAGCTTGGATGCTGGGTTAATGCTTTTGAGATTGCGATTCTCAAAGGTTACGGGATTGCCCTTAATCAACTTCATCCGAACGGATGGAGAACAGTATCTTGCTTCAAGGTCCTCTGTGAGATGGAGAGGGTGAAGCCAACCCTGGATATATATATATATATACATACCAGTCGGCCGTAGGGAAAATGTATCGTCATCTCTTTTGGGCAATTCGATCGGGGACCTGAACCCTGACGCGGAGCATGAGCATTGTGATTGAAGTGTGGGAGGAGCACACATATAGATAATCATACATTGCATGTTTATGAAAAGTATATATAAGCTGGAGAAATACTTATCTTTTATTTTCGTAATGCAGCTGCGGACGTGATATCTAAGGGGGATGATATTGTTAAGCAATTAGCCGATCGGGCTAAGGCGAGAATTGAGGCAGATCGTGCTACCAAGGAGGAAATGAGATCTAAAAAGAGAAAAAATGTGCCTTCTTTAGAGGCTCAGGCTTTCAATCCCTCTGCAATCGCTCCCACTGCTATCTCTAGTGATGTCGCGGCTTCTATTGCTTGCTCTTCTTAGACCCCTCCGGGGTCCTCTTGCGATCGACCATTGTCCGAGGGTTAGCATTCTCATAGGCGCTTGCTTTCGAGGGATGAAACTGATTTCGAGGAGGAGCGAATAGCTTAATATCGGAGGAGATCAGTCCAGACAAACACACTCGTAATGGATCAAGATGCCCAAAGGAGGACTGAGGAGTTGGCCAAGAAGAAAGTTGCCAACCTGGTAGTCGTGGTGGATGCAAGGATTGCCGCGAGAGATAAGGAGCCCATTCGAAATGTGATCATAAGAATTGTCGAAAGACGGGCCTCATCGCTAGGAGAGGTTTTGAAAAATCAATTTGATGACGGTTGTTCTATTGACAATAAGGCCGTATCAAATTATTTGTGCCGAGACATGCTTCAAGAGAGCGATTTCAAGGCGATGGGGGATCCCAATATACTATCCCGAGAATGCAGCCTTTTTCAACAGCAAAGCTTGGAGGTATCTTTTCAAAATTTTCATTCTGAATAATTTCTAACAATTTTGCTTCGTCTGACCATTATTTATGCGGCTAGCTGACCCTTTTGCTTCCTCCTTTGCCTTTTAGTTAATAAAGAGGGGTTTGCGCTTGCATAGTGTGGCTGCTTTTTGCCGAGGAAAATGGGAGGACGCTGATTTGGCAAGAAGAGAAGCAAAAGATAAGTATGAAGCTAATAGGAAAGAATCCCTTCGTGCCCAGTCAGAAGTTAAAAAATTAAAGAAGGAGGCCGCTCGTCTTTCTCAAGACCTGAGAGCTCGGCAGAGAGAGGTTGATCATTTTAAAGGGGGTGTGGCCCGTCTGACTGCCGAGAATTCTTTAGTGCAGAAACTTAAAGAAGAGACAACCAGATTGAGGGGGGAGTATACACGTCTGTCTGCCAATTATTTAAAGGCCAAAGAGGAGCATGACTTTCTACAGGGCAAGCGAAAATCATTGAAAACCACCTTGACCGAAAGAGAGATGGCGTGGGGTAAGAAGCTTGAGGATGAGCTTGTTGTCCAAAGAGAAAAGCTAATGGACCAGGTGGGAGAGGCCCAAGGGCGGTTATTGACTCGGTACATTTATGCAGCTGAGCAACGCTTTCTTGAGGATGATCTTAGTTAGATGGAGGACCCATGGATCTTGCCCGACCCCCCTTCCAGTGACGATGAAGGGGAAGCTCTTCATAACCCCAAGTCATCTCCGAATACACCTGTGGAACCGATCGAACTAAGTACGGCTGTTTCAGCCCCAACAGATCCTGTTCCTGCGAATGCCCCATATTCTTCACAACCTTTAGCCGATACAGATGTGCCTCCTACAATTGTAGAGATGGTAGACATAGAGGTTTATATTTTCTTTCTTGTAATGGTGGTGGTTTTTTTTTGCCTTTTGACTTGTAAAAAATTCTTCATATTTGAAAAATTTGATGTGTCAAAGCATTTTTCTTTCAATTGTCTTTATACTGCAATTTCAATTTAGGCAAAATCTATCATGAAATTATCAAAGGGAGAATAAAAATTTATCAAATATGGAGATTTTAGGGCTTTAAACATGGAGAATGCGTAAAATTGACTAAGGAGAATATTTCTTGAATTTTAACATGCTTTTCAAGCATTCGCAGTTCGCAACTCTTCGTGATCGATTGATTCGATCGGATTTTAAACTTTTCGTTTAAACGTGAGTCGTTGCTTAGATTTATCGTGCCAAGCGCGTTATGCAATTTCGTCCATATTTAATTGAAATATAAGCCGATCGGCTATTTATAGGAGAGTCATCTATGACGAATGATCTTTCGGTTTATGGTGGGAGACAAAACTCCATTCTCATTCCTAACTGATTACTTTCGTAGCTCAGTGATAGAGCACTATATATTGTCCTCTTTGGGCGGTGGACCGCACAGGGGGCTTACCCTCAAGGAGAAGGCCTATGGTGGGAGACAAGACTCTATTTTCACTCCCAACTGAGTACTTTTATAGCTCAGTGGTAGAGCACCCCATATTGTCCCTAGGTAGCTCTTGGCTTTCAAGGGGTTCTTCCCATGGAGAAGGTCTATGACCTTTATTTCATTTGAAGATTTGGCGATTTCATGTTTTGGAGGAGTACAATTAACTCACTTGTCGCCCTTCGCATATTGGGGTCGGGATGGACATCGAACCTAGCGAGTGAGTTAGCGGAGGTTAAATGGAGGTGTCTTGCATCTTTGGTTCGGGAATAACATCGAACCTAGCAGACAAACTTATTAAGGAGAAGCATTTTTGTATTTCGGGCTCGAGATGAACACTACAAAAAAATACCAATAAACGACTAAAATTAGCGACAACTATATTTTCGTCGCAAATTTTGCGACAGATTCGCGACTGTTTTACAATGCCGTCATGGGGAGGATATTTTCCATTTTTGTGACGACATAGCGACGGAATGAATAAACAGTCTCTAAATATTGATGGGAAGTGTACGTGCCTTATTTTGCGACGAAATTCGCGACGAATATGTCCGTCGCTAAATTTTATTATTTTTATTCATGAAATTAGTTCCAGATACTTTAGCGACGAACATTTTAGTCGCTAATTTTGGAGGAAAATTTCTGTCGCTAATAGTAATTTGTTACGTTTATACAATTAGCGACGGAATAATTTAGTCGCTAATCCGTCGCAAATAAATTAAAAAATAACTTTTTTAAATTTCACTCTCATGATTTATGTATAGTTTCAAGTAATTTTAATATAGATTATATGAAATGAATATTTTATTTTTTAACAGAAAATTATAAATTATTTTATAATTTGATAATAATTTTTTATCAATTATACCAAAATGTAAAGTTATTTATTTAGAAAATTCATATTTTTATTAATAATAATAAACTAATTATTACTATTATTATATATTTGCATGTTCAAGATTAATGAAAATAAATATTTATAAAATAATAATATAAAATTTATTATTTCATTTAAAATAATAATAAAAAAATTTGTAATTAATTTTTATTTTATAAAATTTAAATCAAATATTAAATTATTAGGAATTCTATTGATTTCTTTATCAATTATCCCCAAATATAAACTTATTTATTTAAAAAAATCACATTTTAATAATAATAATAAAGTAATTGTTATAATTATTATATAGTCATATTATGAAACTTAATTGTAATGTCCCAAAAATTTGAAATCGTGTGAGAGCACTTTTAATACGGATGTACAATATTTTGATACTGGTTTTAAGATTGATTTGTTTGCATAATTTCAAAAATTTTAAAGTGATCATTTTAATTTAAAGCAAAAATTTAAAAACTAATGACAAAGAATTTAAAACAAATAAACGTATAATAATTATTAAAATAATTAAAATAATAATAATAAAATTTAAAAAGTGTAGAATGTTTTGAATTCTTTCTATTAACATTTCTATTTGGATGGGTATTATGATTCTCTTGTATAGTGAGAAATACGTAATTAAAGTAAAGAAATTTTTAAATTGCATTCTTACGTTTGACAGCTCCCTTATAAAAATAAATAAATAAACATTGGTTTATTCCTTATATATAAATACCTACTACGTACTATCAGTTATTATTAACTATTAAATAATAATAAATAAGAAATTAACATAAATTAATTTATGTGAAATAATAATAATAATAATAATAATAATAATAATAATTACAACGTATAGATCGAACCTCTCGGTGCCTTCTACCTCCCCTCACTCGCCAGCAACGTATAGATAAAAAATGAGTACGTTGAGTCGCTTCGGTGTAGATCTCAATCAAATCGTGGCTCCTCTAGGCGCGTGACCACTATATGAAAACAATACTTTTGATACCGGTTTGTAATGACTGGTTTATTAAAGATATAAAATAAGTTTGAATAATTTTAAGGTTTTAAAAATTTGTAATTTGAATTTTAAAACAGAATTTAAGAATTTATAATAAATAACTAAAACAAATAAAAGTATGATGGTCATTAAAATCACTAAGATATTAAAATTTTTATTAGCTAATCATAATAATATTACAAGGAGACTATGCAATTTCTAAAAATTCCTTGGAGAAAATATAAGAGCCACTCATTTTAGAAGCGGTAAGGAGAAAAAAAATAACAAAAACAAAAGAATAAAGAGAACAGGTGAGAGAGGAGAATCGGGGGAGAGAGGGTAAGCACAAGGAGGAGCCATTGAGTCGGTTTCCGCCGTTCAGTGGTGCCGCGAGTCCCCGGTGGCCGACGCGTCGCCGCTGCGAGTCCCCGGTGGCCACCTCGTCTCCTACATCATTCCTCTTTCCAGCTGTAACTCCCTCCCTCTATTCCGGTGAACCAAGGCGGCGGATAGCGACACCACCACCACCGGATGACTCCTCACGGCGAGATGAACACCCCGCTACCTTTCAATCTCCTTCACTCGCTGGCGATTTGCTAGATCGAACAAGGGAGACCGCTAGCTATTTTAGGGAGATTCCAACCAAATCCCATGGAGGTGGAGCATGTAATCACCGGAAGAAAGGTCCTGAGGCTTCGACCTTCAAGGCGGCAGCGGCGGTGCGCCTTCGACGAAGCTCCGGCGAATGAAATAGTTGACGAAAATGCAGAAAATCGTAAGGTAAGTTTTATATGCTTACTGCTTCTTAGTTGTCATAATCATTCGTCTTTGTTTTTGTCCTTTTTATCTTTATTTTTCGGTTCTATTTGATCTTTACATTTAAGCATAACTGGTTTATTAAAACTTGTACAACACTTATGAGAGTTGTTGGACCTCTTTTGTAAATACCAAATTCAAATTGGTTTGGAACTTGGATGCCTTAAACTAGATCTGTATTTAATTTGGACATTAAATTGGTTTGGAACAGTGTCTTATTTTGAGTTTTTGGGTGGCCGGTCTGTTGCTTTATGGGTATTTGGTTTTTGTCATGTGGTGCACATTCTTTCTGTGTTAAAGGTATTATTGTGCTTACTAAGAGTGGTGCTGCTGCTGATGATCCATACTTATTGGCATCTGCGTCATCTGATGGAGTTACACGAGTTTGGGATGCTCGCATAGCTGTGAAGGATAAGCCAAATCCATTGGCTGAGACCAGCACGAAAGCTAGGCCGACTTGTCTTGCTGGATAATCTCTCAAATGTGAGTAACACACCATTCCTTTAGGTTCTTTCTCATTTCATTGACCTGTTAAAGCCTGGAATTAAAATGGCTTAATTCTTTATCTAACTTGCTTCAGATATCCTATGTGCAATAAAAAAAATATGCAAAAAATATTATTCAAGAATTCTAAAATATAATATATTTTTTAAACTGGTGGAGCCAAAAGTATAATTTTCATTTATTATTCCTTTTCTTCCACCAACCTTGCACCACTTTCTTAAGATTGCTTAATTTTCAGTTATGTGGTTGTGTATTTATTCTTTTTTTTTTTCTCATCTTCTAGCAAGTGATTAATGATGACCTGTACCTGCTTTTGCTCAACTGCTAGCGGCTTTAATTGCATAAGTTTGATTCAATTGCTTATATAATTGTTCCAATTTCTGTGCAATTTATGGTTTCCTTTCAATAATAGATTATCATTCATTGTCCTATTTCACTATATAATCTCTTTTATTTGACACTTGTTTACCACAAGATTTTAGTTGACACTTTAATGCTTTGTTTAGTGACTGGTAAAATTTAACTCATGCTGCTGACTTTTCTTTGCAATCAATCTTTTGCCCCCTTGCTGCTTGAAATCTTCTTTCTGTATTTACTTAACATAGAATGGAGAACCCCCTTGCATCTGTTTGGATTTGCAAGCCTGCTTAATATTTATGGAGGCAATGATGTTTACTTGGCATACTTGCCTCTAGCACATGTTCTTGAACTGGCAGCTGAGGTACGTTCAAAATTGTATTCTTATTTCTTCAATGCCACTATTGAAAGATAATAATTGTATTTCCATGTTTGTCCAGTTTGCAATGTTCACTGCAGGTTATGCAATTGGCTATGGTTCTGCATTAACTTTAACAAACACATCCAGTAAAATCAAGAAAGGAAACAAAGGTGATGCTTCGATGTTAAAGCCAACTCTCATGGCAGCAGTTCCAGCTATACTAGATCATGTCCGGGAAGGAGTTCTGAAAAAGGTATAAACTAAATGAACACTATCATGTACTTCTAATCAATTTGATAGATAGACTGGTTGGTGTATTTGTGTAGGTTGAGGAAGTCAGGTTTTCAAATTAAGCTTTTTTGTTTTGATTGTTAACTAATTAACAAGCTTCTCATTTCTAAAATATTTTTGGTGCAAATCAATACGTACTATACTTGGAGGACGAATTCAATACATACTATGTGGTGGAGCTCCTTTGTCTGGAGATGCACAACGGTTCATCAACATTTTCATGGGGTAATGACTTTCTTATCTTGAGATAAGAGGATATGGAATGATGAAATTGTTTGTTTCACGTATAGTTATATCAATGATGACAATGCAAAAAGTTAGTTTCTAATTGGGTGATCATGGTAATTACTTAGTACATAATTGATACGTTTATAAGATAATATTTCTGTAAGTACATGGGAGAGTTCTTTGCTATTCTTGGATAGGATGTCAAAACACTTTTGTAATTTTACTATGAAATCAGCACCACTTTACAGTCACAAAATGCTGTTAATCGATTCCAAAGAGTAATAGATAAGATGCTAGGAACTCTAGAAGTGTTCAAATTAAGCGGTTAAATATGTTCATGTGAAAAATCAGGCTTAAATATATTTCTCGTTTTCATCTTGCATTGATATGTAATCAAATCAACCAAAACATTTGTATTCTTAATGTTTGGTAAAAAAAAAGAACATATAATGGTACTGGAGTTATCTTCACTTGAAATGAATGCAGTTGAGATTTTTTATTTGCCCTGTGTATATTTGAATTACACTTATATTCATGTCCTAAGCCCATAAATTAAGCCCACAATTAGGCTCACTTAAGGAGTATATAAAGAGAGAAAATCTGGAGAAAACTATAGATTTATCTGGTCTCCTCTCTTCCTCCTTGGTTGGCCGAAATATGTTCTCCTTCTTCTTCCTTTGATTTCTTCAACTTTCACTTCAAATCACTCATAGTTCCCAACATAACAATTAAATTTTCACCTCTCTAGCTCACCTTAGTAACCTCATGCAAGTGGTTTGAGCAAGGGAAGGCTACAAATCAAGTGATTAAAGAAAAGAAGGTAAGTGAGACTTTAAGAAATTTATGGATTTAAATTGCTTCTTTAGTATTTTTCTATAGTTTTTGAGGTGTAAAAGCTAATTATGAGCTTGGATTTTGCATTTGAGGACAAAAAAATAAGGTTTGAAGAGCTTTAATGGCCGGCCATCATAGGATCAAGTGGAACTCTGGAAGTTTTCATGGAATAAAGCATGAAAAGGGAGGCTTAGGCATCCCTAAGCAAAAGAAAATTGTAAGTGACTACAAAATCTTTTGATTTCCCTTTTATTTTGAATTAATTTAATTTATGTAATTAGGTTAAAAATGGGTACAATTGTTAATTGATGAAATTAGTTTAGGGTAAATGAGATTGGACATTAGAAAAGATGAATGGGAAGCTAAAATGGAAGAAAGAAATTTTTTAGGTGGAAATTAATGGTGACCAAATTGTATAGTAAAATAAAGTAATGGGATTTTTGCATGAAAATAATATATGTTAGCTTAAATTAATTGTAAAGATGATAAATGGTGCCCATAATTTTTTATTAAATTATTGAAACTTATTTTGGAATTTTAAAGCCTATGTATTGATTATGTTTATAGTGAAAATTGTGAAATAATGGAAAATAATTGATTATTTTAGTGAAAAATGATGCTAAATAATAAATAATATATAAATAAATGTTATTGGGATTTATTGAAATTATTGAAATTTTATTAAAATTCTAATGTTAATATATATATTGAAATTAATTGAATTATTAGTGAATAGTTGTGAAAAAATGTTGAAAAATGTGAATTTATATGAAATTAAATTATAGTTAATGAAAATGAAATACAAAGTCAACCGATGAATTTTTCAAAATAATTATTAAGTCATGAAAATAATAAGAATAATAAATTATTGATAAATAATTCATAAAATAAGTGAAAATGATGAAAATTATAAAATAATATGTACACGAATTTTTATGAAATTTATATGCTTTATTAGAATATTTTTGAAATAAATTATTGATTATGTTTAACTAAAATATTGAATTATTAAGAAATAATTCAATAAATAAGTATGCAATTATAACGAACGCGAAGTAAATTACTTCAGTATACAAAGAAATGAAAAAGTCAAATTATGCATTTTTGAGGCATAAAATAATGAATTATATCAATAGAATTCATAATTGCGTAAAAATTTGTAAAATAAATGAGTGACTAATTTATCAAAATAAATTAGTCAATAAAAAGTATTAAAAGAGTGAATTATTATAAAATAATTCGCCGATGAAATAAAAGTTGGCATAGTGAATGATTGAAAAGTTTGGACAGAAAAAGAAAAGGAAAAAATCATAAAAAGTCGATCATTGAATTATTAGAAAATAATTTGCAAAGAATTATACAAAAAGAATAAAAGAGAATTGTGAATTATAATGCCATAATTCATAATTTGTATAAAAAACTGAAAAGTCCCAAGTGCCTGAGTGAATTATTGAAGAATAATTCACAAAAGTGACTTGAAAAGATAAAGTGAAAGAAAGGACAAAAAGTTATTGAATAGTCAAAAATAATAAAAGAATGTGTTTGATCAGAAATAAAAGAAAAAAAATTAAATATTTTTAAATGTTAAAAAAATTATTGCAAATAACATTGATTATTTTGTCCTTAGCGATAAACAGGTGATGATATTCTTGTTTAGAATATAATTGGCTAGCCATAGGGACACCTCTGTACCGTAGTGCAAGTTATGGCGACTTGCTTTGCTATGGATAGGATCTTTAATCTCCATGACTTCATTGTTTTCAGTGAAAGTGAAATATTTTTCGAGAAATGGTTCCTTGGGGATCACTTCTCTCTTTGGGACCTTTGGGTCCAGTCTTGAGTATTCTTTTTGAGAATCCTGTTATATTGCACTAGGAGCGCATTGTAATGAATAAATCGGTATTATTTAAATGAATTGAATATAAAAAGGTTATAAACGAAAAATATTTCGTTTGGAAGAAAATGCAAAGTTGAAATAAATATGTAAAATTTTTTGAAAAGTGTGATCAATAAGAAAAAGAAAAAGAAAGATTTTATAAGAATAAAATAATAAATAAACATTAAGTCAATCTTTTATAATGAAAAATGATTTAAAATGTATTTTATTTTACATGAAAAAGATAAATTAAATTAGTTGGTATTTCATGTACCAATTATTATTGTGAAAAGTGACAAGTTGGATAATAATATTAATTTTCTATTTTAAGTTAAAAAGTGATGGCAATGACATTTAGTGAAATTTGATGCTTAAATAATGTATTTCTGAGAGAAAAGTCAAATGAAAAGTAAAACGATAAAAAATATATAATTGTTCAATGAAGAAAAAGTAAAAGACATAAGTCCTAAACAAATATTGAACATAGGTAAATGTATAAAGAAGGAAATAGAGATTTGACTCCAAAATATCCCAAAATAGCGGTATCACTTCGCAATTAAAAGCTTAAAAGCCTTTTAATAGTAATGTATTTATTAGTTAAAAGTTAAAGAAAAATAAAAGAATATATATCAAGAAGTGTAATTAGAATACATATTAGATAATTGAACAATAAATTGAGAAATAAAATAGTATAGATTGATACCATTAAGGACATGAGTACCAATATACATTGCTAAATGAATGATAATTATATCGATGTGGCTAAAAAGATAAGACAAAAGTAAAGGTAAAAATAAAAGTTATAGTCAAGAATAACGTAAAGGTAAAAGTAAATCTGATATCGATTCGTCTAAGAGGATAGTGTAAAGTAAAGTTGAAGGATTAAAAACCAAATAACAATGATTACCAAAATATGATTTAATAATAAAATTAATATTGACCGAAGTAAAAGAAAATGTTTAATGAAATAAGTATAAGAGTAGCATAATCTATGTAATTATGCTTTACTTCGGAAAATTCTTGGATTAGTAGTCACCACTAGGTATATCTAGTGCTCAGCACATAGTGTTTACTGCTTGCAGGTTATAAAGTGTTGCGGGAGCATAGTACACGATGGAGCCAAATCGGAAGAGAAGAATTAGTACTAGACCGAATTGTATTTTGGCATGTATGTACTTAGACCATTAAGGTAAAAGATTGAACTGTATTTTGATTGTATTTATGATTATTGATAGATGAGTGCTGGGTGTAAGTTTTTGGCATGAAGTTATTTTGTATATGTTTTAATTGTTTATAAGATTGTCGAATGATTCGGAAATTTATGTAAAAGTATTTAAAGTGTATCGAACTGTTCGGTGTAAAAAAAACTTATCATTTTCGGCTAAATTTCGCAACGGAAAGGACTGTTCTGAGAAGGGTGTGACAAAGAGTCTACATGGATCCGCAAACATTGGCATGAATCAACTCTGCTAGCTTTGAAGCTCTCATGTTGCTACTCTTTGGAAAAAAAAAGTCTCTATGCTGTTTTCCAACCACGCTACTTTCCCATACAGCATCAATATGCCTTATCATAGGTAATCCATCCACCAAATATTGGTTAGATAATAAGCTCAGACTTTTAAAGTTGAGATGTCAATACCTATGATGCTACAACCAGCTATCGTCTTCCAATGAGGCTGCAAGTGCCTTCTTTTCATCATCGATAACAAGTGGAAACATGTTATTTCTCACCTATGAGCAGAAAATTCTTCTTAGTTTTATCGGTGAAGACAACACATGAAAAATCTTCAAAAAGCAATGAGTAACCTTCTCTCAAAAATTGCCCAACACTCAACAAATTTGAATCTAAATCTAGAACATAAAGAACATCTTTAATGCAGCAACCTTGGCCAGAATTCAGCTTTATCACTCCTTTTCCCTCTGGGTTACGAATCGTTCCATAAGCCGTTTTGATCCATGTTTTAGCTAACCTGTTCAAGCTAATAAAAGCTCCAAATTTGCAGTCATATGACTGTTACTACCACTATCCATATACCACACATATTCTGAATTGCAAACATCAATAGCATAACAGGCAAGAAATAAATTTTCTGTTTCATCTTTATCCTTTTCCTCAACAAAATGTGCTTGCTTTTCATCCTTTTGTTTTAAACGACAAATTTTTTCTATATGACCAATTTTGTGACAATAATAACACTTAAACTTACGATTTTGAGTTTGGCCATCATCATTTGAGTGTTGTTGTCTGTCACGTGATCATCCACCTCCTCTATAACCTCTGCCACCTCTTCTTCCTCGATAAGAGTGACATCCACGATTGTAGTTGCTGCCACTACGATCATGCTCAACTTCATTATCCTTTGAAAATTTTAGTTTGGCCTGAAATGTCTTCTCGGTAGCATTCTCCTAATAGCTTTTATGCCTATCTTTATGGGATTGCAGAGATCCTAAGAGTTCATCAATGGTTAAGACTGTCAAGTCTTTTGACTCTTTTATGGCAGAAACAGTAGACTCATATTTCCTTGTCAGATTGCGCAATAACTTCGCCACAACCTTTTGGTCTGTTATCTACTCACCATACTTCCTCATTTGATTAACTATGACCATAAGGTTGTTGGAGCAGTCATGTATAGATTCTCCTTCCTTCATTTGAAAGTTTTCAAACTGTCTACGAAGTGTTTAAAGCTTGACTGTAAGCACCTTTGTTGTGCCTTGATACTCGTTCTTGAGTGCATCTCATGCTTCTTTTGCTTTTGTTGCTGCTGAAATCTGAGAAGAGAAAATGGCAACATCTACGGCTTGTTGGATGAAGAAAAGAGCTTTGGCATCCTTGTTTTTCTGAAATTTCAAAGTTTCGGCTGCTACACCTTCTTTGCTGTAGCCATTCTCTACCAGCTCCCATAGGTCTTGAGAGATAAATAGAGTCTTTATCGTTGTGCTCCAAACATCATAATTGCTGCCTTGAAAAACTGGAATCGCAGGTTGTGAGATGTTCACTCCATTTGAATTGCTTGCCATTAGAAAAATGGTTCACAGACCTCAACCTTGCTCTGATACCAGATGTTAGAAATAAAAGAATTCAATAAACAGGAAAAACAGAGGAGAAAAGTATACTCAGTAATTGATGAACTGATATCTCAATTTTATTCAGCTGCAAATATCTTAAATACAAATAGAAATGTAATGGAAAATACGCAAATAAAGAAGTAGTCCCACTACCAGCAAAACTCTCCTAAATCAAGATACTTGCTAACAAACCCATAAGACTAGGACTCTTAGCAAACAGATTTTAACTTATTAAAATAACTACTAAATTAAATCAGATTTTTTGCATTAGATTGTAAAAGGGATGTGCAACTCCATGTTTCTGAGTGATATGATTGATGATTTAAACACTGGTGAATTTGTAGAGGACATGTTGGTGGCGTTAGACTCCCGAAAATTGTGCTTGTTTTATATATACCTAAAAAGGAAAGTCCGTGAACTTTTTTTTATTTTATTTTACTATCATTGTTAACATACCGCACGGGGATTTAGGTTCTTAATTAATAAAGTCCTGAAATCCTGATACATAAAATTCACCCCATGGACATATTTCCATGAGTACGTACCAACTTGTACTGTTGAATTTAGTTCGGAAGGGAATCTCAAGTCTGAATTGTATCAAACTAATCCATAATTACTTTCGAACTAAATTGCACCACAAGAACTGAAAGTTTGATATTTTTCAATTTTACTTTAAATAATAGGAGTGAAATAACTCATAGATTACGGGTCAGTTTGGCAAAACTTATAAAAACAGTTTTTTCAATTGATAAAAATTATATTTTAAAAAGTTATATTCCAAAAAATAGATAACTATTTAATAAATAAAATTTAAAATGACTTATAAATTTAAAAACAGTTTATCAACTATTTAGTAAGTAATATAATTAAAAATAACTTTTTATAATAAATGTTTAAATTGTTATTTTGTAAATTTTGTTTATTTGTCTAGACTCAACAATAAATATTTTTTCTATTAATCAAATTATACGGCAGTAGTTATAAATTATTATAATTAACTTTTAATTAATTATAATCTAAAATTTTCTTACTTGAAATAAAAACTAAAAATATAAAATTTTAAATATAGAAAAATAAAGAAAAAAATTGAGAGAAAGAAGAACACGTAAAAAGAATTTACCTCTTCCTTCTTTTTATATATATTAGATATAATTGTAATTATAAAATAAAATAAGAGCTATTTTTCTTTAAAACAAATTTTAAATCAGTTGCCCTTAAAAGTTAAAATTCAGATTTTCTAAAAAATTTTAATTTCTAACTTTTTTCTATTAGAATGTTTTTTTCACTTTAATAAATTTGATTTTTCGATAATTTACCAAACGTATATTTTTATTTTATAATCAGTTTTTTATCAAATAATTAGCTTTTTACTCCTTCAAAAACAATGCACATTTGTTACAAATTTTATTGTACACTCCTCATATAACTTAATTTTATAGATTCTTTATACTTTAATCAATTAATAATTTTATTTATATAACTCAATTAAGGATTATTTAAAGAATTATATTTAATTAAATGATAGATATGACAAACTAAAATAATAATTATTTTTATTTTCACATATTATTAAATTTTCAATCGTTTAAACTAAAATAAGTTAACTATTACAATTATTATTATTGTTACTATTACAATTATTTTTATTATTTGAATGACATTATTTTTACAATTATTGTCATTATTATATATTCAGTAAATTGGAAATTGCGAATATTCTATGCCACATTTGAAGATTTACATGATATGAAGGCTTGCTTTAAGTGAATTCTTTACATTTTTAACTACAACCGGTACAATCATTAATACTGTTGTTGTTCATCGTCGTCGCAATTATTATTTCCATTATTTTGGAAAAGTGTAATTATTGTTATTACTTAAAAGCAAAAAGCATTTGCAAATTCCTACAATTTTAAATTACTTTTTTATTGAATATGAAAGAAACAAAATATATACTGGCAAGGAATTCACTCAAATTACACTTCTATAAATACGTTTTCTGTCACTTAAACAGGAGATAGGAAAATCGACAACATGTGTTAAGTAAGTTCATAAAATCCATTAACAGAGAACTCGATTTCAAAAATAAAAATAAATGGTAATAGCAAGAATTGAAAAAATTCAAAAACTTACCGGTATTTACCTTTTTTAAGTGACATTATTATGATAATTATTATCATTATTGGCATGGGCAAATAATTGCCACATTTGAATATTTACATGAGATAAGAGTCTTCTCGAAATGAGTTCTTTGGCGCTATTTGATTGGATTTAATGTTAAAAAGATAAAAATAACTTTAAAACTGATAAGTCATTTTTAGATAAGTTTCGCTAAATCTTTAAAATGATTTTCATTTATTAAAAGACTTTTTTTATGAAAATGGAACAGACTTATTTAGGAAAAGTCCTTCCGTCTTAGTTTTCTTTTAGAAGACCTTTTAGGAAAATTTCTAGAATTTATCTTTCATCTTAATTATTAGCAAAATAGTCATTATCCATATATATTATATTAGCTTCAAAAATATTCAATTAAAAAAAACACAAAAAAACTCTTTAGAAGTAATAAACTCATTTAAAAAATAGTTTTTAATTATCAAATAAAAATTTGCAGCTTTTATGCATATTCTTTTTCTGCTAAAAGATTAAAATGAAAACCCTGCCAAATGAACCCTTCATCTTTTCAACTACAACTGTTACAATTATGAATATTAGTTGTTTGTTGTTGGTACAATTATTGCTATCATTTGAATGATATTATTGTTACGATTATTATCATTATTATTGCAAATTGAAAGGTGTGTGAATAATATTATTTTGCCATATTTGAACATTAAATGGTATGAGAGGTTTGTTAAAATGAGTTCTTCATATTGTTAACTTGTGATTGCTAATCCTATATCCACCTCCATCTATTGCTCGTGGCTTCTTCGCTGTAAAACTTAGTTTGGATATATCGTTTAGCATGGAAGACTCAATTCATTCCTCCCCTCAATTGGGATTTTTTTAAAAAAAAAAATAGAGCAATTTATTAAAGAATTTAAAAAATAAGGACTACAGTAAATATAATTTTAGGTTTGGATTACTGAAAACCGACAATGTAGGATGCCGGTATCTGACTTGGTGGGTCTCGCACGTTTGACTGATTCGGGTGCTGGAAACCGGCGCTGTTACATGTTGGTATTTGACTTGGTAGGTTATGCTTGTGCCAGGTGAGTGTCCGAAATCGGCAAGGCATAGTGTCGGTTTGAGGCTGGTGAAATGATGTGCTAATTTGGCTCAAAGCTTCCAAATTGGTGTTCCATGGATAATGTGCCAACAAGACAATGCCCCATCACCAATGGTATAATTTTTATGCACCAAAAGTATTTTTTATTAATTTCTATTTGTTATCATTATATGCTTATATTAATTTTTTTTTCTTGTTTTATTATGCAGCTTAGTACTTGCAATGGTTTTTACTGCGATCAATATTACCCTAAGAACCAAAGCCTTCCCAAAATTATTAGAGTTGATACTTTCTATTAATATGTGAAGGTTCAAATTTATACTAATTCGTATTATGGATTCCCTCAAAAAAGAAATAAAAAAATAAAATGAAAATATTTTGGATATTTGATATTTTGTTGTTTCATGAATGTCAATTGCTCCACTTTTGTCTGTTCTAGAACAAATTTGTCTACTTAAAACCCAGCAACAACAACTGCACATTTCAAATTTCAATTCGGATACAGGCGAAAGATACAAAATTCCATTGCTGCTAAAGGCACAGAAATACTTAATAAACATGAATTAATCAATAATTAATCAAAAAAAGCAAACAAAATCATATACGCAGTGACATAGCGGCATAGAAGATGAGATAAACATGTAATGCTACCATATTTGGCAGCATATACGCAACGCAAAATACATACTACAACACACACTGTGTTTTGCCGGTATGTAATAAACACTGCCAATTAATCTCCAGACAAGTAAAACGACAACAAAAATAAAAAATAAAAAAAAAAAGTCCGGTGGCTTATAAATCCATCCCATTTCCGTACAAGATAGGTGGCACCTCCATAATAACACTGAACAGGGAACACTGCTCCATACTACAGCAAAAGTTCGTGTCACCTCGCATGTTACTCCAAGAAGCTCAACAGTCAACACTAACCCATGCTTCTCTTCCTCCATCTATAAATTTGCGACTCCTAAATCCTAATTTCAATGCTCAAAATTAGCCATAATGGCCATCAAATCCAAGCTTCCTTTGTTAATTTTCCTTTCTCTTGGTCTACCTGCATTTGGCTACGAGGTTCCATACACAAAAACTGAGAAAGAAAGATGTGTACAACGTTGCCATGATACTTCAGAGGACTTTTCAGGCTTACTTGCCTGTGCAAACTGATGTCAACGCAAATATGGCGATTACAGAGAGACTATCACCGAATTACCTGAAGATCCTAAGAGTCCTCGATGGAAAATTGAACGCTGCCGGAGCCGCTGTAAGACAGCGGAGACTGATAAAACAAAAATCCAGAAATGTCACTCTAATCAAGTCTTACTTCATTATTTGATTGTCCAAGACTGTGTCTCTCTTTTAAGACATTATTCTAACTTCTGTTAGATGGGTGAGGAAGGAAGCCATCCCTGATGCTTATAAGATTGACAAAGCTTCATTGGCTTATGCTGGTCTTCATTATTGGTGTTCTGCTGCTGATTGTTTTCTTCCTCACTTCGTGGGTTAATGAAATTTACTGCTTTTTTTTTTCTGTAAAAAAAATATATAAATTCTCTTTTAAAACATTAATGACAAAAATTCCTAATTATGTATGTGATATTTATCTTATACAGATTTTTGCATCTGCTCTAGTATCCAAAAACGGGCTAGCCCTATTCGAGTTCAGAGACCTCTCTCTCCACCCTGCCGTCGAAAAAAAAAATAAACTGATGAAAAAATAAAGAAAAAAAAATAGTTCAATACATTTATTTAAATACCAATATTCATATATTAAATCCGAAAGACAAAGCAAATACAGTTACATTAACATTTACAATCCAAAACATTAAGAAAATGATTCGCTTTTATTTGGTGGTGTATGGACACCCCTTATTAATAAAGCTTCAGGATTATACAACATATATAATATGATAAAAAGCTACACGATTATATAATCTCTTTCGGCATTATTTATTTTGTGGGAAAAGCCGGCACTGGAATCAATTCGAGGTCCGTTTCTCTTCTAAGAACAGATCCAAAAGCTTCAGTAACCTCTGGGGTGGCAGCTCCTTCAGGAAGTTTCCAATCAAAATGATACAATAGGTTTGCAAGGACGAGCTCCACACTTGCTACCCCTAATGCCAAGCCTGGACAAAGTCTTTTTCCAGCACCAAATGGAATTAGTTCTGGATTTGCACCCTTATAATCAATTAAACTGTCTTCAAATCTTTCAGGCAAAAACTTTTCAGGATCTTTCCAAACATTGGGATCCCTTTGGACTGCATATACATTGACTACAGTCAGAGTTTTGGCTTTAATATCGTACCCCAGAACTTTTGTATTTTCCCTGCTTTCTCTTGGAACGAAAGGCCCTGCCGGGTGTAATCTCATGGCTTCTTTGATAACCAGCCTCATGAATTTTAGTTCATTAAATTTTGATTCATCAACCTTCCCTGTATCACCAAAAACTCGTCTCACCTCATCCACTGCTTTTTTAAACGTCTCTGGCCTCCTCATCATCTCTACCATTGACCATTCTGTGATTTTTGCTGATGATTCGGTGCCGGCGCCTAACATTTCCTGCAATACACTTGATGATCAGCTGGAGAGTTACTATTTAAAAAGTTCAATTTGAATTATTATATAATAACAAACTGACCATAATGATGGCTTTGATGTTGTCGTTTGTAATAGGGACATCAAAGCTGTTTTTCTCTTGAATACTCAAAAGAACATCTAAAAAATTGTTGGGTTCATCTTGAAAACCTTTGGCGCTGCGGATGGCTTTATTTTTATTAACACCATCTTCAAGAATCTTGTCTACTTCTCGAAAGAAATTCTGGATCCTAGTCTGCTCTCCAGTGAGGCAATCGACGAATTTTAAGGAAGGGAACGCATCGGTAAAGCCGACACCGGCTTCAAGCATTTGATGTATTATACGTAAAGTGTCGTCTTGCACATCTTTATGATGGTCACCAATGGCGACCGTTATGATGATAGAATTTGTTAGAGCAGAAAGGGCCTTAGAAAGATTGATAGGGGAACTGGTTTTGGCCAGGGAATGAAGGTGTCGCACGAAAGTTTCAACCTCTCGTTCCCGGGTAGGTCTAAGAGATTGTACGCGTTTTGCACTAAGTATTTCCAATGTGCATAGCTTTCTCATCTGTCTCCAGTGATCTCCATATGGAGCAAATAAGACGTGATTCTTAAGATCATAAACTGCCATTTTTGAAGCCAGTGCAGGAGATCTGTCAGCGAATATCGTATCCTGAGTTTTGAGGACTTCTCCGGCTGCTTGTGCTGAAGAAATGACGATGGCAGGAATTTCACCAAGTTGAATGCTCATAACAGGTCCATATTTTCTAGCCAAATCCTGGAGGCGGTGATGGGGTAGACCACCCTTTAGCTGGGGAATGTTGCCAATGAAAGGATACTTCCATGGCCCTGGAGGTGGATTTGATTTTTGACTGTTCTTCTTCAATATTTTGAATACCGTGAAAATAAAAAGGAGAAAGCTGAAGAGAAGTGAGAAAGAGGGGATCTGAAACTCCATGTTTCTGTAGGATATGAGTGAGGAGTCAAAGACTGATGAATTTGTAGAAGACATGTTTGTGTGGTTAGACTCCTAAAACTATTCTTATTTATACACCAAATAATCAACAACACTCTACTCCTTCATTAATGTAAAAGTTACAATTATTTCCGCTTTCTTATTTTATTAACATTTCCTGCATAACTATATACCGAAAAAAAAGTCATTTGATTCTTTTTCGAATTAATCATTTATCGTATCTATTATTTATTGATACAATAATAACAAATACAACAATAATAACGTTCTTCCCAATAATAATAATAACGCCCAAATTATAATTCTGTATTTATGCATGTATTTTGTTATTTAACAGATTTTTTTTGAGGAAGTATTATTTAATTTTTTTTTATAATATTGTAAAATTTTGTTTGATATTTTGGTAGAAAATTGAATTATCTAAAATGTTGAATTATCATGTATTGCATTGCATAGAAATGAAATTACACCTCCTAAAAATGAGATAGGAAGGATAAAAAATTTGAAGTTCGGGTTTTATATATAAAGCATGTAGTTTAAAATATTTCAAAGAAAATGTTTCGTACCTTTTAATGGATCTGTTTATCAAAAATTTAAATCAACTAAACTAGTAGAATTTGAGCACCGAATAAATTATTCAAAAAAAGAAATAAAATATTTGTAAATAGTATTGAATTCACCTAAATTTCTAAAATATGAAAAATGTTTATTTCGGTAAAATCACAAGACTTAATTACTGCACTACACGTGATAAAAGTTATTTTTTAAGAAAAAGATTGATTTCATTAACAACAGAAAAGATAAGCGTATAAAGCTGGGGACAAGAAAAAAGTTATATAGCGATGCCAAAATCCAATTAACCGCCTTTTAAACAATTCACGTGATAAAAGTAATATTTAAAATTTTCTAATGAACATACCTAATTTCCTTCTAGAATGCATAATACTAAGAGCTTATTAAAGATACTTTTCTTATCAAAAAATGATACTTTCATGCAACAACTATAGATGACCATTATCAAATTAAAATCTAGAATTATTTTTTACTTTATAACTTTTTATTGCTGTAGTTACATTTTAACAATAATTATTATTAATGTTGCTGTTATTATTGCTACTATTATTGTGATAATACAATTATTATTGTTATTATTATTGGACTATATTGTTGGTAATTAATACAATAATTATTTGACCTTTCTTATTTCATTACCATTATATGGCCGGATAAAATATTTGCAAGGCGTGAGTAACATTTGAACATTTACATGTTATGAGAGCATCATTAAATTGAGTTCATCATATTCTCAACTTATTATGATTTCTAACCCTATCTTCTCCTCTCCGTCTACTGCCCACAGCTCCTTCTCTGTAAAATTTAATTCTAAAAGTATTTAGCATGCATGGAAGACATAATTAATTCGTTTCTCTCCTCAATTACAATAATCGACCTAACCCATATCTGTAATTAATTAATGGATTCCCTCCTCCTTCCAAAACCACCAATGTCTTCCTGTGATCCTCCAACCAAAACTCACAATCATATATTCTAACTAATATTAATTCATGAATGTGATGTGATGTTATCCAACAGATTAATTTAAAAGAAAACAAGTTGTTTTTATTAGACTATATCCCGACAAGCCACGGGATATTCCATCGCGGTATCTTTTTAACATTTTCAAACAATTTAGCGACGGAAAAATATTCAGTAAAAAAATTGATAAAAATCAGAAAATTCATTAAGAAAATAGCAACGGATTTAGCGACGCAGAGAACCGTCGTAAATGATAAAATGACTAAAACTAATATAACAAGTTATGAATCCATGCTCACGTTTAATTATCGATATATGTAAATGTATATTTTGAACACGAATCAAATATATAAATATTAAAACAAATTAGGAACAAATTAAAACATTTATTACTGATAAAGCTCAAAATGACTTTATTTTGTAAAGTAAGGAGGTACCAACCGTGGGATTAGGGAATTCCTCCCAAGCAGTTGAAATTATTATAAGAAGGAGCCGATTGGTTCAATGGATCAAGCCTGCAAGAGAAAAGGAGGGCCCGGTGGGAACCGGGCCTTAGCACTGTGAATCTTAAGTCAGTGACCTTTTAAATAAAGGATGCTTGGAGAAGAAGTTTTAGATATTCAGTACCTGGTGTCATTGTGCTTTTGGCTATTTATAGGAGAGCTTCAGAGGGGCACTTGAGTGCCTTGGAGGGATATAGCTGGCAATCTGAGTAGGTGAGCGGCGATGTGACAGGGAGAGGATGGAAAGCATGGGCGCTTGCTTGTGTTAGTGGGCTTATGGGACGAGCTGTCCCATCAGTCCGGTCGGTCGTCGCGACTTCCAATGCTACTTTCCGATCTATATGTCATATCTCTGAGCCGCTTTAAGTGTCGTCCGGGCCGGTCCGACCGAGCCTTAGAGAATGTTTTTTAGGTAGTTATCACTTGTCCCCCTCCAACGGATCCGATCAAGAGATTACCCGAATCTTGACGGAATTTTCAAGCGAACTTTTCAAATTTGCGCCTTGTGCCTTTTGGGACTACCGTTGTGCATTCATTGCGGATGTGCATTCTAGAGGCGCCGCTTCGTATTCTATAACTGCCATTAGTAAGTTAAATACACGTGGCGATCATTCAAGGGACAGTTATCGGAGCTTTCTAGAATTGCTTCGCTTATAAATAGGCGCCCTTGTGGCGGTTTTCTTTTTCCTGTTTCTGGAATTCTTGGCAAAGCACTGTCGAATTTTCTGCACAAATTCTATCATTTCAGTAACCTAAACTTTGCTCTTTCAGCATTTTTGGAGATTTTACATGAGTATTCAGGTGAGCAGCCAATGCTTGATTGATTTTTGGTGTTTTTTCTCTTCTTTCTTCTTTCTTTCCTTCTTTTTTTTTTTGAAACTGAAACGACATATCCAATTTTTCCCTCCCCAAAGAAGTGATTTTGAATGACCACTAACCCATAAATAAGAGTCTTCATTCAGCCTTTATGAGATTATAATATTTCGTGCCAGTAGGAGGGATGCTGATCAAGATTTATCTTTGTTGAACAATCTTCCTGTGAGAACCTTTGTGATGGTTTCTGTTTTCGGCTGTAAGAATGATGGGCGGTCCATTGATGCTTTTGGGGTTGTCTCTGCCAGAAATAACTTATAATTAATTTACGAATGCTATATTTTACGAGTTTATGAGAAAGAGAGACTTGAGAAATTGAGCGGCCGATTGGCCTGATGATCCGAATCGCTCTACTTATTGTTGATGTGAAGTAGGATCATTGTAGTAGAAGTATAGGAGGAGCATGTATGTGAATCTCACTACTTATGCATAGAATCATAAATTTTGACTTTTTAAAACACACTAACTGGAGAGATACTTATCTTCTGTTTCCATGATGCAGTTGCAATAGTGATGGCGAAAGGGGATGACATTGCTAAATAGTTGGCCGATCGGGCCAAGGCAGTGATCGAAGTCGATCGAGCTGCAAAAGAAGAAAGAAAGAACAAAAGGAGGAGGCTTGCATCCTCTTTGAAAGCTCAAGCTTCTGCTCCTGTTGTTAATGCTATCGTGGTCGTGCCTGGTAATAGTGTAGCAATTGCTGATTGCCCTTCTCAAGTTCTTCCAGGACCGTCTTCCGACCAGCCGTTACCTGGGGGTCATTCCTTATCGCATTCGACTCTCGGGAACGAGCCTGACCCAGACAGGGAGCGAATAGCTCAAGAACAGGGGAAATCAATTCAGTCAGATACAGTTGTCGTGGGCAAAGATATCCAGGGAGCCCTGCAGGAAGTGGCTAGGAGGAAGGTTGATGAACTGATAGCCGCAGTAGATGCAAGAGTTGCTGCGAAAAGCAAAGGAGGCATGCCAAATGTGATTGCGAGGATTGCTGAGGACCAGGCTTCCTCGCTAGGAGAAGTTTTAAAGAGCCGGTTTGGTCCTGACTGGTCTATCGACAATAAAGCCGTATCAAGCTATTTGTGCCGTGGCATGCTTCAAGATGATGATTTCCGGACAATGGGAAATCCTGACATATTATCTTGGGAGTGCGGCCTCTTTCAGCAACAAAGCTTGGGGGTATTTTTCCATATCTTTGCTTTTATTAATTTTTCTCCATCCGACTGTTACCTTTTAGACCGATCGGACCTTCTACCGTCGTTTCTTTTATCTTTCAGTTAATAAAAAGGGGGTTGCGCCTGCATGGCATGGCCAACCTCTGCAAAACGAAGCTCAAAGACTCCGAGCGGGCAAGGAGGGAGGCAGAGGATAAGTGTGAAGCTATGAGGAAAAAGTCCTCTAGCATTTGGTCGGAGTTTGAAAAGCTGAAGGAGACTACTCATTTTTCGCAGGACGTGCGAGCTCGGCAAAGAGAGGTGGATTATCTCAAGGGGGACGTGGCTCATCTAACTGCCAAGAATGCTCTAATGCAGAAGTTCGAAGAGGAGGCAACCAGGCAGAGGGAGGAGTGTAAACGTCTCTCTTCTGATTATTCAAAGATTAGAGAAGAGCATGAACGTCTGCTGGCCGAGCATGAATCGTTGAAAACCCTACTGGCTGAAAAGGAGGCAGGGTGGGATAAAAAGCTGGAGGACGATCTTGCTGTCCAAAAGGAAGAGCTGATGGAGCAGCTGGGAGAAGCGCAAGGGCGACTATTGACTCGGTTGATTTATGCAGCTGAGCAACGCTTTCCTGAAGCTGACCTTAGCTGGATGGAAGATCCGGAAGTCTTGCCTGACCCCCATTTTGGCTATAGTGAGGATGATAACCCTCAAGATCCTGAGTCGCTACCAGCTGCTCCATCAGAAGCGACACAGCCTAGTGCGATTGTTCTGGCACCATCAAACCCTAGCCCTGCGAATGTTTCGGAATCTTCGCAGCCTGCGGCCGACCTGGATGTTTCTCCCATCATTATGGAGATTGTAGATATAGATGCTTGATCTTTCTCTCTCTTTTCTTTTTTTATGATTGTATTTTGGTAAGGACGATCTTCATATTTGTGACATTTAATTAGTCAGGGCATTTTCCTTATATGACCTTTACATCATGGCTTCAACTTATGTATAATCTGTCATGAAAATTGTTAGCAGAGAATAACGTTTACTAATGGAGATTTTAAGTATGGAGGTCACGAAAAATTCAAACGAGGAGATTACTTCCTGAATGCATGCAAGCGGCACCATTTACCATGGTTTTTTATCCGGTCGGAGAAAGCTTGTTTGACAAGCGCAAATCATCGCTCAGGATTATTATACCAAACGAGACAGATGATTTCAAATATCATACTAGTCGCTGGGCTGCCAAAGATGTTGCTCATGGCGAACGATCATTTCGATAGCAATAATTGGGGATAAAACTTCCCTGATCGGTCACTATAGAGGCCATCGTTGGTTTAGTATGCCCAAACGTTTTCCGTGTATTATCTTCGTGTCGTAATCTATAAAAAAGATCATCAATAAAGGATAACAATTATTAATCACTTAAGATTTTAGGGATCCAGTCGTGAAGAATACGTAAAGGAGTATACTTCCTGAATGCAAGCATACTTTCCAATTATTTAAGGGTCATAACTTTATTTGATCCGATCGGATCAAATCTGTCAATCGAGCATAAATTATTGCTCAAATTCATTGTGTCGAACGCAATAAATAATTTTGTTGATTTTCAACTGCCATACTATGCTCTTCGTGAGTTGGAGATAACAACGGCTCTCAACGTAAGCACCAAATGATCGATAAAGCTCAAAATGGCTTTATTTTGTAAAGTGAGGAGGTACCAACCGTGGAATTAGGGAATTCCTCCCAAGCAGTTGAAGTTATTATAAGAAGGAGTTGATTGGTTCAATGGATCAAGCCTGCAAGAGAAAAGGAGGGCCCGGTCGAAACCGAACCTTAGCACTCCAAAGCTTAAGTCAGTGACCTTTTAAATAAAGGATGCTTGGAGAATAAGTTTCAGATATTCAATACCTGGTGTCATTGTGCTTTTTGCTATTTATAGGAGAGCTTCGGAGGGGCATTTGAGTGCCTTGGGGGGATATAGCTGGCAATCTGAGTAGGTGAGCGGCGATGTGACAGGGAGGGGATGGAAAGTACGGGCGCTTGCTTGTGTCAGTGGGCTGATGGGACAAGCTATCCCATCAGTCCGGTCGATTATCGCGACTTCCAATGTTACTTTCCGATCTATATGTCATATCTCTGAGCCGCTTTAAGTATCGTCCGGACCGGGCCGACCGGACCTTAGAGAATGTTTTTTAGGTAGTTATCAATTACCATATATTATTTCAATATAATATTTATTTATACTCATAGCTTATCCGGAGAAACAGAGGAATTTACTTTTACTAATGTGTGCAATTTTCCATTTTACTAAAATAGTGATTTTGGATGGGGAAAGCCATTATGGACAGGATTAGCTCCTGATGTCGGCAAAAATCTACATTCTTTTCTTCTTCTTTCTTTTTCTTTTTCTTTTTTCTTTTTATTTTATTTTTTTGTATGAAAACTAAAGGGAGGGGCATAAAGGCTTGGATTACTTTGAAAGAGGAACACAGGGCTAAGCTTGAATGTGACGGTCCGCTTCTCGCACATCTTTCGTCTTCTTCTCTAGATGAAAATATACATAAAAAAATAAATAAATTACCTTGCTTACTTTTACAATTCACGTTGGAAAGTCAGTTTATGTCCAAATTACTGACGAATAAATTTCACCTCAAGTAGAGGCTGTATGGCCTGAAGATGCAGGAAGGGTCAGATCTGGCTCAGCACGTGAATATCTTCAATCAAATAATCACGGATCTAGCAAGGCTGGATGTAAAAATTAGGGATGAAGATAGAGCAATGATTTTGTTATGTTCGTTGCCTCTTTCTTATGAACATCTGATGATGACTCTTACATATGGAAAAGAAACTATTAAAGTTGAAGAGATAACTGCAACATTGTTGGCTCACAACCAACGAAAGCAGAATGCAGAGGAAAGCTCTCAAGATAATAGTTTGTATGTAAAGAGTAATTAGGACCATGGAAGGAAGATAGACAATAAAGGTTCTGGAAAACGGAATTTCAGATCCAAGTGAAAAGGCAAGAAGACGGTTCGTTGCTATAAGTGCAAGGAGCAGAGACATATGAAGAAGGATTGTCCAAAGCTGCAACAGCAGACCGATGAGAGGTCGGTGAATGTGGCGCAGAGTGAAGGATCGAACAGCAGTGATGGAGATATGCTTTCGGTATCAACAACTCAGTTGATGGATACGTGGATTCTTGATTCTAGATGCTCATATCACATAACACCGAACAGGGAGTGGTTTGCATCATACCGGTTGGTCAACTTTGAATCGATCTATCTAGGTGATGATAGATGTTGCAACATTGCAGGAATCGGTGAAGTCAGAGTGAGAGTGTATGATGGGACCATTCAGACACTATGTGAGGTGCAGCACATACCAGATCTGAAGAAAAATCTAATTTTCTTAAACTGAGTTGTTGATACCGAAAGCATATCTCCATCACTGCTGTCCGATCCTTCACTCTGCACCACATTCACCAACCTCTCATCGATCTACTGTTGCAGATTTAGACAGTCCTTCTTTATATGTCCCTGCTCCTTGTACTTATAGCAACGAACCGTCTTCTTGCCTTTTGACTTAGATCTGGAATTCCATTTTCTAGAACCTTCTTTGTCTATCTTCCTTCCACGATCCTGATTACTCTTTACATACAAACTATCACCTTTAGATCTTTTCCCTACATTCTACTTCCATTGGTTGTGAGCCAACAATGCTGCAGTTATCTCTTTAACTTTAATAGTTTCTTTCCCATATATAAGAGTTGTCACCAGATGTTCATAAGAAGGAGGCAACGAACATAACAAAATCATTAATCTATCTTCATCCTCAATTTTCACATCCAGCCTTGCTAGATCCGTGATTGTTTAATTGAAGATATGCTTATTGTCACAGTTACAATAATAGATAATTATTTTATGATATATACAATAAGAAATGATTGTTGTTAAATTATTGTTACAATTATTATAATAATTATTGTCAAAATTATATATTGCAATTATTATTTCTATTACAACAACAACAACAAAAATAGTATTAATAATGGTGATAATAGCATCGAGATTCCAAAAAATAAATTGCTAATTATTATTTGTATAGACAAATAAGATTAATTGGAGTGGAAGACTGTAATTCCATAATGTGCATACATGTCGCCTATTGAGAGTATGTTTCAAAAAAATTATTGAGATAGAGAATTGTAATTCTTTATAAGTGCATATATTGTTTGTTTAATAGATTTTTAGAAAAACACATCTTCGTGTGCTGATGAATTTTAATTTTTTTCTCCATTAAATTGTTAATTATAATTTTGAAAGTTAACATTAAATTCATTTATTTTTCGGATCACTCACATCAAATTCAATTTAAACGGAGTTTACGAAGTTAAAATGATTAGTATGTCAATTAATTTTACATGAGATTAATTTAAAATAATTAAAGGATTAAATAAAATTTTTAAAAAAATTTTTAAAAAATAACTTATAACCTTTTGCGTGTTTGAAATAATTGTATATTTCTTCAATTTTTTATATTTTAATGAGTTATAGCAATTATTTTAAGCTGATCTCATATAAAATTAACAAATCGAGCATTTTAATTCGACCAATTCTGTTTAAATTAGAATCAATATGAATAATATGAAAATATAAAAATTGAATGTTTACTTTTTAAAATATAAAAATCTAATATAGAAAATATTAAAGTTTAAAAAATTCAGAATGCATTTTCCTAATTTTTTAAATTGAAGTTTTACTTATCTTTTATGATAATATTGCAAAATTTATTAGATTTTTTTTTTCTAAAAAAGTGAATTATCTAATATATGAATCGTCTAGTTTTGTACCGTTTAAATTCAAAATAATATAAAATAGTGCAGACCCTTGCAATCTTCACATAGATTTTGCCTAAAAATGGTTTTCTCTTTTTACTTTTATTTTCACTAAAAAGCAAAAAAAAGCCATGCCTAAAATAATCATTGTAATAATCATTGTCCAAAAGTTTCAAAACCCATGTTACCATATTTGGAATAATGGTATGGCAGTTTGAAAGTTGCCAATTATTTTTTTTTTTTTATCTTTTTTGAATCACAAGCTGCCACTTCTATGTATCTTTCCCATTAAAGGTTGCAGCTATATATATACATACACACACATACACGCACTCAGGCAACATAGCTTAATAGTTAATATGGTTAGAAACTTTTTTTTTTTATACAATACGGTTAGAAATTTGTAATTACATTTTAAAAATAGCAATTACTATTTTTAAAATTATAATTATTACTGCTGCTACATAAATTATCATTGTTATTATTGTTCTTTTTACAGTCATTATTATTGTCACAGTTATAATAATAAATAATTTATTTTTTGATATGTACAATAATAAATAATTATTCTTACAATTATTATTTTTATTAGATTACGATAATACTTATTGTCAGAATTGTATATTGCAATTATTATTTCTATTACAGCATCAAAAAAAAAATAGTATCAGTAATGGTGATAATAATTTCACCACCTGATACGATCCGAATAACTCTCATAAGTCATAACTCTATCCCAATGCAAATTCCAGATCGATATGTTTGGATTGTTCGGATGGGGTTTTGCATAATCCTACTTAAACAATTATTTTCTCCTTTTATTTTTATTTTTCCTAAAAAGCAAAAAAGCCAAGTGTAACATAATCATTGTTCAAAATTAGCAAATCTTCTTTTCAAAATTAATGTTGTGACGCCTAACTGGAACTTAATTATGCATTTTATATATACTCTTCATTCTTTTTTTATTTGTCACTTTTGAATAAAATTTAAATTCTATTTATTTATTACTTTTAGACATTCAATATAATTTAATTTTTTTTTCAATTTATTTTTCTTTTTTAATAAAATTAGAACCAATCATATTTGTTAATTTAATTTTAATTATGTAATTTAATATTAAATTTAATTTTAATTATTATTTTTTAATTTTAGTAAAAACAACAAAAATGACTGATAAAAAAACGGAGGGAATAACTCAAAAGAAAAGAAAAAGTTACTTTGCACCAGAAATTTGATTAATACATTTTAGGCTTACCTTTTTAAACTTTTGGCTATCTTTTTAAACTTTTGGCTATCTTTTTACAAATATAATAGCAAGTGAGCTTATCATTAAAGAAGAATCAAGTGAATTTTAGATAAAATACACTATAAGTTTGCATTAAACTATTTTAATGTTTCAATAAGCAAGTCTTTGATTTTTTTTTTTTCGCATATGATGTCTATCAATGAAACTTTTTTCCCGATATTAATCATTAAAAATTAAGGGGGCCGTGCGGAAACTTTCATATAATAATCTATATCTTTTTTTCACTCTCAGCATAAATTCATAAATTCATTGTGAGATATAAAAATAAAATAAAATAAAAATTTAGCTACGGATACAAATCCGTAGCTAAAGTGCTATTTTATGGCTGGTTCCTACATTAAAAGATTCATTGAAAAAGGAGCTAATAGCTGAGATCCGGGATGTCCATGCGAATCCAAATCACCTACTGAATGTTGGTTCTAATGCTGATCATGAAGCATATGCTTCTAGCCACAAACAGGTTGACTTGATTCAGCCTTCTAACTTCTAAGCATTTTGATGGCCAAAATTTTCATAAGCTACTGAATTTTATGTTGTTAGATTTATGTTACTCGAATCCTATTTAATATTATTATGGATATATTTATTGGATATGTTAAATTTATGATACTTGAATACTCTCTCTATATATAAAGATATATACATATATAATATTATTATGAATATATTTATTGGATGTTGATATTGTTATTATAAATATATTGGATATTACATATTGATTTGATGTATACACTAGAAACATGAATTTTGTATATACAGAAAATGGAAAATCAAAAAAATTCTGCACATTTTTTTAAATAGTACAGAATAGCTATAAAAACCATTTCCGTAGCTAAAAGCAATACTATCAATAAAATTGAATAAAGCAATAATTATTATAAACGGCGATAGAATTTAGCCACGTAATTTCTGTAGCTACAATATTCATATACTTGTACAAAAAAGGTTATCATTAAATTCAACTACGGATATGTCCCTCGCTAATAGTTAGCTACTCCGATAATTTGAGATTAATTTCATTTATAATTACTGGACTTATGCCTAATTATTTAAAAATAACTAACTTATTTTTCATTACTTAAATATCATTGAACTTATTATATTTTTGTAGAAAAAATCATTTTAATCAATTTTCGGCGATTACTATTGCCGGAATATTGACGTGACACGTCACTTCATATGCCTAGACACACGTGTCATGACACGTCAGTAACTACGTTACCAGAAGAGGCCACGTTTGTTCAGAAATATAATGTGGTGTGCTGACATATCGTATAATATGGCATTTTTCGGTGATGTGACTGTTTACGTGTCATGCCACGTGTGTTTAAGCATATAGCGTGACATGTCATGTCAGCATTTCAATAAAAATTATCGCCGAAAACCTGTTAAAATAACTTTTTTACAAAAATATGATAAGTTCAGTTACATTTAAATTATAAAAAATAAATCAGTTACTTTTAGGCGATTAGGCGTAAGTTCAATGATTATGTGTGAAATTAACTCGATAATTTGCTATGACTATTTCCGTCGCAATTTTTGTTTTACAAAACTAATTTAGTAGTATAGCTAAGTATTACTTTTTATATTAGCTATACATACTTACGAAGTTTTTATATAAACTAATTTTACCCATAGCTAACATTAGATACGGACATAAAATTTACCCATAGCTAACATTAGCTACGAACAGAAATCCGAAGCAAAAGCGCTTGCTACATCATAATTAGCAACGGAAATGTTTTCATAGCAATCCGCAGCTATTTTCATTTAGCTACAGAATTTACGATTTTAGCTATGGAGTAATTCTTAGCGAAACTTTATTTTTTTAGTGGAATTCACGATATATTTATCTCATATATAAATTCAACATACAGGAACAAAAAATAGAAATAAAAATAAAAACAAAATATAAAATAATCTGTTGCATAATCTATAAGTGAGAAAATTATTAATTCAAAGATTCACATTATACTTATTGCTTGAGGCATTAATCATTATTGTGCATGCATGCTGCACATTTGTATCTTCCCAGGCTGTGCATCTTTGCTGCAGCAAGAAAACAATTCTTAAATTCGTCCTGAGATAGTTAAAAAAAAAATGATTTGCAGAGCAAAGTGAGTCCAAAAAAAAGCATTAATTTAGAAATTATCTAAAAAATTATTTGTATTTGCATCATAACAAATGCAAATTTTATTGTGTTGGGTTAAATTCTATTAAAAAAATTATACAAAGAATAAATTTAGAATTGGAATAACTGCTAACCCAAAAGGCCACTAGGATCAAATATCATATAGATGGAAATTTTTGGATTAAATCTGGTCTATGATCAAATCAATGATGAAGTGCATCGATTATTCTACTTATTTTTCTCAATTATTTATTAATTGAACCCATAAAATTTGCATGATGTCTATCTAAGTAAGACTTACTCTATATTATTTCTCTCATATTTCTTTTTGAAACTTTATTTCTCTCATGTTAACGCTTGCTTTTTTTCTTCTTTTTTTTCTTTTTTCTCTCTAAAGGATACATGCTTATTTCACCCGTGTTAGCGTTTACGTATTTGATAATACACAAAATTTTAGGTTGGTAGTTCCCATAAAATTTAAATTTATCCGAACGAGAAGAACTAAATATCTTTTTTTTATTGCTTTTTTATTATTTGTTTCATCAATTGCGTGATAGATATATAATTTTATAATTTATTAAATAGATATATATTATTTACTCCATTTTTTTATGTGTCTTTTATAGTAAAATTTAAATTTTATTTATATGTTACTTTTAGATTTTCAATATAATTTTATTTAATTTTTTTTAATAAAATTAAAAGTAATTATATTTGATAATTTAGTTTTAATGATATAATTTAACACTAAATTTACATTTATTTGTTATTTTTTAATTTAAATTAAAATAAAAAAAATTACAGATAAAAAAGATGAAAAAAAAAATAAAAACAAGGGATTTTAGCTCTTCTCCTGTCAATGTCATGTTCGGTTGTTCCATAGTCTTCGAAATGATGCTTTGAATTTGTCAACGACACATTAGTTATGCGAGTAATTGCAACTGATAACCTGCCCTCTATTACGATGCGAATCCCGGTAAATATAACCTCCATTTTTTTTATTAGGGGAATTGCTTAACAATCAACTATTTTCTAACCGACAAGTACAGCCACAAGTTTTTTTGTTTCCGATCTGCCCATTTCAAAGTTGCGATTTTTTTATTTTTATTTTTCTGAATCACAAGATGCCACTTCTATATATATTTCTCGTTAAAGGTTGCAGCTAGCTTGCCAAGAAACGTTCAATTTTCTTTCCTGATAATTGCGAAAACATGGAAGTAGAGTTCATCTCCAAACAACTAATAAAGCCTTCCTCACCTACACCTCATCACCTTCGCCATTACCCACTTTCCCTCCTCGATCAAATCCAAGCTCCAGTTTTTCTTCCTGTTATTCTCTTCTACCCTAAAAATTCCAACATAAACAGCTTAGAAATATGCAACATCTTGAAAGATTCCTTACCCCGAGCCTTAACCATATTTTACCCAGTTGCAGGACGTATTAAGAACAACTCTTACGTCGACTGCAATGATGAAGGTTTTCTATTTGTAGAAGCCAAAGCTAACCATCAGCTTTCTGATATTCTTCGAGATAAGAATCCTTATAAGAACAAAAATTTCAGTCCTGTTAAACTTGAAGATGCAAGTGATTTAGCAGGTTTTTGCCAAATTACCTTCTTTAATTGTGGTGGATTAGTCATTTCATACTCTATAAGCCATAAGATCGGGGATGCCTTATCAGAGTTTAAATTCGGAAAAACCTTGGCTGCCATTGCTAGGGGAGAAACTGATATCAAAGTTCCTCCTTTTGGATGGGCCACTCTCTTTCCACCCGCAAATGTATTTGTGTATGAGCCAGCAAAGAGATTGATTTTGAAAGAAAAGATCGTGACAAAAATATTTGTGTTCAGTGCTTCTTCCTTAGAAGTTCTTAAAGCTAAATATAGTGTGAATGGAGAAAAGCCATCGCGTGTAGTTGCTTTGTCTGCTTTTATATGGAGTCGGTTCATGGCCACTACTCAGGGCGAAGATGCTAAGAATAAGAAGTATCCAGTGATTCAAGGGGCGGACTTAAGATCAAGGATGGAACCGCCGTTGTCAATGGACTGTTTTGGGAATCTTGTATGGTTGGCTATGGCAGAAGCTGATATGGAAGCTGCCGATGATGAGTCTTACGGGATCGTGGATAGAATGAAAAATTCCATACGAAATATAAATGCAGACTTTGTAAGGAAACTCCAAAACAGTGCTGAACACTTGAATTTGCTGGAGAAATTTGCGGATGACTTATATGGTGAAAAAGTGGAGTTTACTTTTACTAATTTGTGCAGTTTTCCACTTTACGAGCTTGATTTTGGATGGGGAAAACCTTTATGGACAGGATTAGCTCCTGATGTGGGCAAAAATCTAGCTTTTTTTATGAAAACTAAAGAAGGGAATGGTATAGAGGCGTGGATTACTTTGAAAGAGGAACACATGGCTAAGTTGGAACGTGACGATCAGCTTCTTGCACATCTTTCGTTTTCTTCTCCACGTGAGATTCCATTGCATGCTCCATCACGGCTGTGACCAAAACCAATCTAATCTCATCATTTCAGTTTTTTTTTTCTTTACCTGAATTTTTAAGTGCATTGTATGTTTTTGTTTCTTTATCCTACTTCTGTTTATGTGTTTGTTAATAATATAATCTTTTTTTTTTCCTATCAGCATGAATTTATTATGATATAGATAACAAAATAATAAATAAATTACTTGCTAATTTTTACAATTCTATCTCCTTATATTCATTTAAGCTTCATGTTTTTCACATAAATTAAAAATTGATACATATTTTCATATATACTAAAATTACTAAAAAGCATTTTTACAAACAATTTTACTTTTAAAGTTTTAAAATTAAAACAAATCACTTCTTATTCGGACAAATATTTAAATTTGACTATTTTTCATCTATTAAGCCTTTCTGTTGATATTGTATTGTATATGTAACAAATAAACATTATTATATTGAATTCAAGTGACTTTTGTATGAAATTTTAAAAAGAGATAAAATTTCTAAATTAACCATTATTTCATATCCCATGTAACCTTCAAATCAAACTCTTATAAACATTCATTTTTTTAACAATTTTACAATTATAACTTCCTTTAATTGATTTTATATTCAACTTTTCTTATGCTACTTTTTCACTCATTCAAATTGAAATTGCTCTGATTTGACTATTACCCTCACCCAACAGAAAATTAAATTTGATCAATATTTATCTATCAATATGCATACCGGTACTGAATGGTATTCACAAGCTATAATTGCAATTTTTCCTATTAATAATTTCTTGTTTGTATTTTATTTTAAGATTAAAAGAGATGTGAAATAGATGGTAACTTAAAATCTTTAGCACTTTTTTATTTGTCAAATGGGAGTTACTTGAATCAATTGACATGATGACATGTATCTATTGTGCACGCAATACAATATCAATTGCACGGCGATTGACAAAAAAAAATGATAAAATTTAAATATTTGCCTAATAAGCAAAGACTGATTTGCTCCAATTTTTTAATTTAAGAGGCAAAATGGCTATTTTAAGCAACATTTAGGGGTAAATTTGCTTTTTTATTAATTCTAGCAAGTCAAAACATGTCAACAAATCTATGGACATGATTTGATCAAGAATAACAGACCGTTTAATGAGGTAAAATTCCACAATTTTTTATATTTTAAAGGTAACATATACAAAAATTTAAAACAAATTTACACATTCACTTTAATCAAATTTCCTAATTAAAAAATCTTGCGTGATCTCCAAAGAAATATTTAATAAAATTAATATGCCTTCATTTTTAACATATAAATGAGAATTCGGATTTCCTAGCATATATAAGAATTCCACAATTATGAAATCTCATTTCGATAAAAACTTGAAAAACATAGAATAAATAATACCACATTATAAACTATTTATTTATATTCGTAAACGCTGGAAAAATTTTAAGGGTAAGATATAGTAATCCATGTAACTTTTTTTCAATAATTATATTCTTTGCTTATGATGGAGTTGAACTATGATGAATTGACAAGTGAGCAAGGCAGTCCAATTTCATATTAATTACCTTTATACAGTCCAAGCTAGACACCTTATCGTATGAGGCGGATCTTATTCATTGGACTCTGTTTAATTTCTATATTACACCTGAATGCAAAAGAGGAAATAAACAAATGAATACATTTTGAATTGATGGTCCGTCCCGTACTACTAGGCAAATCTTGAAGGAAATATTTTTGAAGATCGCCCAAATTTTATTTGATTCCCGATGGAGTGATGGGTGGAGCAGGAGCTCGTGCATGTGAGCAGTATTTGAGTACATAATAAATGTATGATACCTATACTGATCATAAAATGAAAATTAAAAATTAAAAAGATTATCTCCAAACAATCAATCAACCCATCCTCTCCTACACCCCATCATATTACGTATATTCGTAATTGAATAGATTAATGTTTTTGCCGTTTATTCTGGATCTGAACATCACTGTGTATCATTAATAATTGCGATGTATACACTAACAGCTGTAAGTATTCTGTTTTTGCTCTTTATATATTGAACACTAGCTGGATGCATACTCTAACAGCCGTACGCATTTCGTTTTTACTCTTTATATACTATTAAACACTAGCTGGATACCCGGAATATGTATTGTAAAATTTGATGAAGCACTAACTTTCTAATATTGATTAAAAACACAACATATAATTTTTTAAACTTCTCACAAATATATATATATATAATGAGTATTTTTAAGAAATATAATATTTGAAACCAATGTTTTGAAACTTAGTTTGACCTAACCGGTTGGACCACTATTCGGTAAGAATCCTATTCACTAAAGTACTTCAAACAACAAATCTTTTGACTAATTACTCAAAGAATCCTATTCACTAAAGTAATTCAAGCAACAAAATGAAGGCATCTCTAGCCATGCAAGAGACAAGAACCTATAAATTGATTCTTCATGTCTCTACTCTCAAGCCAGACAGAAAATATTGCTGGAGCTCTCTACTATATATATATAAATAAATATATTAATGTTCCTAGCATGGTTATTAAAACCGGACCGGGCGGTCGAACCGGTTTAACCGCGAACCATTGGCTGGTCCGGTTGGTTCAATGGATGAAAACCGGATTTGATAAAAACCGGAAAATACTGTTTCAAACCGCCAAAAACCGGTTGAACCGGAAAAAACCGGATTAAATGATAAAAACCGATTTGATTTTAGAAAAACCAACTTTTTGTCCAAAATATTTATACAATATTATTTTTTCTGGAAAAGAATAAAATAAAATTATAAATACAAAATAATTAAAATTCAAACAATTTAATGAATTTTTTATAAATAAAATAAAATTTTATAATTTATATTTGAAGAATTTCTTTAAAAATTTACAATTTTTTACTATATTTATCTTAAATTTTTATTATAAATGTTGAATGACTTGAAAATATAGTCCTATTGTTAATGTTTGATGATAAATATATTTTTCTAAACTATTTTTAATTTTTTATATAGTGATATTTTCATAATATTTATATAAAACTTAAAAAATAATATATTTTTTAAAAAATAAAAAAAACCCGGTTGAACCTCAAAGAACCGGTCGAACCACGAATCCTTAAACTCTCCGGTTCGTTATCCGGTCCGGTTTTAATAACATTGGTTCCTTGTGATACATCTTCAAGAATATTTTCATTACATATGAAATATTAATGTTGTTCACATTAATACATGCAATAGCATCAACATTTTGGACGCCATTTCAAAAGCAAAGATACAACAACTAAAAAAAAAGCTAATTCATAAGAAACGAAGCCAAGTGTTTGATCATAATTTTAGACTTCTCACTATAAGGATTAGCTATATGAAAAGCATGATCTTCTTCTTCTACCTCAAACAACTCAATTTTACCTTTCCAACCACTTTCTTTTACCAAATTATAGTACCAAACACCTCTTTCTCTCAACACATCTTTACCAGCAACACAAACAAGCAATTTAGAGCATCCAAGCCTAGCCAAACTAGGTGCTGAAGGACCTGTGGGATTTATTAATGGATTATCAATCCCATAAGGGGCACATGGGTAAACAAAGTTCCAAACTGAACTGAAAAAGTGTTCATCATCATTTTCAATTGTCTCATTTCCAATCGGTTTTGATCCCCAGAAATATGGATGTGCCCCGAAAGCACCCAATATTTTAACATTACCCTGTAAATTCTCTGCTCCAGCTCTTATAGCTATGTCATGCACAATATTAGCGCCAGCGCTATCACCTCCGATAAACAAACGATCAAAATCTCCATGATCTAAAATCCAAGGCTCTTCCCCAATTTTCATCGAGTGAGAAGCTACCCATTGAAGGGCTGCCCAGCAATCCTCATATGCTGCTGGAAGAGGATATTCTGGGGCTTGCCTGTACTCTATAGATATAGCAAGAACTTGAGATTCTGATACTAGACAGTTCATGTAACGATGGAAGTAGAGAGTGAAGGCGGACTCTATGCAGAAAGCTCCTCCATGGAAATAGACCAAGATTGGGAGTTTGTTGTTAGGCTTAGTTTGTTTTGGGAGAAAAAGGCGAGCAGAGATAAGTGGATTTTGAGAGATGGTGACATCTTTTGAGCGTGGGTCTTGGTCAAGCGATGGTGGCAGATAAGGCGAGTTTGAAGGGCGTTCTACTGAGCCATCTTTATAAACACGTACTAAAACAGGGAACTCTCTTTCTAATTCTTTGGTTCTGGAAAAAGCCATAATAAGCTCTCTTTCTACTTCTTGGGTGGTGGAAGTAACCATATTGTCGAACTAAATTTTGCAAAGTGATAGTGAAGCAAATTAATCAAGGAAAGTATTGATGAAGGTTGGTGTTGGTTGCTTGTTTTTATAAGAAAAGAGGTCAAGTTCTCAAGTGACATGATTGCTATTATTATATAACTTATAATATGAAATTACGACAGTCAAGGAATAATACATATGACTTCAAGAACGGCCGGCGACATATATTTCGTAATATATAATAAATTATCATGTATTGTCTTATCGTTATGCAACTACACTTATACATGGTGGAATAATATCTTTCTTTTTTAATATCAATCTGAAATAAGATAAAAGCAATAACGTAACATAAACATAATTTAATGCCCATCCAGTTCTCGTGCTATTATTTTTATTTGACTTAATATATAAATTAGCACTTTAACTTGAACTGTTTTGTTATTTTACCCTTAAACTTTAATGCTTTTCGATTACACACTCCAACTTAACCAAACCTAACACACTGAACACCTGAGTCAGCCTAAACATCATACGTGGCATTGCAAACGTTGACGTGCTAAAGAAACTGGAACTGCAAGCGTTTGAGGAGAGTGGTCCGATTAGAGTAAAGAAAGTAACTAGCTAGTGGTAAAAAAATTATGACTTTTCCTTCCCCATTTAATTCCTCCATTGAAGAACACACTTTAAGCTTCGAAACTTCAGTTCCCATCTCATTAGTGTTCCATCAATTTCCATCTTCATGGAAGCAATAAAACCCCACAAATGCAACCGCCAACTCCCTCGATCATCGATAAACATGTTAATGTTATATATAATAATCAATCAGTTCACAGTCGAACAACCCCTCTTTTAGAACAGATCCATCCAATAACTGATGTATCTCCTTATTAAATACATATAAATTGCAAAGCCACTTTATTTATTTATTTAATTTCTTTAAACGAAAGAAACATTTGAAGAGAGAGAATGTGCGAGTGATTTCGGTGTCTCAATCGAGCTGATTTTAGAGACTGTTGCAGTTCTTGTTCATATCATAACGTAATTCAAAAATCTAGAAGAAACGTTAGAATTTCTTTTCAAAATTTTGTGTTTGTGCTGCAAAAATATGAACTTTTTTTTTTCTTATTAATTTGTCTTGGAGAGTAGGGGACATTGGATGAGTTACAATTGATTTTCCATCCAATGATCCAACCCATTTAATTTTAAATGAGTTGAATATAACCCAATCCAGTTATATTAGATTTTTTGGTTCATCACTGGGTTACAAGAGTAACATGAGCTATGTTAATTGTCTATATATTCTAAACATATAAATTGTTAATTATTCATATTTATATTTTTATGTATAAACTATTAATTTCATTTTTGTAAAAAATTTTTTAGATTACGCATGTATGTTTCAATTTAAAAAAAAATCAAAAACAATAAAAAAAATTAATAGTGTCTTTTTCTTAAAAGTAGATATAAACTCTTAAGCTGTGAAATTAATTACTCTAATTAAAATAAACAAGAAAGAAAAAAAAGTGCCTACTGAAAAATAATTTGTGAATGTGTTTGAAGTCAGCAAGATGGCCTAAGAATTTTATACACTATAAGGATTGGTATTATGGCTTGTGCTTTTGGGTATTAAATGCAAATGAAGAGTTTGAGGCCAGATTCAAAACCCAAAAGCATAACCCATAATGGTAATACCAATCCTTTCCCTGAATCCATTTAAACTATTTAATCCAATTCATCTAATCTATGTTCTTTTCTTGTAGTTTTGTTGAGTTATTATAATCCACTCTGAAATTTAAAGAATATTTATATTAATTATGAGTTATTGTATAATTCAACAAACTAATCTATTTTGTCTAAATAGCCCAACCTATATCCTCTGCTACATCAGATCAATTTTGTAGTGGGCATTTCTGTTGAAATTTACCGATTCTTGAAGATTTTCAAGTTTAATATTTGGCTTTTTTTTTTCAAATTAGTGAAATTACTGCAAAAACAATATATACATAAAATTTACCTTGAGTGGTTTTTTTTGCAGGATTTTTTCTAATTATAGTGGATTTTCTATTGAAATTCACCAAATTTTGAAGAACTTTAGATTTAATTTTTGACATATTTTTCTCAAATTACTGATGAAACAAAAAGAATATATATGAAAAAATATTGATTTTTTTATCATGATGTTTTTTGTAATTATTTAAATGTTTAGTTCTCTTTTATTTATCTTTGAGTATGTTTTTTTGGCAAGATTGTTTCTAATCCGCAGTAAGAAAACAATAGTTAAGTGGCTAGTTTTTCTCATGTATCTACTCAAGCTGATGGGAGACCCATTATAAGTGCATCGTTGCTAGCTGCAGTGAGAAAACAATAGTTAAATTCATCCCGAGATATGTTACAACAATAAGTCATGCTTTAAAGATTAACAGAGCATACGAATCCCCCCCAAAAAAATTCTAAAAGAAAAAACCTCAAATTTTTAGAAGGAAAAAGCTGAAAGTCACTATAGGGATGCTTTTGAGAACGGGAAGATTCATATGCTAGCCCTTCAAATTTATAGGGACCAGTTTGGATTGTCGCTAAAGGAAATTTAGGTATACATACGTGACTTATGGTCAACAAATCAAAATTGGGAAAGGCTTAACCATTGAATAGGTACAACTACAGTCTCAAAAAACTTTTTGAAACCAAAATATCACTAAAAAAAATTGTTAATTTGCAACAGAATTTAACGACAGAAAAAATGCAGTTGCTAACTGGCGACTGTTACCTATCAGCAGTGAATAGCGATTGTGACAAACCGTCGCTAATTGTTGGCAGCATTGATTCCACTGTTTCTCTTACATCCCACTTTCTTTCTTTCTTTTGTCCTCTTGCTGCGATTCTTTCACCCAAACCCCCAAAATCGGTTTCGCACCTGTATTTTGCCTCTTGCATATAGTTTGCTCCAGTTTTATTGGGAATGTAGCTTGGGTTTTCATTTTTATCTCCTCTGCCTCGCTGCGTTTCCAAGCATGCACCTACTGTCACTTTCTTCAGTTCCTCCTCGATATTTGCATTATTTTGTATGTAAAGCTTAGTAAAGAAGCTTTACGTGAATTTGATGATTTAATTTGTTCAATAATCTTGCATTGTGGCGTAGCTTGACATTGCGTGAATTAGGATTTTCAAATCAGTAGAGCTAGAATGCACTTGTTTGTTAAATGCTTGAATGATGATTTACTCTGCCTCTTCTGAAATCAATCAGCAGCAATGGTCAGCTTCCCACCCTGATTGGATTGCTACTGCATTTGCTAATAATTACTTAAACTATTTCATATTTTCTTGTATCAAAGCTGAAGTCTTGTATTAGGCATGATTTGCAAAAAAAGAAGATGCTGCATTTTGGTTGGACCATACAAAAACTCTCTAGAAGGGGCGTTGTTTGCGTTTGGGATGGTCAGTATACTAATACAACTCATAACTTAGCAAAATCAGATTTGAACACCCCAAAGTCAAGCTGTGACATAAAATATTGACCTTATGAAATACACATATGCAACTTAAAGGGATCGGTTGATGACCCAAATAGAGCTTCTTTTTTTTTTTGAAAAAAAAAATTAAAATTTCGGTGTAACAATGAAAAAATTTGAAAAAATTGTGTTGAAAAACGAAAATCTAATGTAGCCTTTTTTGTGAGTATAGACCCCATGTCACACCCTTCTCGGAACAGTTTTTTCCGATACGAACTTAACAGAAATCAATAAGTTATTTTTTTTTCACCAAATAATTCAAACCACTTGAAAATACTCTTACAATAATTCTAGAAATACACAATAATATTAAAGACAATTTAAAACAATAACAACCATTATACCAAACTTATACTAGCCATTCATCCATTACAGATAAAAATATACATTCAAGATACAATTCAAACTTTTACCTTAATCGTCTAGGTATATACATGCCAAATGCATAAACCAACTAACACAGAAGTCTTCTTTTTCGATCGGGACCTTCAACGTACTATGCTCTCGTAACCCTCCAGAACCTACACGCAGTAAACACTACGTGCTGAGCATTAAATATGCCCAGTGGTGACTACTAATCCAAGAATTTTCCAAAAATAAGCATAATTACATACTTTATGCTACTATTATTCTTATTTCATTTAACACTTTCTCTTACTTTTATTAACATTAGTCATGTTATTAACTTGTATTTTGGTAATCATTGTTCTTTATTTCCAAACTTTCACCTTTATCTGACAGTATCTTCTTAGGTAGATCAATATTGGATTTACCTTTTATCTTTACGTTAATATTTACAATAATATTTACTTTTTATCAGTACTTTCATTTTTATCTTTTAGCCAAATCAAATTAATTATCATTTTATTTAGCGATGTGTATTGGTACTCGTGTCTTTACTAGTACCAAAATAAATTACTTTTAATACTTGCTTTATTAGTCAATTATTCAATTTATATTCTGACTTCACTTTTTACTATTTATTTTCTTACTTTACTTTAACTTTGATCTAATAATTACATTACTGTTAAAAGGCTTATAAGCTTCATCGCAAAGCGATATAGCTGCTTTGGAGTACTTTGCAGTCAAAACTTTCTTTTCTTCTTTTATACATTTACCCATAATTAATTATCTAATTAAAACTTGTATCTTTTACTTTTTTTCCCATTACATAATTCTATACCTTTATATCGTTTTACTTTTCAGGTAACTTATCTTTCAGAAAGGCGTTATCTAAGCAATAAGTTCACTTTTTGTCATTATCATCCCTTTTTAACTTTAAACAGGACAATTAATATTATTTTTCAGACTCGTCATTATCTTTACAGATTTATTTTGACTTTACATTTTATTTCAAACGAATCGTTTCGTTATAACTTTCTGTATTCAATTCAATGAAACAGTATTTATTTATTTATTTCGATATGCCCCTAGTGCAATATAACAGATTTCCCATAAAGGATACTCGGGACTGGACCCGAAGGTCCCACATAACAGATAGAGAAATGATCTCGAAAGATCAAGTCTCACAGAGCAGAAACATATACATTTTTACTTTTACAGAAGCTATGGAGATCAAAGATCTCGCCCATAGCTAAGCAAGTCGCCATGACTTGCACCGCGGTACAGAGATGTCCTTATGGCTAGCCAATTATATCCAAAACAAGAATCATACTACCTGTCTATTGCTAAGGGCAAACATAAACAATCACAATGCAAACATTTTTGCATACTTAAAACTTTTTAATTTATTTCTTTTATTTATTACTATACTTTATTTCGATCAAATGCACTTTTTTGTGCCTTTGACTAATCAATAGCTTTTTATCCCTTTTATTCACTTTCTCTTTTCCAGTCGCTTTTGCGAATTATTCTTCGATAATTCACTCAGATATTTAAACTTTTTCATCTTTTGTACAGATTATAAATTATGGCATTATAATTCATATTTTTCTTGTATTCTTTTGTATAATTCTTTACGAATTATTTTTCATACTTTTGAACCGGACATTTTTACAATTTTTCCTTTTTCAGTCCCATTTTTCATTTATTCGGTATGACGACTTTATTTCGTCGGTGGAATAATTTTATAATTATTTATTCTTTTAATACTTTTTATTGACTAATTTATTTTGATAAATTAGTCACATCTTTATTTTTTTACTTTTTATGCAATTAGGAATTCTCTTAATATAATTTATTATTTTATCTCTCAAAAGTACTTAATTTGACTTTTTCTATTGGATTATTCATTTCAAGTACATAATTACAATTTTGTCATTGCAATCATTTATTTACATTTTTATTATCTAATTTCTTCCATTATTTATCTTTTATTCTTTATTCTTTATTTTACCATTTCCGGGTAAAATTATATTTTAGTCACTGCGAAATTATCATTTTGCCCTTATTACTAATTCTTCCTTATTTTACTCATTAATTGTTCACTTTGGTAAAATTACCATTTTACCCCAAAACTTTTATTTTCTTTCACTTACATCCTTTTTTCTATTTAGAACTCATTTTATCTTTATTTTATTTACGTATTAATTTATTTTCATCATTTTCATTTATTTAAGAATTATTTACCAATAATTTCTTTTTCTTATTATTTTCACGACCTAATAATTACTGCGAAAAATCCGTCAGTTGACTTTTTATTTCTCGTCATTGACATTAATTTATTTTTCATATTTATTCATCACTTTAATCATTTTTACACAATTTTGCATTGCTACTTCAATTATTTCCATTATACATATACACATAGAAATTCCAATAAAATCCTAATAAATTCAATAAATTCCAATAAAATTTGTTTAGGCATTCTTTATTGGTTATTATCATTTTTCATCAAAATAATCATTTAATTTCACAATAGATCACAATTTTCATTCGATACATACCCTACACATAACCTTTAAAATTTCCAATTAATTTCTAAATATTCTTTAAAAATTTATAGACATCAATTATCATGTCTACAATTATTTTAAGTCAACATACATCATTTACATGTAAATTTCTCACCATTTTTTTATTATCATTTTCGGCCACAATAATTTTCTTCCTAAATATTTTTATTTCTTTCATTTTCACCTTCCATTTATTTCTTCTCCAGTTCAATTACAATTACCCTATCACAATTTCATCACATAACAATTTTACATATTTTTACCTTAATTACATAATTAAGAAAAATTCATATTAATAGGGAAACTAAAGGATTTTGTAGTAACTAACCTTTTTCCATGCTTAACCTTCCTTAAACTATATTTTTCTTCACCTAAAACCAAGCAAAACTTCATTCTTCATTGCCATCACCCTTTGGCCGAAATCTTTAAGCTTCCTAACCTCAATTTCTTGTCCTCAAATGAACAATCCAAGCTCATAATTAGCTTAAACATCTCAAAAACTATAAGAACACATCAAAAACTCAATTAAAACTACTTGAATTTTTAAGTTCCATCTTACCTCTTTTTCTTTATTCACTTGATTCCTTGCCTTCCCTTGCTCAACTCACTTGCTTAAGATCACTAGGGTGATCTATAGAGCTGGAAATTCATTTCTTATGTTGGGGTTTATGAAAGATTTGGGGTAGAAAAAGAAGAAATCATAGGAAGAGGAGGAGAAGAGGTGGTTCGGCCACCTAAGGAGGAGACAATGCTGGAGGTTTCTGGAGATAAACTCCAGATATTTTGCTCTATTTATACCCTCTTTATGGGCCAAAAATGGGGCCAAATTAATGGACTTAACCCATTTTGTTCTTAAGGCCCATTTAGGTCTTTCTAAACCCCAATTAAATTTCTCTCTCTTTCAAACTTAAAATCACTTCAATTTTGATTCCATCATTCTTAAAACATCAAAAATAAGTAGGACGTAAATTTTCAACTCAATCAGAGTCCGTTATCGGTCTGATTCAAACTTATCAGTCCGATTCGACAACTGCCGGTGTCACCGAAAAATTCCATTCTCATCACTAAAATATTATACATAAAAATTCATATAGGCATGCAAAATCTGGCAATATTCGGAGTTCGTTTACTATTTTTAATTATTTAAGCAAAATCAAGTCCCTTTTCCTATTAGGAAAATTGACTAACAATCTTTTTCGTATTTTTAACTTTTGGAGATCCATTTGACCTCAAATTCACTTTAAATTTCAACCATATACTCACAATGACTATTTCTTTCAAATGGTCCAATAAAATATTTTTGATTTTCGGGTGTCCTTTCGGCCGAAAAATACTATTCACTGTCGAAAAGTATTATTCACGGCTGCCCGATGTTGAAGCCATTCCACCCCATGTCCACTTTTGAAGCTATTTGTATATAAAAAAAAAAAAGTCAGTATATGCTGCCGTTTTCTATACAGGAGAGAGAACCAGATGACAAAAAACTATGGATTTTCACTTTGCTTAGTATGTGGGTCCCACCTCATCAGCTTCTCCAATTTCTCATGGCTGTTGGCATTGTGCGTTCAAAGCTGAAGGCAATTTATAATAGCAGCCTTATCCCCCCTCTCTCTCCCTCTCTACAACATAAATAGTACTAGTATAGTTCAATTATTTTTAGAAGCAAAATTATCAAAATGGCTTCCAAGTTTCAACTTTTTTATAATAATTATTTTTTTCTTAAAGTTGATTTTTGAATTAAATTATTACACTATTATTATTCTATCCATTTCTATCTTCAAAATTGTCTTTTTTAATTTCATAAAAATTCTTATTCTATCATGAATTCGTAGTTATATTGTAATCATAGAGTGAATATTGCCCAAAAAATTTCTTCTTATTATTAATTTTTTTTAAATCCCAATAATAAAAAAGCCCCCCAAATGGTTTGGAAAGAAAGGTTAATTTGTTGTATTGAGCGTTAATTCAAATCCCCCCAAAAAGAGGCGGACCATGTGGGGAGGCATGGGTGTTGTGTCCACTTAAGCATTACTATTAACTTCCATTCTTTATTATTTCTTTTTAAGATTTGCAGCTTTCCAAGAAGGGCTAAATTCGTTTTTAAAAAAATAAAATAAAAGAGTTAAAATTGGGGAGTGGGCTTAAAGATATTAAAATGATAAGATATATATATATTTGAAATAAGAAAATATATATGTTATTTTTCCATTAATATTTATAATCTCCATTTTACTCTTAACTTATTTTGTTAATTAGATTGCTCTTATAGTTTACGTTAAAAAATATATAATTTGATGCACCGATATGTATGCATGCATATCATTAGATCTTATTTTAATTTTATGAGATGTTTTCCTGTAATTGAAATTGAGTTCCAAGTGCTTTTTCTAAACGAAACAAAGAGATTAATTGGTGCAACAGATTGCTTGTAATTAATGGATAGCAGCAAATTTGTTCTGTATATCAAAATTGCCCAAGAGTGCAGCAAAAACAAGGAAATATTATTGTCTGATGGCAAAGTAAATACATAGGAACTTTCTAAGAAGATAAGCTTTGCAGAGCAACCGCAATGGTAGGGTTGACAGTACTGTAACCTCCATCAACAACAAGATTCTGGCCGCTAACATACTTGGCCTCATCGCTGGCCAGATAAAGAGCAGCCTGCGCTACATCTTCAGGCTCTAGTGTGGCCTCTTTCAAGTTTGCAGCAGAAGAAAGAGTCTCATGAAACTTGTTCTTAATTGTCTCCGCATCGTCATGGCCAATACTATTCAGTCCAAAAGAATTTATTAACAATGGGGTAACTAGAGCAAAAGGAGAAATACAATTGACTCTAATCCCATGTTGTCCTAACTCTGCACACAAGTTCTTGGCGAAACCATTAAGTGCGTGTTTTGATGTAACATAAGCATGAGGACCAGGGAAGCTAATAGCTGCTGAATTACTAGAAGTGAAAAGGATACAACCTTTCTTCTCAGGAATCATTACCCTGGCAGCGTGTTTGGCTGCTAAGAAACCACCAAACATATTCACTTCAAAAACTCTTCTGAAATCATCCTTGTCTGTGGCTAATATTCGAGGATCCATACCGCCTGAAATACCAGCATTGCTGTACATGATGTCCAGCTTTCCATACTTTGAGACTGCCAAATCCACAGCGGTTTGGACATCTGAATCAGATGATACATCGCAGTGAACATAGCTCACATAATCTTCCGATCCAATTTCTTTGCAAAGAGAATGGCCAAGCTCGTCTTGGACATCTGCAATCACCACCTTGGCTCCATTTTTGACGAATAGTTTCGCGTGCACGCTCCTATTCCGCTAGCTCCTCCAGTTATCACTGCCACCTTTCCTTCAAGCCTGCACCGATAAACACAAAAAGGATCAAATTAATTAATAGCTGATTTTTTTCTTCTTTAAATTGAATTATGAACAAGTTTGTAATAATGTACCTCCTGCAGGTTGTATCTCCATTCATCTTTGATTCCATTGTGGACCGCAAATGAAATTTTTAGGTAAGGACTAGAAATGAAGTTTTACGTTTGGATCTGAATGTGGCCTTAATTAATTAGAAAGGCAGAAGTAAGGAATTATTCATATATATTGATGCAAAACCAGATCCAGATTGAATTACAAATGCTAATTTAATTATCATGTGATACTTATTTATCTTATTTTATTTTTTATGAAATCATGTGATACTTATTTATTTATTGGAATCATAAGAATAAAACTTTATTGTATGAAAATGCAAAAAGTTAGACATATGACGACACGTTGAGGTTGGTGGATATATTAATCAACTTGTCACGTCAAGCCGAGACACCCATATTAATTATCCTCGAGATCCACCTGCCCATTAAAATTGTATCCAATTTAGCTGAAAAAGTCATTCCACAATATACAATCTTGAATATAAATAAGATTTGCAATTCCAGGAATTGAAAATATATTCTTTATTAATCCAGCAGCTTGTCGTCTGCGAAATATTATAAGGAAAATAATTCGTATCATGTATTTAATTATAACTGAAAGGCATACGTTCAAGTCCACACCCCAAATATTTTTAAGATCTAAATCAAATAATGTCTTATTTTATTTGGCAGATCAAAATAAGTTCTCCTTGCCAATAATTTAAATATATTTTTATTACATAATTCTCAATATTCAATTTAACTTTTTTTTTAAATTTACGAAAATAACTAATTTAAAATTTTATACGGTCAAATTCATAATTAAAAGTAGTATTTTTAACTGTGTACGTTTTTATGTATGAAATAAAGGTTAAATTTGAAAAATAATGAGCAATAATTTATATTTGATATTATAATTGTTTGATGTCATCCAATACAGAGTATTTGATATCACGAAGCTACTCAATTTTTCTTTTTTTGAAAAATGAATCTAATCAAAATAAGGGTTGACAGTCAAATTAACTCAATCGTGTTGTTTTCTTTTTTTCTCAAACTTTTTATTCATGCTCCTCCCACCTCATGTTACATAATCAATTTCATCAATACTTTAATTTATCACATTTTAAATATTTTTTTAAAAAATTTACATAGCTACCCATATTTATTATGCATATATCAATAAATTTAATGGAATGATAAATTTAACTTTGATCATATAAAAAATTAGAATTAAAAAATAGTAAATTGATCACTTGCTGATTTTTTTTATAAAATAGATATTTTTAATTATTTTTTTAATTTTTGTATTGAAATAAAAATAATCATTTAAAATGAGATGAAGGGAATAAACTATTTTTTACATAAATAATTGATGCTCTTAATTAATGCATGCTTTACAGATTTTCAGAGTTTGATTTTAAACCCATTATTACCGAAATAAGTAATTTTTTTTTTTTAAAAAAAAGATCTTATACATCGAATTAAAAGCATAGGCTCATAAGCAAAATTAAGAAATGCATCATCTCAATTATATGTCCACTAAAATTTTACTTTAATAGATATATCCCTTCCAAAAATAAATTAGAGTTTTAAGCTAATATATCAACAGAATTTTGTGGCTTAGATAAGATCTATATCCACGTATTTGAGTCAAAACATATAATGTTTTAGCGTTATATATAGTACTGTAGGGCTGGAAAAAAAATCCTAAATTTTAATCTAAAATCGTTGCATACGGTTAAACAATTCAATTAAATATAAATACAGAATTTAATTTTTAAAAAATTATGTTTAATTAACTTGAACGTAAAATATTAATTTTAGAGAAATATGGTTAATAGATTTTAATGCAAATTTTAATTTTAAATAATTATGGCTTTTAACTTGCTAAAATCAGTCGCTAATCACAATTTCTTTCGGTGTAAATTGCAAGTTAAATATGTTCAATAATTTTCCCATCTGTTAGCATTTCTATATAGTGGTTTAAAGTAGTTTAATTACTTGGGGAGTGGAAACGTTTCCACCCTCCTTTCTAATTTAAATTGTTGGTCATTAAGAATATATCTTGCTGTCATTTTTTTAATAGTTCTTGTTGTCTATGTGTCAATTAATTATATAATTTTGCGTTTATTTTTCAAACTTTTTTTTTTAATCAAGTAACTAAAATTACAAAGTGTAAATATTGTACTTTGGCAATATTGACTAGCATGAAGTAATTAAATTGATCTGCAATAGATTACATACATATTAACAACATATAACTAACTATATATACATTGATAATAGTTTAGTCTTGATAAAGCACGTTTTGGCTTTACCTATAAGAAGGAGAGCTGGCGATTGTGGATCTGATCGGATGGAAAGACCTGCAAAATGAAGTGCCCGTTCGGACCCGAGCATTAGCACTCCGAACATTAAGTTAGTATCTTTTAGACAAAGAGTGCTTAAAGAGAGAGAGTTTCAGGTGTTCAATACCTGGAGCCCATATACTTTTTGCTATTTATAGGAGATAATGGGGAGTGGGGTACTCGAGTACCTTAAAAAGTGATAACTGGCAGTTGGAGCAGGTGAGCGGCAATGTGACAGGGAGCAGGTGGAGTGTATGGGAGTTGTTGTGTGTCAGTGGACCGACAGGACATATTATCCTATCAATCCGATCGGACAATGCCTTTCTGTCTTGTCTTTCCAGCTCATACCCTTGCATTTTTCTCTTAACAAACTTGGGTCATACCAAGTGTTGTTGGGCCGACTTGATTGGACCTTTGGAGATGATTTTTGCATAGTTATCACTTGTCCCCCCTCTGAAAGGTCTAATCGGGAGATTTTCGATTTTTTGACGGAATTTTTGAATTGACTCGAATTTGATAAGTCACGTTTGTTCATTTTGGACAGCCGCTATGCATTTATTATTGGCAAGTGTGTCAAGAACGACGCTTCGTTCTCCGTAACTGCCATTAATGAATTGAGGACACGTGATGATCATACAACGGATAGTCATTTGGAGTATTCTAGAAATATTTTGCCTATAAATAGGCATTCTTGCAGCGATTTTTTCTTACTTTTCAGTGATTCTTATCGAGACTTTGCCAAATTTTTCACGTGAAATTTGCCATTTTAGTGACTTCAAAATTGCTGTAAGAATACCTAAGTAAGTAAACAATCATTGCTTTTGATTTCTCTTCCTTATTTATAACGCCATATTTATTTCTCTCCCTCCCCCAAAGACGACTTTGAGTAGCAGCTAGTCTATGGATAGGAGTTTTTCTTGAAGCTTATAAAGATTGTGAGGTCATGGCTCGTCCTTCAAAACTCACAGAGGAAGAAGTGGCTGAGATTTCTTCTCGACACAATCTTCCCACAGAAGCCTCTGTGACGGCCTGCCCAAGTTTCATGTCACTGACAAGGGAGGGCTTTTTGGTCGTGAGAATAATGAGTGGTTCATTTGTCATTTATGAAGCTTGAATACTGGGTTAATGCTTTTGAGATTGTGATTCTCAAAGGTTACGGGATTGCCCTTAATCAACTTCATCCGAACGGATGGAGAACAAAGTCTTGCTTCAAGGTCCTCTGTGAGATGGAGAGGGTGACGCCAACCTTGGATATATATATATATATATATATATATACATACCAGTCAGTAGTAGGGGAAATGTATCGTCATCTCTTTTGGGCAATTCGATCGGGGACTTGAACCCCGACGCTGCCCTTGACGCGGAGCGTGAGCATTGTGATTGAAGTATGGGAGGAGCACACATATAGATAATCATACATTGCATGTTTATGAAAAGTATATATAAGCTGGAGAAATACTTATCTTTTATTTTCGTAATGCAGCTGCGGACGTGATAACTAAGGGGGATGATATTGTTAAGCAATTAGCCGATCGGGCTAAGGCGAGAATTGAGGCAGATCGTGCTGCCAAGGAGGAAAGGAGATCTAAAAAGAGAAAAAATGTGTCTTCTTTAGAGGCTCAGGCTTTCAATCCCTCTGCAATCGCTCCCACTGCTGTCTCTAGTGATGCCGCGGCTTCTATTGCTTGCTCTTCTTAGACCCCTTCGGGGTCGTCTTGCGATTGACCATTGTCCGAGGGTTAGCATTCTCATAGGCGTTTGCTTTCGAGGGATGAAATTGATTTCGAGGAGGAGCGAATAGCTTAATATCGGAGGAGATCAGTCCAGACAAACACACTCGTAATGGATCAAGATGCCCAAAGGAGGACTGAGGAGTTGGCCAAGAAGAAAGTTGCCGACCTGGTAGCCGTGGTGGATGCAAGGATTGCCGCTAGAGATAAGGAGCCCATTCAAAATGTGATCACAAGAATTGTCGAAAGACGGACCTCATCGCTAGGAGAGGTTTTGAAAAATCAATTTGGTGACAGTTGGTCTATTGATAATAAGGCCGTATCAAATTATTTATGCTGAGACATGCTTCAAGAGAGTGATTTCAAGGCGATGGGGGATCCCAATATACTATCCCGAGAATGCAGCCTTTTTCAGCAGCAAAGCCTGGAGGTATCTTTTCAAAATTTTCATTCTGAATAATTTCTAACAATTTTGCTTCGTCTGACCGTTATTTCTGCGGCTAGCTGACCTTTTTGCTTCCTCCTTTGCCTTTTAGTTAATAAAGAGGGGTTTGCGCTTGCATGGTGTGGCTGCTTTTTGCCGAGGAAAATGGGAGGACGCTGATTTGGCAAGAAGAGAAGCAAAAGATAAGTATGAAGCTGCTAGGAAAGAATCCCTTCATGCCCAGTCAGAAGTTAAAAAATTAAAGAAAGAGGCCGATCATCTTTCTCAAGACCTGAGAGCTCGGCAGAAAGAGGTTGATCATTTTAAATGGGGCGTGGCCCGTCTGACTGTCGAGAATGCTTTAGTGCAAAAACTTAAAGAAGAGACAACCAGACTGAGGGGGGAGTATACACGTCTGTCTACCAATTGTTTAAAGGCCAAAGAGGAGCATGACTTTCTACAGGGCGAGCGAAAATCATTGAAAACCACCTTGACCGAAAGATAGATGGCGTGGGATAAGAAGATTGAGGATGAGCATGTTGTCCAAAGAGAAAAGCTAATGGACCAGGTGGAAGAGGCCCAAGGGTGGTTATTGACTCGGTTGATTTATGCAGCTGAGCAACGCTTTTCTGAGGATGATCTTAGTTGGATGGAGGACCCAGGGATCTTGCTCGACCCCTTTTCCAGTGACGATGAAGGGGAAGCTCTCCATAACCCCAAGTCATCTTCGACTACACCTGTGGAACCGATCGAACCAAGTACGGCTGTTTCAGCCCCAACATATCCTGTTCCTGCGAATGCCCCAAATTCTCCATAACCTTTAGCCGATACAGATGTGCCTCTTACAATTGTAGAGATTGTAGACATAGAGGTTTATATTTTCTTTCTTGTAATAGTGGTGGTTTTTTTTTTGCCTTTTGACTTGTAAAAAATTCTTCATATTTGAAAAATTTGATGTGTCAAAGTGTTCTTTCAATTGTCTTTATACTGCAATTTCAATTTAGGCGAAATCTATCATGAAATTATCAAAGGGAGAATAAACATTTATCAAATATGGAGATTTTAGGGCTTTAAACATGGAGAATGCGTAAAATTGACTAAGGAGAATATTTCCTGAATTTTAACATGCTTTTCAAGCATTCTCAGTTCGCAACTCTTCGTGATCGATTGATTCGATCGGATTTTAAACTTTTCGTTTAAACGTGAGTCGTTGCTTAGATTTATCGTGCCAAGCGCGTTATGCGATTTCGTCGATATTTAATTGAAATATAAGCCGATCGGCTATTTATAGGAGAGTCATCTGTGACAAATGATCTTTCGATTTATGGTGGGAGACAAAACTCCATTCTCATTCCTAATTGAGTACTTTCGTAGCTCAGTGATAGAGCACCATATATTATCCTCTTTGGGCGGTGGCCCGCACAGGGATCTTACCCTCAAGGAGAAGGACTATGGTGGGAGACAAGACTCTATTTTCACTCCCAACTGAGTACTTTCGTAGCTCAGTGGTAGAGCACCGCATATTGTCCCTCGGTAGCTCTTGGCTTTCAAGGGGTTCTTCTCATGGAAAAGGTCTATGACCTTTATTTCATTTTGAAGATTTGGCGATTTCATGTTTTGGAGGAGTACAATTAACTCACTTGTCGCCCTTCGCATATTGAGGTCGGGATGGACATCGAACCTAGCGAGTGAGTTAGCGGAGGTTAAATGGAGGCATCTTGCATCTTTGGTTCGGGAATAACATCAAACCTAGCAGACAAACTTATTAAGGAGAAGTGTTTTTGTATTTCGGGCTCGAGATGAACACTACAAAAAAATACCAATAAGCGACTAAAATTAGCGACGACTATATTTTCGTCGCAAATTTTGCGACAGATTCGCGACTGTTTTACAATGCCATCGTGGGGAGGATATTTTCCATTTTTGTGACGAAATAGCGACGGAATGAATAAACAGTCGCTAATTATTGATAGGAAGTGTACGCGCCTAATTTTGCGACGAAATGCGCGACGAATATGTCCGTCGCTAAATTTTATAATTTTTTTCATGAAATTAGTTCCAGATAATTTAGCGACGAAAATTTTAGTCGCTAATTTTGGAAGGAAATTTCTGTCGCTAATAGTAATTTGTTACGTTTATACAATTAGCGACGGATTAATTTAGTCGCTAATCCGTCGCAAATAAATTAAAAAATAACTTTTTTAAATTTCACTCACATGATTTATGTATAGTTTTAAGTAATTTTAATATAGATTATATGAAATGAATATTTTATTTTGTAACAGAAAATTATAAATTATTTTATAATTTGATAATAATTTTTTATCAATTATACCAAAATGTAAAATTATTTATTGAGAAAATTCATATTTTTAATAATAATAATAAACTAATTGTTACTATTATTATATATTTGCATGTTCAAGATTAATAAAAATAAATATTTATAAAATAATAATATGAAATTTATTATTTCATTTAAAATAATAATAAAAAAATTTGTAATTAATTTTTATTTTATAAAATTTAAATCAAATATTAAATTATTAGGAATTCTATTGATTTCTTTATCAATTATCCCCAAATATAAAATTATTTATTTAAAAAAAATTACATTTTAAAAATAATAATAAAGTAATTGTTATAATTGTTATATAGTCATATTATGAAACTTAATTGTAATGTCCCAAAAATTTGAAATCGTGTGAGAGCACTCTTAATACGGATGTACAATATTTTGATACTGGTTCTAAGATTGATTTGTTTGCATAATTTCAAAAATTTTAAAGTGATCATTTTAATTTAAAGCAAAAATTTAAAAATTAATGACAAAGGATTTAAAACAAATAAATGTATAATAATTATTAAAATAATTAAAATAATAATAATAAAATTTAAAGAGTATAGAATGTTTTGAATTCTTTCTATTAACATTTCTATTTGGATGGGTATTATGATTCTCTTGTATAGTCGGAAATTCTTAATTATGGACATTATGATTCTCTTGTATAGTGAGAAATACGTAATTAAAAGGAAAGAAATTTTCAAATTGCATTCTTACTTTTGACAGCTCCCTTGTAAAAATAAATAAATAAACATTGGTTTATCCCTTATATATAAATACCTACTACGTACTATCAGTTATTATTAACTGTTAAATAATAATAAATAAGAAATTAATATAAATTAATTTATGTGAAATAATAATAATAATAATAATAATTACAACGTATAGATCGAACCTCCCGGTGCCTTCTACCTCCCCTCACTCGCCAGCAACGTATAGATCAAAAATGAGTACGTTGAGTCGCTTCGGTGTAGATCTCAGTCAAATCGTGGCTCCTCTAGGCGCGTGACCACTATATGAAAACAATACTTTTGATACCGGTTTGTAATGACTGGTTTATTAAAGATATAAAATAAGTTTGAATAATTTTAAGGTTTTAAAAATTTATAATTTGAATTTTAAAACAGAATTTAAGAATTTATAATAAATAACTAAAACAAATAAAAGTATGATGGTCATTAAAATCATTAAGATATTAAAATTTTTATTGACTAATCATAATAATATTACAAGGAGACCATGCAATTTCTAAAAATTCCTTGGAGAAAATATAAGAGCCACTCATTTTAGAAGGGGTAAAGGAGAAAAAAAATAACAAAAACAAAAGAATAAAGAGAACAGGTGAGAGAGGAGAATCGGGGGAGAGAGGGTAAGCACGAGGAGCCATTGAGTCGGTTTTTGCCGTTCAGTGGTGCCGCAGTCCCCGATGGCCGCCTTGGCACCGCGAGTCCCCGGTGGCCGACGCATCGCCGCTGCGAGTCCCCGGTGGCCACCTCGTCTCCTACATCATTCCTCTTTCCAGCCGTAACTCCCTCCCTCTATTCCGGTGAACCAAGGCGGCGGATAGCGACACCACCACCACCGAATGACTCTTCACGGCGAGATGAACACCCCGCTACCTTCCGATCTCCTTCACTTGCTGGCGATTTGCTAGATCGAACAAGGGAGACCGCTGGCTATTTTAGGGAGATTCCGACCAAATCCCACGGAGGTGGAGCATGTAATCACCGGAAGAAAGGTCCTGAGGCTTCGACCTTCACAGCGGCAGCGGCGGTGCGCCTCCGGCGAATGAAATAGTTGACGAAAATGCAGAAAATCGTAAGGTAAGTTTTATATGCTTACTACTTCTTAGTTGTCATAATCATTCGTCTTTGTTTTTGTCCTTTTTATCTTTATTTTTCGGTTCTATTTGATCTTTACATTTAAGCATAACTGGTTTATTAAAACTTGTACAACACTTATGGGAGTTGTTGGACCTCTTTTGTAAATACCAAATTCAAATTGGTTTGGAACTTGGATGCCTTAAACTAGATCTGTATTTAATTTGGACATTAAATTGGTTTGGAACTACTTCTTATTTTGAGTTTTTAGGTGGCCGGTCTATTGCTTTATGGGTATTTGGTTTTTGTCATGTGGTGCTGGTAGCATCTTTAACCTGTCATGTGGTGCACATTCTTTCCGTGTTAAAGGTATTGTTGTGCTTACTAAGAGTGGTGGTGCTGCTGATGATCCATACTTATGGGCATCTGCGTCATGGCTGTGAAGGATAAGCCAAATCCATTGGCTGAGACCAGCACGAAAGCTAGGCTGACTTGTCTTGTTGGATAATCTCTCAAATGTGAGTACCACACCATTCCTTTAGGTTCTTTCTCATTTCATTGACCTGTTAAAGCCTGGAAAATGGCTTAATTCTTCATCTAACTTGCTTCAGATATCCTATGTGCAATAAAAAAAGATGCAGAAAATATTATTCAAGAATTCTAAAATATAATATATTTTTTAAACTGGTGGAGCCAAAAGTATAATTTTCATTTATTATTCCTTTTCTTCCACCAACCTTGCACCACTTTCTTAAGATTGCTTAATTTTCAGTTATGTGGTTGTGTATTTATTCTTTTTTTTTCTCATCTTCTAGCAAGTGATTAATGATGACCTGTACCTACTTTTGCTCAACTGCTAGCGGCTTTAATTGCATAAGTTTGATTCAATTGCTTATATAATTGTTCCAATTTCTGTGCAATTTATGGTTTCCTTTCAATAACAGATTATCATTCATTGTCCTACTTCACTATATAATCTCTTTTATTTGACACTTGTTTACCACAAGATTTTAGTTGACACTTTAATGCTTTGTTTAGTGACTGGTAAACTTTAACACATGCTGTTGACTTTTCTTTGCAATCAATCTTTTGCCCCCTTGCTGCTTGAAATCTTCTTTCTGTATTTACTTAACATAGAATGGAGAACCCCCTTGCATCTATTTGGATTTGCAAGCCTGCTTAATATTTGTGGAGGCAATGATGTTTACTTGGCATACTTGCCTCTAGCACATGTTCTTGAACTGGCAGCTGAGGTACGTTCAAAATTGTATTCTTATTTCTTCAATGCCACTATTGAAAGATAATAATTGTATTTCCATGTTTGTCCAGTTCGCAATGTTCACTGCAGGTTGTGCAATTGGCTATGGTTCTGCATTAACTTTAACAAACACATCCAGTAAAATCAAGAAAGGAACCAAAGGTGATGCTTCGATGTTAAAGCCAACTCTCATGGCAGCAGTTCCAGCTATACTAGATCATGTCCGGGAAGGAGTTCTGAAAAAGGTATAAACTAAATGAACACTATCATGTACTTCTAATCAATTTGATAGGTAGACTGGTCGGTGTATTTGTGTAGGTTGAGGAAGTCAGGTTTTCAAATTAAGCTTTCTGTTTTGATTGTTAACTAATTAACAAGCTCCTCATTTCTCAAATATTTTTGGTGCAAATCAATACGTACTGTACTTGGAGGACGAATTCAATACATACTATGTGGTGGAGCTCCTTTGTCTGGAGATGCACAGTGGTTCATCAACATTTTTATGGGGTAATGACTTTCATATCTTGAGATAAGAGGATATGGAATGATGAAATTGTTTGTTTCACGTATAGTTATATCAATGATGACAATGCAAAAAGTTAGTTTCTAACTGGGTGATCATAGTAATTACTTAGTACATAATTGATACGTTTATAAGATAATATTTCTGTAAGTACATGGGAGAGTTCTTTGCTATTCTTGGATAGGATGTCAAACACTTTTGTAATTTTACTATGAAATCAGCACCACTTTACAGTCACAAAATGCTGTTAATCGATTCCAAAGAGTAATAGATAAGATGCTAGGAACTCTGGAAGTGTTCAAATTAAGCGGTTAAATATGTTCATGTGAAAAATCAGGCTTAAATATATTTCTCGTTTTCATCTTGCATTGATATGTAATCAAATCAACCAAAACATTTGTATTCTTAATGTTTGGTAAAAAAAAAAGAACATATGATGGTACTGGAGTTATCTTCACTTGAAATGAATGCAGTTGAGATTTTTTATTTGCCCTGTGTATATTTGAATTACACTTGTATTTATGTCTTATTTCTTAAATTTTTCCGTCATCCTTGTTGCAAGAGGTTATGTGTGGTTATCATTATATCATAATTTTTAAGAGCTTTGAGTTCATATCTTTGTTTTGATGAGTTAACCTGGAAGAAAGTTGTGATGTTGGGATGTTTATGCAGTAAAATGGGAACTGGGAAAAACTTTCTGTTTTGACAGCTTGAGGATGGATAAATTAGGTTAGACACTAAGTTATATGTAATACTAACTGGACGTACATGAATATTAAACCATGATATTTACAAATCACTCCTCTTCTAAGGAGACATCCTTATATTGATTAATTCTGACGGTTTTCCATTTAAGGGAAGAAGTTCACTTTCATGATTAATTTGTTCTTTTCTGTTTATAATGCCTTTTCTTTTGTGAATCACCATGAATATAATAGCACTTAAGGTTGATTTCTGTGCACGATGTTCATCTTCAGGACTCCGATAGGTCAAGGTTATAGCTTGACAGAAACATGTGCTTCAGCTGCTTTTTTTGAGGCAGATGACACATCTGTGGGCCGCATTGGACCTCCTCTTCCTTGTTGCTATATTAAGGTCTGCAGTTCACTATTAAAACTGCAATTTCTAATTATAGATGGATAATCAAACTGTATTACTTATCATTGGATTTCAACTTGTACTCTCTAATGGCCGCAAGTATTTGAACAGATTTCAAATGAAAATCAAACTTCTTAATATTTGGAAACCTCATTAGTAAAAACTCCTCATAGCTTTCTATTGCATTTTTTTTAGAATTTCAGCTTCGGTTTCCTTTTTTACTGCTTTTACTGCCATTTTTATTTTCCAAATTTACACTTTTAGGTTTTTGGAGTTTGTCGAGAAAGTCGGTGAGGTATTGCTGGGCATGCTTCTTTTTGTAAGATAGAAATTCTTAAATAGGAAATCAGATATCAGGTATGAGCTGCTCAGTTTGCTTATCATCGAACTTGCATTATATAGCTTCTTTCATTATATTTTTTCTTTTGTGGTTCAGATATTCAAAATTCTTCCAGGAAATTAATTTTCAAACTGAAGAATCGATAACACATTATGGCCAACAACTTCAGTACTGTACACTGCTCAGTTTGCTTAAGCTTTTAGTTGTTGCCCCCTGTGAATTATCGGTCTGTGGATTTCCCATATTTGTCAATTTTTTTCATTTTCTAGACAGCACAAAATCGTATAATACTTTTGATTTTCAAGTTCATGATTATTAAAGTGTTAACACTTATGTGCCATGGTTATCATAATAGATTTACTTTTTTAATCTATGAATATTTGAATTGAATGTTCTCTTTTAGAAATTCAATTGTGATTCCATATTTGCTGTTTTTCCACAATTTGGTTTCCACAATTTGCATTTGAAATTCAATTGTGATAACTGCCACGCCAATGTTATCTAGCTCAAATTGGTTTTCCCTTACACTAATACATATATAAATTCGATTTGTTATATCAGATATTTTCTCTTGTTTGATATTTGTTGATTCTAATTTACCATTATTTTCCATGTTAGGAATGGCACAGTTTGTGAGTCATTTTGTTGAGCCTGGGGATCCTAAGTATGCTTCACTAGTAAAGGAAGTTGAAACTCCTGTAAGTTTTCCTATATTGAATAACACTACCTTTCTTTCCTATTCTGGCGTGTGTGTGTGTGTGTATATATATATATAATATAAAATTTCATAGTTTAAACTTTAAAGGAAATTAATAAATATATATTATGATCATTATTTTTTTCTGTCTTTTCTTCTTTTTCATGTTATGTTCTGAAGCAGGTAAGCGACTTGATAAATTGTGGCATGTATGTATTTACATCAGAGATTTTTAGATTCATCCAAGGTGTTGCTTCACAATGAAAAGATAGAGGTCAGGGATATGTTGATAGGATAATGACTACAGAAAGAAAGTTGTTGGGATGCTGTCATGCTCCATTTTTGTTAGAAATTAGTTAAGTGCTTGATTTAACTGCACTTTGTTTTATATATTATTTTTTTATGTTGATTATATTTGTAATGAATTCATTACAAATTTTATATATATATATATATATATATATATATATATATAAGATTATTATTTATATTTGTATCTATTATATATAAATTTTATAGTATAAGATTATTTATATTGTGTACACGATGAAAATTTAAAAATACAATAAAAGAAAAATTTAAATTATGCAATAATTTAGCGATGGATTCGCGACAGCAACTGTCGCTACTGACACACGTTAGAATTTAAGAAATAATTAGCGACAAAACTTTCGTCGCTAACTTTTATAGTAATTTTTTAATTAGCGACGGAAAAATATATTTGCTAAATATTATTATTTTAATTACAGTAATTTTTTAATTAGCGACGAAAAATTTAGTCGCTAAATATTATTTTTTTAATTGGGCGACTAATTATGAATATAAATTAGCGACTGAAAAGAAATTAGCAACAAAAATTTTCGTTGCTAAATTAGCGACTTATTTTGAATTCCGTCGCTAATATATTCGCGACTGGCCTTTTAGAGATTGTTCATCACGGCGTCGCTTATTTAATTTAAATTAGCGACGAAATTCAGGTAAATAGCGATGGAAAAATTAGCAGTTTTTTTGTAATGGAACATCGAGCCTAGCGAGTAGATCGATGAAAATTTAAACGTGTGCCTCACATCTTGAGCTCGGGATGAACATCGAACTTAGCAGTGGGACTTATTTCATAAGCAAATGCGTTTCAATTTTCTCATGTTCGGGTGTGTCAAGCCTGGCGAATGAAACAAGAACGACCGATCACATTTTTGATTCGGAATAAACATCGAACCTAGCAAATAGTCATCATCAAATTTCGGTCGGATTTATTTCGATCGAAAGTAGGAATTTTTGTTGAACGGAGCCAAACAGATATCCTGCAAATAGACATTTAAACCTAACAAACAAATAAAGAAATAAAAACGTACCTTTTTTCTAAAGATGGAGAAAAAATGGAGGATATTTTCTTTACTGCTGTACTTTCATAATCTCAAAGATAATTCTTATATAATGATCAAATAAATCTCAGTTCTGTAATTTTTACAGGTAGCTTGGAGATTCTGTAATTTAGTACAAAGAAGATTCGAGGGGGACTCAAATTATAACTATTGCACCTGATTTTGTCGCTATTCAATGGCCCTAAAAGTAGACCTGTGTTGGTGTGGCCTTTGTGCTTATCATCGTTAGTTGAGCCGACCGTCTCTTTTCTCCCACTAGCTCTGATTGCAGGAGCTTTCCCACTCGTTTGCTTGGGTGCCCAATAGCTTTTTGCAACTCACGGCCTTTGCAATGGTCTCCATAATCCTCAAAAAAACAGATCGGTTAAGCTTCCCTTCTGGTCGATCGGATGTGAGGATTCTGCCGAATGGCTGACCGTCAAGATATTGCAGTCTATCTATTACTAGTCTTGCCAATTTTGTTGGATCTGAGAACATTGTCTAACTGGATGTGTCGCCTAACTCTATCCATTAGGTCAGAAAGTTAATCGGTGGCCTTGCTGTCAATGATTCGGAGAATGGGCGATTCATAACGCCTTATGTAAAAGTGTTTGATGCCAGCTCCATGCTTGAATCCCCTGTTTCCGACATTGCGACTTGAAAGCGAACGATGTAATCTCTGAGACTTTCATCAGTTCTTTGGTAAAAGTTGCATAGGCGATTAATCGATTTTGATGCACGTTTTTGCACGTAGAATGGCGCCATGAATAACTCTTTGAGTTGTCTGAAGGAGGTGATTGATTCTGGAGGGAGTTCGAAGAACCATTTCAAAGCATCTCCACCTAGGGTGGTGGGGAAAACTCTGTATACTTGTCCATCACTATGTCCTTCCACCTGAGGGGCAGCTTAGATTCTGTAATATTCCTGCAGAAAGGAGATGTGATGTTGTGGTCAGTGTTGCCTTTAAATATACCCTGCATCTCCATCATAGGTTCTGCCAAATCAAATTGGTGAAGCTTTTGCTTGACCATTTATCTTCCCTTCGTCCGCTTATTATGGGAGCGAATTCCTTTTCGAATCCATAGGAGCGACGGTAGTTAGGTATGCTCATAAGGGACGGATCATCGCTAAAGGATAAGGTGGATGATCCACTGGGGATGTAAGAAGCATCTTTTCTCGTAGACATCATCTATTTTCCCTTATTGTACCCTCCTGGGGTCCTGCCCCCTATCCTTCCAATGTTACAAGTTTGTGGCTCATTTACGAAGATTCCCTTATTTCTTCTCCTCCCGAAGTCTTCGGCCATGAAAGCCATTTCATAACCTCTTCCGGAAACCCTGGACATTTTTTCTTTTTCTAGAGTTTGATTCATGCCCTTAGTGAGATCACTAAAAATGGTGCGCATATCTCCGATAGTAACAGGGGTGTCTGTAACACCCTTACTGTAACAGTCTTATCGGACAAGCAATAAGTCGGAATTTTTTTTTTACACTTAATTCCTTTAACTTGATAGCCTTCATGCATATATAACTTTCATTAATCATTAGACTATAACTGTCCAAAAATCACTATGCAGTTAATAAAAATTTGATAATATAACGGCTATATTCTTAACTAGCCCCCTAAAAGCAGACAATTACACAGCCTCTCAGAAGCACGACAGTTTATATCCAAACATATAATATATCCATAGATATTATCTAGTAACTCATGTATGCCATCCATTTTCTGCAATTTCTCATCCACATACTACTATAATTAATACACAGTACGGTCATTACTACAGTATCATCTTCATAAAACAAAACATAATAAGTATATATACATGCCACAAGAATATTCTTTTTAACTCTTCAGCTTTAATTTCCTGCTGTGTACCCAGGCTCCAACCTAGTTGTACCTGCACACAGTCAATCCTACATGCTGAGCATTAAACATGCCCAGTGGTGACTAAAAATCATAGCATTTCCCTAATATATAAATATTTTTAATAATTTTGGTTTAATTGATTTATTATCAATTTTTCTTATTTAATAGCAATATTTATTTTATGAACGACTAACTTCTCATTTAACTTATAACTTTCTTATATTCTCAATTTAGTCCTTGAATTTCTCTTTTATTTCAAAAATGTCATTTTATACTATTAATTACTAGTTTGCCCTTTTTATTCCTTATTTTCTTATCTTACCTTATTAATTAACTTATAATTAATTAACTTATAATTTACTGATTAATCATTAATTTAACCCTTTTCATGTAAAATTTTATTTTAGTCATTTAACTTTATACGGTTGACTTTTTACCTAATTAGTTGACCAAATTACCATTTTACCCTTATTACTTATTTTCCTTATTACTTTTACCAATTAATTTTACCTTTTAGAAAAATTACCGTTTTACCCCTAAACTTCTAAATTCTTTTCATTTTAGTCCTTTTTTATATTAAACTTTCATTTTAGCTTCTCTTTTATACTTTTAACATTTTCTTATTACTATGCCCCTAGTACAGACCCGACAGAAAACTCTCAGACCGGATATACGGGACGTGGACCCTACAGGGCTACAACAGAATGAGAAATGACCTCCAGAATCATTCCTCATAAAACATATGAACATATGACAGTACGTATGATAAATATACTATGGAGATCAACGATCCAACCATAGTAAAGCAAGTCGCCATGACTTGCACCGCGGTATATGTATTCCTATGGCCAGCCAATTATATCCTGAACTAGGTTTTACTGTCTGACTCTTTCTAAGGGCACATATTTTCTTAATTTTCTTTTTATTAGCTACTTTTTCATTCTTTTTCTTACTTTTCATTCCTTGTCAATACAATATCAATACTTTATAATTATAGTCAATCTTATTTACACATATTACAAAACATTTCACAGTAGTTCACCATGTAATCAACAAATTATGCCATAATTCATTCAAATTTCACATTTTTCAACTAATACCTAATTAATATTTATTTCAAAAATATTCATTTAATTTTCATAAATTCTATAAAAATTCATAACTATTTATTTACATTAATATTAACATTAAAAAGCCTAAAATCATTAAAATCACTCAAATTTACATTAATTCCTTATGAATCTTCATTCGGCCTATACTACAAGCCCATCATACCATTGGTTTTAACTTCATTTAAAGTCTCTAATAGGCATATATAACTCCTAAATGTATGAATATAACATTACTTTCAATTATATCCCAATACATAAAATTTTTCTTAAGAAACCTAAAGGAAATTCACTAATTTAATAGGGAAATAAAAGGATTAATTAGTCACACACCTTTTTCTATGGATTAGCCTTGCCTAAACTTCCTTTCCCTTTCCTTTGGCTTGAGAACTTTGCTCCTCTTCTTGGATTCCTTCACAAACCGAATTTTTTATCAAAGATAACTCAATTATCTTGGCCTCAAATGCTAAATTTAATAGCAAAAATGAACTCTAGGCACCCAAAACTAGTAGTAGGCACCTAAAAACTAAATTAAAATTAATAGTTTCACATACCTAACTTTGACACCTAAACTTTAACCCTTGATTTCTCTTGATTTTCTTCCTTGAATCAAAGAGTAGAGCTTGCTATGATACTCTATAGAGGCTGAAATTACTTCCTTAGGCTTTGATTTGGTGAGAATTTGAAAGAAAAAGAGAGAAATTTGTGAGAGAGGGAGTTCGGCCACCTATGAAGAAGAAGAAGGCACAAGTTTCTGCTGGATAATTCTGGAGAAGCAGAGCTTATATAGATCTTCAGATTGGGCCTTGGTCTGAACTCACCTTGGGCTTGAATAATTTAATTATTTAAGCCTGATAATTACCCAATAATTAGCCCTAAATAATTTTTCCCACTTTTCATCTTCAATTCTCTTCAAATTTAATTCAATTATTCATATCACATTAAAAATAGGCTATACCTAAAATTTCAGCCCAATCGGAGTTCATTTCGGGTCCGATTCAATTTTATCGGTCCGATTTAAAAATACTGGTATTATCGAAAAATTCACTTTTTACCACCAAAATATTTTACATATTATTTTAGGCACATATATAATTTTTGATAATTTTTAGACTTCATTTGATATTTTTAATAGCCAAAACGACCAAAAATCAATTAAAAACCCTAAACCCTAATTTTCTTGATTTTCGTTCTTTTGGCTTTCGGAGGCTTATTTGACCTCAAATTTACTTAAAATTTCAACCCCAAACTATCTGTGACTAGTACTTTTCAATAGTCCAATAAAATATTTTTCACTTTCGGGTGTCATTTTCAGTCCGGAGATACTATTCACTGTCGGAAAGTACTATTCACGATCAGTCCGACGTTGAGGCCATTACAGTATCCTTCGGCTGTCTCATGGCCGCGTCGTCGAAGTTTGGGAAGGGGTTATGCCTGTCGGGTGGTCTGAAAGATCTCTCTCTTATTCCTGAGGGCTTAGCTTGATCCTGGCTATTGTGATTGTGTTTCGTAAGAGCTTGGTACTCATAAGATCTCGAATATGCCATGCCTCTCAACGAAAGTATCAAATGATAAAGCACATTTTGGCTTTACCTATAAGAAGGAGAGCTGGCGATTGTAGATCCGATCGGATGGAAAGACCTGCAAAATGGAGTGCCCGATCGGACCCGGGTGTTAGCACTCCGAAGATTAAGTTAGTATCTTTTAGAGAAGGAGTGCTTAAAGAGAGAGAGTTTCAGGTGTTCAATACCTGGAGCCCTTATACTTTTTTCTATTTATAGGAGATGATGGAGGGTACTTGAGTACCTTGGTAAGTGATAACCGACAATTGGAGCAGGTGAGCGGCGATATGACAGGGAGCATGTGGAGTGTATGGGAGTTGGCGTGTGTCAGTGGACCGACAGGACGTGTTGTCCTATCAATCCGATCGGACATTGTCTTTCTATCTTATTTTTCCAGCTCATACCATTGCATTTTTCTCTTAACAAACTTGGACCATACTAAGTGTTGTTGGGCCGACTTAATTGGGCCTTTGAAGATGATTTTTTCATAGTTATCAAGTCTATCAAGATTTTATAGGCATTTGAAATACATTTTTTGACGATCAAGTTAATAAAAAAATAAATATTTTCTACAGAAAGATTAAAGTTCAAATAGTTTTCTCCTAGGATGGTTATCAAAACTTAGGGATTATTGACTAGATATCTCCATTGTCATACATAAATCAACATTATATAAAATTTAAGATAATAAATAAGTTTCAAAGTGGTGATCTTATCTATATATCTTTTTTTAAATAAAGAAATATATCTTTAAATTTACATGAAAAAATTTTAAGTAAATATAGTTCGTTGTAAACTTTTTAAAATTCATATTTATTTTATCTAAAATAACATTAATATAATTATATTTATAGGATCTTCAAACTCTTATGCTAATTATTTCCCATGGCGAATATTCTAAAAGTTATCATTTTGATTTCCAAAATTATATGAATAGAATTTTAAAATATATTCAATTCGTAATATATCGGATTTTTAAAGCCCTTCATTTTCTAAAGTGGACATGCATATTTAAATTTGATGCAATTGCTAATTATGATCAACTACATCAAACCAATATACATTTACAAATTATAATTTTCTTGTCAATTAAAAGCACGACATAAATTGTTATTCAAATTGGTATTTAAATGAAAAAAATTCTTATTCAATCTATAATATTTAAAAATAAAATATTTGTATAATTATTCATAATTGCCTGTGAACAGGCTAACGACTAGTTGATCAATAAATATAAATATTAATCAATAAATAAAAAGAGTAAATAAAAATGCAACGGCGTAGTCACATATTCATTTGAGAGGGTCCTAGCTCTGTAGAAATGGATAATTTGCAAAGAATAAATATTAATAGTAATTGTTAATTTGTCATTACAATTATTTTTATTAATAATAGAGGATAATTTTTTACGTATTAAATAAAAAAGGAATAGTTTTATGAAAAAAAATCTAAAATACTATTTTTTTAGAAAAAACAAGTTGTTATTTCAAAAATTTTACTAAATATCTAAAAAATAAGCCGATAAAATTGAAACAACTATCGACTTAAAAAAATAAATAAATCAAACATTCATTGGATGTGTCTGTGTATTGAATCTAATTTTTATTCACATACATCACATGTATTCAGTTATTATTATTGTTATTTTTTTGCAAAATATTTTTTGTTAGATTCATTAATAATTAAATTACATTGAGAGTTGACTAGATTGTTATTTGGAAGCAGAAGCATGGTGTGATTGATTATTTAATTACTAGTAGATTTGAAATATGTTTATTTTTTTAAATGTTGGCAATTAAGGATGGAGCTTAGTAACTTTGACAACTATTATTAAATTACATCCAGCTTGGAGTCAATGTTCCTCGAGGCGCCTTCACAACTTGATTGTTTTTTATCTTTTGCCTTAGCTTGGTTTTCTTGTGGGCTTGCCCAAGCCCAACCTCGTGTACCGAAAAAGAAAATTACATCCGCATCAAGTATTCATATCAGAAATTAATTTCAGTCGTAATCATTTCAGGTTGAGGATTATAATATTATAATCATTATATTATAATTTATAATAAAAAAATTATACAATTTTTATTTTATAAAAAAAAATCATAAAAATCGAAAAATGAAAAATTTGATCATCAAAAAATCGAAAATATAAAGATAAATATACTTTTTATCTATCGAATATTCAATAAATTTTGATATTGTCAATAATTTTAAGGTTATTAGATAGTGTATTTCTTGTTGTTGTCAATAATTTCGATGTCTGAATATTCGATTTTTTAATTTTTGTGACTTTTCTATTACAAAATAAAAGTTAATTAATTTTTTCGTTATAAATCGTAGTATAGTGATCATAATATTATAATCGTCAAATTTGAGTAATTACAAATAAAATTGACCCACACATATATGGATATGAATATTTATACGTAGATCAACAAATAATTAGGATTTATACAGCTGTATCTTGTTTGTACTAAATACCTAGTGGTGACACGAAGCAACCTATAAAAATAATTATAAAAGAAATTTTTGTCCAACATGCAAATACTTTTTTTATTTTTTTGAATTTTCCTTCTGTTACTCGTGCAAATATTTTTGTTCGAGAGAGATTGCTTAACTCAATGCTATCAGTATTACAACCTTTTTATTAGCATTGTCAGCCGCACGGTGTTTGTTTCCCAAGTGGCAATATGTATGATTTGGGGACAATTTTTTTTAATAATGTGTTTGTTTTGTTTATGTATCATTATAAATAATTTATGTTATGTGTTAGTTAGGTTTTATTTAATAAAATAATTAATATTATGGGTATTTATAAGTATTAATTATTTATAAATAATTAATTAATTGATATTATGGAGATGATTAGAGAAATTTTGATTTTATTTATTTTGTAATAATAGAGTTAAATACACTAATAAAAACTTAATAATAATGAGTAGAGATGAAAATTTTACTTGGTTATTTTGTTTAGTTATTATTTTAATATGTTTTTGGGAATTTGTTTGGTTAGTATTTTAATATGATTTTAGTAAATTATTACAAACTTTTTATTAGCATTGTCAGCCGCACGGTGTTTGTTTCCCAAGTGGCAATATGTATGATCTGGCCATTGCAAGTTGCCATTTTTATTCTGTTAGCACTAGTTGACCTTAGGCCTTTCTCTCTATATATATATGTGCGCACGAAAATTCTCTTCCATGCATTAAACATTGCAGAAAAGGAAAATAACCATGGAAGTAAAGTTCATTTCCAAAGAACTAATCAAACCATCCTCTCCTACACCTAATCACCTTCGCCATTACCAACTTTCCTTTCTCGATCAAATCGAATCCCCGGTTTTTCTTCCTTCTATCCTCTTCTATCAAAAACCCGACATAAGCAACTTCGAAATATGCAATATCTTGAAAAATTCCTTACGTCAAGCCTTAAACATTTTTTACCCTGTTGCTGGACGTATTAAGAGCAACTCTTATGTCGATTGCAATGATGAAGGTTTTCTATTTGTAGAAGCCAGAGCTGACTGTCAGCTTTCTGATATTCTTCGATATAAGAATCCTCGTAACCACAAAAATTTTATTCCTGTTAAACTTGACGAGGCAAGTGATTTAGGAGGTTTTTTCCAGATCACCTTCTTTAACTGTGGCGGATTAGTTATTTCATTTGCTATAAGCCATAAGATTTGTGATGGTTTATCACAGTTGATGTTCGGAAAAACTTGGGCTGCCATTGCTAGAGGAGAAACTATCAAGTATGCTCCTTCTTTTGGTTGGGCGAACCTCTTTCCACCCACAAATGAAACTGTGTATGAGCCAGCAAGGAGAGTGATTTTGAAAGAAAAGATTGTGACAAGAATGTTTGCTTTCAGTGCTTCTACTTTAGAAGTTCTTAAAGCTAAATATAGTGTGAATGGAGTAAGCCCATCGCGTGCAGTGGCTTTGGCTGCTTTTATATGGAGCCGGTTCATGGCAACTACTCAGGCTGAAGAAGCTAAGAATAATAATATGTATTCGGTGATTCATGGGGTGGACTTACGGTCAAGAATGGAACCGGCGTTGTCAAAGCTGTCTTTTGGGAATCTTGTGTGGTTGGCTATTGCAGAGGCTGATATGGAAGCTATCGACGATGATTATGGAATTGTGAAGAGGATGCAAGATTCCATAAGAAATATAAATGCAGACTTGGTAAGGAAGCTCCAAAACAGTGATGAACACTTCAATTTGCTCAAAAAGTTTAGTGATAACTTATTATGTGGAAAAAAAGAGGAGTTTATTTTTAGTAGCTTGTGCAATTTTCCAATATACGAAAGTATTGACTTTGGATGGGGAAAGGCTTCATGGATAGGATTAGTTCCTGATGTTTGCAAAAATCTAGCTTTTTTTCTCGACACCAAAGAAGGGAAGGGCGTAGAGGCATGGATTAGCTTGAAAGAGGAAGACATGGATAAGTTTGAGAGTGACAAAGAACTCCTTTCACTTGTTTCTTATTCGTCTTCCTCAAATGAGATTGCATTGCATGCTTAATCATGGTTGTGACCAAACCAACCTGCGCACTTTTACTATTTCAAGTATTCGTTTCCTTATTCAAGAATTGGGATTTTTAAGTGTATTTGCATTTTGTTTGTTTCTTTGCTTTTGTTTTGTTTTATGTGATTTTGTTAATTACTAGTTTCGTGTGCAAGTGTGAGCACGTGATATGGTTGACTATTTGTGCATTTAAAAATCGATAGTAAATAATCCTTCAAAATTATCCGTTTAAACTCACGTCTCTCTTTACCTTCTATTTTTACCGATATACAAGCATCTAACTAAAATTAAAAATAAATTCTATTTTGATGTATGGTCAACAGGGGTAGCTTTCACATTTTAATTGAAATTACCATTTTATTCTATATAAAATTTATATAAGTATATTTTATATTATAATTACTAAAATCATCCACTTATAAATAATTGAGTTATAATTAAATTAGTATTGATTTTTTTTATTAGCTTGCAGAGTATTTGTGCAATATTTTCTTATTTTACTGATGATAATAGTTTGGAAATATCCGGGTTGCTATCGCTTCCCTTCGTTGAACTGTTCCCCTGATTCCTGCAATAGAGAAAAATCCCACGGTCGGTCCGGTCAGAAGTGGACTCTCTGACGGTCAAGTCAGTAGACAATAAAAGAGTAATTCTTGTAAAAAATTGGCTAAAAGAGAGCATACCTGAGTATCTTCAGCCTTTTATAGGGAAACTGAGTCCCAGTCCCCCTTGGAATAGGAGTCCTTCTCGGGATAAGAGTCTCGCCTAAACAGGAGACTCTCCTAAAAGGAATCCTAACTATGACTAGTTTCTGATGCAGAGTGGGCCGATCATGGGCCTTGAAAAGTTTCCTTGGCCTGAAGCCCAACGCTCTAGACAGGATCTTGGCCCAATTTACTCTGTTCCGTTTCCTTTGTTATCATCTAGATTATACTTTCAGGTCTGAATATAAAACACTTGGCATTAGTAAAGGTCAGTAGTAGTGTGGTATATGCTCCCCGTAAAATCGTAGTCAAGTTACTGGAACTCTTTAATTCCAGCAAGAACAGCAAGGGTTTTAGATGTTGAATCGAACTTTATTTCGATAATTTATCTCAAATTGAAGCTTGGGGAGAAAAATGGAGGGTACGGATGAAGAGGTTACTTCTTACTTTAATTTTTCAGTTTCAGATGCTATATTTTGAACTTTTAAGTGTTATAATCAATGCAGTTTGAGAAAGAATTGGGAATTTGGATTTATTTTAATTGGAATTAGGGTTTTCTTTTTATTGCACTTCGCTTTGTCACTTTTGTCATTATGGTTTAATTTGATTAGGCTATGGCTTCAATTGCTTCATTTGCAGAAGCAGACTGGAATGCTATGAGAATGAGGTACCAATTTGCAATTTTTTTTCCTCTCTTTTTAGGTATATTTATTTTGTGATTGGAGTTATGAGATATGATACTGGTGCATGGTATGTACAAGGGTTTTAGACTGAGCAGAATAATTGATTGGTAGGAAATTATTGAATGTCGACTAAATATAGATTAAATATAGACTATGCAATTAATTGACAAAAAAATTTAGTAAATATCGAAACAGTTAGAAAAACAAGAAGAAGAAGAAGAAGAAGAAGAAGAAGAAGAAGAAGAAGAAGAAGAATTGTCAAAAAGAGCACATATGTGTGAGAACAAATGGACGGTTCATGATAGGAAATAGAAATGAGAAAGATAGCATAAAGGAAAAGAAAGATAAGAACAGGATGTTACATTTAGAAAAAGAATGTCAGCTCATGTAAATTAGAATAGTTGATGATATTTAAACGAAAGAAATAAACAAAAATTTTTACTTATATACTTGCACCATGAATTTTATTAGTTGGGTATCCAACATTGAGCATCATGTGCTCAGGGCGTAGATTTTTGATCTGTGCAGGTGTTAGAAAATATAAGTCGGTACTCGAAAGGACATGCATTGAATTGAGTTGAGTTACAAAGCAATGGTGATAAATTCTAGTATTTGTAGGTGGCATGCATGAGTAGAACTGTGTTTGGTATGTGTATTACATCGAAATTCCAATTATATTGTATTATGACATTTACGGTATATAGATGTTGCAGTGAGCATAAATATCAATATAATTTGCTATATCTATTGGTATACCAAGTGCATTTTTGGCTTTAATATATATAAATATACCGAATTAAATACTATGAAATTTTTATATATAAACTGACCTAAAAAAGAATTAAAATTGTAATGTGAGTGAAAATAGGAGACTTTAAAATTGTAACGTGAGTGTGAAGATGAAAAATTAAGAGGAAATTACCCCAGATGTCATATTTTTTAACTTTTTTACAACAAAAACAACCATTTTGTAGGTTTTTTCATAAATCCCACTTTTTAAACTTCTATTTTCAGAAACGCAACTTTCTTTAACTAAAACGAAAACTCTCACATCTGTATTTGCACTTCATCCTTTTTGCTATATTTTTCATTCTCCATCACATATCGGCATTCTTCTATTTTTTCGACGAACAGGATTTTGATTTTCTTTGTGGGTGATTGGTGCAGCGTGGCAAGGATTTTGATCTTAATCCACCCCAATTTCTTTGTCAATCTCATAGCTACTGTTTAGTCCACTTTGCAAACTCAAAGTGAGATTTTTGTGAAATTATTGGGTTAGGTTGCAGTCGCATATCTAATGGATGAAGATGAGTAACCGAACAGGAAACTATACTTGACTATCGCCAAATTAGGGTTTGGGGTGTTGATGCTCAACAAAAGGTATATTCTCTTCTTCTCTATTAGCTTTTGATCTCCAGTGACCGTTTAGAAAATTTATAATTAAAAAATGAGTTTTTTTCCGTCTATTGACAAATAAAAAACGAGTAAAGTGTCAATCAACTAACACAGCATACAACAGTATTTGCTTGCACAAGACATGAATGGTAAGATAAGCTGCCAAGGCAATAATGAGCTTAAAATTAAAACTTTAGATGTTGAAGTAGTGGCAGGCATTTGATTGATTTTGTTATAGGTTATTAACGTTATCCAAAATCCATTAACTAATTAATTTTAACTAAAAATAAAGCCAAGTTATTGAATGTGTAAATTTATTTATTATAAGAAAGTTGTGAAGCAATAAGAGGGATTTGATTGATTTTGTTAGACATGTTGTCAATAAAAGTATGAACTGCAGAAGAGGCAAACCCGCCTTTAAGCTGTTTGTCATTTGGGAAAGCAGTAGTTGCCGCTTATACTCGAATCAAAGGCCAAATCCAAATGATACATCAAAGGTACATGGCTCTTTGGCTCTTCCAGTTGGTTAGTATTGAACTTGCTTTCCCTTTTCATGTTTGTATTTATGGATTCAATTATTTTAGGATTTTGTTTATTTGTTTTATCAGTAAAATACTTATGAGGTTGACAAAAATTTTTATGCCATTATGGTTTCTAAGAAGATGTTTTTGGGTTTCAAACAATAAATTGAACAAAAATAAATATATTAAGATAATGATTGAATTTTTTTTTCACGAATCATCAGGTATGAAAGCCAGCAAACATGTCCGTGGCTAGATTCTCTTGCGAAATTAAAAATATGATTGGACTGCAACTTAGATCTAAGTGGTGAAACTCTGAAATTGAACTTGGGGAGGCCTAATATTGCATTTAATTCAACTAATTGGCTTTGCTTTGAAGTGCTTTCTGTTTATAGCTTCCCCTGTTCATTCTTCAATTACGGAAATGTCCTTGTATCTATGCCTGGTTGATTGATAAACAATAACCATACAATAGATTGTATGGAATTGAGAATTCAAAAGCATAGTTCTTAGTATAATTGTTTGTACTTGTACAGGGTCTCATACAGATCCGGCATGTGTTCAACACCAATCCATGTTACACTGCAAATTTTAGAGCAGCAATTATCCCAATATGTGAGAACTTTGGTCAGGTTTCTCAAGTTCTTGTTTCATGTTCATCTTTGGAGGAGGAAGTTAGAAAGAACGTGGACTCTAAACATCAATTTGTTGGAATTGGGAGAGGAAATCGGGTTTTGGGATTGCAGAGCCAATGAGGAGGCTTTCCTTAGTTTTGTAGCATGCACCTCAATTATGTTGATTGCAATGGCACATGTTTAGGCTCTTTAGTTTTAGTTCAAGGTTTGGATTTTTTTTCTATATTAAAGTTAATGATTAACTCGACCAGTTTAGTCCCTTCCCCTTGGTTGCCCACCAATCACAAATTGTGAAATTACTCTCCTCGGTTTGGTGCCACATTTTGCATTGGCACGATCTCTATATTTTGTGGTTCTTTGTGTTAATCAACATGATAGTTTCTGCAGAAATTTCTAAGTTTCTCTGTGCAACTGTTTCTCTTTGTTATGTTAAGATATGTGGAATATTTGATTGGCATATACATGTCTGCAGATATTATATATTATTTAATCAATTACATAATCTTATTGTACAAATAAAAAAGTAATTAATTAAAATAGCATCAAAATAATCAAAAAGTAATACACAAAAAATACACTTACAATATACAAAAATTATACACATAGTATTTCTACTACTATTCCATTTAAGCTAGCAAATTTAAATGACTTGTAAGAAAAAAAAAACTTTAGAGGACCTGTCAGGAATGCCTAGAAGCAGTACCAGAAGATTAATCAACCTTCTTTGTTTCTTCCTGTTACACCTTTGCTTATTTTGATGTTTATCTTTTCCTTTTTTTTATTTATAAATATTTGAACTACAGTTGCTATTCTCTGGTTTTAGTCCAAATCCAGAATTATGTTATAGTTTCCAAATTTTTATTAGAATAGGTAAAACAAGTAAATTTTATGTGCACACGATGTATACAGCTAGTACACATGGTGTATACATCATGTACACAGTATGTACATTATGTACACACTGTATACAACATGTATACACAGTGTATACAATTAGTACACACTATGTATATATCAAGTACACATTGTGTATACATCAAGTACACACAATATATACGAAAAGTGCAAGGTATACAATAAATAAAAAGTGTACACACTGTATACAGCTAGTAAACACGGTGTATACAACCAGTAAACACTGTATATATATGATATACACATAGTATATGCATGATGTACATACTTTGTATACAACATGTATACATGGTGTATACATCTAGTACACATGGTGTATACATTGTGTATAGCACATACACACGGTGTGTACATGATATACACACTGTGTACAACATGTACACACGGTTCATACTAGATGTAGACATTGTGTACAGTATGTACACACTATGTGTACTAGATGTACACACTGTGTACTAGATGTATACACGGTGTGTACTAAATGTACACGCTGTGTATAGTACATATACATGGTGTGTATATGATATACACACTGTTTATAGCATGTACATATTATGTGTATTAGATATATACACTGTGTACAGTATGTATACGGTGTTTACTAGATGTACACACTATGTATAGTACATACACACGGTATGTACATGATATACACATTGTGTACAGTATGTACACATGGTGCGTACTAGATGTAGACATTGTGTACAACATGTACACACTATGTGTACTAAATGTACACACTGTGTACGGCATGTACACACTATGTGTGAATGATCCCAAAGTAAAGGCAACACACGTGAACGATCATGTGCTTCTTCATCATTATTTGTTTATAACTAAATTGTTATTCAACTATCGAGAGAGATCAATTTTAAATGTAAAGATTAAAAAACAAGGAATCTGAAACAGATCGACCTCATATGGTATAAAATTTTGTTTCTTTGCATCAATTCGAAACTTTGAAGCTTGAATTATTAACCACCTAATATTTCCTGATTATTATTATTATTATTATTATTATTATTATTATTATTATTATTATATAAAATGATAAAATTGGTGGCAGAGTGATGTTAATTAGAAATTAAACCGAAATAAGACTTTATAAGGACAATTCTTTGGTAATCCCTCGATTTTCATAGTGCAACAAAATTCTTACGTTGTTCTTTGCAAAGTGGTTGTATTTTAATTATTTAAAATACATTGTTTAGTTGGATATTTCTTTCTAAGGAGACAAAAGAAATGGTGTAACAAAACGTATGGTTGTCATTATTATGAGAATAACAATTATATTGAAGAGTTATACTGACTATGATAATCGGTAGCACCAATTCTCACCTTAATTAAAAATTTTAAATTTGAATTTTAAAAAACCAACAACTTAAATAGGTTAATGCATTCAAAAATAAGTCTTGAGACAGCACTCAAAACACTGGTTGCTACATACAAATAATGAAGCCGTGAAGCCAAAACTGCTGCAAACAAATAATGAAGTCAAAAGTGCAATTTTACTATGGAAAACTCAGGAACATAATTGCCCACTTCATCATGGATTAAATATGTATAAATTGGCCCCAACGGAATTATATTAAACCATGAATATTTGAAGCATCCAAAGCATTACAGAAGAAGCAACTTAACTCATGGATTCATAAATAGGGCAATTAAACAGACACAGGCAAGTTGTCGCAAAAAAAAAAAGAATGAACATCGCAGCTGAAACCAGCAATGTCATCCCATGGATTAGCAATCCAATAACGATCAATGGATTGTCTCGAAGAAAGTAGAGAAAGAGCCAAACAGCCATCATGATTGTGAAGACAATCGGTGAAACAGGGTGCCATAACATGCTGAGGAAGAGAATGAATAGTGTGAGAACAAACGCATATAATCCAGACCAAAAAAATTTATAAATTTTAATATTTTTTTAATCGCATAATCCCATAGTCAATTCGCAATTAAGCTTACGAACAAGAATATTAGTAAAATGGGTTGGATAACATATTACTTTCTCAATAGCCTAAAGTTTTGCTTTTTGTACTCCCAAGGCATGGAGTCTTATTAGTGTGAAGCATTCCGTATTATGTTATCCATGGCCATGGAAGATTCTGCTTATGTTCATAAAAATAAAATGGTGAGATAATAATGGAATTATATGGTGGATGGATGTAATGTTGAATGTGTCTGGAAGCATAATAAATATTGAGATTTCAATACTTGTGCGTTCTTATAATTTTTTGACAGGAGGTAAAAAATGAATGAACTCAAGGAGACCCGAGTGTTGGCAGTAAGTTGGAGAGATAAAGGAACCTGGTTAGGGATATGAAGACGATTTTGACAATAGAATATAAAAAAGTTGTATTTTTTGAAAATTATAAGTTGTATTTTTGTTATTGAAAATTTAAAAATTTGTATTTTTGAAAAAAATATAGAGGTGTTGTATTTTTTGTTACTTTTATTTTTTTTCTGCATATTTTTGTAAAAACCCCAAAAATTAATTTCAAATAAGAGACTTTAAAAAAAAGTTTAAAGTTGAGTGAAAATAGGAAGTTAATTTTAAATTGAAGACTTTGAATTATTGGGAGGTCCAGTGAAAATAAAATTTTTATTTTAAAAATTTTTAAGAAATGATATTTTTATAATAAAAAATTTGGGCAATATTTTTTGTAAACATTTTAAAATTTTTATGGTATATTTTGTGAAAACTCAAATAGTTTTTGTCTCTGTATATAAAAACTTTAAAGGCATTTTAATACCCTATTGAAAATATTAAAAACGTTTTTTTATCGTAAAGAAAACATTAAAAATTAATATTTTTCATATTAAATATTAATCAATATTTATTATATTAATTAATAAATATTTTTTACATAAATGTACGAATAAGAAAAAAAATTATAAATAAATTATATAGATAAGAATATTTATTAATTAATTTTTTAATGAATATAATATTAAAATTTGACTAAAAAATGCATTTAGGGGCATTTTTATTAAGATTATTAAAAAATATTTTGTATAATTATTTTACACGTGATAAATATTTTAAATAATGATATTATTATTTTAATAATTATAATAATGTATATACTTTTTTACATTAAACTTAATTGATTTTAACTAGTTCATAAAATTATAAATATTTCAACAAAAAGTATTTAAAATAAAATTAAAAAATTTTAATAGTTGCATCAAGAGTTTAACTATTATAAACTAAAAAATTGTATCAACTTCTTAGATCAATTAAAAAAATATATATTATATTAGATGTTTGTGTTTTACCTTGATATGTAATCATTTTTTTTAAATGATGGGATATATTGTTTTAAAAATATAATTTAAATATTTATAAGTAATTAAACAATAAAATATATATTTGTATAAAATAAAATGTATAAATTAGCAAATAATGAATAATGAACATGTTAAATAAATACTATAACATTTTTAATAGATTGTTCAAATTTTTATTTTAATTAGCAATAGTCATATTATATATTTAAACAACAATTTATTCAGATTTTATAATTTGACAATTTTTTTATAAAAATAATTTAATTAATGTCATATGTAAATTCTTATAGGTTGCTCCAATTGCTTTAAATGCCAAAATATTTAGGGGTATTTTTGTAGTCAAATTTCAATATTATATTCATTAATAAAAATTAATGAATAAATAGTTTTGAACTATATAATTTATTTATAATTTTTTTCTTATTCGTACATTTGTATAAAAAGTATTTATTAATTAATGTAATCAATATTGATTAATATCTAATGTAATAAATATTGATTTTTAATATTTTCTCTAAAGTACAAAAATATTCTTCATGTTTTTTTATTAGGGTACTATAATGCCTCTAATGTCTTACTCAAAGTGCTAAAATATCCCTAAAATTTTTTATATAGTGCTAAAATACTTCTAAATATATTTGGATTAAAAATACACGTGGTGCTGAAGTGACATATTTTGCCACGTGTCAATACCATGTCAACACTGTTAATCCGGAGTTGATGGTAGCTTCACAGAGGGGTATTTTAGTACCAACTTCAGAACATTATGGGCATTTACGCTACGAAAAAAAGTAAAGGAACATTTTATCTACTACCAAAATATATTAGAGGCATTTTAATACCTTTTTCCTGCATAAATTTTCTCATAAATTATTATCGTTTATCAGATTTTTTCTCTGAACTAATTGTATTTTAGATTACCCTCTAAACTTGTTAAAAATATCAGATTAGCTACTCAAACTTTTTTGAAATATAAAAAATATACGTTATACTATTGAAAATGTTAAATTATTCCTCTAAAACTTATTAAAAATGTCAAATTATCATTTTATTACTGTTTGTCACGTATTTTTCATACATTTTTTGTGAATTGATATATGTTTTATAGGAAGGTAATTCGATATTTTCAATAAATTTAGAAGGGTAAGATGACATGTAATTAATTTGGAGAAAAATCTAATAAATTGTGATAATTTAAGTAGGAATTTATATATTACCCCTTTGGACAATGAAATAATATTACAATGCATGAAGAAAATTGCTCTGTGTTGACTGTACTGTTTATCCCACGTTAACGCACGCTTAATTAATAATAATACAAAAAGTTAAGGTTTGTAGTTCGCCTAAAATTCAACTCTGTCCTAGCTGTCAAACTAATTACTATATCTTGAAAAAGTGACACTACCATGTAATAAGTTTATTATAATCCATTTTTAACAGTATATTTTAAATTATTGTCTTAATTTATGCAAAACAATAATTTAGCAGTGTATATAAAATGCTAGCATTTATACGTTGTATCAACATATGCAAATTGCTAGAATAACGTAAGAAAGTTAAAATATGATTTTTTTATGATCAATTTTCATATATTATTAATTTACTCTTGTAACTGTTTAATCGTTTCGCTCCAATAAAATTTTCATTATTGTTAAATCAAAGAATGAAAATGGATTTGGTGAATTTGATGTTTGAACTAATATTCTCTTTTCCCATTTATTGAAAAAAACAATTTAAATCTGTAATTAAAATCCACATGATTCTAATGTCTAACATATCTCCCATTGGACCATGTAATCCACCATTTGCATTGACATCAATTTTGCTAATACAATTCTAAGGGATATCTTATGAAGAGAACGAATATATATAAAAGAAGTAATGATTAAGGACTGATGTCAATGCAAATGAAAAAAATTTTAGATGATATACAGTGTTTTATACCTTTATACATGTGTCGGATATATACTTAATGGTAAGTAGAAAATAAAATAAAAAAAATGATGAAAACAATGTCATTTCGCAGTGTTTTTTTTTGCAATAATTTAGGGTTCTGTACGTAATTATCTCTGGTATATGTTGACTTCCCTTATCAATTGAATAATATAAGATGATGGCTTATGACCAGCTCATTATGATCTCTCTTTCCATAATTTATAACATTATTGTATATGTGTTGAAGCATTTAGAAATTAGGGAAATTTATCTCCTTGGATTTGATGAAGCATAGCTATGCCTATGAAAATACAAAATAGCCTCCAACTTGTGTGATCACAATTTTATGTATATATGCATATATTGAGTGGTGTATATTTATTTTCCATAGGATATATTGTATAAGTAGAGGGGCACAAGTATTTTAACCACACAATTTCTATACTTGAAGTCTTCAAACATTAATGGCTTCTCCTCCAATCAAACAAGTAGACAGAGAGATTCCTTCTCTAGTCCGTGTTTACAAAGATGGCTCTGTGGAACGCTCTTCTAACTCACTCTACACACCACCATCACTGCACCAAGACCCACAATCTGAAGAAATAACCATCTCTCAAACTCCACCTATCTCTGCTCGTCTCTATCTCCCAAACACTTGGCTTCTTAGTCATAATAATTAGTTGAGCAAACAAATATTTCATCAGCTCAGCCCGGATCCTGCATCAATTTCCAGTTTATGGTTTTTAAAAGTTTCATATTCCCCTAGTCATATTCCACTCTATTAATTGCTTATAAATTCAGTGTCAGTTCTCTGACTTTGCAAATTAAGCTATATATGCAGTTGGTTTGATTCCATTTATACTGAATCTATACATCAGCCTTAACTTTCCTTTCCCTCTGTACGAGAAACAGCTTTGTATAGTGCAACCAAAACAAATCTGCAGTCCCTTCTCAACTTAACCATGAAAACAAGAAACTTATTATATGATTGATTTATATGAAAATTAAGAATAGTTACTGTCAATTCTAAGGCCGAATTAAATGATGATCTATTAAGTAAGATGATCCTTCTATTTGATGATTTGATACATAAATAATCACCTCACTCTTTAAGCTCAACTAATTATTATGACTCTTACATTATTAAACACGACTACTAAAATAATAACGCTAACCTTGCTTAATTTTCTGCACTAGGGATAAACATTAGATTTACTGTTAATCCACTATCAACCAGAAATTATTAGTTACTAAATCAAGTCGCTAATCTGTTGTTATTATTAGATATTAATTTTAAAATTTTCTCTAAAAATTAAATTAATTAACAAAAAAAATTGTCAAGGTGGTGGGAATGGTAGCGTTTTAAAAAATAATTAAATTGAAAAAAGTAATTAATTAATCAGATATCTAATTCACTGTTATTTTTTAAATTTTACTGTTATTAATTTTGTTAGATTTTATTTTATTAGAAATATGGATGAAGATTAAGTTGGACAAACTTAGCATTTGTGGTTTGTGTTCTAATTTTACGTATTCTTTTCTCTAGAAAGAGAAAGATTAAGACCAAATAATAAAAATTGAGACATATTTTATTTTTTATTACTTTCAGAATGATTAATTTAATTAAATTTCTCTATGAGCCACATCTACCATTTTAGCTGACATTTCCAACAAAAATAAGAGACACCAAAATCCATGCCGTGGATCTCACCCCTGCCATTTTCGCTGACATTTTCAGCAAAAATGAGAAAACATCCCAAAAATTCAAATAGTTTGAAAAACACACCAAAAACCCAAATAATTTTCCTAAAAACATTATTTGTAAAATTGTCCCAATAAAATAAAACAACGAGTTTCCCTCTCAATCGAAAATCAAAAGGCGAGAGAGAAATGGAAGAGAGCAAACAAAGAAGGAAACAAAATCATAACTCCTCAGGAAGAAACAAAATCAATATGGAAATGCCAAGTGTCGCTCTGCATTCACTTTCACTTCTCTCCTTTCTGCCACTCTCTACAACTCATCACTGTCTTACATTCTACACGTATGGCAACCATTTCTCTCTTTCTCTTTAAGGATTGTCTATTTCTCTTATATTTTCTGCCAATTCTCTTTTCTTCTGCCCCACTTTCACTCTCTTTCATTCTTTTACTCTTTGCTTCATTTCAACTCTCATTTTATAGGTAAAGATTGTCTATGTCTCTTGCTATCTCTAAATTTTGTTTCCTATGCTTCTATGGTATGGCTTGTTTCAATTTTTATTATTATTATTATTTTTTTTTTTTTGCTAGATCAATCAGTCTGCATCTTACAGGCCAAATGAAGTCTATTATTATTATTATTTTTTTTTTTTGCTAGATCAATCAGTCTGCATCTTACAGGCCAAATGAAGTCTTGATCTTTTCTTATTTTTGTTTGAATTTCACTCTTAAAGTTTTAGATTTTTTTTTATAATTTTGCTTTTGATACTCCTGCATGCTCCGTCTCAAATAAAAGAATTGTCTCTTTTAGGTTAGAATAAGGGATGGTTTTAGAATTGATTTTTTCTTCTTGATTGTTTATTTATATCTGAAGAGAATGTGAAAAAAGAGAGAGAGACACAGACAGAGAAATCAAATTATACAGAACTGCTATGTCTTCTGTTTTGAATTTACAGTTCAAAATGAGATGATTTTCGCTCTTTTAAGTGTCCTGGTACTAGATAATCGATATGCATTTCTTACTAGTAACGTTTATTATTATTGAAAACCTTATCTAAAAGGCTGAAGCATATGATATATCTGAAATTGATAGGATCCTGTTTATTCATTAATACATGTCAAACTTCATAATACTAGCGTTGCTTCATATGGGTTGATGTTACTACTTTATTTGAAGATGATATCATAAAGAAGTAATTTTTGAGTGTTCTTACAGATTTCGAAAAGTACTTAATGAATCCCTACTTTGAAAGAGTGAACTAGTACAAATCGCATTCATGTTATGCTTCTCAGGCTTGGTTTTAGTGACTAATAAGCTTTTCTTAGTAGGATTCCATCGCTCCATCACTCCATGCTGGAACTCTATCAGAAGGTTCTGAGCTTGGGTTTTGTTCATGAAATGAGCAAGTGCAAATAAGCCTGTGATAATTGACCATGCTAAGTGGAACATAAGAAGCATAACATGCATGCACAGACACCTGCGCATGCATCTAGTTATATCATTTTCCTTGTAATTGCAGGTTTACTGTTGCTGCAGGTTATTTATGTAAGCTATGAGTTATGTTTGTCCTAGTTTGCATTTTCTTTTAATTATGTGATATAAATTGCATTGACTACTACCTAGTGCTAAATGCAACTCTCTGTTAGGTAAGTGTATATACCTGATATTAAATGTCTGATCGTTTCATTGAAATCCTCCTTTACGAAGGTAAAGGCATTAAAATGTGCTTCTGGGTTTTAGCTTTTAATTTATTTACTTATTTTGGTCACAAAATTAAGTTTCTTAGGGTTGAATCCACTTTAAACACAAGGTATTTAAGTATTAATTAATGAGCAATAATAAGTATTAAAAAATTTCTTTCAGAACTTTATAATCTGAGATTCTCTATGATAGGAAAAGGAGAATCTTGTCTTAGGTTTATGAGTTATCTCCTGGCTTTCTATGGAAACATACCATTCATCTCTGTTTTCATTTTTGTTGGAACATAAAGAAAGAAAAGAAAGAAACGCATGGAATAAAGTGTCAGGTTAATCAGTATGTCATATTCAAACTTCTCTTTATGATGCATTCTGCCTTGGTAATAGATTTCAGTGTATCATCTTTTGCCCTCATCAGTCTCCACATGTCTCTTGCTTATTGGTTGCTGTATCCTTCCTCTATTGAACTTATTTGTTTTATTCAGAATGTAGTCTTCGTTTTGAAAAGGAAAGCATGACAGTTTTCCTGTTGTTCTCATGTCCATTTTCAGAGATATTAAACATATTAGGTTAGTGCTTTTATTATGAAACTTCAGCCGTTTGAATGTTTTAGAATGCAGGATAACTATAGGGTTGCCCTTGGATATTTTATTTTATGATGAAAATAATCTAATATGTCAGTGTTTGCAAAAAATTTAAGGTTGCCTTGGAGCTCGGGGCTTGGTGGTTGTTTGACTTCTTTCAAGGATGCCTCCAACAGCCAGCAGGATCAATAATCTGAATGACAGTTTGAAGGGTAACATCCATAAAAGGAAATGTAATCCACGCAACCGAATGAAATCAAACTATGAAGGTGTTTCTTTGACATTAAATGCCCATGCAGGGAAAAAGAGCAAATATTTTGATTTGCCTCTTCGAATAGTAGGGGACGATGGGGTGAGGTTTCTTTTCAGATTCTAAAGTGAGATTCAGTATTTTTAGTCAAAGATGCTAAACTCTTTTTCTTTTTCCCATTAGATACCTTAATATGGTAGCTGATAATTTGCCCATTTTTCTTAACTTATGAGGTCACCTTGTTATGGTTTGATATAATTTCAGAAAAGGTTTTACCAAGATTACTTTTACCATTATTTTTTATCAAAATCTCATAAATTCTCCATTTAAATTATTTTTTAAGTTATCCATAGTGCTTTACGTGTGTGCACGCATGTATGTGTAAGTACGAGAATAAATATCTACTTGGGGCAGAGCACATGAAGAAAATCGTTTAGGAGCATTAATATGACTTGTTAGTCATCTAAAGAACTGTTGATCCTGGTTTTCTTATGAGAAAGTAAGAGGAAATGCTGAAAACTAGCCATCAGAGCACATCTTTGTGAAGAGGCTTGTTACCTAGCAATTGGTTTGGCTCAAATAGCAATTGCTTCTGACATATTAATTGCCTTGAGATTTTCCAATCTGATTATTTTTATCAAGAAAAAAATAATTAGCTCCCATTATAATGACCTGCCTTCCCTTTTGGTTTTTGTTCTTATATTTTATTTTGCAGCACTACTATGACTGTGTTGTATGTGACAAGGATGGAGAATTGCTGTGCTGCGACACCTGCCCCTACACATATCATCTTCAATGCGTTAATCCACCACTCGAAGTATGTGACTTTCCTCCTCCTAACATGTTCGGTTTTCTTTGATTTACATTAGGATCCTGATGTTTTTCTTATATCGTTTACACCTAAAGACCGTTCCTACTGGGACTTGGCAATGCGAAAATTGCTGCCAAGGTGCTGATCTCTTAGCTCCTCTGATTTCTCTCAAGAGCTTGAAGAAAACAGCCTCTTCTGACAAAGTAAGGCATGCTGTTTCTCATATCTGCTTCCTTTGATGGATTTTTTCAATGTTGAGACAATAAATCTTGAATTTTGTGTGCGGTCCTGTTCTTTTTTGATTGGAAGGTGGTTCAGAAGATTATGACATGAAAATCTGATCTAATTTTTTGATACTCATTTGAGCATTTTGTTTCTGATTTTCTCTTCCAGCTTATTTGTAAGTGACCAATTAAGACTAGTGGTAATATGTTTTGGCATATTTGTCGCTAGAATTTGTACCCTTTTTCTTGCCCTCATGGACCGGCACAATGAAACTCGAATATTTGACCCAAAAATGTAAAGGCTGTCTTTATGGTGACAGATGATCATGGAGTCAAAATTTCAGATATAAATATTTTCCCTTAATTGGGAAAGGATCTTAGATATTGAAAGTATATGCCACATATTATAAATTCAATAAAGAAATTTATTGAGCGTCTTGAGGGTTCATTTCATTCATTTTCTGTACAGAGACTTATATGTAGTATCTTATGCTATTTTAAATGTTGAATGGGAAATTGAAAAGGATTGTAAGATTAACTAGCGCTTGGAGCAGCATCCCCTTGTTGCGATAAATTATTGATTATGTTCCACATTCACCAGTGGTTTTGGTTTTTCACCCTCTTTTAGTTTAATATCCCCTTTCTTTTATAGGGCTTGCTAATATTGTTGTCTTATGATTCATTTGTCCACTTTTAATTAATGTAAGGTGCTACAGAATCCTCCTGTAGGCTCATTCCAGTCAGTGCATCATTTGGCTGACGCTGGAGATTTAATGGAGAAAACATCTGAGAAATATGTTCACATTGATGTTGAACAAGTATGTCCTTAATAGATCAGTTATTGATTTAATTATATCTTCTCTCATATGCTTTAATTTTTTGCCTTTTCTTTCTTCCAGAATGCTGCCAATCACATTGACCATGAAAAAAGGTCTGATACTTCTTCTGCTGTGAATGAAATTAAAGTCTATAGAAGACGTGCACGGAAGAAAGCAGTAGAAAAAAAAGAAAATGATCCAAAAAATTCAATCAGAGCTCATGTTCCCTCTGAATCAGCAAACAAAGATCAACAAGACAAACAGACTACAGATACTTCAGGATTGTTCTGTTGTTCGATCATTGAATCTGAGTTTGCTGAACCAGCTGATAAAGTTGTGGAAAATGATGATCTTAATGCATCAAGGGTACAGGGCAGCACTTTATAATTATATAGCATGTGCATACACAACTTTGACGTGCCTAAACAATCACCAGCCTTGAATGCAGAAGACATAATAGAGTCTGGTGCTTTGGTTGATAATATAATGGTTTTATTGGTTTTCCTACTTGGTTGAGATCCTGGGATGTCTCTGTTGCAACCCTGAAGTGTCTTAACAAAAACTCAGTACAAGCATATCCAGATGTTTGCATGATTCAGCTCTATTATAACGTTATTGTTTTTTCTGTAGTATTCTTCTGTGTTTCTTTTTTTTTCCCCCCGATTATTGTTTTTGATTTGAAATGTTGCTCAATTATTAGCCCCAACAACCAAAAGATTCTAACCCAGAAGCAGAAGCTCAAGGAAGTGAGATGGTACATCAAGCAATGCCTACTGGTGATTGTAGCCAAAGTCCTACTGTAAATCGGTATAACATGCTTTGGTTATTGAGGTAATTTATCATTTCTTCTGCTCCATCTATTCTTCTGTTGCGTAGGAAAACATAAAATCAAGGTTTGGGTTAGAAGAAACTAATAGAATCACGTCTGGGGAAATATTATCAGGGATGTCATGCAGGAGTCAATGAAGGATCATCACTTCATTCAGGCAAGGGCAAATTCACTGTGTGTGTATTTCTGCACTGAAGCATTTTTGGGTTATAGTTGATTGCTTTAATGTCGAAGCAGAATAATAGGAAGAAGGAATTGCATCAGGCTCTACCTCCAAAAGATACAGAATCTGCCAAAGCTAAGAGAGAAAAATAGTATGTCTAAATTTAATATTTACAAGGTGTCCTTTTTCTTTTATTTATATTTACATTGTAACAGCAACTACTTCCATCAAATAGTGCAAGGCTTCGTGCAAGACAGAAACAAAAAATTGCCCTCAGGAACAGAAGCAGTGGACTGATTCCCGGTTCAATGATGGTTAAACTTGAAGCACCTCTTCAGATGGATGCAGAGGCCATTGAATCTGTGAGAGTGTATACTTTACAAAATGAATCAAAGGAACACATGTTGCAGGAACTCTTTCCATTGAAAGAGGAAAGCAATTCCATGGACAAATTACTTTATAAATTTGCAGTTCACATAGACCCCAGAAGATCTCAATGCAGGCAAATGAGATTCAGAGGAAAGTTGCCTTTTTTCTCATCCCAACGAGAGTCAGATGCTGGATGTTCCACTAGGTTTAGTGCAAACTCTCGGGAGATTGGTGATTGTGATGTTTCATTGCAGACGAAGGTATACTTCTTTCTCTAATCAGGAGTGGGCAACATATATGTATATAAATGTATAGACACATGCAGAAACATTGTGCTAAATTTCAAACTTGTTTTATTTGTAGAACCCCTCTGCAGTACCTCAAGGAGGAAAGGATCATCCTTGGATGAGTTTAGGCTCAAGCCTGGCGTCAACTTCACAACTGAGTAAACATGCTGACAGTGGATTGATGATGTCCAATAACTCAATAAAAGATCAAGTAGCAGTTGATTTTTGGTTGGAAGAGGAGCTTGATTCTCTTTGGATTGGTGTCCGCAGATATGGGCACGGAAATTGGGATGCAATGCTTAGAGACTCCTCATTGTCTTTCGCCAAGCATAAAACTACAGAACATCTGTCACAAAAGTGGAAGATGGAGAGACTCAGAATCTCAAGCCCTGGAGATTTGGCCAATTCGCTCTCTATTGACCAAAGGTTGAACTACCTTCAGGTAGCAGACACCACCTTGCCATCTTTAAAGGATCGGCTAAACCGGGGAAATCTAGTACCACAAAACCTTCTTCTTGGCGGATTAATTAACATTCCCAAGGTCAAAATAGACTTGGAAGCAAGCCAAAATCATAGAATTGAAGCAAAAGACTTGTCGTCAGAGGGCACCATTTCTGATTGAAATAAGGCAGTAGCCATGCATTTCTTTCAGTAATTTAGGTTTATGGGTAGCTTTCATGCCAGAACACATTAATTTAGCAGTCTTTGCCGATTCTTGGCAGCTCTATATTGTACCATCTATATGGTCGTTTTCCCTCCATATCCAAAACAATTATTATCAACTCTCTCTCCCTCTTTGTTTTTTTTTTTTTTTTGGAAAATAGCATAAACTCTATTTTTCTTGCAATTATGCTTTGACGGAAGATCTTAGGAATGGAGCTGTTTGATTGTGACGGCCAAGTAATTTTCAGGTTGATGTTTGTTATCAGACGCCATACGAGGGTAAGAAGAAATATGCCTGACCATTATTAACTTACAAAAATCCTTGAAGAAGAAAACCAATGGGAGCAAATGAGTATTTATTTATTTAGTATTATTATTATTTTTTATTTTTTTCTTTTTTTCAGTGAGCCAAAAGTATTTGTTGATTTCATTGAATTCCCTACGTTCTCCCATCTGCACAACTGTTTAAAAAATAATAATAAAAGATTTGGGCTCAAACATCAATTCTTGTCCTCATCAGGTCTGCACAACTAACGACAAAATGACGGAAAAAGAAAAAAGAAAAAACAGAAGCGGCCATTATTTTCTTGGTAGCAGCAGATCTACACATCTCCAAGGGTGGTTTGACATTAGTTGTCAGCTTACAAGATGGTGCAGCCTCCTGGATCCCTATAAATCAAAGATTTACTCATCAGTCATATGGCTCAAAAAGAAACTGCACATGTAGACCGGACGAGTAAGCTGATTACTTTTTTATATCTTCATAATTGCTTAAAGCTTGCTCAAATTTAAGCCAAAGTGGACCAGTTTCCTGAAGATTCACATTCTTTGGTCCGCCAAGATAAGCCTGAACAACAAACTGTGGCGATCTTTCCCTGTTTTCAGTAAACATTCAAATCAAACTAAACGAATTTGCTTTATTAACATCACATGAAGGATGTTCATGCGAAGATTACCTCCCTTCATATACTGATAAATAAGCCAGATAGGCAGCACCGAAGTACATAGACACAAATGGCTTAGTTAGGTCATCGACGGATTCAACTCTGTAAGCCCTGTAACCCAACTCCCTAAGCAAAAGGAGAAAATTCAAGAACATTTCAGCTCTAACGAAAATGAAGAATAACATCTATGCCGCCGTACAAATTATAAGATAAAGTTGCAGTATTAGCATACATGTAAAGCCAGAAAGCTGTAGGGTAGTCTATTCCCATTAATCCAGTTCGATGTCCAACTCCATTCACGAAACGCATACTAACCATATCAGCTAGAGCACAAAGGACCGACTGCAAACCATAAGATTAAGGAAAAAATTACAGGAAACAAGCCGCGGTAGAAAAGAAAATCTGAATCAGGAAAGAACTAAAATGCTCAAGAATCAAAACAGCCAAAAATAAATACAACGGAGAAGTTGTCTTCTTTTTCCTCTACAAATCTCGACAAGATTTTAGGAACTTGTTACAATATCAACATTAGCCACCTCTCAAGTCTAAAAACAGTATTTAGATGCCAGCCATCATTACTTAGAAGACAAATGGGCAACCAACTAACCCATAATCCACAAAACACAGCAACCTTGGTGAGTAAGAATTATCACTCTAGGGGTCGGACAAGTATACGCAAGCTGAAATTTGAAGAGTTTATATACTCACTGCTTTAACTCCTCGTGTACTGAAGTACTTCGAAAGAATAGTTTCTGCAACTGCCTGCACGAGGCCTATTCATTATTGACAATCAATATTCACCAAGTATCATTCCAATCATGCATGTGGATTATATTCAATGTGAAAGGTACATCAACACTCAGCCAAGACAAACAAAAAGCAACTATATGATGCATGGTCAAAATTGTTGCACAAATAAGCATGGGAACCTGATTAGCTACTAAACTTTGAAGGTTAATTGATGCTATGGTGCAACAGTAGAAAGTAATGCTTTGTACTACTTCACCAGAGAAGATACTAGACGGTTTATATCCTTTGAGAACAACCAAATGTAAGCTCCTCAGTATAGATTCTTCACATTTGAATTGAACTGTCCATTACTTAGCTGCTTAACGGTGGCTTAGATAGAGCATGAAGAAAATGTCAAATTAAACTCTTCATACAACTCAAATTTCATACTGATTGTCCCCTCCAAATAAAGCAAGAAATATTATGATCAATAAATATTGTGTGCTGGAAGTAAAGAACCGTATTACTTAATTTGAAGAAGGCCTTCAATTAGGAATACAATTTGTATGGTTTTCCATTCCACTGGAAATTTTTTTCTTTTTTTTTTCTTTTTGCTTTTTATTGAGGAGTTCCGCTGGAACTCTTAATAATAGGAATTTTGGATAATTTTGCTTTAAAGCTTTATACTCTTGATTTCTTTCAGCCTTATTCTTGACCAACACGTTGAGACCTCAGATATTTCCAAGGTGTTTAGATTCAGAAATCTGCGCTATCTTGCTGAATTTCTGAATGAAAGCCTTTGTCCTCCTCCTAACCTCAAGGTTAAGGTTCCATCTAAAACTAAAGATCCAAGTTATGCTAGCGGTTCATGGCGAGGTGCAAACTCAGGGAACAACCATCACTTCAAACCAATCATTTCATTAAAATTTAAATCAAGTGCAAAATATGATCTCAAAACTTCAAGCTCATATCATATAAACTGATAGTATTTCCATAAGTAAACAACGAATCATGATAAATCAAACAAAAGATACGACTAAGAAAATACATCCATTTCTATATTGAAAACTTTTTATAAAAGATCATTGTGGTCCATGCAGAAGAGAAATTCTAATAGATCAGTCATCATCTTAATATTTGGTGCATTTCATATAGCCCTTCCAAACTTACGAAAAACTGACATGTAAATGATAATTAGCAGCATAAATTTTCCACCAAAGATAATAATAAAAACAATAAACTAAGGGCAAATAAAAGCAATAATTCAGAACAATACACATGTCTATTGCTTCCTACCTTCACTTCTACTCGAGAAAGATACGGTCTCTTGTCCCTATTGTGTGAAAAGCGCACCTTTCCATGTTTTTCTCCAGATTTTGACCATTCTCTAGCAACATCAGGGTGATTCCACATCTCCTGCATGTCTTCTGGGGAAGTTCTAGAATCCCAATATACATACTCACCACCTGCTTCCTCAAAGTAACAAAAGGAACTTATCAAGGAGTGTTAACAGTTTAAGGGGGGAAAGAAACTGATTCCCTGATGTAAAAGAAAAAAATGAGGGAAGCCAAAATATTCTCACACAATTAGGTGTGACTCTAGGTATTAAAAAGGAACTGATCAATCATAAGAAAAATTTAAATTGCACCAATTGACTTATAAAAGGGGAAAGTTTAGTCCTGTCCAGCTCAGTATCTTCAACTGCTGATTTAAGGCAAATGGTATCATATTAAAACATATTATGCTTAGTTGTTGAATATACCAAATTCAGATCATATTAATATTTGAAGTGGGAAAAAAAAACCTTTCTTTTTTGAAGGTGATACAGTCTTTTGAGTAGCAAATGGAGCTGAGGAAGTAGAATCAGAAGCATTGTTGACTGAAGGGCCTTCATCAAAAAACCTTCTGTGAAAAAAAAGACAAGGTGACGGTCAATTGCAAATATCATGCAAATATTCTCCTAAATTTTTACACGGCCAGTTAACTGCAAGAAACATAGTCCTGCTGAGGATGTCTGTCCTGCTTTCCACAAATTATAACATTCCTTTAAATTTTAAGCAGTCCTTGTTATTTGTTTTGAGAAACAATTGAACAGATTAAATGATCTGTAAGGAGTATATCAATATTGCTGTGACTTAACTGGAGATACAAGGATTGTTATTCCAGTTCGTTGATTTTAAAGGGATTATAGTCCATTAATTAAAAAATCAGTTATCAGAAATGTGTTGTAATATTGCAACTCGATCATATTATTTCAAGTCAATCATCCAAGCACAGAAAAGAATGTATCTTCTCACAAGTGATAATAGATGTCTCCACAAGAACGCATATATGATTATTGATAAAAGTAATGGATCCATTGTAGAAACAGGGAATTAAGGCAGTTCAAACTACTGCTTTTCAATTGTTTCAAAATCTTAGAAAATTTAATGCTGACACTTTACTCATTTTCTAAATTATGTCCAGGGTGTTTTCATAATTGAGGGAAAAATTTTATCAATTTAAAACATAAACTAAGGGAAGTGGCAAAAAGAAATAAACAATCATTATACGCTGCAGTGAAATCAAAGGATATTTTCAGATAACTGCACGCCGATGCTTCATAAAAGAATAAAGTGCTCAAGTAGGAGAGCTAAGTAAATATTTCCCGTTGGCCATTGCACTTCACAAGGAATTTAAGAAACAATAATGAAAATAGTAAGCCTTCACATCTGAAAGGTGAAACAGGAAAGCCATAGACAGGCTTGACAAAAGCAAGAAACCACCTGGAAGGGAGACTTTCTTTGACTGATAGGTAGCGTTTCCAATACTGTAAAGTTGACTTATGAGTTGCCTTTTTTGTACCACCCCTGTATGCCCGGACTACAAACTCCTCACTCCTTTCCCTGCAAAAAGAGTCCCTAATTCTGATACTCCCAAATCAATGAAACTTGAAACAGCAAATTTGTCAATTACTTGGAAATAAAAGATAGCTTCTAAAAACACACTCATGAAGCCCCAAAAGACAATGAAGAAAAATGGGAAAACAATTTCTATAATTAATAACTCACTTCTGCTCGAAGTTTGATAACCATTTCAGATGAGCAGCCCCAAAATACACACTTACAAAAGGCCTAAACAGAATTTCTTCATTTCCTTCTACTTCATATACCCGGTAGCCAAAATCTCTGAGAACAAGTTGCAGTTACGACTCGATAAATGCCACATTAAAGACCTACTGAGGAGATGTATGCTGAAACAAGAATTGCAGCATCTATTTGATACCTGGACAACCAATTTGCTGTTTCTGGTGATATTTGCATGAGTCCTACAGTGGTCTGCTTAGTTTTTTTGTCATAATTTGTTGCAAGCAGTTGCCTATCACTTTCTAGTTCAGCAATAGCACAAAGCATATCCTGTAGAAACAGGGACAGATGCAGAACTCCATGTGAGTACATATTAATTCCCAGCTATTCGTATCAAATTGCAACTAGTGTGTGAAAAATTTTTCTCCATGATCAAATATGTTTAACTGCAAGTAAGAAGCAGAATATTTTGCTAAAGAGGGAAAAGGAGAAAATAAACAGGTAAAATGATAATATGAAAACTTACTCAATTGGGGCATATGGCCTGACTTAAACAAAAATTAAATCTATTAAATGGCAAATGGAAGCAAACCAAAAAGGTAAAAGAAAAGAAAATTATTCATGATAAATTTTTGACTCAAGAGCGGGTAATTATGGGGACAAGCTTGTGAGTGGCCACATTATTAATATTACAGCACATGAATATAGAGCAGGTATCTCTATAGATCATGTGAAAGTTAGAGATGACTTATCTTCTTGAACTGTAACAGAGAGGCATTTTGAGGCCACTGGGATTATGTAAAGCAGTTTATAATGGATCATCACTATTTTCAACCCTCAACAAAATTTAGCTTTTGGTCATTTCCCTAATGGGAGAGCATTAGACTTTTTCCTTCTGTAGAAAAGGTCATCAATTTAGAGAATATTCACCACAGGACTCAAACAAGTGGTCCCAGCACTTGAAAGCACAAAATTCATCACAAATAACATAATATGACATGGTGTCTCCATTGGCTGTATGAACATAGGAATAAATAACATGGAAGAGTTGTATAATATGAGAAGAGTAATACCGGAAGAAGCTGTGAATCAAAATGTCTGAGGACAGTAATTTCAACTACAGCCTGGAGAAATGAAACGTGATGCACTCCAAAAATTAGAAAACAATATCAAAGCAAATTAATTGTATCTAGGAATCTGCTGATCAAATTCAAGAAGCCTGGACTCGTTACTTAAACTTCTTGAGCAGCCAAATGATAAAAGTGCCAAAATAAAATTGATGTCTTTAGCATTTGACAAAAAGAAAAGAAAACAAAAATAACAGCTATGTTCCCAACTTCAGAAACTTCAGAAAGCTGAAAAAAACAAATTGTTATTAGGATGTTGCTTAGACATTCATTAGAGATGTCACTGTATCCTTTAACTATTCATACTTGATGACTTCTTAGACATCCAAATTCAGTGAAAAATGTCCATATGACAAGGATTAGCATCACTTTCTTGTGAAAGAAACACCGAGTAACTGCAGTTTCGTTTAAAATAAATGACAGATATTCTACTTTACCTTCATTTCTGTTTGTGTCAAATAAGGTTCTCCATCAGGATCCCGTGAAAGGTGAACTTTATGTCCTTTAGTCTCCCCAGCATCTAACCACTCTGTGCTCACTTCAGGTTCCCTCCACATTGCTTCAATGTCCAGGGGTTCAACACAGTCATCCCAATATTTGAAGCTGATGCTCATCCTGGTGACTGCTTCTCTAGTGCGGTGTCTATCAACAAGACTATTAATCTCAAGGTGCACTTACTTCATCTAGAAGTGGCATATACATACATATTTGAGATATCTATAGCAAGAGAATGAAACTTTCTGGCTCAGGGTTCTGGAAGGCTGCTTTTACCTTGTTCACTGAGACGGGTGAAAGAATATCATAATAGAATTTGTTATTCTGCCGTTAGATTTTATAATGCAAGCTTTAGTTAAAGGATGTAGGAAATATGATCATAACATCATCTCTACATTAAAATGGCAGAACAACTTCTAAGAAGCATTTGCACTACCAAACTGTTTAGTGTTAGAAAAAAACAGATTCGCAATAAGAAAAAAAAAGTACTTATCCATTTATTAGCCACATCGAATCATATTTTGTCTGAGATTTAAAGATCAATTTGGCAATATGCTTTCTGAATACTAAGATGTTTGAACCAGAAAAAATACATTTGAATATATATGTAATGTTTGTCAGAATTCCAAATCCAAATGTTTAAGCAACCCATTCCTCATAAATTTCAAGATATATCATCAGTGGGAAAAACAAAAGAAATTTTCCCTTTCCGTGAGAAACACATTAAAGTCTGACCTAATTTCTTCCATGTTATGACTTTGTCAAACAATAAGGAGTAGGATATGAATAGTAAGTCAACTTCTCATATTATTTCCTACAGAGTTAATGAGCTGAAAATCTGCTCTTACTAGAGATAACATTGGCGAATTCGCCTCTAGATCCTTGATGCGACACATGATAAAACACGAACAAGATTGGCAAAAAAGATCCAGAGCAGAATTTCACAAGAGTGAAGAGACATTTGGAAGTGGCGAAAATGTATACATATTTTTTAGATTGAATAAGATAATTTCACTAGTTCCCTAGATTGAAATATTATACTATACATCCATCTGGAGGGAATAAAGTGGTCCTTATTCCATTTACTTCGATGAGGTAACCAAAAGCACTAATATTAGTAAGTAAGAGTCATTATCTATAACCAATGGAATCTCAAATTACTTGCATTTGATCAGCCATGGATCGAAAAACCATTTAGATGCAATTCCGCGTTATCAAATTCAAAAAAAAAACAAATCACTGAATGTGAGAGGATCCAATGATAAAATTCATAAAAAGCACGAGGATTCAATTGAGAAAGAAAAATGAATCATATATATGTAAAACATATAGAAAAATAAATATCTATACCAGTAAGGAGGAGATTTGCTACGCTTTCTGTGTTGCTGTACTGTAGCGAGAATCAAAGAAAGGAAATGAAGGGCAATCTCTCCCTCATCCCGAAGGAGTTGAGTGCCTCTTGTTTGTCTGGAAAGAAATATATGAAAAGGTTTATAAATCAAAAGAGAAAAAGCAGGTCATTAACAAGCGGGATTGTTTTTGTGCCCTTCTGTTTTGCGTGTAACTGATTTTTTCTGGTGAGGAGCCAAATGTAGCGTTTGTTGCAGAGGGAGGGAGGAGAAATTTGAGAAACGGACACTTGGCAAATGCCACGTTGTTCTTTCTCTCTCTGGTGAGATGGCAAAATCTTCCGCTGAGCTATCATTCTCTGCACGACTGCATTCGACATCTATTCTCTTCTCTATGCTCCCACACGAATGGGCTTGGGCTTAATTTCCAGGATCAGTAATCATTTTCCTTTTATTTTTATTTTCTCGAAGACAAACTGTAATTTACCATCTTATTTTAGGGTAAATTACCCTTTGAAGTTTATTAATTATAATAAAATGGTTACTTTACTTTTATTTATAACAAAAAAAAAATTCAATTATAATTTCATAATCAAAAAATCAGATTGGACGGAAAACTACTATTCCGACCACTGGAGCTTGTAGTCCACGTGAGATATGTATATACGTTAGTCATTTTGAACATGTCATCGGTGACACATTAGCAATTATTACATATCAGCAATCTGTGTGACAGAAGAAAAGGGTTAAAAATTAGGTTTTTATTCTAAGGTCTTCACTTTCTTCACTATCTCTCTTTGGTCTGCAACTCCAAAAAAAATCGCTCTCACAATGTCCCTCCTTGCCATCTTCTTTTCCTTCTCTCATTGTGTCAAGATCTCTTCTTCTCTTTAGATTTGGTTATTCGTCATCTTTTCATCTTCTTGCATGGCTTCTTATTCCTCTTCATTTGAAAGTAGAATTCATTATAGTAATAGTGAAGGCAAAGGAGTTGTTATTCCTTATTGTGGTTGCCAAGTTCAAGCCGTAATGAAGACATTAAAGACTAAAGATAATCCAATGAAAAGGTTTTTCACTTGTTATCATTCTCGGGTAAGATTTAAACTCAAATTTAAAATTGAGTGTTGGTTGAGAAGATAATTTAAATGGGTTTTCTCTGATTTTAGAAAAATGAAGGATGTGAATTTTTTAGATTGCATGATGCACCATTACCTAATAGGGCAAACCATATAATAAATGGTTTGCTAAAAATAAATTGCACGAATTGAGCGGGATTTGGCTACAATGAATCAGCGAGGATGGAAGATAGAGCTGGTTACAAAGAACCGGAGGCAACATGGGAAGGGGAAATGCAGAAAATGTTGTTTTATCTTGTGGAGCTGTGTTGTTATTACTCTGTTTTTGTTTGTAATTTTATTACTGAAGTAGTGCTTTGTTAAACATATCATTTTGTAATGTAATTCTGGAACGGTTGGTAACTCCCATAGTAATTAATTTATTTTCTTATATTATTGTAATCAATATACATACATATATATTTATGGGTTTTGCAGTTGAAGATGTTGAAGCTGGAACAAGAAAACCGAAGTGAGCTGGAGATACTGGATTTTAATGTGGCTGGTAATACATTGTAGTTTGAAATTTACATGCTGTGAGCAGTTTTTATCCATTCATTTGGTTGTGCTCTGTTTTGAATCTTTGAATTGTATATTTGTCAGTATTGTCTTGCTGGTTTTGTTTTGTGTGTGTGTGCATATATATATATATATAATGTTGAAGTAAAGAGAGGGTGTTTGTCTATTGGATCAAATGAGAGGAAATTTATTTTACATTTGTTGCTGGGCTGGAATTGTGATTTTGTTGTGGTGGAGACATTATGGAACTTTGAACACGTGAGTGGAGATTGTGATTTTGTTGTGGTGGATCAGATGAGTGGATATTTATTAGTCATATAATGCTTAATTAATCATTATGCTGAATTATTATTAACTGGTCTAAATATCCAAAACTTGCGTTCTATATGTGGCCATTTTAGCTACTTGCATACTTTAGAGAGAGAACTCATTGTAATGTCTGAATTGAGAAAAGAAAATGCATTCTTAGAGGTGATTTTGATGAACTGATTAGGATTCAGAGACTATGTTGCTTGTTTTCACATTGTCTTATGTTAGAGCTGGAAATACTAATTTATTTACTCTTCATTTTTAAAGATAAGATTCGCATGAGCTGGACATACTAATTTATTTACTCTTCATTTTTAAAGATAAGATTCGCATGAAAAGAAATTCAATATTAAGATTAACATTGATTTTGAAAAGCTTGAAATAACCTTTATCAGTACGATATTTGTGTTCCGGATTCAAGTAGAATTTAATTGTTAATATTTTTTGATGCTTACTATATTTAATGAATTGCTTGCTTGAGTCTGTGTTGGAGTAATTGTTTGATTTTTAGAGATTTATCCTCCTTCACTGTTGGACATTTTGGTTCTTGTGTACTGCATGGAATATGATTTTAATGAAAAGTTTTTGCTTGATTTAATAGGGTTGTTTGGATTCGTTAGAAAAGAAAAACTCAGCTTTGGAGCTTGAGTTTGTGAAGGCTCAAAAGGAAAATGCTCATACCATCCAAAAGTTATGAAGGCTCAAAATACTTGCTATTTGCATTCCATTGTTGTTAGAAGTGGTTGTTGTTTATCTTTTCTTTATCAAGTAATGTATATAGAGCAATCTAAACAATTCAATAAATTAATTTTCACAACTTGTATTGTATATCCTAAGTCGTCATTCACTTGTTTCCTAATACCATTTAAACTCCAACTTGGATCAGCCCTAAATTTGTCATAATATTTGCTTGCTATCCATTGTAAAGTCAGATTTCTACTTTGGAATACCTTAGAACAAGAATAATGGAAATTAGAAGTCTTAATCTGAACTATGGAATCATCCATGCTAACCTTTGAAGCATATAATCTGAATTTACACAATCCATCCTTACACCTGCAAATGCACCTCAACTTGTCATTTGTTAGAAACCATAAATCCCACCTATTATTTATGTCCCAATTTCTACATGCCCTTTTGAATTGATCAAAATTTCGAAACTTCATTCCATGAAGTAAAACAGGCTTCTCCATATGTTTTTCTTCATTAAATTCAGGATATTTAACTTTGATACCAGCTTCCTCATCACTATCGACTCCTGAATCTAATTCTTCTGAATCATAGTATTTAGATTCATCTTTAGAATCTACCTCAGCAGCTATGTGAAATTCAACATGATGTTGGCTACTTGCATTGCCAATTGGCCTACCCCTCTTACTGGGTATTATTTGTGAATTTACAGCTTCTTGTAAGCCTTGATCATCACCTAGAATGTCGTAATCAGGATCACTAAAAATGACATTTTCAGTCTCAACCTGCTCCTCACTTACTGGCCCTTCTTCACTAATAACAATTTCAACTGCCCAATCCTCACTTACTGTCCCTTCCCCACTAGCTGCCCCTTTATGTAAACAATATTAATCAAGTCAAAAAATATATATAAGGCTCATTTATTAAATAATGATTAGATGTTAAAGATTTTTCTACTGAGAGGAAATGCTGCCACCAAGGAAAGCAACTACTATTCAAACAATATTAACAAACCAATAAGTAATAGTATTATTATAAAAAGAAATCTTATTAATTAATTAGGGATCATTCTCACAAATAATTTCTCATTAGAAAATTGTAAGCAAATCTCGAAAATGGCTGGAGGTTGGGCTCAATGAAAAGATTGGAATCTATCTACTAGATATTAAAAAAATAAAAATAAAAGGAATTTGAGATTTGAAGGAACAAGATACAATGTAAAGGATGACATCAAGATGTGCACTGTTGTCTATGTAAAGATTGGATAATCACATGGAAACAAAATAATCAGTCTTTTGAGTTTGACTATAAGGTCTATATTGTGTTCAAGGCACCAAAATATGAGTAATGGAGGCTTCTATTAATTAAAAAAGTAGTAAGCTATTCTCGATTTGCTAGTTTTTTAAGGCAATATTAAGCAACCTTAGTTGTTGAAACTTGAAATGTGAACAATAAATTTGAGACTAGAAGCATCCAAATCAATAAACTAAGACTCTAAGAAGGTTCAGATTCCTGGAGAGACTAAAATAATTGGGTTTAGTGACAGTGTGGGGATTCAGTGAGTAATCACTATACAAAACAAAACTCTTAGATGGATGAGCCTTATAAGTGGATTGGGAATGGAAATGCTCATGATTCATGACCTTGTGTTCAATTAAAAGATGATACTAACAACTAAATGTAAAGGAAATAAACCTTTGACTAGTATTTTTCATTATGCAACTTTGGGTTCTACTATTGTTAAACCTATGCAAGCCAAATAATTTACTATTGTTAAACTACATCTCGGGAGCAAGTACCAACTGATGATTCTTTTGAGATAGGTGATTCTTTAAAGACAAAAGGACAAGAACTAACTAATATGTTAGATTCATCAATGGGTCCAGTTCACACAACAACAATGCAAGCAAATCAAATACACCCATGATTCAGCAAAAACATCCTATAAAAAATAAACAATAAGGAAATTACAAATACAACCACATGCTATTCACTAAATTACTGCTATCAAACATAAAATAATCAAATTTAACCCATTAAATATCATTTTGTGGTGGTCTCGTGTCTTCAATTTTTTGAACAAGATGGGCCATCTCCAACAACCAAACACAGATAACTCGCTTTTACTCCCTTAAAGTTTTGCTTTTATTCCCACAAAATAAATTTACTTGAAGCCTGACAGAATATTTGGACCATAAAGTAAAGCGGTAATTGAAGCAGGAAAATTCATGCTCCAACTCTCTATATTATATTTAAACCATTTGAAACAAACTATTAAAATGAGAGAGACATACATAGAGAGAGATTCGAATAGAAAGAGAGATAGATACAGAGAGATTCGAATAGAGAGAGATTCACGTTGTAGAGACACAGGATCGAGATCAGGTAGAGAGCTGGAGAACGATGAAATTTACAGTAAATAGATAGAGATAGAGAGAGGAGAGATTGATAATGGAGATCGAGAAAGGGCAAGTCCAGAGAGGCGGTCTAGAGGAGGAGGGTAAGTGAAAAAAATCCAAAATTTTTAATCTTTTTTTTAACCTAACATGTAGATCAGGTAGCAATTTATGTGGCGTCCAGTCAGCAATCTATGTGGCAAATATTGCTGACGTATACTAATGGACTTCTATGAGTACACGTGCCGTTTGTGAAATATAAATTTTTTGGCTATTTTGATTTTTTGGTTACCAAATAACAGTTGGGTTACTTTTTTGTTATAAATTAAAGTAAACTATTAAACTTTAATAACCCTGAATGAAATTTTGCCTCTAATTTTATACAGATAAAAATATGATTTAAATTTGATTCAATTTATTAACTATCAATTAATGAATCAATCCATTTAATTCTGATCCAATTCCTGCCACACAATCTACTTCTTATTTGTTTACATTGTTTATAATTTATATTTATTTTCAATTTGATAATGAAAAGATTTTAAAAAAATTGATTTCATAAAATCTAATATATTTTTCACTCTGCTTATTTTATCTTATTCAATAACAGCCGAGTCAAAATCCAACCCAATTCAATAAAATTTAATCACACTCATAACTTGGCCCGAATTTAACCATTTCCCACCTACTATGAAATAAATAATAAAACAAAGTGGATGATTCCAAAGAATATGCCTTTGAACGTAAAATTAAGGACGTTGGACGCAAGAGATGCAAGGCAGTATAACAACGCAGGCAGAGGCAGAGGCAGAGGCAGATGGGACCTTTTTCCAACCACTCATAAAGTATAAGCTACCTCCGAATATTTCTGGAAATATGGAATTACATTTATATGTTAGATTTTATTTTATAGAGAGATTTTGGAGAAAAAGAAAAAAAAGAAAAATCTAAGCGTAGGCAAAAGCCGAAGAACCCTCACCGCAAACGTGGCTCCAGCTGACAAGCTGGGGCCCAGTTAAAATCTAAAAAATATAAAAAAAAGTCCCAAAAAAAGGGCCAGACTGGTCTGACGTGGCCTCCGAGGACGTGTGTAGAGGGTTTTGGTTTTCGGGTTTCTCGGCTGGGCACTACCCGACAATCTCACCTACGTGATTAACACAGACCTCCCGATCACAATCAGAGACTTCTACCAAAACTATTCTACAAACAAACTCATCAAAATAGTATAGGCTCGCTCTCAATTTTTTTTTTTTGATTTACTAAAAAATGGATTGTAGCTCAAACTCGAAAGTTCTCGAATTAAATTTTCTTCAATTTTGATTTTTAATTTATTTGTCTTTTTTTCTTTTTTGGCCAATATTTTATATTTTTATTTGTCTCGTTACCATTGATAGAAATATAAGGCCCATTAGCGTCCATCATTATGATATTTTGCAATCTCTCATTTCTTAATAATTATCTAAATAATAATTCTAATTTATTTGTATATAAAAAAATGAGTGGAATAAAATAATTAATTGGTATTACATTGAAATATGGAATTGGCCCTTGGATGGTAGTGATTTTTACGTAATGTTAATTTAGAAATTTATTCAAATTGTTCAAAATTTGAACTTAATCAAAATTTTTCATATATTAATACAGTTCAGTTTGAACTTATTCAAAATATTTTATTTATAAGGAAGCTAAAATTAAAATATCATTTAAAATTAAATACAATTCGATATAATTTGCACGCATATATTTAATTTTGTTCGCTTTTTTTAAAACATAAAATGTGAAATTCAAAATGATAAGCTATGTTTTTGTCCGGTGCAAGCTCAAATTTCAACCGTGTGAAGTAAATGATTTGTATGAGGATCCAAGCAATCAAGGCTTAAAGTAGGAGGATCCAGAAGTAGGAGAAAGCGGCCTCCCGCAGAATAGCAAAACCTCTGTCGTTGTAGTCTAAATTGGAAAGAAGAAGTTGATACAGGGAGGGAAGCCCGCCAGTTCATCACGCTTCCATAAGATACTCCGGTTAACATTTCTGCTTTATTTTATAAAAAAACGCCTTTAGCTTTGCTTTTAAAAACAGAAATATTATTCTCATTGCAATTCGCCCTCTGCCTTCTCTCAACGGCCGCACCAAATACTTATCTTCGTTAGGGTTTTCCGGGAAGAGCTCGAGGCTACTACTATGGCTTTCTCTACTCTCATCAGATCTACGACCACCTCTCCTCCAATCGAAGCCTGTCGCTCCGAGCTCTCTCCCTCACCATCCGATCGATTCAAGGTTTCACTCTCCCGTGATCACGTGTTTCTTTCCAGCCAGTTTTTGTCTTTGTTGTTATTCATTCGAGGCTCTCTGTGCTGAGAGAAATGGACTAACAGAAACTAATAATGGAAATATGAGTCTCGGTCTCTTTTCTTTTTTGTCAAAAGGAAACTCTACTTGGAAACTGGAAATGGAAATTTTGTCTAAATGAATGATTAATGAGGACTAGGACGTAATATATTTTGGTTTTGCATTTGTTTTAATTTCTCTCTCTATATATATATTGGGGAACAAACAGACGTGAGATTAGCTTCTGTCTTCTTTAGTTGTCCGTTTTATTTGAAATTTGGTTCTACTCTCTAAAATACATGATGTGAATTTTATATCTGGTTAGTTGGGGAAGCAGAGGAAAGTAGAAGAGTGCAGATACGGGCGAAAACCAGCATAATAAAAGCCTTAGGCTTATTTCAGTTGTTGTTTACTTCAGCTTAGATTACGTTTTTTTTCAGATATTTTGTTATCTATACTTATTTATGCTTAAACCTTCCTATGTTTTTGTTCTATATAAATTTATTTTAGATTTCGTTCTTTTCTTTAAATGTTTCACAAACAGATGATATGATTGCTAATTTTTTTTTATTGAAATTTTTTACGATTTGGGAATACATTTAGAGCCGCTTTATGCTTAGAATTTATGACGATTTTAAAATGCGTTTGATCTTGGACATGTTTATTTATACTACTCTTTCCATTCGTTATTGAAATATTCAGGTTTCAAGTGTCAACTTCAACCTGAAATCTTCTCAGAGCATTTTTGGTTCTTCAGTGCCCAATCTGTCTTCTCCCTTATAGTTGAGTCATCCAATACTTTAAGTATTTCTATCACATATTTGCATCGTATGCATTTTCAACTTATATGCACTTGTGATTTTGTGTTATCAAACTGATTCTTAAATATTGCGAACCGTTTAGTGCATGCAGCAGGAGGAGTTTCCAGCGCATTGAGGCCATTGCTACCGAAATGCCACCAACTGTCCTGAGTAAGAACCAATTGTTTGCATGTAGTGCTTGCCCCCTTCTTTTTTTTGTTAAACTTGGTTGGGATTCTGGAGATATAGTTGCTGACACGCTTATTTTCTTTGGTTTTACTTTATTTAGAATCACGTAGTGATGGGAGGACAAAGGTTGGAATCAATGGTATGTTGTTGCACAAATTTAATTTTTTGTTCTGTTCTGCATATTCAGGGTGGCACACAGTTTCCAGAATTCTGGAAGTCCAGTAGACATTTTCTGCTATATGTTAAAAAATAATAGAGGTTATCTTTAGGTAAATTTTTTATATGAATCAAAGTCAGTAATGATGTGTTGCAGTTATGTGTATTGCAACTGTGTTTCGCATGCCATTAATAATTAGTGGATGAATTAGGTTGGAGCCCATGTAAATTACGTTGGGTTGGTTCTTGAAAGCATACTTGTGTTTGACATTAGTTAATGAATGCTCTCTATCTAGTTCTAGGGTCACAGGTTACAGCAGAAGGTCAGTTAAGAATCCTTCATTGATGAATGAGGGTGGCTATCTTTGGAGAACTTACTGAAAAAGTTTTGGAAGGAGGTAAATGGCTAAGGCTTGTTGTTGTTGTAGTGTCTCATTATCTATGTACTTAAATTTGGTCAATAGAGAATAGAATTGTGATGTGTAGCAATCAAAATATGAGTGCAAGAGTTTGTAATTAATGCTTTTTTTACTTACACAGAATTGAAAATTCTAAATTGGCCTCATAATTTACAAATATTTGTCATTATGGCTGATTAAGCACAGGTTTTGTGGTTATAGACTGTAATAGTAATGAATGTTGTATGCTGTATTGATGCAGGTTTTGGCCGCATTGGCAGATTGGTTTTGCGCATTGCAACTGCCAGGGATGATATTGATGTAGTGGCAGTCAATGATCCTTTTATTGATACTAAATACATGGTAAGCATATGCTATATGGCTTTCATGTCAAGTTTTGAAGCTCTCCTTAAATGAGATACAGTTTTAACAAATGTGTTTTGTGGTTGGGGATGAAGAAGTGCAGTTCTTTTTAGTTGCTCAAGTTCTTGAATTTGGAAGGTATGGTTGTGATTTTCTCATTTCTTCCCTCTTCTTTAGGCTTACATGTTAAAATATGATTCTACTCATGGAGTTTTCAAGGGATCCATCAAGGTTTTGGATGAGTCCACCTTGGAGATCAATGGGAAGCAAATCAAAGTTTCAAGCAAAAGGTACAGGAGTCTAGCTACCTTGGTCATAAATAAGTGTTCATGTGGTGATGTTTCTTGCCATCTCAAATCAGATGGCAGTTTGTCTCTTTTTCTTGAACAAAAGAGAAAAGCTAACTAGAAACTTATCTCTCTTCAGGGACCCAGCAGAAATTCCTTGGGGTGATTGTGGGGCTGAATACGTGGTTGAATCTTCAGGTGTTTTCACCACAATTGATAAGGCTTCGGCACACAAGAAGGTAGCTATGAATCTGCAGTCGTGTCACTACCTCTCTCTTAAATCAATTTGTGACAGGAGTATGCTTTTGGTTCTGCAGGGTGGTGCCAGAAAAGTGGTCATATCAGCTCCCTCAGCTGATGCACCAATGTTTGTCGTTGGGGTGAATGAGAAGACATACAAACCGAACATGGACATTGTTTCTAATGCTAGCTGTACTACTAATTGCCTTGCTCCTCTTGCTAAGGTCTGGCCCATCCTGAGTTATTAAGGAATTATTGCGGAATGGGTCAGTTTTAATAGATTAGCTATTATTTTGAAAGTCATTTAGCAAGAGCAACTTTTGGAAGATATGCCTAACTTTATCTTTGATGATATCAATGTATTGGTTGTTATTTTTGGTTTTTGTTTTCGTTATATGGATTGAACATACGTCAATCTGTTAATACAACTTCCCATTATCATATTTGCAGGTGGTTCACTCAGAATTCGGAATTCTTGAAGGTTTAATGACGACTGTCCATGCAACTACAGGTTTTTTCCTTGCTCTATCTCAATGCATACACATGCACAAACACAGCCATGCATGTGTGCATGCACAAAACACTTGTGGGCTTGCTCAAGGAATAATGATTCACAAGTAACATGGTTATGATATTTGGTTTTTCAGCAACCCAAAAGACGGTAGATGGTCCGTCAATGAAGGATTGGCGTGGGGGGCGTGGAGCTGGACAAAATATCATTCCTAGTTCCACTGGTGCTGCAAAGGTATGAGATGAATTTCTGCAAAGGTATGGACTTGGATTCTGGTGAAGTGTGAAAGTTGGATATTAATTTATGCATTCGGTATTTTAGGCTGTTGGAAAAGTTCTTCCAGAACTCAATGGAAGACTTACTGGGATGGCCTTCCGAGTCCCAACACCCAATGTCTCAGTGGTGGACCTAACTTGTCGACTTGAGAAGAGTGCATCCTATGAAGATGTTAAAGCAGCTATTAAGTATGTTATTTATCATCTTGCATTTTACTTAATCTGGTTGGCAAACTGTGCTCGTCTAGTTTGGCTTAAAATTGTCTTTTGAAGTACATTTTTCAGTAATAACTAAGACACATTATTATCCTCAAATACAGGTATGCATCAGAGGGCCCCCTGAAAGGGATTCTTGGTTACACTGACGAGGATGTTGTCTCTAATGATTTTGTTGGTGACTCAAGGTATCTCTCTCTCTCTCTCTCTCTCTCTCTCTCTCTCTGTGTGCGCGCGCCCGCGTGCATGGTTGTGCTTGTGTGATGCCTGGGGTTACTTTTTGTTGTGTATGAAGATTCACTGTCTTAAGATTTTCTCTATTGTTCTTAATATTGCATGGAATAACTTTTTATTGCTCCCCAGACATGTGCTTTTCCAGTGCAGTAGACTGGAAATAACAAGAAATCTTAAGTGGATTCCCTATTAATGTAGCTGGTCATTCTCTTTTACTTGTATAATTCCAGGTCGAGCATATTTGATGCCAAGGCCGGGATAGGATTGAGTGCCTCCTTCATGAAATTGGTGTCTTGGTATGACAACGAATGGGGATACAGGTATAGCATCTCTCTCTCTCTCTCTCTCTCTCTCTCTCATTCAATACATGCTGACTTGCATTCTACTCGACCTTTTCTGCAGCAACCGGGTGCTGGACCTGATAGAGCACATGGCGTTGGTGGCAGCACATAACTAAACAATACTTACTGCCCGCTTTGACCAGCAAATTTTCGCGCACACCATGAGTTTCACTGTTAAGTGTAGTTACAGATTCCATAGTGATATTCAGTTTTTGCCTGAACCCATATATGCCTAAGAAATAATGCAATGATTAAAATACGTATCAAGTCTGTCATTTAATAGAAGCCAATGTTTGGAGGCTTGGAGTGCGTGATTATAGAAAAGTTTCCTTTCTACTTGATTATAGTCTTTTGGTTGACTAGAATGTTTAATGGGAATGAACTTCAGAGCACAGATTTAATCTGCATTATAAAATGCATTTTTGGACGTGGGACTCGATTCCCCAAGTAATTTATAATGCTTGTGTTGGTGACCGAGTGCTCGTGCCAACGAAGGGTTAACTCGTGAAAAACCCTTGCAGGATTAGCAAAGGGACTAGAAACGTAATAATGGAAGCATGAAAACGCGTCATGATTGGATTTCCTATTTACGTGTAGTCAATTACTTTAAGAGGGCGGTCAAATGCGTTCATGGATTTAGGGTACCCAAGTTTAATTAACAATTTCTGCCACCTTTCTCACTCACTCCGGCACGAAAGTCATGTGAGATTGGAAATATCAACATTATTAAATCAAAAGTCATAGGCGCCCGTTCATGCTCATATGGCAAAGGTGATGCTCACGGTTAGACGGCCTGGCACGTGCACCACATCCTATCAACTACATAACATTTCTGAAAATTTATCAGAGCAGTAAACGCAAGAAGCTTCCACCAAAAATTAAAAATAAAACCAAGATCAAATTTGTAATCCCCCGTCCTTGAATGTATAACAAAAAATATCTAAATTTCTACTTAAGATGACAATACACTGAATAACTCACAACATTTTGCTTTCTATATAACATAACCGCAATCTGCTCAAACACGTAAAATTCCCTAAAATTTCAAGCAACCCCATTACAAAAGCCTTCAAAACCTAGGTTGTAATTAAAAAATTGCCAGAAAACACCAAAACTATACACCAAGAGAAGAAAGAAAGAAAAAAACAAAACAAAAAACAAAAACACCGCCTTCCTCACAGCCACCATCACTTTGTCAAGTACCAGCACCGTTGCAGCCACCCGTATTCATAGTTAGTAAAAAGAATAAAGGAGAGAGAGTATATTGAGTCTACGACACATTATTACACTGGTATAACATCACTCTTTGAGGTGTCTTCACATCTCAAAACAATACCATCAAGGCTTGCTGGAAAAATACATTTGCCCCATTGACACCCTGTCGTAATTGGCTCCGGCGGAGGAACGATCATTAGCACGTTATCATTCCTTTGAACAACTCCCATTACACTAACTGTGCTTCCTTCTTTGATGTACCTATACAATCACTTGCAATTTTTACAAACTTATAAATGGCATTACATTGAAAAGCAGCTATATTAATACCAAACGAAAGGTTCTTTGGGATTTAGTCTTCGACTGAATTCCCCACACCATGCAGTGCAAGTGCTTTTAAACTAAACATCTAATCAAGAGTTGGACTATTAAATCTAGACAACCCAAATACCAGGAAAACAATAATTTAACTATGATCATAGCATTTTCATCCAGTGTAATTCTATGATCTGATTATTTCTTCTTCAGTTGATCATTCTTTCAGTCTGCATCAGCCAGCAAATTCCTAAGATCAAGGCTAACTCTCACATTTTCACACTTGCATGGCTATCTTACCAGATTCTGAAAACTACACATTTCAAGTTTTATCAGCTCATGATTAACAAAATTGTCCTAAGAAAAAATAGTTAATTGGGAAAATTTGTTTGTTTTCTATCATCATACACTGACAAAAAGACGAAAAAAAAAAGCCTCATACTATAGGTTCTTTTACCCTTCTTTCATTCGCATTATTCGATCATCCCTTGAAAGGTTCCTCTCTCCCAACCACCTGATGAACTCCGGAGATAACTCTTCAGTACCTGGATTGACATCAATAACAAGGGAGTCATCCACATAAGGGGTCACCCTTGCACCATAGCCAGTTTTAACCAATGCTCTCAACCCAGATTGGAAATCAGAGATGTAGAAGTCAACTGCACGCCTCTGAAATAAAATTTGTACAAAAAATTTGGACAAATTAACAAATCTTAAAACATTGAGTAGTAGTAATTATCCTCGATGACTACGTAAAAACTTGATACTGGCACATATGAGGATGTGCAACAAGAAAACATTAATGCAAAGCAGTTACAGTTATTAAAGCAGTAACAGAACTTCACAGTGGAATAGATATGGAAATATTAAAAAGTTAATGCATTCTCCCGATTACTAAATCTCCTCTCAGAGTTTAACTTCTCAGAAGGCATCTCTCCAAAATAGAAGCCACTTGTATCAGATCACAGCCTTTTTATATAGCACAATGGATAAAATGCTTCCCAAGTCCGTTAAATTTTAGAACTGAGAGAAGTCTCTCATTCTATTACCAAACACTGATATTCTAAATGGGTCAGTCTCACCAAGAACCGGCATGTGCAAAATATCCTTGCATATATTAACTATCAAATATATATATATATATAGATATATATGCATTGAGCCAGTAGCCACTACTCACTTCTAATGATCTAAGTCCCCAAGTGAAGCGACGGTGTGTTGGATTAGCAGCTTTTGAGTCCCATCCTCGATACTCATACAAACTTGTGGAAGTATATACACATCTAGGAACTTTCTGGAAGGAAGACTCAAGAGGCACATTACCACAGGTGACCACCTTCAGAACAGCATGAAGCATTGAACAAAATTTAGTTACATAGATTCAATCAGCAATTCATAATTAAAACATACCAGAAAACAAAAGCATTACCCCAGATATCTTCACAAACTGCCCATTCTTGGCATTTCGTAGCTCAGCATCTGGATAGCGTGTGATGAAACCCATGATAGCGCTTCTCCCAAAGAAGGTATTCCATATGAACAAACCAACCACAGCACCAAAGAGAACCACAACAACGATAAGAAGAACAGCATTATGCACTGCCCCAAGAATAAAACCACCGGCAATGAAACCCATGACAAAAAGTAGAATCAGTGACCACAGTATTGGCTTCGGGAAATTCTTCCTGAAAGAAAAGTCATCTTCTTGGCTAAGGACAGTCACAGCTTGATTGTGAACAACAGCAGGGCTTGGATTTTTCATTGAACCCATTGATTCCAAAGGACCAGATACCTTCCGAGGTGCACCAGATGAATTTAGTGGACCAGAAGAAATAGGCCCAGATGTAATGAGACCAGTTGCAGGAAGAACAGGTGGAAGTGGGCCAGAGTTTTGCCGACCAGAGGGTGTTACTCCACCAGACTGAGGGCCAGATGACTTCTTTACAGGATCACCATGTCTATTTAAGGGTCCAGAATTTGATTTTTTTAGCGAAGCTGAACCGGACATTGCTCCGGAAGATGCAGCTCCTGAGGTTGTGTAGGCCGCACGAGCTGCTGCATTAGGCATAATCGGTCCTGAATGTGACGCAGCACCTCCAAATGAACCTGTCCTTGAAGGAGCACCAGTTATAGGTCCAGACTTCCTGGACTTTGAGCCATCCATAGGAATATCAAACATTTTACCCAGTTCTCCTGACTTTTTAATATCACCACCAGTGTATGGCATGGCTACAGAGCTCATTGTTGGAGTCCTTTCCTTTGGCTGTTCAGGCCGGCCTGACACATAAAGGCCATTGCTGAGCTGATGAGATGGGAATCGAGAACCCATCTAGCTTTTTTAAGAGACCGCAGGATATGTTATGCACAAAGCTACTGCTGTATGGCGATGCAGTGGTCAAAGCCAACCTAAGAGCAGAAAGCAGTTAAGCATTTAGACAAATCATTCACCACAGAAACAGAATAGCAGCATGAGAAATCAAGTTATCAATAAAACCATGCCTCACATAAGAACTAGACAAAGAAGAGGGAATATGGCATGCCACAGAGAAAGGATTATAAAACTCTAAACTGATTCAGATAATGTTATGGTAATGCAGCAGCATGCATTAAAAGCAAATGATGTCCAAAACTCCGATAGTTATCATCCTCACAGATTTAAGAGGATCAAGATAAATAGATGGGTTGAATTAGTTACTAAGAAACATGTGGTACTTAATCACACATGCCATAAACCAAAAAACATGCAAACTTCAAGTAAAAGTTGGATTAAAAATTATCAAAGAAACATTGACTTGAAATTGCAGAAGGGCGCCGTTCGAAACTCATGTCAAGCTAAAATTCTAAAAGAATAAAATCAAAGCACCCAAAACTGCGAGAACCAATGGAAACCAAACACTTGTAATCACAGAAAACCAGATCTTCAAAGTAAATCAAAGTCCCATGGGGCACCAGGAACACCACTAATAGATTCCCAAAGAATGTTTTCCTATTTCGACCACTTTTCAAGCTGCTCAGTTAGTAAAGAACAGCAGAACCAATAGAACCTCTATTCAGAAAGAAGTAACCATTAAAACTTCAGGCATCTACCATTAACAGAACCAAAATCCAGGCCACCCAAATCTACTAACTAAGCATTCAGAGATCAATCTTTTAAGCACAGTGAACGACAGCAAATAAGATCTAGGATTTCGTTACAAGGAGTCACAAGTGACATAACAACCTCTATTCAGCGGCTTCATTTTTTTTGCGGCTTTCTGCATTTTCTCGAGAGCCAAACAAACAAAAAGTAGCATTTTTATCCCAAAAAAGTGGCGTGGGGTAATTATTCACAAAACGATAAACCTCAAGAGCACTAGATTTCGTACATAGAATCTTATGAAGAGATGATGCCAATATCACCAATGCTAAAAGCAAAAGAATACATTAAATTGGCAAGATCTAACGGAACAAGTAAATATTTCAAGGCCTAAGACCTCACCTGACACTGAAAGTCCACTGCGTATATCAAAAAAGAATAGTAAATCTAAGATTCAATAAAACAAAGGGAAAACAAATATAAAAAGCATCTGTTACACTCAGAACATTAAAAAAAAAAAAAAAGGAAACAAAATCCATCATTTATATAAAGACTAACCAAAACAACAAAGGTTTTAGAGAGGCATAACATTGAAGGGGCCAACTTCATAGCTGAATCGAGAAAATAAAGCAAACCCAGATCACATTTCGAGCAAAAACCAAGAACATGGGAGAGATCTAATAGTTAGGAAGGAAAACATGGACAGGAGAGGAGAACAGAAAGAGAAGGGCAAAATGGGAAATAGAAGTGCCAGAAAATGATACCTGAAGACGAAGAAGAGAGAGTTTTTGAAATCTGGGGAAGATAAGGAGGCAGCACTAACTGCAATAACAACAACATGGGTGAATCAAAAGACAAGAACGGCAACTAGTATAGTACGAGGCAGCAAATCTCTCTCCGTTTCCCTCTCTAAAGAACAACTCTTTTCTTCCTCTCTCTAAAAATGAATCAATCTTCTATATGTGCATTGTGCAATCCCTCTCTCACACTAAAAAGTAAAAAGTCTCTCTCTCTAAAAATATTTTCTTTTATGTGAGTGTCACTTGAGAGAGCCGCAACAACTGGTGAGTTGTCTCGTCCGGCAAAAGCCTCCAAACCCAAAGAAAAATGATAAAATTTCTTAATTAAAATAATTAAGGTGTAATTAACAACAATAATATCCCAAAACAAACAAACCCCCATATTTTCCTCCTCTCTCTTGCTGTTAAGTAAGTGAAATTACAGAAAGGGTGTTGACATTGCTTATTCAAATGTCCAAAATACCCTTTTTGTCCATTTTGTGGGGACACCGTGTTCCCCCATTTTCCACCGTATTTTCTGATATCTTAATCAACTTGGCTATAAACAACTGACTGAGTAATATCTGGAAAATCAGAATTTCTATAAACAACAGGTTTTTGTCTTACACACACTATCTGGATGGGTGAGAGAGTTGGAATTTGATGCGATAATTGTTTTCTTGGAATGGAAGATAAAATAAAATAACAGTAATTTCAGTGACAAAATCTCGGCTGTGGTATGCAATTAAAAGAAAACTTGAACATCAAGTTGTTAAAAAATAAGATGTGACATTATGCCAAAGCCAAGGCCATCATAATTTTATTTTTCATTAATTAATTTATTTATGAATAATAAAAGCTATATGTATTTATTTTGAGGAAGACAGTAATTGCTTTCTTTTTAAGGATTTGCATTGAATTGATGATGAAATTATATAAAATTAGCTACCACTGGATTTGATATGATAGCATTCACCTCACTCACCAACTCTTAGAAATCTCATTTAAGTTGTTATTTTCACTTCCCAAATTTTGTCATTTTTATAAAAGTTTGCCAATTAAGATCCCCTATGCCTACCTTACCCTCTCATCACCTTTCACCAAATCTGTAATCACTTTAACTACCCTTTTGGATTTCCCAATTATTTTCTATTTTTGCTAATTAAATTTCTTATCTCAGGAGAATCCATAAAAACGTTGAATGCATGAAAAACCAGTCTAGATACTGGATAACAAGTTTCCTTTTAAGCAGCTGCAATTCATTTCTCATAAATAAACACGCTGCCATATCACAATCTCTATGTAAGTAAGAGTTTTGCCTTGTGAAAAACCATCTAGCTTCCGAAACATACTCTCTCACAGTATAAGATTTGACGTTAACAAAGTAGTTGAACAAATGGAGCAATTAGTTAGAACAGATGAAGAAAATGTCATCCTCAATAACAATGGCTACCAACAACTTAAAAACCAAGTGCTACTTAATAGCAACTATTTTCCAATTCCTCATAAACAGAATTTCCATATGGAACTCGCTCATCAAAAAAATAAGGAAACTAAAGAAGCCTCAAGAACCTATACACCAAAGTTGAAGAGAAAAAAGAAGTACAAAATCACCTGCTGCCATATTAATCAAGGAAACACATGCTGTTCAATTAAGGTTTTTTAGTTCACTAAACAGGGACTACATCATCACTTGAAGCATCTTCACATCTCAAAACAATGCCATCAAGGCTAGCTGGAAACATGCATTAGGGCCACACCCATCCTGTTGTCAAAGCCTCAATTGGTGGGACAATCATAAGTAAAATTTCATTTCTCCGAACAATTCCCATCACACTAACAGTGCTGCCTTCTTTGATGTACCTATACATCCAACAATACAAGTTTTCAACAAAGATAACCACAAACTGGAAACAAATATCTCTAAAATGCCCATGCAGTCATACCATTCATCACACATGCACTTCAGAGTTGGAATAAAATAAATACTAAATACTACCCAGGATATGCAGTACTATCCATAAATGCACACATCTCAATTCTCTTGCAGGCGTATATAGTCTTACCCTTCTTTCAGTTGCATTACAGGATCATAACTTGAAATATTTTTCTGTCCCAACCGCTTAGAAAACTCTGGCGACACGTCATTCTTCTTTACATCAATATCAATAACAAAGGAATAGTCAACAAATGGAGTTACCTTGCGCCACTCCCAGTCTTAACTAATGCCCTCAGCCCTGATTGGAAATCAGATATATAGAAGTCAACCACGTGTGTCTGTAAAACAAACCAAAACTTACTATTAATATTTAGTTCTCATAGCCTAAGAGCAATGTTGCACAATTCAGTTCTGAAAATGAACGCTCAAAGTACTTGTAAGTCTTTTTCACATTGCCTAGAGCCTGAAAGAGGCAGGAAGAAAACTTCCAGGGTAGAAGAGAAAGAACTAAAACAGGGGAAAGAGGGGATCAGGAGAACCGGCATAAATGAACAAACTTGAAGCCAGCTTCTCACCTCTGATGATCTTACACCCCATGTAAAATGGTGATGGTGATGGTGATGGTTGGCTGGTTTTGATCCCCATTCTCGATACTCAAATAATCTTGTTGATGTATAGATGCATCTGGGAACTCTTTGGAATGATGACTCCAAAGGCACATTGCCACTGATAACCACCTTCAGGAAATATAGGACATTAACGTCAAATATTAAGCATAAGCAAAAAGGTCCAGCGCAAGAAAAACTACTTACAGACAGGCCCTTGGAAAATAAATATTGGAGAGCCCTCATTAGAATTCAAAAAGAAGTTACACCTTAACCATCAAAAAGAATCCCATACAAATGGTAAGGCATTTAGGTAAATGCATTCCATTTATTTCCAAAGATATCCAAAAGGGATCATTAATCTCTTCTTCCTACAACAAAAAGAAATCACCATGTCTAAAATATCATGATCTCCAGCTGCCACTTTTATTTACTTGACTCAACAAAAAAGAAAAAGGAAGAAGAACGTAGATCATTGTCCCACATTAAACTGATTCCAAAGTTTCTCTAAAACATGAATAGAATGCTATGCATTGTACAAAAAGCTTTAGAACGACATTAAACTGATTCCAAAGTTTCTCTAAAACATGAATAGAATGCTATGCATTGTACAAAAAGCTTTAGAACGAAGGAAATGAAAAAGGAAGAGATGTTCATCATCTCAAAATATTCAAACATGGACACAATAAGTAAAAATTTCCTTTCTTATTATTTATTCCAAGTTTATCTTGTTCAATACAATGTATTGAAAGCACAAGAAGGATGCAAATGCAAGAAGAAGATAGGAAAAGATAGACCCAGAAACCAAAGAAATCCCTAAGAAGAGTTGACAACTTAGAAGATTAATGATTCATTCCAACAAGTGCTCAAAGACTAGTTAGCTTAATTCTCCAGTTCTTTTACTGCCTGTCTCCCCTCCAAATGATTTGGGATGGACAATGGAATAAGGTCCCAGCCAGTTACCATGAATACCTTTTTTACCAAAACAATGGGCAACCGACAAATGAAATTTTAACCTTCCATCTTATGAGACTCCAAAAATCCAAAAAGAAAAGGACTTGAGCCTGCCAATTACAGCAATAAGTCCATGAATCATATGTCCTCACTACAAAAATTATAATCATCTTCCTTCAAAAGAGATTATTCTTCCCAAATGAATATATAATAAAACCTACAACCAAAGGTGTTTTAGCATTGCTTATACAAATTGCATAGAGGCTGAAAACTTCTCCCTGTAGTAAGAACTCAGGAAACACTAGGAAGTTTTTCTGATGTCTGCACAACAGAAAGCTCAACTATCCTGGTCTCACTCTTGTATTGCTCTTTGTAAATCACAGATCGCATAATCTGCTTCAAGTAATCCAATCCATCATGTACTGCTTCTGATGACTCCCTATTAATGGAAAAATAAATCCAGGATCACAGGATCAAACCTTGAGCCAAAATTAAATGCTGCTGACATCTGCAATTACAAAAATAACAATTTATAGAGCATCTCTAATACCTAGTAAACATTCTTTCCAAGGCCTGCACCATGAGAAACCATGCCTGCTCATGAGTTCAGTCCGAATTGGAGAAAAATATTTCTCAGCTGTTCTAGATGATATTCAGAAATATTCACTACGCCCCTCATAAAAACTTGTGTAACATCTCCAGTACATCTAAATGATCTGTAAAACAGACTAATCAGGACAACTTGATAAAGTAATCTTGATTAGAGAAACCTTCCAAATTCAATTGTTAAGGTTATCATAACCATGATAATTCAAATCAAGAAAGCATTTTAACAGGATGCATGATGCATCTTAAAAAGCTATGGACATTACATATCTTTATTTTCTCTTTCGTTAAATTATCATGTGATAATGGAACCTTAAAGGTTAGGCCCAAAAAATCAAGAGAGAGCAATGGCCAATCTACTAAGAGCAGAATTAGCATATTCGCATATGCACACTTATTTTCAGAATGATTCTATTACATACCCCAGTAACTTTCACAATTTGCCCATTCTTTGCAGCTCTAAGGTCAGCATCAGGATAACAAGCTATGAATTTCAAAATAGATCTTCTTCCCCAGCAAATGTTCCAAACATATACCATGGTAACTGCCCCGAAAAGGACCACGACAACAATAAGGAGAAAGGGATTGTAGACGGCTCCAAAAATAAAACCACCAGCAAGGAATCCCATTACAAATATAAGAATCACCAACCATAATACCAGTTTTGGGAATCTCTTCCTGAAAGAGTAGTCATCTTCATGACTAAGAGTGGTAACTGCTGGGTTGTGGGTGATGGAGAAGCTCTTAATTTTCCTTGATCCTGTGGACTCCAAAGGACCAGATACTTTTCGAGGTGCCCCAGAGGAACTTAGAGGGCCTGAATACAAAGGCCCTGATGTTATGAGACTTGTTGCAGGTAGAACTGGTGGAATCAAACCAGAGTTTTGCCTTGCTACTCCACCAGATTGAGGACCAGAGGACTTCTTTACAGGATTCCCATGTTTATTCAATGGTCCAGAACCTGTCTTCTTTATTGAATTTGAGCCAGGCATGCCTTCAGAGGACAGAGGACCAGACCTGGTATACCCAGCACGTGGAGCAGCATTGGGCATCATTGACCCTGAATGTGAAGAAGACCCAGCAAATGAACCAGTCCTTAAAGGAACATCAGGTATTGGCCCAGATTTCCTAGACCCACCCATCCATAGAAATATCGAACATTTTCCCAAGTTCTACCGACTTCTTGATATCACCACCAGTATAAGGCATAGATGTAGAACTCATTGTTGGAGTTCTTTCTTTTGGCTGCTCTGGCCATCCGGAGACATAAAGGCCATTGTTCAGTTGATGAGATCGGTATTTGGAACCCATTGTGCCCCTAAAAGTGCCCAGAATAAACTGCACAATGGACTAACAAAATGTTGATATAGTTTTGAAAGCCCTACAGCAATTTGGAAGTGAAATGATTAACAAAGCTCTCATGCTGTTGAGTAATCTATCTTTGTAATATAATTTTGTAACTAAGGGTAAAATAAAAATTTTCCTTTAGTCTACTTATATGCCTATAAATATGTCTTTGTATTATTTTTTATATAACTAGAGATAATAAGAAAATTTAGAGTTTCAGAAATCTTTATAGTATCAGAACTGCTACCGTTTCGAAGGTCGAATTAACTCCCTTCCGCAGTGATTATTTTTTCGGTAACCCTTTTTTTTCCAGTGAGTCTAGAAGGTCGTATTTCAGCCCTTCTTTTTCGACACCACCTCCATAGGAAGATAGATCGGATAGAGTTCGGCCTGCATCCAGAATTTCGATGCCGTCAGAAGCCGCGCGTGAGCACAAGCGCCGCCGTCAGTTTCTATCCGTTCTCCACGCGCCGGCGCGTGACTCCACCTCCAGTCATTTTTTTGCTGCCATTTTTCTTCCGACCTGCTCGCCGCTCTTTTCTGCTTCTGACCCACTGATATTCGATGACCGCCGACGTCCTTGGTTTTCGGGTCACACGTGAACAAGTTCCTTTTTTCTGGGTTATTTTTCCTGCTGTTTTCTGACTCTTTTTTGGCTGTTCCAGTATGGAAAATATTAAGGATGATAATAAGAAAATTGAGAAATATTATCCTATTAATGGCAGTTCCTTTTCTCAAATTAGTCCAATCAAACTTGAGGGAAACAGTACTTATTTAGCCTGGTCTAGATCATGTTTATTGTCGATCAAGGCTAGGAGGTTGCAGGCTTATATTGATGGAAGTAAAAAATCACCATCTGTCATCGATCCTAATTTTAATAAATGGGACTCAGATAATTCACTGGTTATATCTTGGCTCTTGAATTCTATGCATCCTAAAATCTCTAGACAATATTTATCGCTTAACACTGCAGAGAAAATATGAAAAGCTGCAAAAATCACCTATTCTCGAATGGAAAATGATGCTCGTATCTTTGAGCTTAGGAACAAAGTTCATGGTACAAAACAAGGTGAGCTTACTGTTTCAGATTATTTTTCTGAGCTAGGTAGTTTATGGCAAAAACTGGATTATTATCAAGATTTTCGAGCAAAGTGTGTCGATGATGCGGTGCTGATTCAAAAGATGATTGAAAAGGAGAAGGTTTATGATTTTTTGGCTGGTCTAAATCCTGAATTTGATCAAGTGCGAGTTCAAGTTATTGGCAGAACTCCATTTCCTTCACTTGAGGAGGCACACTATTTAATCCAGCAGGAAGAGACCAGAAGGAGTACTATGCTTTATACTGCACCTATTGATAAGTCGGGTTTGACTGCCCATACCTCTCTTGAGTAACAAAAAGGTATTCTTTCTGATAAAGATCATTTGCATTGTGATTATTGTGGTAAGCCAAGGCACACTAAAGAGACTTGTTGGAAGTTGCATGGGAGACCTAGTAGGGGTCGTGGGGGAAAACGAGTTAATCCAACAAGGACTCAAGCACATGTATTAGAAACAGTAGAATCATCTAAGGAGTTGGCTTCAGTTGAGAGTCTCTCTTCTGATGAGATTGTGCATTTCAGGCGTCTCCTGTCTCAACTCACTCCTTCCTCCAGTGCTACCTCTAATTTGGTCAAATTAGGTACTACTTTTTCTCCTCATAATTCATGGATTATTGATTCTGGTGCAAAGAGACATATGACATGCATTTCTAAAGGCTTTCTTAACTACTCTCCTTGTTTAAAAAGGGATAGTGTCAGGGTAGCTGATGGATCTTTAACCCCTATTTCTGGAATAGGTTCTGTTGTTTGTACTCCTAATATTAAATTGTCTTTTGTTCTCCATGTTTCTCAATTCTCTGTCAATCTTTTATCTGTCAGTGCTATCACTAAAACTCTTAACTGTAAAGTTGAATTTTTTCCTGATTTTTGTATCATTCAGGATCTTCAAACAGGGAAGAAGATTGGCAGTGATAGAGAGCATGATGGCTTATATATGCTGGAAGACAGTCAATAGTTGGCTCTTTTTGGGGGTTATCAAGATGTCAACCAGGAGATCATTCAGTGGCATAGACGATTAGGGCATCCTTCATTTTTTATTTTAGAAAAACTATATCCTAGTTTATTTGCTAAAACTCGATTTGATTCTTTATCTTGTGATGCTTGTGAGTATGCTAAACATACTAAAAACACTTATCCTTTGAGTGATAATAAAGTCAATGAGCCTTTTATAATTGTTCATTCTGATGTTTGGGGGCCTACACAAATTGCCTCTTTGTCTGGAAATCGATGGTTTGTTACTTTCATTGATTGTTGTACTAGAATGACTTGGGTGTATTTGATTAAGGCAAAGAGTGATGTTTTTTTATGTTTTCAATTGTTTCATAAAATGGTTCACACTCAATTTGATGCAAAAATAAAAATTTTGCGGTCTGATAACGGGACAGAATATATGGATAGTAGATTTGGTACCTATTTGGAGTCACATGGGATTATTCACCAAACTAGTTGTCCTTATACTAGTGCTCAAAATGGTGTAACTGAGAGAAAAAAATAGGCATTTGTTAGAAGTTGCTAGATCTCTTATGTTTACTATGCATGCTCCAAAGTCATTTTAGGGGGATGCTGTACTAGCGGCTGCCTATCTTATTAATCAAATGCCTCTCAAAGCTCTTAACTTTAGGACTCCTGTAGAAGCCTTAACCGGGAAAACTGGCTATACTATTCCACCAAAGGTTTTTGGATGTGTTTGCTTTGTTCATACTAAGAATGTTGAGAAATTAAATCCGAGAGCACTAAGATGTGTGTTTGTTGGATATTCTCCAACTCAAAAGGGATATAAATGCTATCATCCTCCATCTAGGAAATTCTATGTGAGTATGGATGTTACTTTTCGGGAATCTGAACCTTATTTTGGCATTCTACAATCACCTCTTCAGGGGAAGAATAGTGAAGTGGTAATGAATGTACTCGTCCTATTTGGTGATCGAGTTCAAAAGGAAAATGAAGAGGTTATTGATGTTCAGGGGGAGCAGAATTTTGATGTTCAGGGGGAGCAGAATGAGAATGTTATTGGTCATTTAGATAGACCTGATTTGTTAAGATACTCAAGAAAGAATAGGTTTGAAGGAGTCATCATGCATTCTACACTGCCAGAATCCTCGGGTTAGTCACTTCTTGATTCTTATTTAAATTTATCCATTGCTCAAAGAAAAGGAGTCAGGTCATGTACAAAACATTCCATCTCTAACTTTGTCTCTTATGATTCTTTGTCTCCTTCCTATAGAGCCTTTGTTTTGTCTCTTTCCTTTATGTCTATTCCACAGGATTGGAGAGAAGCTATTAAAGATCCAAAGTGAAAAGAAGCTATGGTTGAAGAAATAAAAACTCTCTTTAAAAATGAGACTTGGAAACTAGTTGCATCTCTAGATAAAAAGTTAGTCGTTTGTAAGTGGGTGTTCACAATAAAACACAAAGCTGATGGTTCGATTGAAAGATTTAAAGCTAGATTAGTGGCAAAGGGATTCACCCAGACTTATGGAGTTGACTATCAGGAGACATTTGCACCAGTTGCTAAAATAAATATGATTAGAATCTTGCTATCCTGTGCAGCTAATTTGGATTGGAATTTGCTACAATTTGATGTGAAAAATGCATTTCTCCATGAGGACCTAGAAGAAGAGGTTTATATGGAGATTCTTTGTAATGGCCTCAACACCAGTCCGGCTGTAATGGCCTCAACACTGGGTCAGTCGTGAATAGTACCTTCCGGTAGTGAATAGTGTTTTCCGAGCCCGAAAGAACACCCGGAAGTCGAAAATATTTTATTTGACTATTTGAAAAGAATAGTTATGGTGAGTTTATGGTTGAAATTTGAAGTGCATTTGAGGTCAAATAGATCTCCAAAAGTCAAAAATACGAAAAAGGTAGCGAATCAATTTTTCCGGTAGGAAAGGAAACTTGATTTTGCATAAATCTTTAAAAATAGTAAATTGACTCTAAAAATTGCCAGATTTTGCAGTTCTTAATGAAATTTTATGAAGAATATTTTGGTGTAAAAAAATGAATTTTTTGGCGATGTCGATAGTTGTCGAATCGGACCGATAAGTTTGAATCGGACCGATAACGGACTTCGATTGAGCCAAAAATTTATATCCTATCTATTTTTGATGTGATAAAAATTATGGAATCAAAATTTAAGTAATTTGGAGTGAGGAAGTGGGAGAATTTTAGTTGGGCCTTTGAAAATTGGTTATTCGGCCTTAAATAAATATATTAGGCCCATTAAGTTTTGGCCCAACCTAAGGCCCAATTGGAGGAGTATATAAGCTGGAAAATCTGTGATTTTCCAGCAGCTTCCAGCCACTTTCAGCTCCTTCATCCAGCCGACTCCACCATTCTCTCCTTTTCTCAAATTTCTTCATCTTTTGCTTCATTCTTTCACCTAAATCAAGCATCTAAATAGTAGTTCTGCCTTTCTTGATGAGTTTTGCAGCCTCCACCATCTGATTACAGCAAAAGAAGCAAAGGATTTTCAAGACTCAAGTTTTGGTATTAAAAGGGTAAGTTGCTTCCTTAAAGAAATAAATTAATTTCTTAGTGTTTTTCCATAGGTTTTAAGGTGTAGAAGCTAATTATGAACTTGGATTTCTCATTTGAGGACAAGAAATTGAGGTTAGAAAGCTTAAAGATTTCGGCCAAGGAGAAATTTGTGGATGGATGGAGTTTTTCTTGATGCCAAGTGAAGAAATGTGAGGCTTAAGGAAGGTTAAGCTTGGAAAAAGGTAAGTGACTACAAAATCCCTTAATTTCCCATTTAATATGAATTTTTCTTGATTATGTAACAAAAATAATAATGTGTAAAATTGTTAATTGATGCAATTATGTTAGGATAATTGCAATTGGATTAGAGAAATGATGAATGGAAAGTGAAAATGAAAGAAAGAAAAATTTTAAGGTAGGAAAAGAATGGTGGCCGAAATATTAGTGAGAAGAAATGGTAAGAAAAATGCATGAAAATAATGTATGGTAACTTAATTTAATTGTAGACATGATAATTGATGTCTATAAATTTTTAGAGAATATTTAGAATTAATTTGGGAATTTTTAAGATTATACATATTGTATGTATTAAATGAAAATTGTGATTTATTGTGAATTAAATGATTATTTTGATGAAAAATGACATTGACCAATAAATAATGCAAAAATAAATTTTATTAGAATTTATTAAAGTTATTGAAATTTTATTGGAATTTTTATGTGTATATGTATAATGGAAATAATTGAAATAGCAATGCATAATTGTATAAACATGACTAAAGTGATGACTAAATATGAAAAATAAATTAATGTCAATGACTAGAAATCAAAAGTCAACCGACGAATTTTTCGAAATAATTATTGGGTCAGAAAAATAATAAGAATAATGAATTATTGGTAAATAATTCATAAGTAATCGAAAATGATGAAAATAAATTAATACGTAAATAAAAGAAAGATAAAATGAGTTTTGAATAGAAAAATGACTTAAATGAAAGCAAATAAAAGTTTTGGTGGCAAAATGGTAATTTTGCCAAAGTAAGTAATTAACGCGTAAAAATAAGTACGAAATACTTAACAAGGGTAAAATGGTGATTTCGGAGGCCTAACGGTTTCGAAAGATGGAATTTCCATGGTTTAAGGACCAAAATATAATTTTACTTGAATATGATAAAATAAAGGATAAAGGATGAATAACGGAAGAAATTATAAAATAAAAATGAAAATAAATTATCATAATGGCAAAATTGTAATTATGTATTTGAAATGAATAAATTGATAGATAAAGTCAAATTATGTTTAGGTGAGGCATAAGATAATAATTGATATTAATTAAGTTCCTAATTGCCTAAAAGTAGAGAAAATAAAGACGTGACTAATTTATCAAAATAAATTAGTCAATAAAAAGTATTAAAGGAGTAAATGACTGTAGAAATAATTCGCTGACGAAATGAACGTTGGCATACCGAATGATTAAAAAGTTTGAACAGTAAAAGATTAAGAAGTCAATCATTGAATTATTAGAGAATAATTCGTAAAGAATAATATAAAAAGAATACAAAGAAAATTGTGAATTATAATGCCATAATTCATAATTTATAATATGTACAAAAGCTGAAAAAGTTTAAGTATCTGAGTGAATTATCGAAGAATAATTCACAAAAGTGACTGGAAAAGAGAAAGTGAATAAAATGATAAAAAGCTATTGAACGGTCAAAGGCACAAAAGAGTGCATTTGATTCGAATAAAGTATAGTAACAAATAAAAGGAAGAAATTAAAGAGTTTTAAATGTTCAAAAACGTTTACAAAAATGACTGATTATGTTTGCCCTTAGCGATAGACAGGTAGTATGATTCTTGTTTTGGATATAATTGGCTAGCCATAGGGACACCTCTGTACCGCGGTGCAAGTCATGACGACTTGCTTAGCTATGGTTGGGATCTTTGATCTCCATAGCTTCTGTGAAAGTGTATCTGTATCTGTATCTGTTATGGGAGATTTGATCTTTCGAGATCATTTCTCTATCTGCTACGTGGGACCTTTGGGTCCAGTCCCGTGTATCCGTTGTGGGAAACCTGTTATATTGCATTAGGGGCACATTGAAATGAATAAATAAGTATTGCTTAATTGAATTGAATATATGAAAAGTTATAACGAAAACGATTCGTTTGAAAGAAAATGCAAAATTAAGATAAATCTGTAAAGATTTCTGTAAAGTGTAATTAGTAAGAAAAAAGAAAAGAAATGTTTTATAAGAATTCAGAATGTATTATATTTTTCGTGAAAAGGATAAATTTGATTAATTAGTATTTCTCGTACCAATCACTATTGTGAAAAGTGACAAATTTGAACAACAATATTAATTTCATGGTTAAAGTTAAAAGTAATGATTGTGACATGAAGTGAATTTAATGCTTATGAAATGTCTTTCTGAAAGAAAGGTTATTTAAAAAGTAAAACAATAGAAAGACATATGATTGATCGATGAGAAAGAAGTAAAAGACTTATGTCTTAATTAATATTTGAACGAAAGTAATATGTATAAAAACGAAGGAAAGAAAATACTGCAAAGTGTCCCGAAATACTTATATCACTTTGCAATAAAGCTCAAAAGCTATTAATTAGTAATGTATTTATTTGTTAAGAGTCGAAACAAAAATAAAAGAATAAATAGCAAGAAGTACAATGAGAGTTCAAACTGAATAATTGAACATTAAAACATGAATGTAAATAATTTATTTTGGTACTAGTAAAGACACGAGTACCAATACATATCGCTAAATGAAATTATAATTTAATATCTACGGCTAAAGGATAAAATGGAAGTATTGATAAAAAGTAAAAGTTATAGTAAAGATTAACGTAAAGCTAAATGATAAATCTGATATTGATTTACCTAAAAAGATACTGTAAGTACAGTAAAAAGTTTTGAAACAAAAGAACAATGGATATCAAAATACGAATTAAAAACATGAATACTGATAACTGAAATAAAATAAAATGCTTAATGAAGTAAAGATAATAGAAGCTTAAATTACGAAATTATGCTTATTCTTGGAAAATTCTTGGATTAGTAGTCACCACTGGGCATATTTAATGCTCAGCACGTAGTGTTTACTGCGTGCAGGTTCTGATGTGTTCGGGAGCACAGTACATTGAAGGTCCAGATTGGAAGAGAAGATTTTAGTGTCAGATTGTTTAAGCTTATGTCATGTATATACTTAGACTATTAAGGTAAAATACTGAACTGTATTTTGAGTGTATTTCATGATTGTTATCGAATGAATGATTGGTTTATATTATTGGATTGAAGTTATCTTATATATGTCTTAAAATGTTTTTAAAGCTATCATTCGGTTGGAAAGTTTTTGAAAAAAAAAAAATTTACGGTTTCGGTTTAGTCCGCATCAGAAAAGACTGTTACGAGTAGGGTGTGACACCGGCCGTGAACAGTAAATTCCGATGGTGAATAGTGCATCCGAGCCGTAAAACGGACCCGAAAATGAAAAATATTTTATTTGACCATCGGAAAGTATTGGTTATGGTGAGTCCGGGGTTGAAATTTGAAGTGAAATCGAGGTCAAATAGACCTCCGAAAGTCAAAAATACGAAAAGTGTAGCGAGTCAATTTCCCTGGTAGGGAATGTGACTTGATTTTGCATAAATTTTTAAAAATAGAAAATGAACTCCAAAAATTTCCATATTTTGCAGATCTTCATGAAATTTCATGTAGAATATTTTGGTATAAAGAAATGAATTTTTCGGCGATATCGACAGTTGTCGAATCGAACCAGTTCGGTTGAATCGGACCAGTAACGGACTCCGATTGAGCCAAAATTTTGTGTACTACCTAATTTTGATGTGATAAGAATTATAGAATTGAAATTGGAGTGATTTGGTGTAACACCCTTCTCGGAACAGTCTTTTCCGAAATAAAACTTAGCCGAAACCGGTAAGTTTTTTTTTTTTCCGAGCAATTCAAAACATTTAAAATACTTTTCCATTAATTCCATAATCAAATAACAATCTTATAACAATTAAAACAAACATCATCTCGAAACTCATACTGTCCATACATCCAAAACAAATAAACATACAATCTAAATACAGTTCGAGCTTTTACCTTAATAATCTAAGTATATACATGCCAAAAGCTAACACTAAAAATCACAAAAGTCTTCTCTTCCGATCTGGTCCTTCAATGTACTGTGCTCCTGCAACACTTCAGAACCTGCACGCAGTAAACACTACGTGCTGAGCATTAAATATGCCCAGTGGTGACTACTAATCCAGGAATTTCCCAAGAATAAGCATACTTTCATAATTTATGCTTCTATTGTTCTTATTTCATTAAACATTTCCTTTTATTCAGTTATCATTATTCACATTCAGATAATCATTGTTCCTTTTATTCTAAACATTTAACTGTACTACAGTATCTTTTTAGGTAGATCAATATCAGATTTACCTTTTTCTTTACGTTAATCTTTACTATAACTTTTACTTTTTATCAGTACTTTTATTTTATCCTTTAGTCATAGCAATTTAATTATCATTTCATTTAGCGATGTGTATTGGTACTCGTGTCTTTACTAGTACCAAAATAAACTCCTTTTTACTACTTGCTTTATTAGTCAATTATTCAATCTATGTTCTGACTTCACTTTTTACTATTTATTATATTACTTTACTTTAACTTTGATTTAATAATTACATTACTGTTAAAAGGCTTATAAGCTTCATCGCAAAGCAATATAGCCATTCCGGAGTACTTTGCAGTCAAAACTTCTTTTCTTCTTATATACATTATTCATATTTAATTATCTAATTAAATCTTATATCTTGTGCTTTACTTTTATTGCATAATCCTATGCCTTATATCGTTTTGCTTTTCAGGTAACTTATCTTTCAGAAAAGCGTCACTTTTTGTCAATATCATCACTTTTTAACTTTAAGCAGGAAAATTAATATTATTTTCCAGAGTTGTCATTATCTTTACAGTGGTAAATGGTACAAGCGTTACTGATCAATTAAAATTATCTTTCTCACATAAATCAAGATATATTCAATTTCTTGTAAAAGCTTAACTAAACATTTCTTTAATATCTTACTCTTATAAAACATTTCTTTTTATTACTAATTACACTTTTCATAAATCTTTACAGATTTATTTTGACTTTGCATTTTATTTCAAACGAATCGTTTCGTTATAACTTTCTGTATTCAAGTCAATGAAACAGTACTTATTTAATCATTTCGATGTGCCCCTAGTGCAATATAACAGGTTTCCCACATAGGATACACGGGACTGGACCCGAAGGTCCCACGTAGCAGACAGAGAAATGATCTCGAAAGATCAAGTCTCGCAAAACAGATACAGATACAGATACAGATACACTTTCACTTTTACAGAAGCTATGGAGATCAAAGATCCCACCCATAGCTAAGCAAGTCGCCATGACTTGCACCGCGGTACAGAGATGTCCCTATGGCTAACCAATTATATCCAAAACAAGAATCATACTACCTGTCTATCGCTAAGGGCAAACATAATCAATATCATTGCAAACATTTTTGAACATTTAAAACTTTTCATTTCTTTCTTTTTGTTTATCACTATACATTATATTTTGGTCAAATGCACTCTTTCGTGCCTTTGACTACTCAATAACTTTTTATTCACTTTATTCACTGTCTCTTTTCCAGTGACTTTAGTGAATTATTCTTCGATAATTCACTCAGATACTTAGATCTTTTAATCTTTTATACAGATTATAAATTATGAATTATAACATAATAATTCACAATTTTCTTTTCATTCTTTTTATATAATTTTTTTTTGCGAATTATTCTTTAATCATTCAATAGTTGACTTCTTTTTCTTTTATCGTTCAGACTTTTTAATCGTTCGGTATGCCAACTTTATTTCGTCGGCGAAATATTTTTATAACCATTAATTCTTTTAATACTTTTTGTCGACTAATTTATTCTGATAAATTAGTCACGTCTTTATTTTCTACTTTTATGCATTTAGGGACTTAATTAATATCATTTATTATTTCAGTCTCGAATATGCATAATTTAACCTTTTTCCATCGATTTATTCATTTCATAGGCATAATTACGATTTTGCCATTATATTCATTTATTTTCATTTTTAATACATAATTTACTTCATTATTCATCTTTTAATTCTTTATTTTACCATTTCGGGTAAAATTATATTTTGGTCCTTTTATCATGAAAACTTTATATTTTGGAACCGTAGGCCTTCAAAATTACCATTTTACCCTTGTTGAATATTTCTTACTTATTTTTACGCGTTAATTACTTACTTTGGCAAAATTACCATTTTGCCCCCAAAACTTTTATTTTCTTTCAATTAAGTCCTTTATCTATTCAAAACTCATTTATCTTTCTTTTATTTACGTAATAATTTATTTACTTCATTTTCATTTATTTATGAATTATTTTCCAATAATTCATTATTATTATTATTTTCTCGACCTAATAATTATTGCGAAAAATCCATCGGTTGACTTTTTCTTTCTCATTATTTGACATTAATGTCCTAACACATTAATTCATCACTTTTGTCATTTTTATACAATTATGCATTAGCAAATTCAATTATTTTCATTATACATATACACATAAAAATTTCAATAAAATCTCAATAATTTCAATAAATTCCAATAAAATTTATTCATACATTATTTATTGGTTATTGTCATTTTTCATCAAATTAACCATTTAATTGTTTCATTTAATACATATACTATACAAAATCTTAAAAATTCCCAAATAAACTTCAAATATTCTCTAAAAATTAATAGACATCAATTATCATGTATATTATTATTTTTAATTAACATACATTAATTTCATGCATTTTTCTCATCACTTTCTTTACTTAGGGAATTCGGCCACCAATCTTTTTCACTTTAAAAATTTTCTTTCTTTCATTAAAGCCTTTAATTCATTTCCTCTCATGTTTCATTTCATTTTCCCTAACATAATTTCATTAATTAACAATTTTACATATTTTTCTCTTAATTACATAATTAAGAAAAATTCATATTAATAGGGAAACTAAAGGATTTTGTAGTCACTAACCTTTTTCCATGCTTAACCTTCCTTAAACTTCATTTCTCTTCACCTAGCACAAGGCTCAACTCCATCCATCCACACTCTTCTCCTTGGCCGAAATCTTCAAGCTTCCTAACATCAAATTTTTGTCCTCAAATGACAAATCCAAGCTCATATTCATTATCTAGACCTCAAAATCTATGGGAAAACATTAAAGAAATAATTTAAAACACTAAAATTCATAAACTCCAACTTACCCTATTTTCTTTCTCAACTTGATTTCTTGCTTTCCTTTGCTCAAGTCACTTGCTTAAGATCACTAGGGTGATCTAGAGAGCTGGAACTTCATTTCTTATGTTGGGTTTTAAGAGAAATTTGAGGTAGAAGAAGAAGAAATAAAAGGGAAAGAAGAAGAAGTGGTGGTTCGGCCACCTAAGGAGGAGACCAAGCTGGATTTTTCTGGAGATAAACTCCAGATATTTTGCTCCTTATATATCCTATTTATGGGCCAAATTAGAGTTTAAATGAGTGGGCTTTGCCCACTCAAACATTAAGGCCCAATTAGGCCTATTTAAAGCCCAAATTAATTTCTCTCTCTTTCTCACTTCAAATTATTTCAATTTTAATTCCATAATTCTTAAAACATCAAAAATAGGCAGGATATAAATTTTCGGCTCAATCGGAGTTCGTTATCGGTCCGATTCAAACTTATCGGTCCGATTCGACAACTACCGGTGTCACCGAAAAATTCCATTCTCAATACCAAAATATTCTACATAAAAATTCATGTAAGTACGCAAAATCTGGCGATATTCGGAGTTCGTTTACTATTTTTAATTATTTAAGCAAAATCAAGTCCCCTTCCCTACCAGGGAAATTGACTCGCTACCTTTTTCGTATTTTTGACTTTTGGAAGTCTATTTGACCTCAGATGCACTTCAAATTTCAACCATAGACTCACCATAACTATTCCTTTCAAATAGTCCAATAAAATATTTCCGAATTTCGGGTGTCCTTTCAGGCCCGGAAAACACTATTCACTGCCGGAAAGTACTATTCACGGCTGACCCGGTGTTGAGGCCATTACATTTGGAGTGAGAAAATGGGAGAAATAATTTTGGGCTTTAAATTAGGTGTTAATGGGCTTTAATTAATTAACTAAGCCCATTAACCTAAATCAAGCCCACCAAGCCCATAGACCAACATATATAAAGGGAGAATTTTCTGGAATAGGACAGCAAATCATCTTCTTCCTCTCCTCTCTCCCTTGGCCGAACCACTGTCCACCATTGTTGTGTGAGTTTTCTTCACTTCTCTCTCCATTTCACACCAAATCAAGCCACCTAATAGTAAATTCTGCCTCTCTAGTTAAGTTTTGTGACCTCCTCTCTTCAAATCAAGGAAGGAAATCAAGAAAAATAAGGAGAGAGAGTTTAGGGTTTCATTTGAGGTAAGTGAAACCAATGGGTTAAAATTTTTTCTAAGGTGCCTACTTATGTTTTTGGGTGTCTAGACTTCATTTATGATGTTATTTTTAGCATTTGAGGTTGAAAAAGTAGAGTTCTAATGGCTTGAAAATTCGGTTCACTTAGGGAATCAAGGAGACTTGCAAGCTTCCAAGGCTAAAGGCAAGGAAAAGGAAGCTTAGGCATCCTAGAACAAGAAGGAAAGGTTAGTGGCTAATAAATCTTAGTAATTTCTTTGATTCCAATTAAGTACCCTTTATGTAAGTTAGGGTTTATGTGAGAAAATGGTGATTTAATTGAAATTAATTATGAAATAGTGTAACTAGACCTTGAATAAGCATGTATAAATGACTAAATGAATTATTGAACAATTATATAGCATGCTTACCTTGATGGCCGAATTGCATCCTAAAGAAAACCTAAGTGTATTTTGTGAAATTTGATGAATTTAAGCTTTTAAATGATATTAGAAATGAAATAATATGCTTAGGAATTTTTGTGAAATTTATTGAAATTAAATGAATATTTTAGAGAATATTTTCAATTATGTAAGTATTGAAAATATGGCATTTATATGAAATAAAATGCAAATTGATGAGAAAGTGAATGATTTTGGTGAATTATGGTAGAATAATTCACAATCTATGCGAAAGAATGAAAAGAAATGATTACAAGCATTTTCGAGTAATGAAATAATGAAAAATGTAAAGTTTAATTGAAATTTTGATGAAATTGCGCCCTTAGAAATAGTCTGGCAGTAAAAGCCTAGCTCAGGATATAATTGGCTAGCCATAGGGACATCTGTACCGTGGTGCAAGTCATGGCGACTTGCTTAGTTATGGTAGGATCACTGATCACCATAGCTTCTGTTTGTACCTGGTATCTGCTACGTGGAAAAATGGTCGTTGAGATCATTTTTCAGTCTATATGTGGCCTATGGGGGTCTACGTCCCGAGTATCCAGTCTGAGAATTTCTGTCGGTACTGTACTAGGGGCATGAAATGAAATAAAAGTGATAATATGTTAAAAGAAATGAAAAGAATGATAAAAATGAAGTTTAAAGTGGAAAAAGGACTTAAATGAAAGAAAATAAAAGTTTAGGCGCAAAATGGTAATTTTGCCAACATGGGTAATTAATAAGTAAAAATAAATGAGAAATGATTAATAAGGGTAAAATAGTAATTTGAAGACCTAACAAGGTCAATAAGATAAGATATTATGGTACAGGGACTAAACCGTAATTTTATCCAAAAGTAGTGAAATAATGAATAAATGATGAATAATGATGAAACTAATGTAAAGGAAATGAAAGTAAATGACTAAAATGGCAAAATCGTAAATATTAAGACAAAAAGGATATTTTTGGAATTTGGTAAAATTTTGAGGACTAAAAAGGAAATTAATCAACCGTTATGAAATAAATGAGGAAAAAGTGTAAATAATGTGAAAAATCACCGTTTCCACTAAATATGATGAAAATGTCAAATTGTACTTATTTTGAAATTAAGTGATTAAATAAAGTATATTAAAGAAATAAATATTGCAAAGAAAGTATTAGGATTGTTAGACACCACTGGGCATAGTTTATGCTCAGCATGTAGTTTTTACTGCATGCAGGTACAGCGCGGGAGGAGCAGTGATGCACAAAGTGAAAGAAAAGAAATTTTGTTATTTAGTACATTATGTAGACTTTGGCATGTATATAAATGACTGATATGTATGAATATTGGGATATGTAAAAGATATGTAATTAGATGTGTGTATGATTATAATGATAATCCGTTTTGAATGATTGGATGTTTGATGGAGATTTTGGAGTAATGGAATGATTGTTATAGAAGTATTGTGCCTCTGAGAGGCTGTGTGTTGTTTGTTTTTTTAGGAGGCTAGTCAAATATAGCAATTATAATGCCGAAATTTTATTAAGTAAATAGTAATCCGGGACAGTTATAGGTCATTGAATACCCAAATAATCGGTAATATCGAATTTTGGTATTAATTAAATATTAATTAAAAGAAAAAAAAATTTTCGGGTTACTTGTACTGTTCCGTATAATCGGAGTGATAAGGGTGTTACATTCTTCCTGGTTTCGATGATGAGAGAACTCAAGGAAAGGTGTGCAGACTGAAGAAAGCCTTGTATGGGTTGAAACAATCTCCAAGAGCTTAGTTTGACAGATTCAGCAAAGCTATGATATCTTTCGGTTATCAACAAAGTAATGCTGATCATACCCTCTTTATAAGGCACTCCAAGGATAAGATCACTCTTCTCATTATTTATGTTGATGACATAGTAATGACAGGGGATGATAAAGAAGAGATGGTTCGTCTGAAGAAGCTCTTAACTCAGGAGTTTGAAATCAAGGATCTTGGGAAGCTATAATATTTTTTGGGAATTGAAGTTGTCAGATCAACTAGATGGATCTTTATTTCTCAAAGAAAATATGTTCTGGATCTTTTGGATGAAACTAGTATGTTGGGATGCAAACCAGCAGATACACCAATTGAAAGTAACCATAAGTTACACACAGGAACTGAAGGATCAGTTGATAAGGGAAGATATCAAAGACTGATCGGTAGACTTATCTATCTATCTCACACTAGACCAGATATTGCTTATGCAGTTAGCTTGGTGAGTCAATTTATGCATGATCCTAGAGAATCTCATCAACAGGCTGTTTTTCGTATTTTGCGGTATTTAAAATCAGCTCCAGGAAGGGGTATTCTTTTTTCAAAAAATGGTCATCTACGAATTGAAGTCTTCACAGATGCAGATTGGGTTGGATCTTTAGATGATAGAAGATCCACCTCTGGTTATTGTACATTTGTGGGAGGTAACTTAGTCACTTGGAAAAGCAAGAAACGAAGTGTAGTTACAAGATCAAGTGCAGAAGCAGAATATAGAGCTATGGCTCAAGGTGTTTGTGAGTTTTTATGGTTGCAGAAGTTATTAGCAGAGTTGAATTTGGCTGAAAAAGTCCGACTATTTTTGTGTTGCGATAACAAAGCTGCAATCAGTATTGCTCATAATCCAGTTCAATATGATAGGACAAAACATATAGAAATTGATCGACACTTCATCAAAGAAAAATTATATGATGTTGTTTTAAGCCTATTTCATGTAACGTCGGACAAATAATTAGCTGATGTTTTTACAAAAAGATTCAGCAGTCGAGCTTTCCATGCCATAATTTGCAAGTTGGGCATGTGTAATATTTTTACACCAACTTGAGGGAGAGTGTTGGTTAATCTATCTTGTAATATAATTTTGTAATTAAGGGTAGAATATGAATTTCCCTTTAGTCTACTTGTATGCCTATAAATATGTCTTTGTATCATTTTTTATGTAACTTAGAGATAATAAGAAAATCTAGAGTTCTAAAAATCTTCACATACACCTTCTGAAAACGAAAGGAGAAGAAAAATAACCAATAGCTACCAATGATAATGAAACCAAGCATCAATAAGAAGAAACCTTGTGCTATAGATAGTCATAAGACACGCTGAAATATAGAAAATAGGCCAAAGTATAGAAGCGGCAAACATTTGCACCTTGTGTTTAATAAAAAAAACAAAAAAAAGCCGGTGAAAGGAGTAACATGAACTCAAAATAAAGCATTATCTATTCAAAAGAAAGGTAATTCAGATTAACATTCTCTCTCTTGCTCTCTCTTTCCTCCACATATACAAGAAAAGGATTTTGTTAAATGCATAATCAGCATTCAAACATGAAAACAATATGAAATTAACTCAAGAATCCATATCTAAAAGGATCTCACAATTCCTTGTAATTTCCAGTTAACAGTCCACGCCATTCCGCAGCACATAATTTAGATAGCGCAGGTAAAATGAGAAATCCAAAAATGTAGCCAAAAGAAATTTTATAACGAGGAATCAGTTTGGATCCTGGATACTAAAACAAAATTGCTTTATACCTCAAAGAACAACAAGCTCCTATTTTTTGAAACCAATTCATATACTGGATTTTCAATCAAATTCGTTCCAAACTATGTAAATCAAACATTTAAGATTTAAATTTGAAAAGCTTTCAAACTCCTATTTATCACTTGGGTTGCTATCTCACAGTAACAAAGGAAATAGTAAAGGTACGATCATGATCCCCAACACCTAAAGCCAAGATCTTTTCTGTACTCGTGTACAGATGCAGATGCATAGAAATGAATGTGCTAGACCAAAAGCCACTACCCGAATCAAGTTAAACATAAAAGAATATCAACAATTTGAGCAAAGAAATAAAATGTATTGGAGATGCTGAAGATCTAGCAAAAGTAGCAGACATATCAAGCAATGAAATTAGGAGAAGGCATAAAGACACAAAAGCAATTATGCAAAAAGGGTAAAAATAAAATGAAAATACAGTAATCTAATAAATACTTGAGCAATCAATGAGAGGAGAAACTCGGGTTTCAAACAAAAACAGTAGCTGAAGTATTAATAATAGCAATGGCAGTAGCAGTATAAGCACAGCTAGATCCCATCCGAGTATAAGCAACCATCTCTCTCTATTGAAAGAAGCCGCAACAACTGATCAGTTGTCCGTTACTGCAAAAATAAACTCCACAAGCTATTTGGGCCAAGTGAAAAATTAAGAACAAATTATAAATTTATGATGTTTGTTTTAAAAAATATATATATTATTCTGAAAATGAAATCTTTGACCTTCTTCCTGCCCAGCTGTGCATTGTTAACGCCCAGTAACTTTCTCAACCTCCTCCTCATTTTTATTATTATTATTATTAAAAATTGGTCATGAATATTGAGGAGAGTAGATCCAGTGAAATGGGAGAACGTGGCATGGAAGAAAAAGAGCAGATGCCACGTCTTCATTAAGTCTTTAGTTGTATTGTAGCGAAGACAATAGTCGTGTCAAATGCTGAGTAGCATTTTGATTTCCTATTTAATTTTGTTTTTGCGGAATCTGAAATTAATGATCATCTCTATTTTCTACAACAGAAGTTCAAAAGATGAAAAAGCTCACAGTTGCAAGTTGGGTTATTTTGATTCTGTGCTTCTTCCCCATCTTTAGTTTGAGCGTGGGAAATGAATTAGAAGATGATGTTTGGCATAGGCTGAGAAGAGTGCTTAATCAAGCTCAGGCGTACTTCTCTCCTCCAAATCTCGAGTGAGTAATTGATTGAATTAGTCATTATAATTTGTTTTTAGTTGGTGATTGTTTATGCGGGAATGCATATACAGTTTCAGAGGGAGAATAAGGGAGGAGAAAAGAGAGATGAAGGAGGCAGTTGCAGAGAGTCTGGGTAAAACCAAAGCAGCAGTGGAGGACTTCGGCGGCGGAAGTAAACCACTGAAACTATACACAAAGCCAAAGAGAAGGTGAAAAGAACATTGTCGCCCGACCAACCACATAAAGAGCTCCGATTCTTTACTGAACTTCAATATTTATAGTTGTCGTTTTTTGTGTAAGAAAATTGAGTTTGTGGATAATATATAGATAAACAGTTCTCCCTCTTTTCTTTTTTTATTAATTATTTTTATTATTTTCATCAAAATTAAAAAATAATAAATAAATTTAAATTTAATATTAAATTATATAATTAATATTAAATTATTAAATTTAATTAATTTTAATTTTATTAAAAAAGAAAATAAATTAAAAAAATAAATTAAATTACATTAAAAATTTAAAAGTGATAAATAAATAAAATATAAATTTCATTTAAAAATTATAGGTAAAAAAAATGGAATAAGTAAACGCGAAGGAATATTATCATTAAAGCTATGATATGTATTTGTTTATTTCTATTCTATCTAAATGAATTTGTGTTCAATGTTCATACACAAATATTATGGTTAAAGAACCAAATTGTTTAGTTTAAATATTTTGACCCTCTGTCCTTTCTAAAATTAATAATATTAATATTAGAAGAATTTTATTTAATAATAATTTATATGAAAAAAATATCATTAAAGGATTTTATTTATTTACAAATCTAAATTTTATTAAGTTAAAAAACTTAAAAGGCGGAAATAGCAATATTTTTTTATATTTTTTAAATCGAAGGAAATGACAATACCACTGCTCCCATAATTCAAGCTTCGTGCGAGGTCCAGACCCCTCTCTTCTCTCTCTCTACTCTATCCAATAAACAAAATAGCCCCTTGTTTGTTTATTCTACCCTCCTCTCTCTCTCGCTCTATAAATTTCTAGGCTTTCCTTTCGTCTTCTTCTCGTTTTCTCTATAAGCGTCTTCCATCGATAATTCAACACTGAAAAGGCATGGCCCTTTCTTTCTCTTCCAAGACCTACCTAACCAAAGCTCCTGCCAAATCCTTCTCTCGCCTCTTCGCTCTGCGTGCACAATCTAATACTCCTCAGCCCAACCACACCGACTTTTCCGATGACTCTTCCTCCACCGAAACTATGCTCCGTCAGCTCGAGGATGCCATCCACCGTATCATCGTCCGCCGCGCTGCTCCCGATTGGCTCCCTTTCCTCCCTGGCTCTTCTTACTGGGTCCCACCACCCAGATCCAACACTGGTTCCCTTGGGATTGCCCAGTTGGTTGAGAAGCTTGCTAATCCCTTAACCCATGAGGAGTCCTTGTCTACCACCACCGTCAGAGGTTGGCCTTCCTCTGATTATTTTATTAAAGGTACCTCCTTTATACCAATTTTCTTTTTCTGTTCCCATTTCTTTTCTTTTTTTTTCTTTCTTTTTCTTTAATTTTGAGCGAGTTTTTCTAATTAGGTTTGGTTACTGACGGTCAATCGGTGATTTCTTGCTCCGCAATTTCTTCCAAATTTGTTATTTGCCATAAATTTGCACAGAAAAGATCCTATATATATATATATATATATATATATACGTCTATGTATATGAGAAAAGGGTTGGTTGAATTATCTGGTCTTGAATTGTTATTTGCTCATGATTACCTGTGTTGCCTTACCATCTTAATTATGAGTGGAAATAGTTATATGATCAATTCACACTGTGGTTAATTACATTTATGCTAAGTTTGACAGGGGAAGAGATAAAAAGAAACTGGTAGAATCGACATCTTTCAAGGTAGTTGGATAGGGAATTCATCAATGAACATTTGGCTCTTGGGAATATTGCAATGCGACAATTTCTTAGTAGCCATTTCTTTTTGGTTTTCCGTGTTGGCGGAGGACCTAGCTTGTCCTCTGCTGCGTTGTGTTGCCATATGTATGAGCCATATTAACATAACCAAAACCCTTTTTACAAAAGTAGGTAAGAAGACTGGATCATTAAGGAAAAACTGTTTTCTCGCATCGTGGTATTATCAGTAAGCCAACTTGATGTTTTCTGCAGTTAAAAAAAAAAAACCTTGATGTTTTCAATATCATTGGTGTTTTTGGTTTTATGTCTTTAGTTAGGATTTTCATTTTCATATTAGCAAATTGATGCATGTTTCCTTTGATCCTTCAAACCAATAACTTTGCTTTTGTTGTAGATGCATCTGCACAAAGGATTGAGGTGAAGATGACTGCAAATAAATCAGAGGCGGAGGCTTCATCAAATAAATCAAAGATGCCAGCAACATCAAGTAATGTGTCCAAGTCTGAAGATGAGGAAGGATAATGTCGCGTCGAAAGAATTAGCATCTGGGTAATTGAGACTTTCTTTTTGGTCCTTGTCTTATGTTGTTGCTGCATCGATAATGCGAACCTAATGTTCCCAAGTTTTTGCTTGCATTATACACGCCCCTAGCTAAAAACTAGCAACAACAAAAGAAAATGCCTTCAGGAATCGAGGTCGAAAAACATTATTTGATTTTGGCTTAAGTGGCATTGCTGATAAAGTTCGAGTTCAAGCCATGTTATTTACACTTTGAATTGACTTGGCGTTGTTATGTAGCAGGCTCACCAAGACTTGTAAATTTTATGTAGAAGCAGAAGATTGATGATAGACTGGAAAATCATGGGGATTGGGTCAACTGGAGGAGCTTAACAGATGCAATCTGCTGAGGTAGCAGTAAGTTATGAGGACGAAGGCTACCTTGAAAAATGTATTGTTAAGGGGTGGGATTTGAAGTGAAGACACTGATTTCAACCGCGTGGCTTTTGTTTGTATTCCTCCTCCCCTAGCTTTTTGAATATTATCTTTTTTCTGGTTTGTGGTTGAGATCTGTAGCTTCTCACTGTACTCTGTATATATTATATGCTCTCAGGAATAAATATAAATTAACAATGTTATTTCTTGCATTCTTCCTCCATCTGCCACCATCAATTTTGCAATAAACTGTTGCAGTATTAAGTGTTAAAGCTGCCTTGTTCAAAAGATACAAGTCCTTCCATACTCAAGTGGGTAGTCTGTCACTTTGTTATGTTATTGTATATCAAAGTTTGCGATAAACCAAATCATGCAAATGAGTGAACTGACATTCTGCTGGCTTGGTCTAAGCGTTAGAAGATGCAAGACAGAATGCAAGTTGTGTTCGTACATATCTATAGATTTAAGTAGAGCTTTTCTTGGCTTGCTGAAAACATATCTAATGCAATAAAACCTAAAGCTAAGACTAAAAATGTCATATAATCCAATGGCTTTAAAAGTCGGTTTAGCAACAAGAGCCTCTCTCCTTTTGTTTGTTGAACGACTTCATAATCTATTTTCCTTTTTGTTTTTTCTTTGGTTCACGCAAGAAAAAGCATTCAAAATTAGTGTAATATGAGCTTGACAATGTAAAATGCGACCATTTACTGTTTTGTAGTTATGCTGAAGGCAAAAGTTCTACTAGGAGATTTTGGTAGAAAATCAAGTTGTCTAATGTTTTCTTCCTAAATTTTTAATTCAAGTTGGAAAATGAGTGATTAGGAGTTGCTGAAAATATTAAAAGGTCTTCCAAGTTGTATTTGTCTGCAGGTTTTTACTTATTCATCATTTGACCCCATTCTACCACAAATAGAACAGGAGATGCCAGCTAATGGAAAGTGAAAGCTCAATTTTCTTTTTCTATAGCTTTCAGTAAATCCCAAATAATAATACTTTATAGTTTGTATTTATCATTTTGGATGACTCTTTTGCTAATGTGTCTGCCTACAAAGTTATTGCATAAGATGGTCATTACGTGCCTGGGCATATCCTACAGTCCCATAATTGAACTGGTTTGGCTTTGAGATGCATCGTTAGGGGTAAATAAGAGCTTTGCCAAACCGAAATCGCCCGCATGAGCAATCATATCCTTATTGCTAGGCTTCATATCGCAGTGAATGATTGGGCTTTCATAGAGATCGTGAAGATAATGCAATACAAAATCCCACATCAATTGCAATGTTGTCTTTGAAGAAAATTCAAACTTCTAGGCTGATTATTGCTATCTCTATCTTGATGCAGCCACTCTTCTAGGCTTCGATTTTCCGTGATTTTAAAGATCAGAGCTTTGAAATCATTACGCTTGTAATCCATGCTAGAACAACAGGACAATAAATTCAGAAGATTCCGATGCCTACTTTCTTTAACACTCTGCATTCAGTCATTAAGCTCGTCAAAGCATCTTTCTGCTAAAGTTTGAGGACTTCAATAGCTACTAGCCTTTCTATTTGCTTAAGATAACCTTTGTAGACAGAGCCAGAGCATCCAGATCCAATCATATTTTCTTCATAGAATCCACCATTTGCATGATGAAGATCCTGATAAGAAACCCTAACATGGAGATTCATCAATGAGGGTGCAGCAGATGACCTCCTTACGGTTTCTTTCTTCGATAAGCAAGCAGAAGAAAAGCTAGAACGAAAAGGACCCCAGGCATGAGACTTCCATTCCTCTACAGTTTTTGGGGGGCATTTTGGCAGGAGGAGTTCCGGCATACCACCACAAAGCTTAGTATTGCCAATTAGCGCTATTGCAGTTTCATTTGCAAAAACTCCTTTGATTGGAACTTCACCTTTGAGGTCATGAACGAAAGATTTAAAAATTGTAAGAAAAGAAGATTCTGCAAATCTTTCGGAGATACATGAGGCTTCGATAATCTCCAATAGTTTATACTATTTCCCCTGAAAGGTTGTTTTCTGAAACATCCGGATTGTATATGTTTTCCAGCTTCCCAATTTGTGCAGGTATATTGCCTGTTAATGAGTTGTACGCCAAAGTCAGTGATATTGATAAGGCAGGCCGGCCTGTGAGCTGCTCAGGTATTTGGCCTTGGAAATAGTTCCATGAAACGGTTAGGAAATTCAAACTCATGCAATTTCCAATACTTGAGGGAATGCCTCCTGTCAGTCTGTTTTGTGACAAAATAAGGCTTGACAACCGAGGGAGATTGCCTGAGGGAGGAATTTGACCTGACAATCCGTTTCCCCATAAAAACAACCTTTGCAGCTTGTGAAACTAGCCAAAATAAGATGGAATGGAACCTACGAATAAGTTCAACTCCATTCCTAGACTAATCAAGTTGATGAGATTTACCAATCCAGCAGAAATATCCTGGGAATTGATTACCACCAAAATACAGCTCATTTAGATCAACCGACAAATTGGCCATAGAATTTGGCAAAAGACCTCCAAAGTTGTTATAACCAAGATCCAAGTTTTGTAAATTGGTACAGTTCTTCAAAGATGCTAAGAACACCAAGCGATTGGAGGAGTTGGTTCCTAGACTATTATGGGAAATGTCTAGCAACAAAAGGTTAGGGTGATTCCTAGATTTGGAACTTGCCCCACAAATCTATTCTGAGAAACATCAAAAATTTGCAAACTAGAAGCATTGGATAAGAAAATTGGAATGGACCCAGATAATTCATTTCCACCAATATGAACTTTTTGGAGATGGCGTAGAGTGAGGCCTGTGGTTTCTGGCATATTCCCATTCAGTAGGTTGCTTACAGTTGAAGTGAAGACGAGACTGGTTTTAATCTGCAGGAATATTTCCCCCCAATTGATTTCTAACAACAGAAAATCTTGTGCCCGATGAAAGGTTGGCAATTGATGGTGGAATTTCTCCTCCAAGTTTGTTTATACCAAGGGAAAGAATCTCAAGCTTTGCCAAACTACGCAGCTCTGAAGGAATTCTTTCTTCAACTGGATTATATGTTAGATCAATAATCTGGAGCCGGTAACAGCGGCTTAAGTTGCTCAGAATTTTCCCCCGACAGGGAGTTGTTCTTGACAAGTAAATGTTGCAAGCGAAAGAGGTTGTAAAGCTGCCGTGGGATGTGGCCACGGAAGTTGTTATCTTGCAGGTCAAGAATCCTGAGAAAGCTGCGATTGGCAATGAAGGGTGAAACTGATCCAATCAAGTTATTCCAGACCAGTTGCAGAAATGTAGAGAATCATTCCAGGAGTTGAAGAGACTGTTAGGAATACTGGTAATAGCTTTTCTGAATTTGAGAAGAGGGAGATGATCAGAAGCATGAAGTTGATGCCATGGTAAGGTGAAAGATGAGAAAAGAAATAGGAGTGGAAGTGATAAGCAGTTGCAAAGCTTGTTTTGGTTTCTAATGAAAATAAATAAATAAATTGGTTGTGGGTTCAAAAAGACAGGCTATAGATCTGTATTTTCCAATCCAAATTTTCATAAAATAAAGTTTAGAGGTGCATGCATTTGATGGGATGCGAGAGTTCAGTTGTTGTTCCCTACAGAGGTCAGTTTTTGTTTTTGGCCCTCTAAACGACGCCGCAAATTTGTGATTTTTCTTGTAGGAATAGTTGATAAAATTTACTACTCCTCAAGTTTATAAATGCATAAAGCACTTAAGCATCCAATTCTCATGATTATAAATTTATAATGGTAAAATATATATACCAAAAATCCCAGTTATAAAAGGAGAATATAAACAACGAAAAAACGCTTCCCACGTTGACTTTATTTTTATTTTTGTATTGGAATTCAAGCTTATAATAATAATAAAAAAAATTATTGATTCACTGCTTACTACAAAGAAAACCAGTGTTCGTTCGCTTATAATAAAAGGGAGAAAATAAACAGAAAAAACACTTCCATATCATACAATACATTGATGTTCATATTGAAATTCCTACCGTGATTAATCCTTGCAAAGATGGGCATTATAATACAAGCATCTTTAGAAGCTATATAATCACATACTGTTGAGGAGAAAATTGTCTCTAATCTAAACCCTAAACCTACCCACTGAGCAAGGAGAGCAATCAAACATAAATACGAAAAAATTGATTCATTTCATTTCGTGTTTCTGTATCACCTGTGTGAAGGAATAAGAATACATATGGTCTCACGAAAAAAAAAAAAGGTATGGACAAAATTCCTTTTAACAAATGTTAACATCAAGTTGGTTTTTTAATACACAACAATAGTTTAAATACAGGTGGTGGAGTTGTCATGACAAACCACACTTCTGATGTTCAAAGAGATGCAGATTATCCACATACAGTGAGCCCATCAACGCCTTTCCCGCTCAATATGCAAATCCCATGTTCAAATAACACCAACTAAATTTGGCTAGAAAATTATCGAGAAGCTCCAGTGGAAGATAGACTCAACTGAATTGTCAAAAACTGATTCCATTGACTGGGAAACAAGTCCCTGAAAACGAGAAATTTTAGAATAACTTCCATGATGCCTAAATGTAAGTAAAATATATTCAACGAACATATAACATATACATCCAATGAACAAAGATATGAGCCCCTACATTCCTGATGAACAATTATCTATGTATTTCCTCAAGACATCAAGCAGATGACACTTCTTGGTCTATTTATGAACATGAGACTTCAGATGATATCTTCTCATTCTTGTAACATGACAGCCTTCAACACCAATGAACGTGGACATGGGGCCACTAATGTTGAAAGATACTTTTCCACTCCATAAAGCTGTAATATGATAACACTCTTGTACGCATGTATTCCCTCTATATAAGAGAAATACATTTCTTAAGTATTACGTTTTTGGTTCATTAGGAGGCCATTGGGCCTAAATGACACTGCAACTCCTATGTTCACAGCCATCACTCACCAGCTAGGGGAACTCATTTTCCTCATCCCAGAGAGAAATCCTGGAGATGTAGAAAACAGCTAACAGCAGGGTTATTTAACCAAGCAAAGCTAACTGAAGGAAATAAAAGGTCTCTCTCATACGCACATATTCTCTAACTTCCTTCTCGAAAGGTGAGGAGATTAGAGATACACTAACTTTCACTTAACCTTTGAAAACCAGTTGTCTCTACCAGGCTATGATTGCAAACAATTGAATAGTGACAATGAGTAGCAGCTCCCTTAGCTCTCATGACTGCTGACCTAGTCAGTACCATATGTTTCAAGCTAACTAGCTACTTACCCGTAATCTTTAGTGTGCTATGACTGTTGAAATTTTAATTTTACCCAACACACACGGGTTTCCTTGCAGTGATACTGACACCAAAGCAATGGTTCATTTTATCCATATTTATCTTTGGTTATATCCATTTTCCAAAAGAGAAAGTTGACATTCATTTGTTGATTTAATTTCCATATCCTTTCAACCACAAAATGGAGATAGATAATTATGCAAGCTTTAAACATAAGCATGAAAGGTTATCTAAAATCTTTGACCTAACCTTTATCCAGAGAGAAGGAACAAATGGTAAAAGGATGTGAAAATTATATATATATATATATATATATATATATATATATGTGTGTGTGTGTGTGTGTGTGTGTGTGTGTGTGTGTGTGTGTGTGTGTGTGTGTGTGTGTGTGTGTGTGCATGGAACTTAAACAATTACTGACCAGAGCAAGATAATGCAGAAAATTCCAAATTAATAAAGGCCCATCATTCTTAGCTCTGTGACATGCCTAGCATCAAGTTCAGGGACATTTTTTGTAGCTTCACAGTCCTCCACGACATATTCCTGAAATTATAACAGTTTCAAAGTGTCGTTGATACTTCAACAAGGAAATAGAACATTAATGGAAAAAAAAATTATAGGTCCCAGAAAAGAGACTGAAACCCATCCTCCTATGTCCTAAAAGGGAAGCAACCTGAATTTTCATGACGCCATTCCATTAATCTTGAAAATAGCCATCAAAGCATAGCAAAACTAACCTACAATGGACTTGGCATCATTAAGCAACATCGAGTTGAAGCTCAATGAGGGAATCTGTTCGTCTAAAGAATATGAAATATTGACGATCACTAAAATTAGCACATTGTTTCCAGAACAGTCCCAAAACCCATGTAATATAGATTCACATCAGAATTGAGAATTTTCTATCTTTTGCTTCATATAGGATTATGTTTACCAAATTGAAAGAAATTTAAGATGATTCAATCGCTTAGGCTTGAGTGAATAATATGATTTAGAGTGATAAATTTTAATTTTGAATTATACTCTTGAAGAAAATAGAGATGAACTCCAATATTAGTTAAGAATAAAAAAGTCAACCTTTGTCAGTTCTTGTTTGGCGAGAACATGGTAATGGCGTTCATTTATCCTTTGTCCACATATTATGGCAATGAAGAAACCATAGAGTAGACCCACCAAAACAATAGCTAAAACTGCATAAATAAAATATAATGTAAAATCAGTAGTAATGAAAAAGATACTAAAAAAGCTCACGGTAAATAAGGACCTATGCCATCCCTAATTTCATCTTCACAAGGACGGAGTGCAGCATATCAGAACAGGAAGGAAACCATGACTAGTAAGTCTTTTAGAATCAATGTTATGGTCGACCTACATGTCACCCAATATCTAAAAGAAATGGTTATTACAGCATTGACAGGGTTGGATCAAGATGCAGAAGGAAGCACAAAATTCTGTTTCAATGCAATTAAAAAGGAAAATTCAAAATTTCAAGCAGCATTTGTTTCCAGATAATGAAATAAATAAGGACAACATTAGAAGTCAAGAAAGTTCTAATGCTATATTTAATTATTTTTGAATAACTGGAATTACTCTCATCTACAAAACTCTCACATTGTCTAACTTAGCTGTCTTTCATAAAAGAAGGAACTCCAAATTTGTAAGTGCTTGGCCCAAAAACATTGTTACAATGGATACATACAATACTTTGGAATAAATGCATAATAGCATGGCATAGTTGTTAGCCAAATCTCCTATAGCACACCCCACCACACCAAAACAAAAACAACCATCAATTTTACTCATGTTGGTAAGATCCAACAGGAGGAACTAAGCAAGAACACTATTTTCCAAAATCTAAGCAAGAATACTATTTTCCAAAAAACTTATACTATCTCGAGCACACCAGCCAGGAATTTTGAAGAGTAATTACATAGTTTCAGTTGGAACATTTACTGAGATATTACCGGTTAACCATATTAATCAAAAATTATTCCAAGGACAACATGACATGATTTTCCTTTTCATACGTGTCAAAGTCCTAATCCACGTCCTATTAATCTTACCATTGTAGCAAGGCATACTGAAAAAAGCAGATTTGGAATAATGTAGTCTAACAAACAAAATAGTAGATATATGATGATGAGAGAGCGTACCGGCCATAGTATAAAACCCATAAGGATGTTCTTCATAGCCAAACATTTCCCTGAGCTCTTCCCCATAAAACTTGTATACAAGCATCCCCAAGAATGCGACAATCTAGTGAAAGCATAAGTTCAACAATCTAATAAATAAACTAGTGGACACAAAGAATTAAAAAAGCAAACATGGCCTAAATCTCATGATAATAGCCCCCTAAATATCAGTAGTTAATTGCATTTCTGGATGTTGCAGTGTAATTGTACAAACTTCTAGGAGGAGATGACAAACCAACAATAAATTATTATTCTTATTATAACTTCAAAAGAAAAGGTCCTAAGCATATAAAACCCAAACAATTTGAGATATGCAAAATTTGAACTTCCATCATAAGCAGTTCATTTGATAATGTTAATTATTACCTTCTATTATATCTTAGCCCAAGTAAATCCATAATTATGAAACCATTCATTTTCAATCCTATTTCTACAACATAGGGAAGCCTTAAAATGTTTGAGGGGGTTTGGAGGGGGTAAAAGATTTCTAAGTTCCAGAATCAAGGTATGTTTTGGTGCCTAAGTTAAAGCAGAATAGTCCCAAATTTTGGATTACTTGGAAGCAATATGTAATGCACCTACTGACCAGTACATTGGAAGTATATTTGAAGAAGCTAGGGTCTAGAACTCATAGATTCACTAAATCACATGGAAGAAGAATTTTAGGGACTCCCAGCATTAAAATGATTGCACAATTTAAAGAAAATTAATCCTGAAGATCTTCATGAATAAGTTATCACAACATATATACAGTGCTAAGAAAAATAGTTTAGAACAGTCTCAAGGTCCACTTCACTTCCTGCACGCGGCAAATGCTTATTTCAGTATACAAAATTATAATGAAGTCACCCAATCATGATTCCTGATTGCTATGTTGTTTCATTTATTAAATTATGATTACTGTAAGTTTTGTACAAAGACTCATCTGCCACCTATAAAAAATAAGATACATTATATTGGTCAATGCACATGGTAGCATCATCTCGCGTTCTTTCTTATAAAAGCTAAACTGCTGCTTGGTCCAATAATTGTTCAATTTATATAGCAGCAGTGATCAGTTCCGACAATAACACCACAAACAACTTCAGAGAACCATATTCAATGCATGCTAGGACAGGAAACCACTTTAATCATATTGAAAAAGGTAAGGAAAACCAGCACAAGGAAGGTCAACTGAATTAATTATTGAAAAATATTACCATACCAGCTGAACAACTACAAAAATGAAAGCATGGTCTCTGGCAACAAGGAACTGAAATTTCAATCTCAACCACCAGCGATCAGCTGGGACATTGGCACGTAATATGAACAACGCTCTGCACTCGGTACAATGAGCAAAAGCAAAGCCTTCCTGGAAAAAATTATTATAAAACGTCATAATCGTTCAAATTAGTTACAAAACACCACAAGTTGGCAAAATACAATCCACTGTTCTCAGATAAGAGGATCAAATCAATGTTTTCACCACCATGCAAATTACAGAGACTAGAAGCCTTTCCTAATCTCAAAATTTCAAAAGGCAGTATCTCAGAAACATCTGTAATCAATCAGCTGACGCCAGTGAAGAAGGTAATGATTACCTTAGTAGACCTCCAGTTATCAAGACATGATCTATGAACATACTTCTGAGTGCCTTTGCAATGGCATGGAGCAATTAGGTCCTCTCCTACAATAAACGAACACAAGATGCATCCTAATTAGGTTCCAAAAAGAGCCAAGGTTGACATCTTCCACAACTTGTGGGTCAAATATTATGCAGAGTTTCAAAATATCATCTCTACTTTTCTCATGAAAATCTATACAAGTGAATTTAAGACCCAAAAAAGGTACCAATCAGAATAGGTAGTAAAGACCTCCATTATCAAGGCAAATACGGCATTGAGGCTGTTCTGGGTTCACCAGATGGCAAGTTTCATCAATGTGAATACTTTCCAAATCATCATCACAATCCCTCCCTACAGATGTAATCTCACATGAAGATGATGATTCCTCGGATTGCTGCGAAATGTTAGACTGGCATAAAATGGGCTCACTTTCTGAAGTATCTTCCTTGTGACTATCATTTGGTACTAATTGCATTTCGAACAATATTGAATCAGCATCAAACTGTCAATTTCATTGCAAGACCAATAGTTCCTAATGCACATTTCAACAAGAAATTATGAAACCTGCAAAATAGGAGAAAAGTGGAAGAATTGTATTAATGACTAAAGAAGACATACTTCAAATGCCAATTCATAATGAGAAGAAACAACTATACAAATCTATGGGTCAACACATAGATCAAACATCAAGAAGCATCAGAAAAGCACTCTCAAAATTCCATACGACATATTTAAAGTCAATTTATCACATACATATATAGTCATATAACTTGCATAAAAAAGAATAAGAGATCTCAATCGCTATACATTACATGTCATAACAGTCTCTTCAATAAAACAAGGTGGTAGGCCCAAGAGATCAACATGGAGTGGTGACAGTCTCATCACATTATCAGTAGGTTTGCCCAAGAAATGCTAAAGACTTCTGCATTGTGGTGACAGTCTCTCAAATATTAAAGTTAATGCAAGAGAAAATAATGAGAAGACAACAACTAGACTTCTACATTAAGAGCCAAAAAACGCTAAAGACTTCTACGTCAACAACAAACAAAAAAGCTAACTGATTGTGCTTTCGCGCAGTAAAGGCCCAAGAGAACATAATTCAATTTTTTTTCTTTTTTATTTTTTTTTTCATTTCTCCTCTCTTATATTCTATAGGCCATACGGATGACAGGGAAACAGTGATTAATGCACAAATAACTTCAATGAGCTCCAATGAGCTCTCCCAAAACTCTGACTCCAACTTCTATGTAAAGAGTCACATAATCCCAGCATTGCATTATATGGCATGTACATAGAAATGCTCCTACACAGAGCTAACGTACATCGAATGTCAATGGTTTCTAAAGGAATTCCATGATATGTGGACTTATTCAGCATACTATGGATCATTCATAATTTATAGTCTTGTGACTTCTTGTACTCCCACAATGTGTTCCAAACAAAATAGGTAACATGTAGAGTGAAAGAAAATTCTTTGAGCCTGAGCAAGTATTCACTTATCCTAATTTAGAGGTTAGATAACACAGAAGAGTTGCGCTTTTCAGTTCCAAATGGATCAATCATGACCAAATATATATTATACAGAGCATTGCTTTTCCCTAATTGGAAAGTCAACTGTTTCTCCAATTGTGACATGCCCAAAAAGTTTAAAACCAATTTAATCAGTACAGATAACTAGAAATCCAATTCGCATAACAACAAAGAACAGAAGAGAATAAAAGAAAATAACATCAAATTGGAGATGGAAAGCAAGAAGAAGAAAATGTGAAAGAATTAGAGAAAGGATGACCTGTTATATTATCGAGAATTGAGGATCTTCATGATAGCCTGGCAATATCAGGACTCTTCTGGAGAAATTGTGAATGAAATCTGCAAGAGAGGGTTTGAAATTTGTAGCAAATGTCCAAGAGAAGGAGAAGGAAACACAGCGGGTCAATTGATTTTACAAAGAGGAACAGGAAGACCTCAATCTTTGAGTAAACAAAAATTTCATCTTTGATAATCACAATTTGATAGTGATGGAGAATAAAGATATTTTTGTTATACGACAAAATTTTACAGCATCCAGTGGAGATGGCCGAGTTGGTCTAAGGCGCCAGATTAAGGTTCTGGTCCGAAAGGGCGTGGGTTCAAATCCCACTCTCCACAAACTATTTTTCTTTTCGGTTGAAAATTAACATTTTTATTACAAAATCCATATACATATATATTTGCGTTGCATGAATATATTATTCCTCAGTACTCAAATGTCTTGGTGGTTGGTCAAAACCAGCACAACGACTGAATGAGAAGTGAGAAATGAGCAACTACCACATTAATTTGCAGCAAGACCGTTAGGTTCATACCGACAATTCAAACATTAAAAGAAGAAAAAACACTCCCGGCAAATTAAGCACATACAGACATGAACAAAAATCTTTGAATTCAGACAGCATAGTAGTAGCTTTGATAGTTAACATCAATGGAATCGAATGATAGAATAAATCGTAATGTCTCTCCATCATCATCACCGCCAACACCGCCATCACCCCTCCCCATAAGTGTAGGCCCTGGCAACCATAAGTACTCCTTCTCCCCTTCTCCATCTCCATCGCCGCCCTTTTCTCCGCCGCCTTCAAGCCATGCTTCAGCTGAAAACCTACCCCTTCTGTCTGATAAGTTGGATAGCGAAGCACAGGTGCCATCTGCATTTTCTTTGGACCGTCCACAACCACAACCTCATGAATTGGATTCTAACGCTTCTTGCCTTCAAGACTTGTAAGTTTCTTTTCGTTTTCCCCATTTTTCATGTATGCATTTATGTATCACGGCACCTTTAATCTCAATTTTGCTGACTAGTATAAAAAATATTTGCTTCACAATGTTATCCTGTGTTTTGCACCATTTTTCCTGATTCATTTTGCATTGTTCAATACTGTATTCTGTGAATGATCTGGAGATGTCGTAAACTAGTATCTTTCCGAATTAACACAGCAAAATCGTACTGATATTGCTTGACCCTTTTTGACTGGTAGTTTCTGTTCAGTTGAAAACAACCAGTCAATGGTAAGTTTTTACAGTTACTATATTTGATGCAGGCTAGAATGGTTTATACAGAAATGCTGCAATTGCTGTTCCAGGTCTGTCTGAATCCATTATCTAGTATGCTGTTTCCTGTGTTTCTCCATCAGAATTTCATTCATTTCTACTAACAAATTTGCCGACCTTATTCAAATCCCCGAGATACAAGCCGGCAGAGAAAAACAGTCGCCGTTGTATAATTTTCATTTTTCCCCATCAAGTGTATTAGCCTCAGCACCACTGATCACACCATTCTCTTGCAACTTTCTAATTCACTCCGACTTCAATTTTTGTCATTTATACATTGAAACTTCGAACAAGCTAGCAACTACACAAATGTAATGATAGAAGGAACAGTCACCAATGCCTTTATTTCAATAAAGTGTTCCTTATTGTTAAATTGAATATGATTGAACATAATTATCTCTGGATATGCAGCTATAATTGAGAACCATATGTCCGCAAAAGATAAATTTATGCAGTTTACTCAATCAGACCAAAGATAGGTTGACGTTTAATAAACAGAGTAACAAAGACAATGTGAAAGAATAAAGCTGACAACATAGGTACCACAATTACAGCTTTGCATGAGACTGAAGAATACAATTGTTACTTTGGCGAGTATAAACCCTATATTAAGTTGATATTCATGTTCTCGTCCACCAATTACAGCCCTCTTTATCCATGCTAAAAACAGTTCCTATTGAATACAACCCATGCTTCCAAATCATTTTACTTTGAAGCATCTTGATTCGGCAGAAAAAAGAAAATAAATGACTAAGAAAAAACTATATAAATATTTCATAGTCACTGCTGATTTTACTGTCTTTGCTGTACAAAATTGGGATGATTTTGGGATGTATTCTGGAGTGCCACCATACTAGACTGCAAATTCTGAGCATTTGGTGGCATATTACCAAGTGCACCTTGAGAACCCAACTGTTGCTGCTGTGGTTGCTGTGGCTGTATGGGCATCATATTACCAGGATTGGATACTCCCATGTTAAACACTGCAGGCAAAAAACATCCAACTGAATATCAGCCTCTTATGCTAACCCCCAAAATCACCAGATGTATTTGTCTGAGACATACAGATAAATGCCCCTCTGGATTATAACGCACAAATGGAAGCAGCTACAAGATAGCAAGCCAGTGGACAGGGAGGAAGCATGAAAACTAATGGAGGGCAAAGAAAAAAAAAAAAAACTAAGTCCTCCCTTCTACACGGGGAAAAAAAGCAGGATAGAAAGAAAAGCGAGTAAGAGGAAGATAAACAAATGCAATGTCTTAAATTTATCAACATAGGAAGGTTAAGAAATGGCCAAAAAGAGAGAGAGAGAGAGAGAGAGAGAGAACAACATCAGTTCATACTTTGATCATTTAGGATTTGGGATGCATGACTCCTCTGGGTATTGCCACCAGCTAATCCATACTGTATAGAGATAATGAGACAATTAGATTTTCAGCTTTTCACATCATCAACACCACTGTACTCAATAGTATCAAAACATGACATATATGATAGCAATGGAAAAACAGATAATAACAGAAAATACAATTCAGTCCACAAGATAGATGCACCCAACCAATTATTTTCCAAATTTTTCTGTCAGATGGGCACCCCCGTTTCAGTAATGGGGAAATTACCAGTAAAACTTTCTTTTATCATTTGCTTATGCAGCCTGCATATCTTGTCAATTCAGCTCCATCCACATGAATGGAACTGTAGCTACAACATAAGGGTTCTGTGACTTTCTCGAATCTGTCAATATAGCAACTAACTCCCATTCAGGATTTCTTGCAAGAAAACTGCCACCATATCTTTAAGTTGCTCCATATTTATGAAAGATTTCTGGATCAAATTCTAGCGGACCAAGATCCTGCTCAACATTCTTTGCTAATGCAATAGATATCTCAACAACTTTTTGCTCTTCTACAAAGCAAAAGAAAATAAACAAGATAAAATCAGCAAAGCATATTACCTGCATTCGCGGCCCAAGTGGCTGAGATGACATGGTAGCTGACATGTTCGGAATCTTAAAAAAAAATGTGAGGACATAATTAGTAAGTCTGAGATGCATCAGAAAGAAAGATAATGGTTTTTATCAAGGAATAACAATGGAAAAGTAACTTTAGTCTTAAATGTCTGTTTAAATAAATTCAAACTGAGTACACATTCCTGATCAGTTGTAAGTACCTTGCATAAATATAGGTTTCAAAGTCCAAATTCAAACTTTAGAGGGAATAATCAACTCTTCTTATTTATAGATTCTAATATAGAAGGATAATATATGGACGCATGCTATTGTCAGCCCAGTATCTAAAGTGGTCTAAACTAAGCATAGACTAGCTGGTTAAAATGAGAATATAGCTGCAAAGTTGTTAGATAAAGTAGGAAGTCCAGAAATCAAGAATGACAGAAAATGACAGAAATTATACAGACTTGTAAAAGGAAAAGGTTGTATTGGACCAAATAATATATATGCCGCATAAGACAAGTACATCCACAAATGAAAATTTGCGTTTACACCAAATCAGAGGTTAATCAAGTGAAGAGAGCATCCATTTGCCATAACTTGGAATTCAATTTAAACCCTGGGGCTACTCTCATTTTAATCAGTCCAAGGACCAAAAAGCATTTGATGAAAAAGTAGCAACTAAAAAATAATTCTTGTAAAATGAAGCCAAAAAAAGCAAATAACTCCAGGATAAGAAAATAAATGGCAATATCTAACATACACAGAAACTGAAATATGAGGCATTGAAAAGCCTATGCAAATATAGATGCAACCTATTCATTATTTGGCAATCATGATATATTAATCAAAAATTGACAGAGAGCAGAAACACAAGAAACTTTGCTAAAAAATACTGCTGATACAAGATGAGAATCGTAGATCAACAAATCTAACCATCTGGGTATTTGATGCCCCCTGAGCAGCATTAAACAGCGCGTTGTTTGCAGTACTGGAAAACTGGCTTAAATGGCGATTTAACTGATTTCCTTGGTTCAGTGGGCTTTGACCCATTCCATGCTGAACATGTCCAGTAGGCAGTTGTCTACTCTGAAATTGCTGATGCCCCAGTGGCTGAGAGAATTGCATCTGATGTTGCTCATGTAACTGGTGAGATAGTTTTGAACCAAGTTGTGTTACAAAAAATATAATATAAAATGGATAGTAAAAGACATGACATAGTAGGCTTCCAAAGGTAAGTGAAACGGTACTATCATACTAAGCTCAGGAAGCATCAGTTAAACACCTTCACGCAGTAGTATCAGTATCAATATCGAGTAAAGTGGAGATACGAGGTGATGTTTTGCTAAATACATTGTCAGATGATTGCTAAAGACGTGTCCTCAAACAACTATATCAGCAATAAAGTTTCTTCTATAAGCATTTGCTTCTGATGGAAGCACTTGCATGTAAAACCTAATTGCAGACTTCAGCATAATCTTAGAAAAGATGGACTTTGAACAATTGATAGATAATAGGCTTGCAAACTGAAATTCTATTAATTCTTTTCATTTGTGTATCCGTGTGTGTGTGTGTGTGTGTGTGTGCATGTTTGTTTCACCACTTGATAATCCAGAGAAGGAAAAAGGCTTGTGCAATATCTCCAATATTTGATACCTCTAGATGCCAAGAATCATCAAAGACAATTTTTTTAAGAAAAATCCATAGAAATACAGTTCATACTCTCCAATAAGGGATAAATTAAAAGATCCATTAAAATATTAAAATAATGTCAGCCAAATTAGTATTATAAGATTTGAACGATAGATTTACCGCCTGAAACTTCTGCTGGCCCTGTCCCTGCAAATCATGCAGTTGTGGCAGCTGGTTCTGCCAAAAAATTCAATTTATCAGTCAAAAATCAAAGAATTATAGCTTAATGTGCACTATTATGGAGACACCTTTTAAAAAATATATCCATACTGTTAAGCACAAACTATTCCATACAACTTCAAAGGCACAAATTCAAGAAATATAACCTCTGAAAAGAAATGGTTTAATACGTAGATAAACTGATGTATCTCACTGATGGAGAGATACAGGAATGAAAATACAGGACAAGGCTCTAAGCTAGTACTTATCTAAGAAGTCAAGATCTTAAATTTCAGTAAACATTGAAGGCCTTTCCAATTTATTCTGCAATCAAGCCACTCAATATACTAGAAAATCATATGTTTTGAAATGAACTTCTAACATCCTCCTTAAGTCGGAGAAATAATGATATTTGAAAAGAAAAAACATTGGTTTTGGTGCGAAGTAAATTGCATGATCCAAAAGTCAAATGTTTGCCTGTCCTTAAAACAGTAAGTACAAGAAGCTAAGATAAATGGTCACTGAGTCAGTTAAACATGAAAAGCGCCTAGGCTTCACAAGCAATTTCATTATCAAAAACCAAGATTGTGGGATCCGGACCGGATATAAAACCGGAGAAGATAGAGGATTAAGGATTAAAGGTTTAACTGGAATTAAACCGTGGTTGAACTGAGGTTAAGAAAATAATTAATATGTATCATTTAAAAATATTTCAAATAAATAATCTCCATAATAAAATATTAAAGATACTAATATTCATTCTAATAATGTTCATATTAATATAATAATCATAGTTTAACCAAAAAAAAAAGACAATTTAAACATAATAAGATATAATATTACGATTCAATCTTATGGTGGAAGTTATATATATATGACGCACAAAGATACACATAAATTAATTTAAATTAAATTTATTATATTTAAATATAACTATAATTTAAATTACATTTAAATATTAATTTATCATAAATTAAAGCTAAAATGAACTAAAGTATAGCAATATTTAATATTTATAGATTAAAATTTAATAATTGATAAATTTAAAGAAACAAATTATGAAAATAATAAAGTGAGGGGATGAAAATGAAATTTAGCTTGAGAAAGTAACAAAGAGGAAATGAAATTCAACGTCGCAGCAGCACATGCTTATCTGGGAGATCATAACAGGATCACCAGGTGAACCGGTTATGGTTAAACCAATTGGTTTTAACGGTTTCCTTCCAGTTTTTTCTTTAAAGAGTTTTATAGCACATCCGGACTGGACCAGGAGCTGGTTCCCAGTTTTACAGGTCAGACCAGTCCGTTTTTACAACATTGCCAAAAACACAAGGAGGGAACCAAACCTGTCCCAACCCTTGCATTGAAGATTGTCTGAATTGTTGCTGAGCAAGGAGTTGTTGTTGAGGTAATTGCATCATCTTTTGCCTCTGTTGCTGCTGCTGCTGTTGCTGAGGCTGCTGCTGTTGAGGAGAAGGTGTATTCATCATGTTCGTCCCAGACCTTGGTGAATTGACATATGGCATTGGGGAAGTTGTAGTATTGTCAAAGGAAGTAACACTTGAGGCAGCAGAAGGAGAAGCAGCTGATCTTCCCATAAGCACGGGTCCTGAAACCTGCTGCAAATATGTGAAGGTACGAAGGAAAACAATGGCACAATACAGTACAATGTAAACCGATGCAAAAGGCAAAAACTTATAAAAAAAAAGATACTCATCACATAAGTCTAAAACATAAAAGCTTTACCTGCTTCACAAAATGCATGGTTAATGAGTTTCAAAACAAATAAACCTATATATTATTGCAGTCGGTGTGTGGTTAGATGCAAACAAATGCTCATCTACATAAATAGATGACACATATTGACACATGAATGCTTCCATCATACACATGCACAAAATAATTATGTAGGGAATTCAGAATGGGACTGGTAAACAAATCAATAAATAAATAAAATCAATGATCTGACCTGTAATAAAGGCCCCTGATTATTTATGCTATTTGATGACAAAGGTGGAGTACTTTTCATATACATCCCTGTAAGAGAAATTCCTTAATGTAACTAGGTTTACCTTAAAATAACAAGTAATACCCATGGTTTGTACATAAAATGATTCATAGTTACCTGAAGAATCAGGAAAAGTATGCAGTCCATCGCCCACGGTCAGCACATCTGCCAGATGCATAGGGAGAGCAGATGTGATCTGCCTCTGGTCTCCAGTTACTTGAAGTCCTTCATTCACATAGCATTTTAACACAATTGCTGCTAAGCGTATTCAACCAAAGTGATAAATGTATTGCTTGAGATACTACTTTTTATGAGAACAAGATGCAAGGAAAAGAAAACAAAGTGAGCTGCTTTGGTAAGTGTTCTTCTCATGAAGTAATGAAGTATATGTCCCTTAAATGCCTATCCAGAAACTGTTCTTAAAATCAATTTCTCACAAACTTTTTGCATGCAGAGGTGATTGTCTGAACATTCACCTTCTAGTTTGCACAAACAACAAGACCACAGCTACTGTTACGACAAACATTGATGTTTCGAGATATTTGAATTTTAGGACTCAATACTTGCTCCCTCTGTGCAATAAAATAAAAAGAACAAATAGATTATACATGCATATAAGTATCAACAGCTGAAAGCATAACCTTCACCACTATTTACAGCAGCTCGGAGTAAGTTCTCTTGTTCTTGAATTTTTGCAGCCTGACTCTTATCCAAAGTTGGAAGAATGGTTAGCCCTTGTCGAGTACCAAATTGATAGGCTTTGCGAGTATCAGCTAGTACTTTTTCAGCACTCTCACAGGCTGCCGCAATCATATCAATTCTATTCTGCAAAAACTAGAAACTCAGATCCTTGCAAGCAGGGAGTCTGTGGAGAATGTACTGGATCTTGCAAAGAATCCAACTCACCTTTAATTTCTCTATTTGTGAAGATATAGGCAAACTTTGCAACCCCTGTAACAGCTGCTCTCTCTTAGAATTGTCATCTATTTCCATCTCTGGCAGTAGTTTTGAGGATAGCATAACCGGCAAAACTGCAGCCACGAAATTCTAAGAAACATGTGATTGCCATGTGGAAATTACCATACAGAAGCTTTTCTTTCTCCCTCCCTCCCTCCCTCTCTCTCTCTCTCTCTCTCTCTCTCTCTCTTTCAGAGAAGAAATGGGGGAAAAGTACAACCCCATAGGAGAAGATTCCTTCCTCAAACTTCAGAAAGAATGAAATGCATGCAGATATATGCATAACTATATAAATGCATAAAGAAACTTCAAAGCCGTGAAGAAATATGCTGATGCTCAAAACCGTAACATGAGCGAGGACAAAGAGAAAAACTTGATTGGAAAGTACTACAGTTGAGGTATTCAAAGCAGACTATTGAAGTACGAATTCAAATCTTTCAATTCTCCAAAGGTATAAACTGTACATAACAGCTTATATCTGACTACTGATGTAAGTAAAATCACCATACTTGTAGCATTCTCTGCATTAACGTTCTTTGGATGCACTGCAAAAGCCTTGGAAACCTTCTTAATCTCGTCCACAATGTTGAAAAGCTCAAGGTTTACCATTGAATATTGCCCCAAAATATCTTGCCTGTTGCACAATAGTAAATTATGTTAACCCTATTAACTCAAATCATTAATTATCAAGAAACTACAAAAGATTCAAAAAATTTGGAATTGCTCTTGATACTCTGGTAATGGCTCGGTATCACAAAGCATAAATTTAAGCATCGATTCCCCATGAGTCACGATCCCCAAAAAATTATAAAGCAATAAGAAGGGGTACTAGAGGGAAGACAAACAACAAATTTGCAAGAATTGAAAAGGGTAGGACCATTTGGGAGTGGCATTGGAGCGAACGTAGGCATCATACTCTTCGAGAATGCGGGAAATGGCTTTGAATAGGCTGATAGCCCGAGTCTTTACATGCTCCAAGTTCAGCTGCTGCTGCACCGCCTGGTTCAGCCTCTCCGCCACCACCATCTGCGGTGGTGGTGCTTGTTGTTGCTGCTGCTGATTTTGGAGCTGAGATTGCTCTTGCATCGTTCCTTCCACAACTGCAATTCTTCTGTTTGTGTTTATACAAAATGATTTCTTTTGATTTTTTATGTAAAAACCCATCCATTGATAGCTAAGGCCCATTTGAGGTTTTCTGGGAGTTCCAGATACGGGCCTATATTCAAAAGAATCTCAGCCCGGCAAAAGATTTTTCTTTTTTTCTTTTTAATAGTAAGCCTAACTGGACTTTTTATTCGCCAAAAAAAAGTAAAAAAAAGTATCTTTTTTCTAGCAACTCTAGCAAAACAATAATTAGATTAAAGAATATAATCAACAGTCCAGGTCTGCTTCTCAGAGTTCAGTTTCACATACCTCTTCAGTCTTCACACAGAGAGAGAGAGAGTCTGATAAAGAGAGGAAATGGCAAAACCAAATACTGTACATTCGCCGATTGTCACTTATGCCTCCATGCTTTCGCTTCTCACTTTTTGCCCTCCTTTTGTTGTTTTGCTGTAAGAACTCTCCCCTTCTAATTCATCTCATTCCAATCTTTCTTTTAAGATTTTTTTTTTCTGCCTTTTTGGTGTTCGGGACTTCTTGGTCCTCAAAATTTTGAAGTTTTGATAATTAGCGGCTTAGTGAACTTTCATATTTGTTAAATTCAATCCAAGGTATTTGGATCTTAATAAATCTCGAGGATGAATACTCGTACTCGTGATTATCGAATGAGGATGTTCTTATTCATTTCTTTCCTTTAGATCTCTATAAATCTTGAGATTAATACGTTTGCTATGGCTGTCAGTATTCAAATGTTTCTCGTCTTTATTTTCTTTTGTGCTCCAAATTTATCTGCTTTATATATATATATATATATATATATATATATATATATATATATATATATATATATATATATATATATATACACTAATTTGTACATGTCCCATGCGGGGGAATATGTCGAAGACTCTGTTATAACGACATAGAGGAAGCCGCAGCACATGATATGTTGATAAATAGTCTGGAATAATGTTGTGTGCTGCATCTGTAATGTGGGAACAAAATATTTCTCGAAATGCATTCCATTTTTAAAAGTTAAATTTTTCACTTTTATACTTTTTGGTTTAATGCAGATGGTACACGATGGTACATGCTGATGGTTCAGTTTCCCAAACTTTTGATTTCTTGAAGCATAATGGTTTTCGAGGATTTATAAACATATGGCCAAAACCCAGTGCCATAGCATGGAAAATAATTGGTTGTTATGCACTGTTTGAGGCGGCACTTCAGCTTCTTTTACCTGGCAAAAGAGTTGAGGGTCCAATTTCTCCTCAAGGGAACGTACCAGTCTACAAGGTTACTTGATCATATGTTTATGAAAAGCATTTAGCGATTTTTTTCTCTGTTTCTGTACTTTCAAAGATTAGAATCGCAAAATGCCCATTAAATTATGATCATATTGTAGCCAGTGTCATATATTTCAGGCTAAGGCTTATGTTTCATTATTGTTACAGGCAAATGGCGTGGCAGCATACATTGTAACACTTGTTACCTATTTGAGCGTTTGGTGGTGAGAACTTTTTCTTCCTATCGCAACAAATGTGTCAAAACTTGCAATTTGATCTATAGACCACTTATAACCGGGGTTGAAATTATAGAACATTTCTTTTGTTCATGTTATTAGCTGTTTTATATTTGATATGTGGGCATTAGAAGTTAGGATATAAAGCCCCTGATTTTTGGTATTGCATATCACATGTAGACTAGCCAACCCTGATGTCAATTGGTGCATGCGATGCATCAAAGGCTGAGACAAATTAATATGATCTATTTGATGCTCATGTCATCAAGAGGAGAGGGCTTAGGAAATACTTAGTGATTTAATGTATTTAATTCAGAATATTTGTCTCCTTTAATTTGTGTTTATTTTTCCACTGACTTTGATTGGTCGTGAATGGCAACAACTTTTAGGTCCAGTCTGAGGGATTAAACCAACCTCATGCTGGAAGGGCTGTGGTCTTTCCAGGGGTAAGCCTGGATTCATCCCTTCTACTGACCATCAGAAATAAGACTTTAGACCTTATATTAAGACTTTGGGTGCTGAGCTACTGTCGACGTGTCCGGTCAGGCCTGCTAGCCCTAGACTCTCTTACGCTTAGGTGCTGTCATAGACTGAAAAAGTCTGGTGGGCTTCGCTTTTTCCACTGACTTTGATTGGTCATGAATTACAGCACACATACTGTACAAATAAAGTTCTTTCAATATGATAATTAAATGGATTAAATGGAAAAATGTTTCTAGTTCACTCAAGTTTCAAGTGGAACTAATACTTTCCCGTGTTTATTCTGCAGGTTCGGAATATTTAACCCAACAGTTGTTTATGACCATTTGGGAGAAATATTCTCAGCCCTCATTTTTGGAAGCTTCTTCTTCTGTGTTCTCTTATACATAAAAGTGAGAAGTTCAAAGTTGACAAACTGTTCATGGTATATATAACATCACTTGAACTCTTATCCAAATATTTTTTGTCTGAAGGGTCATTTGGCACCATCATCAACAGATTCTGGTTCATGTGGCAACATAATAATGGATTTCTATTGGGTAAGTTCAAATCCTCATCAAATCTATATTGCACTTGCATGTTTATTTGGTAACAAATCTTGTGAGAAAGCAAATGGTGCTTTTGAAGAATCAAATTTAGCATCAGTAGCAATCTGATTTTCCTTTTTTTTTTTTTTGTTTTAATTGTAAATCATTCTAATAAAATTGCCTTCTAATTTTCAAAAACCGAAACATATTTTCCAAATGGTTTATGCATAACAAATCATAACTAGTGACACTTGTGGATGGATGAATATGTGTTATTGTGGAAAAGAAGGCAAGTGATAAGGATCAGATATATGCAAACGAAACATGTACCAGTTCCCCCTTCTGAAAAAGCTTCCAAACAGAGCTCAACATGAAAACAGAAAAATGATCTGGAGACAGCAACTAAATTACATGGACCAAACACTGGAAAGTGTCACTGTTATGCTTGTTTTAAACTCACATGTGTTTGTAATGAGGTCTGTGGTCTCTAAGCCATTCTTTTATGTGATCACTTCGTGTTGATGCAGGGTATGGAGCTTTATCCTCGAATTGGCAAGAACTTCGACATCAAAGTTTTTACAAACTGCAGATTTGGAATGATGTCTTGGGCAGTTCTGGCACTAACCTACTGTATTAAGCAGGTATGTGCCTTTAAACTTTTATTTCTTATGAATATTACTTTATTTTAAGTTTGATTTTGTATATGTTGCGACTAAACGATCCATAGCATCCAAGTAATGATATTACAACCTCGTATTTTCTAATTTTATCCACTTAATGTTTATGTTTGCTTGGTAAAGTGATAAAATCATTTTTAATTTAAAAATAATACCTATTATTATAATGCACAATGAAAAGTAGGAAGATCATATTGTTTAATTTTATCCGTGTAAAAATATATGCTGGAACTGCTTTTACCCTAACCTGAAAACTACACAAGGAGGTGATTTATTAAAAAACATATGTTTTGCAACAAAGCATTTGTGCCAGTATGCATAGATGAATGAAATTTGTGCAATTGCAAACACTAGCATGACATGCCTCATCAATGCTGTGTCATTGTCTTGTTGTTAGATGAATGAAATTTGTGCAATTGCAAACACTAGCATGACATGCCTCATCAATGCTGTGTCATTGTCTTGTTGTCATCTCTGTAATAGATCATCATCACTAGAAAATCTTTCAGCTTTATGCCATCTATGTGCATGATGTTCTTATCCAGAAATATCACATGTATTATTATTAATTATTTTTTAATATTTAGTTTTCTGTATGTCCAGTACGAGCAGAATGGGAAGGTATCTGATTCCATGCTTGTAAATACCATACTGATGTTAGTGTATGTTTCAAAGTTTTTTTGGTGGGAAGCTGGGTACTGGAGCACAATGGACATAGCACATGATAGAGGTCGTCTTCTATTCTGCTGTCATTTATTCATAAGATTTTTGCTTCTACCAATTTTATTTTGGTGCATTAAATAGAAAGCATTTTTACAACTTAGAATAATGAGCAAACATTTGTATCTAGATGTTGATTTTTGCTGGATAGGAAGGAAATAAATTTGTTTGCAGTTATATTGCCTCAGATGTCTATGTTATGATCTTTTTGACTTTCCTGCAGAGCATTGACCTCCAGTTCTAACTCATAAAAGACTTTTTAAAACTGATATTTTTCACCTTCATGAAAATCCCTAATTTGCTGTATATTCCTTTAATTGCCAATATTGCTATCGGAGCATTTAAGCTTCACCCTATGGTGATCTGATGTCTGGTTAATTTTGCCTGTATATTTTTTCCGGGGAACGTCTTAACTTCAATTAGTATTATTTCACTGCATACTATGATGCCTAGAATATGTTATTTGCACGTATCTTATTGCCTTTGCATGTTGTTTATTGTTATTTATCTTGTATCTTTGAATTACTAAAAATCCTTTTTCTTATTTTATTTTATTTTATTGTAGAAGCTCATTCCATTCAGCACAATGTTTTTCTCCCCTGTCTTAACATTAAGGTTTTTTTTTTAATTCTGGGTTTTGACAGCTGGATTTTATATTTGCTGGGGATGTTTGGTATGGGTTCCATCTGTATATACTTCTCCTGGCCTGTACCTAGTCAACCATCCTGTGGACCTTGGAACTCAGGTAGTGGTGTTTTCTTTTTTTATACTTCTGATTATCTGCTTCTTGCATTAAATTGGACAAAACCGAGTGGATCAAAACTTGGTTATCAAAAGTTGATTACTATGAGCTCAAAACTTTGTAAAAACGGATCAGTTCAAATTTCTGTGATTTTGTTGTCAAAAACAGGTGTGAGTTCATTACTTGGGACACATATTAGGTTTCGTATTTTTTGGATATTTTGCCAGAAACGAAAAGCAAAACTATAAATCAATTTGCAAATTAAACACTAGTGACGCTTGGTTTTTGCTGTCTTGAACAAATATCCTCAATTTTTCATTTGGTGGAAATGATTATGACCCCTTCATCATCTTGCATTTCCAGCTTGCGCTTTACATAGTAGTGGCTGGCCTTCTCTGCATATATATCAATTACGACTGTGACAGGCAAAGGCAAGAATTTCGCAGAACAAATGGCAAATGCAAGGTTTGGGGAAAGGCTCCATCTAAGGTAATTTCACGATCTCATAACTCCATAATCTCCTCAGACTATCTACAATTTACAGCTGTGGTGAAAAATTCATACTCTAATCTCAAAGTCTTAACAGATTGTGGCCTCATATACTACCACATCTGGGGAGAAAAAGACCAGCCTTCTTTTAACCTCAGGATGGTAAGTATACCATATTTGAGGTGTTTTGATCTTGTTATTGCAGATAATGAAATGCTTTCTGATTCTGGATTAGACATTTGAGCTGGACTTCCAACAGATAACTTAGCTACATTCTTGCAGGTGGGGCTTATCTCGTCATTTCCATTATGTACCTGAAATACTAGCTGCTTTTTTTTGGACTGTCCCAGCTCTTCTTAACCATGTAAGCGTTGTATCTTAGAATAATTTCACTTGTCATAACCTATACAAACATTTTGCTGAAATGTTCCATTCCTTTTACCTTTTCTTTTGCAGTTTCTTCCGTATTTCTATGTGATATTTCTGACCATCCTCCTTTTTGACCGCGCTAAGAGAGATGATGACCGATGTCGATCCAAGTAAGCATGAACTACCTTTATAATAACTATAACTAAATGAAACTGACACCATTTTCTTCTTCAACTTCTTTTTCTGTAATGAACACCATCTTTTCTGCAGGTATGGGAAATACTGGAAGTTGTACTGTGAGAAGGTTACGTATCGAATCATTCCTGGAATTTATTGAGGCATATCTTCAAGAGAAGACACAAATTACCTTATATATGCTTTGCTGGTTCAGACTTGACAGTGAGCAAGGATGTTGCAAAGCGTAGTAACTATGTTTGCTTTAGTTGTAGACCTTTGTGAGGGATTTTTGCAAGTTTTAACGGTCAAGGATTGGTGTAGAATATAGGTTTGATCAACAAGTTCCATCTGTTTGTCTCTTATTTTGTGTAAGCTTGAGGTGTACGAATTCAGAAGTTGATTTAGGGTCAGGATCCTTAGAATTATAATCAACCTCTTTCAAAATGGAGTTCCAACACGAGAGTAGACAAGACCTAAACTTACTTTTCCTTGAACGTTTAGTTGGATCAACATTATATGATGAGAAAAAGAAATGGAGTTGTAGAATTTTTGGGCGAGAAGAGGAAGAGGATACCGTATCAGATTTTGAGTTTGTGGGAGTAAAACTTGGAGTGTTTCATTGAACGTTTCTTCTCGTAAAATCAAGGAGGAGAATTTGTTTTCATATCAACATAGAACAGCATACAGCCACTCACAAAAGCTTGGAAACATCATCGTGGTAGAAAACCCCTTGTTCTATATTAATGGTAATTTGATTCAAAAATAAAATAAAATGAATTATAAACTAAAAATTTTTTAGTGAACCAACAATTTGAAGCTTAATACAAAGGATTCTTGTTATAATCTAATCGTCTACAAGTTTATTAATAGATTTTCTATTTTTTTATATATAAAAACAATTGAAGTGTGCTTTTAAAGTTTATGATGAAATTATTAATTATAAAACCAAAATGCCACAATTATGTCATTTTTTTCAAAAATTATAATAATAAATTTCATTGCTTTTTTAGAAAAATAAAAATTTGATAAAATATACTAATGAGCATCGCCAGGCACCAATCTGAATTGCTGTCTGGGTCGACGCAATAAGACGACCCGCATACCAGCCCAGCCCGAGTATAGTAACCCAAAAAAAAACAAATTAAGGAGAGGGGGACACCGATTTCATCTCAGCTCTTCACACTTTCACTGAAGATTCAAGATCTGTTTTCGCTATTCCGGCTCTAACATTAGGGTTTGCATATGCAGTTTCCTATTCATAATTTTCAGGTAAATTAACTCCGTGAATTTATAATAATATAGCAACCTTGCTTCTTTGTGGATTTACAGCGATTCTTGAGAAGATTATGAATTCCTCTTGGGAAATGATTTTTTAAGCTTTGTTTTTGTTAGTCTGGTTGTTGACGGAGATGTCTGCTTTTGATAATGTTGTTGGTGGGAAACTGAAGCTGAAGGGGAAGCCCTTGAATGTGAAAGCTGGTGGGATTAAGAAGAAAAAGAAACATAAGAAAGAGCATGATCAAGTTTCTCAGCACGTGGAGGAGCTTCCACCAGGTTTTACATTCCTCTTTCCTTCACAGATATACCTTGTTCTGAGAATTTAAACTCCTTTCTTCAGTGTGTTATTTGCTTTAATTCTTTTGCAAAAGCGTGTTCAAGATTGTTCATTTCATATTCCATAGTCCCCAGTTTAAACTGAGGTGAATTTTATGCTGCAAATATTAAAATTCTGTCAGTGCCAAACCATTGTCAACTAGGAATCATTGGTGGCCGAATCTTCACAGATCATTCATCTTAAAGTAAGGAATTTGGCATGGTGTCTTAAATTAAGGAATTTGGCATGATGTCTCGATATGTGAAGAGCAAAAACTTGATGTGATCGATGAAAGTGTTGCTGGATTGGACCAATCCACAGCCAATTTGTTAATGCCATGATTTGACCGAGGTTTGCACCGAATTTATGTTAATGCCACGCCATGATTTAAGCCTTTGACTGCAATTATTGCTAAACGATCTCAAGATTTCTGTGTGCCATACTTGGTGTCAGCATTTTTCTGCCATGTTGTGCTCATCTATCCCCCTGTGCTGAATTTAAGCTCCCAAAATCATAGTTTATTTTAGTTTCTCCTCTGTAGGTGCTCTCTTTTCTCTTCTTTATTTTTTGATAGTGATTTTGCCTTTTTGAATGAATTATTCAGAATTGCTAATAAATGTGCTGACACTAAAATTAGGTTATATGTTGCTCTGTATAGCCTGGTTGACTCATCTTATTGTACACCTGTCTTCATATAATCATTATGGATATGGTGCAGAGGAAACTACAGAGGAATTAACTGCCCCTACCGAGGATCTTGCAAATGAGAGTAGCAAATTGGGTGAAGAAGGAAAGTCTGCTCCCTATGATCATCTTACACCTGCAGAGAGGCGATACATGGAGCAGAGAGAAAGAATCGATCTTCATAGGATGGCCAAAGAAGCTAATAAATCTCATCGTGATAGGATTCAAGACTTCAACCAGTATTTGGCAAACATGAGTGAGCACTATGACATTCCTAAAGTTGGCCCTGGCTAAAACCACTGCTCAGAACACGAAAATAAGCTTTTCTCTGTTTTATTCCTTTTGTTCTTTTTCTTTTTTTTTTCTCCTTGGAACTTAATTTCAGAGCTGTCTTGAGAGTGCTGAATGTTCCTTACACAACAGCCTAAATTTCACATTTATCCTTTTTCTGAGATAATTGTTGTTGTATTGCAACTAACGTGCCTGATCTTATTTCTCCCTTTTGCTTGAAATTTATATGTAGGATCGCATTGATTTCATATTAATACCAAAAAAACTAACTAGACCCGCAGAAAAGGTAAAATGCTCCATAAATCGTAATATTGTAGGCTTACACATGCAAGCTTTGTTTCCTAAGATATACTAAGCAAGAAGTGCAAAATATTGGAAGGTAGCCGTAGTAGGAATCAAGCCTAGAATGATGAAAAAATAGAATCGAAGTTGTATTCGGTAGGGCAGATTAGCCCGGATTTTGTATTTGCCGTGGAATGAACAGCGAAAAGAAACAGAGGTTACGGCGACCATTTGTCTTTTACTCAATTTCCAGTCATTCTTACCTATTGCTGAGCCCATCTACATGCTTGTAGTACTTGTTTCGATTCTCCTTGAGAAAACTTTTTCAATGGTGTGTTTAGCTTTGGTGCAATGCACCCACACTTCAAGTCGAGGTGAATAGAGGCCATGGTAGCAAGGACAGACTCCTCGGGGATCAATGTCCCTAATCGGTGCTACATCTTGATTCGATCTCAGCCAATACAATTAATAAAATGAAGGCCATGGTGCAAGGCCCGACTCTTTGGGGATCAATATCCGTGTTTAGTTTTCTATTCATTTGTTCTCAGCTAATATAATTAACGACTACACATGAACAGAAAAGGGAGAGCGAATATGAATTGCGATGCCATATTGAAAACTACATAAGCAGGGTACTAAGCGGACTGAAATCGAAGGGGAAGAATATATAATTAATAATAAATTAAATCATACATGATGGCACCGCAGAACTCACCTTATTGAATAAATACATATGGCACAGTGTTAGTCCCCTGCTGCCCAATCCAACCGAACCGAAAACGAGATGACAATACCACATAGTAAAACTATCGCGACCCAACTGTTATGGCCTAAATAGCCCCACAACATGGGCCAACCAACAGTGTCTTCACAGAATGGAAACAAGAAGAGAAAACAAGTGCTGGTATACACTGCCGCTCAGAGACTGAAAAATCAAAATTTTGGAAAATTCAATCATCGGGTCTCATCCTCCAGTGCACGGAAATCTGCAGTTAGATCCTCATGCAACTTCTTGAATTTTGCCACTAGAGCTGGTTCTCCTTCCGCTGGATCCTCAAATTTCTGAGACCTGAAAAAAAAATGATAAAGTAAATAAGCAAAAGTCTATTCAATATTCAACGGATTTGCTTTGCTTTGCTTTTTCTTTTTTCTAATTTTGATTTTAACTTCAACTAGATGCTACTCAGCAACATCATTTTACTTACACTAATCGGTAGAAGAGATCTCCCAACCGATGCTTGATGAGGCTGTATGTTATCTTCTGGCCATCCATACCAGCTGCCCTCTCCACAGCCTGAGTATCATAATCCAAAATATGTAACTAGTTTCACAGAGCTTCACATGTGCATTTATGCTCCTTGCTTCTTTGTACCAAAAATAATGAAGCATGCATGCATTCCTCTTATACTATTAACATTACATATCATAGCAACATCAGTTAAAACCCTCCCCAAAGCGGCTGGAATATTTAAAAGAGGATAATGAAGATTATTACAACCAATTGATTGATGAAAAAACACAATCCATGACCACCCTATCTTCCAGGCCCTTATGCATCTTCTTAGCAACGAAAAAGAGAACAGATTTTTAACTCGAAAAGAATTAAATAGTCATCGCTGCGATCACCATATTGCAGGTACAATGTCTAAGTGGAATAATATGATGACATAAAATAACTGGAACAACATTGAGAGGCAAAATTAAAGGACTTTTCTTTCTTCCCTCCATTTATTCCAGGAGAGACTTATTATAAATAAATAAATAAAACAAGAGAGAGAAGAAGAAAAGGGAACAAGAGGCAGACACGAGAAAGAAGGGTAGATTAAATATCATCAATCAGGCATGATACAAATGTCAGAACAAGGATAAAGAAAGATGAATATGTTGTAGACAAATCTACCTGATTGGCCAAATTGTAAAAATGAATGATGTTACGCATCATCCAAACAGACTTGTAGAAAGGACAGAACTTGTCGTATCTGTTGTAGTCATTAAAAGGCACATTCAGATAAAAGCACTATAAATTATAAATTTAAGGTAGAAAGATCTAACAATAAAACTGAAGCTTACGGAGTAAATGCATTCTGAGCAAGATAGTCCTCCCTCAAAAGCTTTGCAGTTTCCAACGTAATCTTATCTTGTTCTGCTAAAGCATCTTTTCCCACAAGCTGCATTAACCAAGGAATCGTGGGCATTCATTGACAACTAGATTAAAAAACTAATTGCATTTTTCAAGCAAAATTAACAGGATGAATGTCATGCCAGTCAGTAAATTTCTACTCATCAACTTGGCAGGGCAGCAAAATAACACCAGCATTAAAATGCATTCGTAGTTCTAAGGCGTGAAAAAAATATTCATTAAACAGCACACCCATCACATATAGCTCATGAACTCCATGAATTTTACGTCTTTTAGCAGTTTGGGCAAATCATAGATTACAACCATTGTGAGCCTTGGGGCACACAAACAAAGATTTAGTAATGAGAAACCCACTTGGACAATTTCATTTAAGTCATCTTCTCTCTGTAGCACTTCTCGAGCCTTTGTCCTGATGTTTATAAAATCTGGATCAAATTGATCATAAAAGGACTCCAATGCCTAGCAATAGGATAAAAGATCAAATAAGTAAATAGTGATGGAAGCATGCAAGGCATCACAAGATGAAAGGTTTTGGAACTATGAAAAATAAAAAGAAAGCATATATGTAACCAATAATGTAGAAGAAATAGTGCACGTACTGTTGAATACTTTGAGTAGGAAATAAGCCAGTTTACAGAGGGGAAATGCTTTCTCTGGGCAAGTTTCTTGTCCAAACCCCAAAAGACCTGCAAGAATACAGGCAAATTTTTTTTCCAAAATATTAGAAAGAAAAAAAAAAACCCAAAAATTGTTTTGCATACAACTCTGGTTGAAACTAATATAAATAAGTGATTATATTTACCACTATTTGCAGCACTACTAACAAAAACAATTACTTGATGTAAGAACTTTATATCTACCTGAACAATGCTAAGGGTAGCAGATGTAACAGGATCTGAAAAATCTCCACCAGGAGGGGAAACGGCACCAACAATTGTCACACTACCAGTACGTTCTGGTGACCCAAGACATTTTACTTTACCAGCACGCTCATAAAATGAGGCTAAACGTGCTGCTAAATAAGCTGGATACCCACTATCTGCAGGCATTTCTGCCTGCAAGAGAAATCAAGTCACAAACAATTAGAGTCATGGCACAAATTTTATGAAAGCATGAAAATCTTATAATAGCTGTCAGCTAAATTAATCCATCCAATTTAGACTGTACCAAAGCATGGAACTTGCATATTTAAATCCTAGAAAATTTTCAGCTATCCAATACTCAAAGTCCTAAACACACTTGCAAATCCATAGAGCAATGAGAAGCATTGATATACCATTTAATAAACGGTTCCATAATCAATTCATCTAAATATGCATTCAAATATCATCCAATATCTGCAACTAATAGGTATAACTTCATTAACTATATCCAGCTTCTCCATATAAATAATGCAAGTCCGCTGATTTAGTTACTAGGCACATTTTATTTTCAGACCTTAGGAAACTTGTAAGATAGCCGTGAGTGCATGACTTCGGTATATATTCTATGGTAAGAGAATGTCAGGTAATAATATAATAGATCTTATAAAAGGAATCAACCAGGTCAAAAATACGACATTTAAACCATGACCTTATGAGCAAGGAAAATTCATTCACAAGATTCAAAAAATGTTTAGAACTGTCTTTGCAAAATACATCATTATTTGATAAATTTAAGAGGACCTCACCAGGCGCCCAGAAATTTCACGCAATGCTTCTGCCCATCGAGATGTTGAATCTGCCATCATGCTGACATTGTAACCCATATCTCTGAAATATTCAGCTATGGTGATTCCTGAGAACAACACAATAATCCAAAAGTTGAAGAATGTGAAAACAAGTTAATCCACAAGAAGCTAAAATGAATTTACTCCCAAATCCAGCACCAACCGACAATTCAGAGCACAAAAATGAATTTTAATTCATGAATATTTGCTGTGTGGTAAATGAACCAGACTGATTATCAGCACTGGTGTGAAACTTTTAATTTAGCTTAAGCAAAGAAGGTTATAATAGAGGCTTTCCAAGTCAAATACTACCACATCAAGCAAGGGCTGGCAGTTTATTACACACAACTTGGTATTCATCCATCATACTTTTACATGCAAAACCTTTCCACGCTTTATTCCAGTACCATTTTAAGTTATGTTTTTTGGAAAATGTGAGGAAACAGAAAAGGAAAAAGCATAGGGATAGAACTAGAATTTAGAGCACAAACTCTTAGCATACATAATTTAGGAGTGATAAGCTATCAAGATAAAAGACATGATGATAAATGAAGGTGATCAAAAGCTTAATAATAAAGCATAACATCTACTAAACAAGGACTGAAGCTGATAAACAGGAAAGCATGCTGAAAACAATTCATTTGAAAAAAACAATTAAAGAAAATAAGGAATTAAAAACAAACAAATTATTTGCTTCAAAAGCTTACAAATAACGGCTTTCATGAACACAAAAGCATAGTATATTGTCAAACTAAATAACATAATTTAACAACTGCTAAATAAAAAATACGAGCTTTGGATAAATCTCTCTTAGATGGTAACTCTTCAATCAATTACAGCATGGTTAGTTTTTAGTTTTTATTTACTTTAAAAAAAAAAAATATAGAAACATGTTTGCTAAAATCACATTTTACTTTATTTTTCTTTTAAACTTACCACAAATTACTTTTTAAGAAGTGATAGAATGTGTCTCACAAATCATTATTTACACTTTTTTTTCTTCCTATTTTACTCTTCTCCTTCTCCTCTTTCCTATTTTTTCTCTTCCATTTTCTTCTAATTCTATTCACTTGAAAAGCAATAGTTGTTCACAATATTAAACAAAAAGTAGCAAATAGATTATTGTTTTTAAGAAATAAAAAATAAAAACCTTAAAAGGATACCAATCAAGCCCTTAAAAAGATATGAAATTATATACGTAAAATTATTTAAAATTACCTGTGTAAATTGAAGCTTCACGAGCTGCCACAGGCATATTAGAAGTGTTGGCCACAAGTGTTGTCCGCTTCATGACAGATTCTTCACGACCATCAGGCAATGTCATTGTCAATTGCGGAAAATCCATAAGCACCTGAATGATTGGTTACATTGAGAATCTCCAATACCATAGAAAAAGAAGCCAATAGGAACTAAAGAGAACAAACCTCTGCCATTTCATTTCCTCTTTCACCACAACCAACATATACAACAGTATCTGAATTTGAGTACTGCACAAACAAAACAAATATCAGTCACTCTAACTTCTTAGCACACAAAATTATGCCTAGAAAAATGAGTGAAAAGTCTCACCTTGGAAAGCGCCTGACTAATGACTGTTTTCCCACAACCAAAGGCCCCAGGTATAGCACAAGTTCCACCCAGAACTGAAGGGAAAAGTGCATCGAGAACACGCTGATTCGAAACAAAATCATCACCAAGTCACATACTCAAATTGGGTTGGAAAATGTAATAGAAACAACCCAATACGTTAATATATACAACCAATACCTGACCAGTAAGTAGAGGGGTATCAGCAGCAAGCTTCGATGCAACAGGTCTTGGTGTACGTACTGGCCATGTCTGCACATGGAACAAGGAAACACCATACATGAAATTTTTACAACATAGAAGTGCTTGAACAACTTAGGAAGTAGTGCCTTAAAAGAAAGAAAGAAAGAAAGAAAAGAAAAGAAAAGCAATTACAGACCTGAAGCATCGTAAACTGCTTTTTCACACCCTGAAACTCAAGCTCCAGAACTGTATCCTGAAAAGCTAGAAGCAATCAGTACTTTTTGCGTAATAAAATTCAATATACCACTTAGAAATTATTGCAAGTTACTCACATATATTTAAAAAAAATATTGCAAGTTACTCACATATATTTATACAATACTATGACAACAAAAAAAAAGATTTTAAAAAAAAAGTTAAATCTTTATCCATAAAAAATCTTATAGGAATAAGTAATGACAGGAGTGTTGAGAACAATCAAATAGTTGATGGATTAGCGAAATGTCCCTGTGAATTATTAGAGAGGTATTCATGTTAAGTGTATAAATATTATTGAAGATATGTATGAAGAAGCAATTACAAGTGTGTGAACAGGGGAGGAGTTACAGAGAAGTTTCCTATAACAGTAGGGTTCAGCTTTGTGTCGATATCTGTTTACTCTAGAGATGAATGAGTTAGCCATAAATTAGAAATCTGGAGAAGTACAATGGAAAGAAATAATAATTTATGTTAAGTAGAAGCAAGACGAAATATATGCATTGTAATTTTAGCCTAAAGACAAACAGAGGAGAAAGGAGCTTAGGTGATGCAGGAGTGCCTCAGTATAGCCACTTTAAATATCTAGGTGCAATTTTTCAAGATGATGGATTGATAGATGATGACGTGCCATATAGAATCAAAACGAGATGGTTGAATAGACCCGAAGATGTGATCATTAAATTGTAGAAGTAAAAAAAGGGTTGAGACAGGCCTAAGATAACATGGAGAAAAACAGTATCCAAAAATTTACAATTACTTAACATTAACATTGAAGTGGATATGGCTTTGGACAAGAATCCATATAGCCGACCCCATCTAGTATGGGATTAAGGCTTAATTGTTGTTGTATACTCATAATCAAAAATGCAAAGCACTAGGTTACAAGAAATGCGGAAGCTAATTCTTCACTTAATTTCATCTATGCCATGAAAACAAATATTTCACAGGAATATAAATAAATGCAAGGAAACACAAGATCAGATCACATTAACAACACACAAAGAAGTTGCTGAAACAAACCTTCAAGGAATATTGACCAGCAGGTGCAATGTAAGTGATCTTCCCCATAGCATCAGGAGGAAGAGCAATATGATGCTGCATTAGACTGTTCTCGAAGACCGTCTGCAAAAAGATATCAACAGCAAATCTTCAATCAAACTCTGGACATGTAAGATCTACTCAAACTATTTTAGAGGCAATACTTCAAAACTGAATGTTGAACAGTGATGAACTTACTGCATATAAGTTTCCACCAGCCACAAGATCACCCTCACCTGATGCAGCACAAAATGTCATTCAAGGGTGTTGCACATCAGAAATTCAAGATGCAACAATCAAGATCTGCTAATATATTCCATTTTCTACCTATTTTTTTAGGTTGAAATTCCCAAAGTATGTCTTTGTCAAGGGCTGGAACAGAGACACCACGAGGAATATAGACATCACCAGACCTTTTTGCAATGGTTTTCAATGGTCTCTGTTTCGATTAAAATGGAATTGATTATACAATGGGCAAAGGCTAAGAATGAAAGTCATCAATTCCAAAAATAATCTGAAAATATCAAGCAATAAATCAATAACAAAGAGAGATGAGTTGCTACCAAACCTGAATTCCATCAAAAATATTCCCCAAAATCCCAGGTCCTAGCTCCACAGACAAAGGCTGTAAATTCAACATAAAACTTATAACCAACTATGGCCAATACATTAAGGGGAAAAAGACAGGATAATAAGGTTACCTTGTGCGTCCGAAGAACAGGGTCATTCACCGTTAAACCACCTGTTTCCTCGTAAACTGAAATCACGGGTGAACAAAATTTGTTTCTGTTAAGATTTTCTGAATTCTGATACATACATGTAAAGAGATTCAAGGATGGAAGGCCAAACACCAATAGACATAAACTCCAGTATCAACAAAGAAAGAGAGGATGCAAGGGAATTTAGTTATGAAAGTCATTGCCATAAAAAAACCTTGAATTGTAGCAGAATCCCCCTCAAGGCGAATGATTTCACCAATTAGGTTGTCATGGCCAACACGGACCAGTTCATACATAGCAGCTCCAGCCATTCCGTCTGCGACCACGACTGGCCCGGAAACCTGTCAGAACATGATGACTTAGTGCAATACCATAAATGAGAATAGAACTACGGTTCAAACCAGATTATTTAATACTTTAAAAAAGAAAAAGGATTAGTCAAATAAACTAAATACAGATTAAGGGTAGGACAAAAAATTGAGAAATATAAACCATTTAATTTGCAGAATCTACGTCAACAAAATAGTGATCTGCTGTAGCTAATGACAGTAGCATGAGGAAATCAGTAACAGATACGCAATTACATAACTGTCATCTTCAATTTGTTTCAAGTATTACTGTGCTCGTATAACATTGATGTTAACCCAAAATAGAAAACGAATTTTATCAGGTCTAATGCCAAATGATCACAGCTTGACGCATTTGTACGGTATCAAGCAGTTCGCAAGCCGAAGTGCCATTCCAATATTTCTCAAATCCGTGCCATTATTAACAAAGCGCTCACCAACGACAAAAGAACTCAATAGAAGATCCGGGGATTACGGAGCGGATCCAACCAGCCAGAATTCAACTTAGAAGGCGTTACTTAGTTAAATTCAAAAATTCGATCCGCTTATCCGAAAGTAGATCAATAAATCATTGAGAGAGAAGTAAAATTACGTCAGATTCAATTAAAATCAAACAATAGATCCACATAATGAATAAATTCGAATGGGAGAAGGGAGGAAAGTGAAACTGAACGCCTAAAATTAAAATTTAGAGAAACAAAAGGTACCTTACGAACGTAACCATACTCGCTCTCCTTCTCAGAATCTTCAAAAGTTGTCAATCGAGCACCGTAGGCTGACGGCATTTTCTCAAACACGAACTGAGAATTGAAATTCGATCCGCTAAATGAGATGGACTAAAACCCTAAGGTCTCAGTGGAAGCAATCAATTAAATTCCCAGAAGCTAAACGCTGAGGTGAGCAAGAAGGAGAGATGAGATATGAGAGTGGAGATGGAAGACACAATTATGTACCCCTGGACGAAACTACACGGTTAAGCCGCAAATGATTCAATGCATGCGTTTGTATGATTGAGATAATCAAGCACCCTATTAGATTTTGCAACGTCAATCCACCTTTTATTTTTTTTTTAATCTTCTTTTTATTTATAGAAATGGCCCGATTTGAAACTATGATCACCAGAACATTACTATTAAACCAAATTTTGTCGGTTAAAATAATTTATCATAGTAACTCATAAAATTCATATAATGTTTTGGTGATTTTCTTCCATGATGAAACTAAGCATGTATCCATTTTAATTCACCCTAATTTTGGAAAATAATAATTTAAAATTAAAATTAAAATTTCCTGGGTGGAGCCAAATGTACGAAGGAAAAGGAGGCACGTAGCAGTAGTATAAGAATTTGGTGTCATGCACATAATTAATATTGTTGTTTGGGTTTGTATCATAGTGATTTCAATATCGACAAAGAACTGCTGCTGAGTTGGATAAATCAGGCACGAATCACGTGACGGATGCCCTTCACTCAGAGTTGCTATTATCTAAGAAAAATGGAAGCTGCAAAGGCCCGTTCCTAAAAGTCCAGCCCACATTCTTTTATCTATCAACCCAAAATAACATATTCATTAATTTTTAAATTCCATCTTCCGACCGTCAATTCAACATTCATGGCTTTCGCTCGCTCCGCCACATTTACTGGCGTCCTGTGCTCCTTTAAACCCAGAAACCCACATCTCTCCACCCGCAAACTCCCGCCAACAGACAAACTAATAGATTTCGGCAAGTATAAAGGCAAGATGCTTGGATCGCTCCCATCTACCTACCTAAAGTGGGTGTCCAAAAACCTCCGCGCCGGCGACACCGAGCACTGGGCAAAGTTAGCTGATCAGGTGCTTCAACATCCACTTTACCAGGACAGACTAGAATGGGAATTTGCTGATAATGTCCTGAACGGGAACAGGGATGTGTCTTTGGGTAAAGATGAAACCGCTGTTTCTCGATTGTTGGAGGTAAGCGAGAGATTTGGTTGGGATAATGAAGATAAAATTGGGTGGAGTAAAGTGAATTTTGAGCTATTGGGCACAAGTAAAGGAGGCAGAATTCCAAGAATTAATGCTGTTAAAGAGGTAAAAGATTTGAGAGCAGAGAAGAGGATAGTGTTAGAAAGGGATAGGATTTTATCGGAGAGCGAAATCAGACGGGAGAAGAGAAGAGAGAGGACCAAATTGAAGAAAAAGCAAGAAGAGGCGGCCAAGTTGGGGAATGTAACAAAGAATTGCGGGAGTTTTGTACAACAAAGTATGGAGTTCAACAATCCATTCCCTGGTCGTGAATCCCTGCTCAATTTATGATTCCTCCCAATTTCTGAAAATTGATACTTCACTTTTATAAATTCGAAATATATAATAAAATGTCTTATTGAAATTATCGATCTTTTTGTTCATTATATGCAATTACGGAATCACCAATGAGTATGAGCCTACCAGCCTCTTGACTTGAAACGTGGCTTTCTAATTGGATAAAAAATAGGGTTAAGGTGTTTTTTTTTTTGCCATCAAAATATCGAAAATGGCTTATTTTACCATGAATTCCTAATACTTCCTATGTAATACACCATGAATGCGCCCTAAATCATATTAGAAAATATATCTTCGTCTGCGGCATGCTTTCATCCCTGTCATTTCATCATTTGCACGCTTTGCCATTGTCACGCCACCATCCAACGCCATCGCTCTTGACCATCCCCACACTACTGTCGCCTCTATGACCATTACTGCATTATGCTGTTGTTGTTACCACCGCTACCACTATCGCCATAATCTTCACCACACTATTGTTACCGCTGCCATTGCCACCACACTACTACCAAAGCTGTCACCGCCATCCACTACCGTCACAATTGCTACTACTGCAGTCGTCACCCCACCCTCCACAACTGCCACCGCCCTTACTGTTGCTACCTCCATCGTCACTACCTCTATTGCCACCATCATTTTTATATATTCATATTTTAAGAAATTTATACATTAAAAAAATAAAATTGATATATGTATAAAAAATTATATTTTATAATCACTTTTTGCCTAAATTATTAACGGTAAAAATAATTTAAATGTACATATTTTTAATTTTTTTAAAAAAATAATGAAGTATATTATTATATATCAAATATAATATAAAATATTACATATTATTCTAATTTTATAGTTATTAGAATTTTATATCAAATACAGTATAATAAATTAAAAAATATAAATTAATGATATATATGCTAATATAATACAGCGAATAAAAAATGCCTTCAAGGGAAAACCACCTATTTGCATTTCTCCACTTATGATGGTTTAAGGGGGAAAAAATACACCTCGACCCTCAAAATTAAAGCAGATTAGCAGTATTTACTTAGTTGGAGAAAGGAAGTCCTGCCCTGATCCCATCAAAGGCTTATCAACCCCGGGAGCACTCTTCGTTTTTCTCTTATCAAATAATTGCAGCTCTAAACTTAAAAGAGGCGTATCCCGCGTTTCTCCGGTAAAGCTTTCAATTCCAAATTTAAATTTTATTTTTTCTTTCTTGATTTTGCCCTCTTTTTCTTCCACTTCCCAGATTGACCACTTCAGACTCACAATTCAACTTTCATTTTTCTTTATCCTTCTTTAAGCGGATTTGTTTCGATTAATTGGAGTTTTCCGTCTCTTCTTCTCGTTCAATGCTGCAGAGAAGAGGCTTTTGCCAAATTCCAAATCTTCTGATGAAAATATTACGTGGGTTTCTTATGTTGTTTCAGTAATCCATTTCCTTTTCAGTAATCGCAATCAGATTATGTTTGTATAGCAGATGTGTTCTCAAGTATTAGTTGTCAATGATGTCGATGTTCCTTCTCTTACTTGGGATTGATTATGCTTTTTGTTTGCCCCTTAACCATCGTATCTTTTATGTCCTTGCGAATTAAATGGGGTGATCAAATGGCCATATATTCATCTCTAATATCATTTCGCTGCACAGTTATCTTTCCACTATCGGCTTGCTAATACTCTTTTGAGTGCAGTAGATTTTCTGTATTTCTCGCAGATTAACATATTAGTCTTTTTCCTTAGTATCTCTTTTTTGAGATAATGGGTTGCTTCGTGCTTTTGGTTCCTTGATGTTAAATTTGCTTAACATTATTTCTCGCGTCAACTTCGTGGAGATGCTCGACACTGAAAGCAAGTGTATTTACCATTTCCCTCTCATTGCATCAATTTTGATTGTAATGGGAGTCAAATTGTAGTTGAATTTCATGTAGGGTTATGTTTGTAAATTTTACCGAGCTAGTGCAGAAAATTCAACCATCACATATGCTAAGTTGAGATATGGTAGGAAACGTGCAGTTAGTTGTTTCTCTTTGTTCACATGTCTTATAATGCCATGTGAAATACAATGGGAATATAATCATGTAACTGAGTGCTATATTCTTGTAGCAATTATGATCTTCCTACTCTGTCTCAATGCTTTTTGTTTCATTCCATGGTCTGGTGATTTATTCTCGTTTGAGTAAAGATACTCAATTTTTGCTGTCAAAAGTTGTATTGCTATCTGTTATATCCATTAGGAGATCTCCTTTGGATTATTTTGTCCTGCGACCTTAAATTCTTTTGGAAATGCACATTCTCTCATTCATACAAAGGCTTCCCTAGCGTTTGTTGCCTTTTTTTTTTCAAAAGAAAAAAATTGTTGTATATTTATTTCAACTGTCTGAGTCTCTATCATCCTTTGCAGACTTCTAATGACAGGTAATACCAAAAATGACACTCTAGTATCAGTTGATAATGCATTTGGGAAGCTCCCTGATCATCTCCTGATAGAAATTTTTATTAGAGTTCCCATATCAGACTGGGTTCAAGTATCTTGTGTTAAAAAGCAGTGGGCTAATCTATTTCGTGGAGAATGCTTGTGGCAAGCTGCTCTGAACAGAACTTATCCCTTTGCAGTCCAAGCAAAGAGATGGCCTGGACCTATACCACGAGGACTGAGCTGAAGGTGAGTTTAATGTGCTCTTCGCCATTTTCTCTCACTTTTTCATTGTTACACTTGTTTGCTTTTGTGCACTCTACTTTGGTTTTGCCCTTTTGTCTTGGCTTTTTTGAAGCTATCAGGTAGTGAAAATTCTGTTCAAAACCTCTATGTTTGAAGCAGCAAATATGTTGCCTTGGCAGACCAAAATTGCAGGACTTATCTTTATCTTTTTAATCACTTTTGTTAGTGATACTTGTTCTTACATGACTCATTAACTATAAAACTTTTGTGTGGCCTAATGACACAAAAAATGCCGAACCCTTTTTCTTGTTTGCAGATTTTGTGCAAACCTTCTAATGCATTCAATTCCAATTGTTGGTTTCAATTTTCTGCACACGCTGGATCCATTACAGTTCTAATAAGTATTTTCTTATATTCTTGTTGTTAACTGCTATCTTTTTCTTAAAACTTTTTTCTGAAGACTTATGGTATCAACAAGTAGTAAATGCTCAGCTATTTATTTGATGTTTGAAAATTGAACTATTTTCAGTATTTGGACAATTTTGCAACTAATTTAATATTTAAAAATAAAAAGCCTTGAATAAAATTACAAAATTGCGTATAGGTTTGGATGCTTAATCTCAGGCCTTTGAAGTTGTGTTTTACTAACTTGTCCTTTTGGTGTGATTGGTTCATTCTCATTAAAATATTGAGAAGGCTAAGATTGGTTTTTAATACTTTCATGGGACCAAAGTAGGCAGTAAATTTATCCCATCTTGTTGGTCATCCTGATGTTCAGTCTCCGATCTAATGTTTTCAGGAGATATGCAGCTTTATATATTAGTAAGCACATCTTTGCTCTGGATGGCAAGATAGATGAACTTGTGGGCCATGCTTATCTGTTTCTCAAAGAGCAACTTGAACTTTCCTCAGTGCCCTCCCCCTCTGCCATTATTCATGGTACCATTATAGGTAAGCTCTCTGCTTTAACTTTCTTTTCTTTGTTCAGCAATCCTCTTCCACTTTCAAACTAATATAAGCATCAACAAAGCATATTTGTCAGAGTTCGAATGTCAAAATCAATTTCCTTGGACTGAACCCTTGCTACCAGCGGTTAACGTGTCTCATAGTTTTGGAAACTATTTGCACTATTTATATGGTTGTTTTAGTAAATAATATAAGAATTTTATGGCCAATAGCTTTGTTGAAAATATAGTTACTATATTCTTTTCAAAGCAAATTTTCTTGAAGCATGATTTGCGGAACACCTTAATACCTTATCTATTAGTAGAATTCTTTTCTTGATAATAAACTCGGCTATTAAGACTGAAGTTGATGGTAAGGAGTGATGGTACTGTGTGATGTCATTTAAACCCGTGTAGCTGTTGTAAATTATACAGCAATTGTTAGTTCGTGCAGTAACTAGAAGCAAAGTGTTATGAGCACAAATCTGGGTGCTGATGATCTTGTGTTTGAGCAGATCAGTTTATTGCTTGTGGGAAATCAAGAGATACTGCACAGGAGCTTGCTTCCCAGATCTGGCTAGCTGTTCTTGACAATTTGGAGGAAACTGAGCAGACATTTCTTTTACTTAAACGGCTAGCACAAGAGGGAGATGTAAGCCGCACATCCACTGCTCAGATTATCTTTTGTGATTCTGTTACCTTGCATGAATATGAACTAATGAAAATACCTTTTTAATTTTTATCTAGGGAAAATAAATTGTAAGAAATAAATGAGCTTTGATTGGTTTTGCCATATAATGTTGCAGACTTAGCTTGTAGGCATCACCCCATAAGATTAATAGTTTTTTTGACTGAGCTCTATTTTCTGCAGGTTTTTTTACTATGCCCATACACAAAATCCATTAAGGTACAATGGAAGATTTTTTGAAAAGCTCTTCACTGATTACCGCGATTGTTTCAACCATGTAGACTATTACGATGTGCTGCCTTGTGCAAAGAACAAGTTCCAGCCAATACCTTCAACTTGGTTGGGTTACTAGAACAGTTGTAGAACTCATTTGCAGGACCACAGTGTATGTACATAATTAATGCAAGTTTCCATTAGTTCTTCAATTTGTTGTTCTATAGCATAAAAAAGGAAAATGTATATTTTGGCTTTCCTCGTTGCCTCATATCTGAATCCAATTCCTTGTTGGTACCATTATTAGGTGATGTGATGTAATTTGGATTGCTGTTAGTTTAGATCTATAGACACGCAGCTGTCATTTTTAACTACTCTTCATTATCTGATTCAATTTGATGCCTCGTGTTACTCTTTGAGTTTGAATCATGGATGCATTTTGATTTATGGAAAGACGATTGGAATTTATGGCTCTCCTTGCTCATAATCGAAATTGAATTTCTTTGATTCTTGAAGAAAGTTAGAAACTTGACCTGAATTCAGAAAAGTATAATTTATAAAATTATTAATAATAAGGGAAAAAGAAAACACTGAAGCTGAAAAGTGTGAGATTTATTGGATGTCAATGGCGGCAAATGCAAAACGACAAGGACATGACGGTGAATTGAAAATGGGAGGAAGGACAGTAATGTAAGTTAAAAGAGAGAGAGAGAGAGAGAGGAAGTGTGTAATGAGCGGCTTTTCTGCAATGTGCGATGGGCGTTGAGTTGATTTCTTCTGACAATATTCTCTCCACTGTGTCTTCTTCACTGTTCCCATCGGGTCCCGTGCTCCCTGCAAATCTATGCCATTAAAACTTTCATTATGTTAATTAATTTACTATTAAATCTTTTCTTTCTCTTTAATCATCTCTGTCCTTTTATGCTTTCTCTATTACTAGTCCCAGTAGAAGCAGCAGCAGTTCTGATTAAAGTCATAGGCATGGTTTCCAAAAACCAATCTTCTTCATAATTGCTTCTTTTTTTCGAAATTAGTATTTTTTTTCTGTGGAAATTTATTTTTATTATTATTATTATTATTCACATTTATTATGTTTTCATGTTCCCAATATTTCACTGCTGTCTGTCTCTTTTTGGTTTTGAGTCGCTGCCCTTTCCATTTCCTCTACATCTCTCTGTCTTTTTTATTTTTTATTTTCTGAGAAGCCCTAGTCTCCTCCTTCTTCCATTGAGGTTTCTGCTATTCAGCATCTCACATTGCTCACAAATGGCTTGATTTTCTCTTTTCTGCTTCAGTCCATTAGCAGATTCAATGAATGCCTTTTGATTCTCTCGGTTTCTTAGTTTCTGCTTTTTGGAGTTCTGCATTTTGGGCTAATTTCAGATTCTATTTATCAAGGGGTTTATTCAAGCTTTTTTTATTTTTATTTTGAAAGAAAAAAAAAAGTTTCCCTTCGTTACCGTAATGCAACGGCAGGAAGCTGTCTTAAGCTGCGAATGATGTCTCATAAGCAGATATACTGTAAACAGGGTATCTTTATTTAGATTTTAGGGGTTTACAGTGATTTGCAGGCAGTCTTGCTTGGTTTATGGGTTCCAGCATTTTTATTATGATTATTTCTTTTTCCTGAGGTTCAATTGAAGACTTGGGGGGCGTGAAAAAAGAAACAAAACAAACATACAAACAAGAGGAGCTCTTCTTGGATGCAGACTATTGTTCTATGTTTACAAACTTGTGATATGTATGTATTAAATAACTTTGGATCCTGAAGCGGGATTTTGAAGAAATCATTTCAAACTACTCTAACGTTGAAGATGGAGTTCTTTAAAGTTAAGAAGTTTAGAAAAGCCCACAATTCACCCTCTGACAAAGATTTAGAAGATAAGCCTGTGCCACAGCCAGAGGAACCAAAGGATGGTGATGATAACGTGAGTAATAAGTCTGCTAATGCAGATACTGGAGCTGAAGCCGAGGACGATGATGACGATTTTATAACAAACGAGGTGAAGAGGAGGTTGAAAGAATTGAGGAGAAATAGTTTCATGGTATTAATACCCGAAGAAGAGTCATGCCCTGAAGAGGAGGAAGATGAGGAGGGTGAAGGAGAGACCTGCTCTACTGAATGGAGGGATGTTGAAGCCGAAGGACGAAAATGGTGGAGTGGGTTTGATGCTGTTTATGACAAGTACTGTGAACGGATGCTGTTCTTTGATCGGATGATGGTTCAGCAGCTCAAAGAAACTGGTATAATTTATGTTATGTTTTGCTCAAGTTGCTTTATTTCTTGCGCTTTTTTATGTAGGATAATGGCTGTTTTGGGGCTTTTTCTTTGACGGCATCTATTCTATGACATTCTTTTTCTTCAAGTTTTGGATTTCTTTCCTGTAAATTATTTTTTCTTGTGCTTACATGCGTGCTTTGGATTTGCACGGTAAGTGATCTGCTTACAAGGCAGCTGGAAAGAAGGCAGGATGATTTTACTTATATTTACCATGTTCAGTTAAGAATATATTTCTGATCTAACTGCATTATTAAGGTTTACTCGGTGTCTTTGTTGCCCCGTGCAACTTAGTTAGTGATTTAGTAACTTAGCTATAGGAAGTCTCATTTTAGAACTAATCATATAGTGTTCTGCAGAATGCATCTGGAGTTAGATTTGTGTAAAATGTCTGCCAAAAGCATGTTTGGATCCCTCTAGAATAAATGCTGTAAAAAGAACTTATTTGTTCCATTTCGTTTGATTTTGACTTGTTTGTTCTTCATCCATCAAAAGTGATGTATTATTAGAAAACTTATTTATAAAAATTGTTCAGAAGTAATTTACCTTCAAAAGAGATCAAAGTTGCAATAGAGGGCTTAAGGCATTCCCTTGGATTGTCAGACCTATCTCAATTCTAACTATTGTAGTCGCATTTCTGTGCAGTGGCTGCCACGTTGATAAATTTTCAAATGATTGCATGATTCATTACTTTAAGAGCAGTTAGTTTTACAAACTTACGGAGAATCGATAGTTTCATTATGGGTTTTCTGGATTGAATTATTGAAAATTGTTATTTTTTTCCTTTCCAATCTGGTCATGGAAGCATCAGTCTTTACAAGGGCATGTAAAGAAGATATGAAGTAAAGCATAGCTTTATGGGAGGAGTGAACTATGGTGAACTGGACAAGTACCTTTATGCCCAATGATCTCTGCATAAAATCCTTTTATTTCACCCGTTGTTTTGTTTTACCTCTTTATTCCTGGGCTTTAATTTATGGCTTGCAAATAAAAGTTTTTCTGCGTAGTATATAAGCTTCCATAAACTGTTTTATCTGAATGTTTTCCAACGTACAAAATATGTACGAGGTTGTTGTCTCAGTTCTGTGAACTATGCACTGACTTGATTTATTGTGTGACAGGTTGTCTTACTCCTTCAACTCCATCACCAAAGTCAGCATCCAAAAAGTTAACATCCCCCTTTCGCTGCCTTTCTTTGAAAAAGATTGAAGAACCTGAAGATGAAATTGAGCATCTGCAGCAGCCACAGAATGATCCATATCAAGATCTTGAAACAGCATATGTAGCTCAAGTTTGCTTAACATGGGAGGCGCTTCACTGCCAATACACTCAACTAACCCAACAAATCCTGTGCCAACCTGAAAGCTCAACATGTTACAACCACAGTGCACAGCAGTTTCAGCAATTCCAAGTTTTATTGCAAAGATTTATTGAAAATGAACCCTTTGAGCAAGGTCTTAGAGTTGAAATTTATGCCCGTGCACGGAATTTCTTACCCAAATTGCTCCAAGTCCCAAATGGAAAAGGTATGTTCCTCTCTGGGTTCAACTCAGAGAGAGAGAAGATACACATGGTTTCATATGACTATTTCTTTTTTTTTTATGTACTTGTGACCTGTAAATTTCCCTTGTATGCAGCTACAAAATCAGTTGTTATTTCTGTTGAGGCACATGAGCTTTTTTTTTTTTACTAATTTAATTTTGAATTATTGCAGGTTCAGATAAAAAAGAGATGGCAGAAATGGAGTCTGATTTATTGGTTCTTGCCTCTGATCTTATCAGAATTATGGAGAGCTCAATCCTGACGTTTCTTCTTTTCCTAAAGATGGACAAAAAAAAACCGAGCAGTGTTCTGAACTTGTTTGGAAATCAGAATCAAATGGCAACTCCTCTGCAATTAATTCAATCTTCAGTTGAGAAGGTAATTTGCTTTCATGCTATCTTGTATATATAATTTCTCAAGTCTTTTTGCTTCTTTAATTACATAGCTTTGATTTTTTGTTATTTATGAACAATTACATGAGGGAGAGCTGGAATAGTGTTGGTTAAATTTGAAACTCAAGAATTAATTTTTGTGACTGATTAAATCATTTGATTATCATTGTCCCTTCAAAATAAACTCCTTAAACGAATTCTTTGGACAAAGAAAGCGTTGCAATTGGTTCTTCTAGCATAACCAAATGTAATTTTTCATTGTTTTAAAAGGAATAATCCATATTTACATACTTGTACTAAGCAGAGAAATTCCTACACACCTGACCTTTTCTAATGACCTATTCCTCTCTTGAATTTAGCAATGTGCACACATTATCTCCCGGTCTCGACAAACGTGTGCCTTTTATTCTCTTGAATTCAACAAAGAAATTTCATGCACCAAAAGATCTTACTGCCAGGTATCGCTTAAGGGATTAATAGGTGCATTATTTTGTCTATTTCAAGGGTGTAATGGGTTATTTTCACAGAGTTCATTTAAAAAGATAAAAGTGGGTAATAGGATTTTTTTTTTTATGTGTGAAAATACGCATTATCCCAGTATCTGTTTGTATTTTTCATCTAAGCGTGGTGATGCACATCTGTTTGTGATCGAGGCTAACACCTAACAATGGCTGTTGTGATTAATCATTAGTAGTTGAAGCTATCTAAGCTTAGGCGTCCTGGTATTCACTGGTTAGAGAAATCTAAATATTTTATCCACCAGTAAATATATGCAGTCTTCGTCTAAAATTTGAAAACATTTACCGTGCACCTTGAACTAGTACTTTGGTTGCTAGTCTCAACGTTTAAATGTGAGACCTAATTTAAACACCCCTGCTTTTTGAATGGAATGTGTATTTGTGATTTTACTCAGATACTTGTAAAACTGGTGTACATTTCATCTGCTGAAATATTTTCATGCTTGATACTGGTAGCACTATCACTTTTGGGATATCAAGAATCCCTCGAGTTTTTCTTGTATAAAATTGGCTTGAGAGTTTTAGGAAGAGTGAATATGAGGAAATTTAGTTTATCGGGCATGATCGATTTCTTTTAACCTTTGAATACCATGGACATTCTTGTTAACTTTCTTTATGTTAATTTGCAGAAAAAGATGAAGCTGAAAGAACTGAGTAAAAGGAGCAAAGGCTGGAAGAAAAAATCATGGCCACAAACGTGCGAGGATGTTGAGCTATTATTTGGCATCATCGATACGAAAATCTTATCAAGGGTAATTAGGATGGTGAGGATCAATAAGGAGCAGCTAATTTGGTGTGAAGAAAAGATGAAAAAGCTGGTTTTATCAGATGGGAAACTACAGAGAGACCCCTGTCCCTTCCTGTTCCCCTGTTAATAGGTACAAGATGATCGGGTAATGGGAGATACCAATTTAATCCTTTGTAACCCCCGTAAAAACATGGTTTGGGTGGATAGTGTAAAGATGGAAATGGCAAGTATTTAGGCCATGGATCTGGAAAAGGGAGGTAGTGTGTTGTTATTAGGTTATTTTGAAGAAAACTGAAACAGAAAGAGATGGAAGCAAGGGATTTGGGTGCAGCCTGTGTAACTGATTGAAATGAAATTGTTTTCGAGTGTCGGCGTGCTTATGTTTGTTCGGCAAAACACCTTTTTACTTTTATTTGGTTTTTTTTCGTTAGATTCTTTTATTTTAATGTGTTAGGACCCAGTCTTTCATAAATATCTGTTAAATCCATTTTTTATTTGATTCCTGAAGCTTTAAAATTTTTCATATTAGATTTTTAAATTTTTAAAATTAAAAACAAAATATAATTTTAAAGGGTGATGAAAATAATCGTGCAATATTATTATTTATGAGCAACAGTGTGTTATTTTATATTAAAGTATAAAATTTAATTAAAATTTTTTAAGAAAAAGATTTCAATAAAGAAAAATATAAAAATTGGGTGCTTAAAAATGGGTTCCTGCCTTTTCGTTTTGTCGTCGGCCTTTTAGCGTATGTGCCTGGGTGATTTAGGCGGAAAGAGGCCCAACGCATACAGAAAGCTAAGGACCCACCAATGGGTGAACCATTTCCTATGTTGGTGCGCTGTTTTTTCTTGCTTTCCAAAGAACAAAGAAAGAAAGAAACCGCCGTAATAATTTACTTTATTATAATAATAATAATAATAAATGAAATAGAGAGGGAGAGAGAAGAAAGAGGAGACGAGAAGAAAGAAAAGGAAGGATGTGTGACATATGGTGGTGGGTAATTGGTTGATAATCGGTTTTATTGCCATATTATCACAACAAGAGTGCTTATTGATTGGCTGTGTGAGTCGATTTCTCTGCAATATCAGCAAATAAAAGACAGAAAAACACGTGGTAACAGTTAATTGGATGTAAGTGTGTCTTACTGTTATATTATTAAATGAAATTTAACTATTTGGATTATGGGGGAAGCTTGTTTTGTTGTTATTGGAAGAGTATCTTCACCGTTTAAGATAAATATAATTTAATTATTGGGCATGCATGGAACGTGATTGGATATTAATTATAATATAATAAAATGCTACTGAGGTTGCTTTTAGTTAAATTAATGTTGCTTTCTCCTCCTGATTACTATTATTTTTATATTAATTAAATTGATTAGATTCTGGAAATTATAAAAATAAAATCTTCTATGTACGTTATATACAACCCAACATAAACTTCAAACCCAATTTACGGGAAACATGGTTCAGTCTCCGCCTTATGATGTGACAATCTTAGGAGCCTCAGGTTTCTCTGGGAAATACGTTGTCAAAGAAGCCCTCAAATTCTTCAATGCCCCTTCTTCTCCGATCAAGACTCTAGCTTTAGCTGGGCGCACCCCCACCAAAGTGAGGGAAGCTCTTCATTGGGCAGCCCACCCCAATCCGCCTCCTCCTCTCCCAATCCTCACTGCCGATACCTCCGACCCTGCTTCTCTCCGCCATCTCTGCTCTCAAACCAAGCTCATTCTCAGTTGCATTGGCCCCTATAGCCTCCATGGCGAACCTGTTGTCGCTGCTTGTGTCGAGACTGGGTAAGTAAGCTTTTGATGAGCTATCTTTATATAAAAAAGTTGTTACCTTGTTTTTTTCTTCCTGTTTATTTTGTGTGATCTCTGCTGTACTAGGTGTGATTACTTGGATATAAGTGCGGAGCTTGTGTTTATGGAGAAAATGGAGGCGAAATACCACGAGACAGCCAAGGAGAGTGGTTCCTTGGTGATTTCGGCATGTGGTTTCGATTCGATTCCAGTTGAATTGGGTTGGATGTTTAATTCCAGGCAGTGGGTAGGGGGTTCTGCACCAAATCAAATCCAGGTTTATGTGAGCTTCGAATCTCAGAAAAAGGTTGTTTTTAGTTATGGGTCATTTGAAAGTGTGGTTTGCCAAGTCGCCGATATGAAAGAGTTCTTACAGTCGCAGGAATTGATACGGTCAAGACCAAAACCAGTGGTAATCCTAATTTTTCTTTTCTTTTCATATTTATTTTCATTTCCGTCCATCGAATGTAAATGTTGTTACTAAATATACATATGTTGCAGATACCTGGGCCCTCTCCTGCACAAGCATCAATTATCGAACGCCAAAAGGAGATTGGATCATGGGCTGCACTTTTTCCTGGAATTTTTGAAAGAACTCAATTAAGTATGTTAAGATACCCAAATGGGATTCCAGGGATTAACGAGAGTGATGAACAGAAAAAGGAAAGAGAGGGGTTCTGGTCAAGTGTGAAGGCTGCTCATTTTGGGCCGTCCATGCTGTGCTGTAAAACTCTAATGGATGCATTTGGATACATAGGATGTGGGATATTGGTGGGTGTAACTGGTACAACTGAGATTGGAAGACGGCTTCTGTTAAAGTTTCCATCTTTTTTTAGCCTGGGGTGGTTTAGGAACCCAGGTCCCACTGAGGAAGAGGTAAGAAGCTGCACCTTAAAAATGTGGTTTGTGGGACGTGGGTTTAGTGACGTTAATAAGGTTTCATCAAAACCTGACATGGAAATAGTAACGAGAATTACAGTACCTGAGGCTGAAGGATATGTTGTGACTGCCAGAATGTTAGTTCAATCAGCTCTTACCCTTTTGGCTCAACGTCACTCTCTACCGAAAGGAGGAGTTTATCCACCAGGCATTGTTTTTGGTCCAACCCGTCTTCAACAACGACTCCAACAAAACGGAGTTTCTTTTGATTTCATTTCTAAGCGATCTCTAAATTAACTCTATTCCTATATATATGTATTTGCATTTTGTACTAATAAATTAATAAATACAAGGTTTTTAATTGTTTCCAGCTTATTAATTAGTGAGCAACTTGAGCTAGCTAGTTGAACAAAAGAAATATTTGTGATAATGTATAAGAAATATATGGCCATGTCTAACCTCTGGAACAGAACCTGTGGGAATCATGGATGTATAAAATAAGTGGAGATTCACATGCAGTTGCTGTTGGTTTTGTTACTGCATTAGCTAGTAGTAGTAACATTCACGTCTCTGCTTCTATGGAGATATTGGAAGACAGTCTGCTTCTTTTTCTCACACGGCTAAAAAGCTGTATTTTTCACCCAGACATCCTGTACTTGTTTCCTTATATTTCACACTTTCTTTCTTTCAACTATTTAGTCTTTTTCGCTGCAACGAATAGGTCATGAGATGGACTGCGTTTGACTGTTTCACTAGTCAACACATTGAAACTGGCACAAAGTTTGCTGGTATTAATACAACTTTTATAAATTTATGGGCTTAATATATGTGTGAAATCTGTCCTTCTGTCATTTTTATTATTTTTAAAAAAATTAAAAAATATTAATTAAATTTAAATTTAATATTAAATTGCATAATTTTAAATAAATTATCAAAACTAATTGATTTTAAATAAATTAATTTTTATTAAAAAAAATTAAATTACATTATAAATTTAAAAACGATAAATAAATAAAATCTGAATTTTGTTTAAAAATAACACATAAAAGAAAACAAAAATAGTAATTTTTGATAAATCTTAAATTTTAAATAAATTTACTGTAATACTAAATTTTAATTTTTTTTGAAAAAAACATTATTCTTAACAAAACTGTTAACTTCAAAATAGCTTACCAACCTTACTTTTGACACTGTTCTTGTCCTTTCATTACAACTCCCTACTTGTTGCTTCTTTCTGCAAATCAGTCCCAATTAGCCTACTCCTGTAGCTTTCCCAGATCAATGAATTCCCTCTGTTTTCTTTGCGTATAGTCTTTAGTGATTAATTATTCAAGGCTTCCAGGCTTCAGCAGGAATGTACTTTGAAGGTTTTTGTTTTGCTAACTCCCTTGATTTGACAGGGAAGATTGGGTGCCAGTTGTCAACGTACTTCTGTGCACTTGCTGTGGGGCTTAAACAGGTTTTTGACAAATCTATATCTGTAGCTAAACTTCATATTTCCATGTATTAGCAAACAAAAATATTATAGAAATTGATGGTTGAAAAGTTTGTGAAAGGAAGTAGCAAGGCAGGCTACTTAGGAATGGAAAGGATGAAAGCTTTGATTATCTATGGCAATGAGTTTTCATTAATTTACAACCTGGTAGGTATTAGATTTTTCTTTCTTTCTGCCATTTTGTCCTTTGGAAGAAAAAATATTGCCCATTTATGAATTCGAGATAAAGCTTGTTGTTGGATGTGTCTGCATAAATTTAAGGCAACTGGGCGTTTTTTGCTTATGATGTAACCATGTAATGGTGAACTCAATGAAGAGGTGAATGCATGAATTGTGGTTTATATAATGATTTTATGGTTTTAAATGGAAAGTGGGTTTCAAGTATACTTGATTTAGATCCTAGTGATTAGAAAAATGCAATAAGCAAAAATCAGCATTGATCTAACGACAAAACTAGTCGATGACTGGTGAAAACTTGGATGCATTGTAGAATGTAGTTTAGATATTTTGGTGATTTTGGTAATATAGATAAAGAATGATAAGCTTGATTACATGGATTCATAGACCAATTCTCATATTTAAGCTACAAGGATTAGTACTCGTGTCTTATGGTTCTGCATGATGTGAGCAACATCATACACAAATAATATTATCCTTAAAAGTTAAGGTAATTTCATACCAATTTTGGAAAAATGGCTATTAATTAATTTTTGACAAAAGAAACTCAACCCAATTGAGTTAAAAAGAAAAAAAAAATTAAACTCATAAGCTAATATATAGGGGAGGGGGATGTATTGATAATATCGATTTTAGCAAAACAAATTGAGTAAATTACTGTTTTGATAAAGTGGCAATTACTGGCATTATTAAGCGATCGATAGAAGCATCCAAGTCTACAGCTAGTGACATTTAGATACAGTCGCAGCTAAGTTTCCAGAAATTTTTAGGTGCTAGCGTTCACCATGCAAATTATTTTTTTATTGCAGGAATAATAGTTTCTATCGTTACCACAATAACAACAGACATGTCTACATCATGAATTAGTGGAGTGGAAGGTTTTTGTCAGATTTACGCAGAAAGAAGGCAACTTCATAGTCATGCTCATTGTTTAAACTTATTTCATTTGGTAGTGGCCATACGGATATGATTATTACTATATTTATATGCATATTATTAGGTACCTGTGCTCCTCATGCACATTATTTTTTATGTTTGAGTTAATGATAATGATAATTAAGCGTAGGCCGGCTGAATTAAAAATAGACATGCATTATGAATTTGATTAATGATGTAATAAAAATATAAAGATGTTAGTATGAATTATCCTCCTCTGCTTATTAAAAGGACACTCCCATTCAGTTCATTCATTTCAATCTCTTCAAACCATACACATGTCTACCCTCTCAAACACAACCTTGGATTCCTGGAAAACTGGAGATCTAAATTCACATCTCCTTGTTGCTGCTTTTGTTACTATATCAGTAACACTTACATCTCTTCTCCTATGGAGATTCAAGAAATCTGGGTTGCCACCAGGACCACGAGGTCTCCCCATTATTGGCTACCTTCCATTTCTGGGCCCCAATCTCAACCAACAATTCGTGGAAATGGCTCAAACTTACGGTCCAATCTACAAGCTCTTCATTGGCCAAAAACTTTGTGTGGTAATAAGCTCTCCCGACCTTGTGAAACAGATTGTACGTGACCAAGACTTGATCTTTGCCAATAGGAACCCCTCCGCCGCAGCTAAAGTCTTCTCCTATGGCGGAAAAGACATCGCCTTCTCCAACTACAACCACGACTGGCGGCTTCTGCGCAAAACATTCGTGCGCGAGATGCAAAGCGGTGAAAATCTGGACGCCTTTTATTCTCTCCGGAGAAACCAAGTGATTAAAAGCGTGGAGGAGGTGAATGCCCAAACTGGGGAACCCGTTGATATTGGAGAATTGTCATTCATGACGGTGATTAATATGATAACATCCATGTCTTGGGGATGCACACTTGAAGGAGATACAGAGATTAATATAGGAGCAGAATTTCGAGCAGCTGTGGGTCAACTTGTGGAAATTCTTGGATTACCAAATCTTACGGATTTCTTCCCCGCCTTGGAAAGGTTTGATCTTCAAAGAGTGGAAAGAAAAATGAAGGGTGTGTCGAAGAGGATCGAGAAAATCTATGATTATGTGATTGATCAGTGCTTGAAGAAATTAAGAGAAGAAAGTGGAAAAGTGGGAGAAAGTAGGGAAAGGAACGATTTCATGCATTTTCTGCTGGAGTATAAAGATGAAGAAACTGGAAGATCCATCTCAAGGGACCAAATTAAAGCCCTCCTTATGGTAATTCTTTTGACTACGTAAATCTTAATCAGTTCACTCATCAAGAATTTACTCTTTCTATTGCAAATAATTGAGTTTAAGAACACTCTTAAGTAGCTTTCTAATTAATACCCAATATATTATATATGCTGTAAAAGTTATATCTTGTAATCTTTTGAAACAATTAATTATGCTAAAAAGAAATAAACTATCTATATTTGCAGAATATAGTGGTGGGTGGATCAGATACAACAGCAAGAACAATGGAATGGATGATGACGGAGATGATGTTACATCCTGAAGTGATGAAAAAAGCCCAGCAAGAAATCCAAAATGTGGTAGGCATTGGCAACCCAGTGGAAGAATCCCACATTAGACAATTGCCATATTTACATGCAGTTTTCAAAGAGACACTGAGGTTGCACCCAACAGCGCCATTACTTGTACCTCATTGCCCCAGCCAGAGCTGCGTTGTAGGAGGCTACACAATCCCAAAGGGTACTACGGTTTTCTTGAACGCTTACGCAATGCACAGAGACCCAAAATTTTGGGACAATCCTTTGGATTTTGAACCCGAACGATTTATTAGCGGGAAGAATAAGCTGGATTATGTTGGGAATTATTTGCATTATGTTCCATTTGGGTCTGGGAGGAGAATCTGTGCAGGGCTTCCTCTCGCTGAAAGGATGGCTATGTATGTGTTGGCCACACTGTTGCATATGTTCGATTGGGAGTTGCCTAGTGGGGTAAAACTCGACAATTCGGAGAAATTTGGGATTGTCCTGCAAAAATTCACTCCTTTGGTTGCCATTCCAACTCGTAGATTTTCTAATTTACAACAATTCTATTAGGGGTTGAAGTTATGGCTTTGAAGGACAGCATAGTCATATAAGTATTTTGTAATGGATAAAATAGTTTTGAGTTGTTGGAGTGTGTTTATTCAGTTTGAATAAGTAGAGTTGCGCATGGTTTAAATGGGCCTGCATATTAGCAGTCCATGTCCAACCACATTAGAAAGGGGTGATATGATTTCAGCCCAAACATAGAAACAGACAAACAATGAATGCTTATGGTTGGTTGGAACCCCACAAAATCCACAACACTTGGGATTTTAGGAGTCCATATCCATGCTGTTTGATCAAGTACTTAATCAGACATCCCAGGCCGCCATGATCACTAATCACATCACCTCCTTTCCTTTTTTTTAAGTAATTTGCCTCTTGCCATTACTGTAATATTTTGACTATAAGAATATCTTCTCAAAACTTATCGTCAATTCTTTTTCGGTACTATTTAAATTAAGAAAAAGATAATTTACAAAATTATATTGCTAAAATACAATAATTACAAAACCTACCTTAAGAGCTTTCCGGGAGCGTAATCTTACTCACAGTCCTCCTAATATATTTAAAATACAAAATTTTTATCTTTAGTATCCCTTATAAACAAGTGTAATTATCATTATGGCACGTAACAGCATCAACAACTGACTTAGCATCACTATAAAAAAGAACATACGACCATCCTTGCCGACAACCTACCTTTGCAACATCTCTTAATGCAAGCTTAGGGCCTCCAAAATCTCTGGTTGGTTACGATCATACCATTGGGCGCCGCACTCTCCAAGTTAGCAGCATGATAGTATTATGCTCCCGGTTAGCAGTGTTTATGCTCATTAATTACGCAACAGATACTCGTGATGATAATTAAACAGCTGCTGCATGGATGGTATCAGTAATAGATCGAGAAAGAAGCCAGAACACCATGGATGGTATCCGTGGGAACCTGCCTACCAACTACCCAAGCCTCCGTTTTTTGATACCGAAATTACTAAATTCGTCTTTCTATTATTATTATCTTTTAATTTTGTTTTGGTAACTACTATAGTTTTTCTTTTTTAAGTTTTTCTTTAGTGCAAGAGTCACGGCATCTAATTACATAATTGTCACTTTGTTATGTGAACAAATGAAGAAAATAAGAATATATTGTGAACGAATAAGTAAGTAAGTATAGTGGAATTTCATAAATAAAATTATAAAAGTAAAACTAAATTTCTATAATTATCGCTTTGAAAATAAAATATTGGGAAGGTGCCGCACCTCTGAATTCGTCTTTTAATACAGACAAATTTCGTTAAAATACTGGAATGAGAAGAACTTGAACCCTGGCCTAACTCAGGGGTTCTCTTCTTTTTTCAAGCGACATTTGTATTTTCAAAGCACAACTCTTTCTCTCTCTCTCTAAACTTTCGTGTTCTTCACCATTACTCTCCATCGGACTTGGGTTCAATTTTGGGAGGCTTCACTTCTAATCTCTACGCCTCTTTCTATTACCTGGTGAGACTCAGTGCCCTGCTTATACACGCAAACAGAATTATATACTCTTCACCGTCTTTCTTTAATATGCATATTTCCCTCATCATTCAATTTCATTGTTTAACTTTAATCTCCAGAGGGATTTTGCTGGTTTCCGGTTAACGCTTTTATTTGATTTCCCTCAATTTCGATGCTTTTTATATATTTGCTGCCTTTGCTCTTTGTTTCTGCGATTACCTCGCACTCTCCCAGTTTTTACCTGGAAATAGTTTTAATTTTTGTTTTCTTTATAGTTCCATTGCGCCACAATTTTTGTTTCAAAACTTAGATTTCTTAAGCCTACTACGCTTTTTCATCAGTTAGCAGTTGTGTATAAACTGGACAATACAGAGACTTCGGTAATGATCCCAAACGGCGCAAAACAGAGAGTTTATTATCTGGATCGCGATTATAAATTTCGCAGCTTGTATCATGATACAGTTTCGAATTCTGAAGCTCAAGGTTTTTGTTGACGGAGCATTTCATGTAGTTGATTTATAAGAATTGACCGCCTTTTGAGATAGTTTTGGTATAAAACATAAACCACATTCTGAGTGTTAAATGCGTTATGAGCTATGAACGATTGATGTAACTTCTGTTGCAACCCTTTCTGGGGCGATGGCCTTATGATAATAAGGTGCTTCTATGTTATTCGTACCTGGTTTCCGAAAAAAAAAAAAAGCTTCTTCTTTCGTGTTAAAATTCACATGAACACGACCTGCAAAGATTTGGAACTGTCTTTGAGTAGGTTGAAGCTTTTTCCTTGGCATCTACATTGAAGCTGATTGTCTTTCCTCTTCCAAGTTTACAATTTGGTACTTGATGGATGGTCTAATCTTTGAGGAGTTGGGATCTTTAGCTTTAACTTTTTGTTGATTTTATTTATTTATTTTTTAATATTCTTATTGTAGCTTTAATAAATTGATGCATGCAGAATTGGATCAACATACTCCAAATTCTTCAGAAGCAATATTATGACTTTCATCATTATCCCAAAACAGAAAGAAAAATAGGTTCTCCATAGTCCTGAGCAGGATGGCAACTAAGAGCCCTATGAGAATGGTGGAAAGTGGCGGAGCCAGAAAGTGGCCCTCTTCTAAGGATGCTGCCTTATTTGGGTCGCCCTTGAATACTATGGCCGCAGAGAAACTGGGAATGCTGATGAAGGGGCATATGGTCAATGGAGATCAGACAGATATAATTCCCAGCCGAAGTGGCAGTGCGCCACCAAGCATGGAGGGATCATTTGCTGCTATTGGAAACCTTTTAGCTCAACAGAACTTTAGCATGAGCTGGGAAAGTTTAAGCAGTGCAATAAAAAATTGCGAGTCTGAGGAGCAACTGCGCTCTGATCCAACCTATTTTGCATACTACTGCACTAACATTAACTTGAATCCCAGGCTTCCCCCACCACTAATGTCACAAGAGAATCGTCGGCTTGTACGGCATATTGGTGGTTTGGCCAATAATTGGAGATCTGCTTCTGCAGATGACAGTGTTAATAAAACAATGCAATTGTCTATGCTTTCAACTCATAAGGAAGAGCCAGAGGATGATAGGTCACCCAGACAAGTTTCGGAAAATAGCAGTTCCCCTTTCTGCAGACAGAATGCAACTTTTTTGGCTGGTCGCCATAAAAGTTTGGTTGACCTGATACAGGTATACAGCTTTCTTTCTTCGCCAAAAAGTAATTAGACTAGTCATTGCAAGTAGCTCAAACATAGATCATGAATTCAGGCCTCCCATCAACGATTTCTTTTTACTGCCTTTTTTCGAAGAGAACCATGAAACTTGAAGTCTGTCTGTCCACTTAGGTACACATACCTGTACTCGGGTGCCATAACAGAGCTTTTGCATATTGATAATGTAGTGTGCATAATTGAAGCTAATGAAAATTAGCCACACGCATTTTAAACGGGCATATGCTTACCTATGTTTTCTGCTAGTTTGTACCTGCATTTTGAGTTTGTAAAGCAATTATTAATTTGTTAGGGTTTAACCACGATGTAATTGCCTTCCCACCTTAGTCCTTCTTCCTTTAACTTTTGGTGGTTTTGCAGGAAGACTTCCCTCGCACCCCTTCTCCTGTTTATAGTCAATCCCGTTCATCAAGCCATGCAACAGAGGAAGCAATTGATTCTGATGTCCATGTCAGTTCATCAAATTTTTCATCCGTCAACATTTCAAAAGCAGCAAAATCAAACACAGGTTCTTCTGATGTTTGTGTTGACACATTTGCCCTGGAGGTAGACGCTATCAGGCTAATATCTGATAATGACTCTACGGTGAGCTCTTTTCCAAGGTCACCTAGTCTTGATGAGAAACCAATACATCAAAAAGATGAATCAATTACTAAAGATGCTGGTTTGGAGGGTCAGGCCTCAATTAGAGGCAACCTTCACTCAGGTGTTTCCAGAATGGAGCCTAGAATAAGAAATAAGCAAGAAGAGCAACAATTTTACAGAAGGAATGCATCGCAAAATCACTCATTTATTCAACAAGGCATTCCACTTCAGGCTCAAGGAGTCAATACCCAAATGATTTCTCAGGGAATGCAATCTCACAATGGCATGGAAAAATTTACCCATAATCACTCTAGGTTCTCCTCTATGGAGGCACAACAATCATTTCATTCTCCTGCACTTAACCATCCTTCATATGCATCAACCACAACCTACATGACTGGAGCCACTCCATTTTTTCCTAACTTTCAGCCGTCTGGTGTGTACCCTCCACAATACAGCATGGGGGGATATGCTCTGGGTTCTGCATTTCTTTCCCCATTTATGACTGGTTATCCTTCTCATGGTGCCATTACTGAGCCATTTGGTGCTTCTGGTCCAAACTTTGATGCTCAAAGTATTGGTGCTTCAGCTGGGGAAAGCATGCCACATATAGGTGCTATGCAACATGCAGCCAAGTTCTATGGACAACAAGGAGTAATGCTTCAACCTTCTTATGTGGATCCACTTTATATGCAATACTTTCCACATCCTTATGGAGATGCATATGGTGCTGCATTTCAACAGAACCATTTGGTATCAAGCAGTGCCACTGTGGCCCAGACTGATGCGTTTTCTCCACAGGAATCATCCTTTGCTGCTTATAGGGGTGATCAGAAATTTCAGCCTCCAACAAATGGAAGTGTCACCGTGCCAAGTCCAGGAAAAGTGGGAATTGCTGGCAGTAGCTATTATGGAGGTCCTCCAAGTATAGGTGTAATGACCCAATTCCCTGCTGCACCACTTGCCAGTCCAGCACTTCCATCATCTCCTGTAGGTGGACTTAATCATATTGGTCGGAGAAATGATGTGAAGTTCCCTCAAGGTATGAATAGAAGCGTATATCCTGGAGGTCAAGGACAGAGAGGAGTCAACACCTTTGAGGAGCCCAAAAGACATTATTTTCTTGAAGAACTGAAATCCAGCAATGCGCGAAAATTTGAACTCTCTGATATAGCAGGCCATGTCGTTGAATTCAGGCAGTCTTCTTTTTTTAGCTTGTTTTACTTGCATATCTAATGTGATTGCTTTACCACCCCCAACATAAAATAAAAATAATAATAATAGTTTTTGTTCCATGTTTAACTTCAGTGTTGATCAACATGGGAGTCGATATATTCAGCAGAAGTTGGAATATTGCAGTGTGGAGGAAAAAATGTCAGTATTTGAAGAAGTACTTCCGCATACTTCGAAATTGATGACCGATGTGTTTGGAAATTATGTTATTCAAAAGGTATGCTTCTATGGTTTGCTTGCTTCAAATGGTTCACAGACCCCAAATATATAGACATTAAAAACATGTAAATAGGTGAAGCCCCAACCACCAAATAAATAACTACATAAACATATCAGAAAGGTGTCATATGAGATGTTTGGATGAATGGATAGATTTGAAATTATTGTTTCTGGATATGATTTAGGTTCACTGTTTTGGATGGTGCTTATTTCACATTTATATTTATGATATTCACTGCTGTTGCTGATAATCTGTTTAAGGTGAATCACAGATTGCATGTTCTCAATTTTTTTCAAATCCACACTTCAAGGATTCATGAACTAAAAAAAAAAAGATGCTGCTTTCATCACATTGAAAACTTTAATTTTAAATCCCTTCATCTGAAGATGATGTTAAGTGTTCGGACTCCATTTTATCAGTTATTGACAGTTGTTATTTGTATTACAGTTTTTCGAGCATGGAAGTCCTGAACAACGAAAAGAGCTTGCAAATAAACTCTCTGGACAAATATTGCAATTAAGTCTGCAGATGTATGGTTGTCGTGTCATCCAGAAGGTGAGTACATCAGGTTTGCAGTCTCACAATAAATCATGTTAACATGCAATATCTTTTGTTCCAACTCATGTGCTTTTGGGCTGAACTTGAGTAAAATTTTTTTGTCTCTTTGGTCAGAACATTATCCCATCTTTGAATGAGTCCCCTTGATTTGTTTGAATAAATTCACAATGCATGGTTCAGATGCTATAGGCAATAACACTTAATTGCTTGTTCCAGGCTCTTGAAGTGATAGAGGTTGATCAGAAAACACAACTGGTTCAAGAGCTTGATGGGCATGTTATGAGATGCGTGCATGATCAAAATGGAAATCACGTTGTACAGAAGTGTATTGAATGTGTGCCGACACAGAACATTGAATTTATTATTTGTGCTTTCCGTGGCCAAGTTGCTGCACTTGCCACTCACCCATACGGTTGCCGTGTCATTCAGGTGCTATTATATAGTTGGATGAGTTACACAAGCAGCTCTTCATTTTTGATAAATTGGTTATAAATGCCTGTATTTTTGGTTTGTGATAGAGAGTTTTGGAGCATTGCTCAGAGGAGCTTCAAAGCCAATGTATAGTGGATGAGATCTTAGAGTCTGCTTACCTTCTTGCTCAAGACCAGTATGGCAACTATGTTACCCAGGTTGGTTTTCTTTGTTGTTTACTTTTTTTAAAATGGCGTGTTACGTCTTGATATGGCATTCAACTATTCCGACTTCCTTCCTTACCAAGACTCTGTTTATATTTCAACAGTGAACTTCTCTTGTGTGGGCATGGCCTTGTGGGTGTTTTTCTGTCCGATTTGAAGTATTATTTGGGAGTCATTCTTAAATTTCAATCACTTTTCTTGTTTGTAAAAGCTCAGTTTATTAATAAACTATACCCTGATTATTATGATCCACAATGCATAAAAAACTAAGTGATACCAAAATAATTGAACATCACTCGGTAAATGTTTGCATACCAACTAGAAGGACCATTATCGTGAGTCCTGGCACTTCAAGGTTTTCAGCATGTAAAGAAACTTCTCTCTCTTTTGTTGTACTCTTCCAAAATAAATACTCTATGATGGAGTTTCATTTTAGTGAATATCTTTAACTCAAGTAAGGTGATGCAACCTCCAAGTGACCATGTGGATATTTGACTTTAAAGTAGAAAAGAAAGTGCTAAAGGAGCCATCTATTCTGACCTTGATTGGATATTCTTACGAGACCTTCGATACAAAGGTCATGTCTAATCTACCTTTACAAAACTAATTCTCATGGGGTTTTGCCATCTCTTGTCACCATGTTCAGCTCGACTAAAGCACTAGGAATTTGAAAATGTTGGCCAATGAATGCAAAATGTGTGAATCCACGTTATCCAAAGTGGCACTGATATGGGAATTGAAAAGAGGGTTAGCTGGTTCTTCAGTAGGGGCCGTCTATGTCATCTGGCTTTAGTTTATATGTCCTGCTTTATAATAGCTAAGTAATTAAGTGAGGGGAAATAGTTCCATTGGGGAAGACTCAGAATTGAATTATTCAGTTTTGTGGAAAAAATGTCTTTGATGAGGCTATCAAGTTAGGAGGCTGTTACGATCCCACATCGGTTAACTGACTAGACAGTTAGTGGCTTATAAGGGTGTTGAGCTCCCTCCACTGATAGGAATTCCTTTGGACTGCATGCTCCATACCTAGTTTTGAGCAAGCTTGTTGATAACTACCTACTTAAATACTAACTTGTTTTTCATGCACCGCAATTCTGACCTTGCTGTTTCCTTCCAAATGGCAAAGCTTTTCCCGAAATATGAGAAAATTTTCTGAAAGTGCTCACCTGGTATTGCCCTACCTTCCACCAATCAGCATTTTTATGTCTAGAACTCAGTACTTGTATTTCATTATGGCAAGTTTTGGAGGTGGTAACTTTTGCTTAATTCTGCACCACACATGTGGGCTTATTTTTGCTAGGGTTTGTATTTGATGGTTTTTAAGAGCTTTCCTAATTTCTGAATTTCTTTTTGGCATATCTTTTGATCCCTTTCTACTGGATATTTGGTTTTTCTAAATTGCACCACTGATTTGCTGCTTACAGCATGTTTTGGAGAGGGGAAAGCCCCATGAAAGGAGCCAGATCATCAGCAAGCTAACTGGAAAAATTGTACAAATGAGTCAGCATAAGTATGCATCAAATGTGATTGAAAAGTGTTTGGAGCATGGCAATCCTGCTGAACGTGAGATGTTGATTGAGGAGATACTTGGGCAATCTGAAGAAAATGACCATTTGTTGGTAAGTTAATTCGTCACTTGTTTATCTTTCTGGTAACCCAGCCTAACAGCAACGTGTCATTAATATTACATTATTTTTTAAGTAACATAAAGCTTTTACTAATTTTGTTTGGATTTCACATTAATTTTGAGAATTGTAAGATACTCAATCCTACCAAGGATCCAACTCCTAGCATCTTAGTTAAGAAATTTTCTTCTCCATTAAATCAGATGTTTCTCTGCAGTGACATGTAGACTGGATATGTTATTGTATTCTAAGTCTATACTTCCTTTCTTCTTTTTTTTTCACTTCCTTATTAATTTATTTTGACTGTTAACTTGTCTTTTTCCTGGTGGATGTCAGAATTTCAGAGCATGAAATGCATCTTGTCCCTACGCATTATTGAAAGAATTTATTTGATCTCAACTAGATTCAGTCTAATTTGTTTAATTATATATGAGATATAGCTAGCTCAATAATATTTGGAATTATCTCTAACTGCCTGCTGAATTTGTGCCCTGAATTTCTTCTATATTGCAGACAATGATGAAAGATCAATTCGCAAATTATGTGGTCCAAAAAATCCTTGAAATAAGCAATGATAACCAAAGGGAAATCTTTCTCAATCGGATAAGAGTTCATCTTCATGCTTTAAAGAAATACACATATGGGAAGCACATTGTCGCTCGGTTTGAGCAACTTGCTGGTGAAGGTGCGTTAATTATGTATTTAAATAGATATGCGTATTTGATTCTTCATGTGTGTATGTGCTTTGGTTGCTTGCAAATATAATATCTAAAACAACAGGTCAAAAAAGGGGAAACATTGAATTATCATATCAGCATAATGTCATATTCAACATTTCTCACATGGAGAACCTTCTCAAGTTCAAGTAGTGGCTATTTTTCCTCTCATGTTAAAATGTTTTCAAGAGTTGTTGTAAAACGTTATGAACTTGTTACGCCTATGAATGAATTATGGCCTCAATACCCAATACCCTATATTATTGAGCTTATTTACTGTGGCGTTATGCATTTGTAATGCATTTATTTCATAGCATTCTCAAGCTATTTGTGAGAGAGAAATCATTGTAGAAATACGTATTCAAGAAATGACTGAAAAAGCTGTGCAATTGGCTTGCATGCGCCATTAAATGGTCCTAAGAATGGTTGAAGCTAGCCAAGTTTTGTAGTTCTTTCTCAGTGGAGGCGTTTTAAATTGTGGTTGCTTATGTTGAAGAAGCAGCCTATGTGGATGTTTGCATATGTTGAAGAGGTGTTATGTTGTATAGTTTGTCTAGAATATTGTCGAACAGTGCTAAATTAGTAATTATGTTGATGCAGAAAGCCACGGTGCAGAAACCGAAAATCAGGAGTGACCCCGACATGAAGTGCCAGAGTGAGCAGAAAAATATGAAGGATTAATGATATGGGTCCCGAAGAGAAGGAAAAAAAAAAAAAGCAAAAAGGATTGTCGGATAGGCAGCTATTCTCTGCCTCAAAAGAAAGGAGCATTAGAATATGGGAAGCAATTGGAAATGGAAGGTTATCCTTGTATTATAGGTGGTCAACTGTATTTGATGTATGTATAGAATATAGGTTATTTTATGGTGATTGGTTATGGTTAAGTATTATTGATTGGGGAGTTTGATTATTGAGGGTGTGTTGTGGGAGTATTGTGTTGGTTAATATTGGTGTGGAGTATGCATGTGCTTAAGTAATAGTGAATATGCATGCATGTGCTCATTTTTAAAATCTTCTGATGGATATATCAAAAAATAGAAATAATATTATATCGAAGTTTTTTCATTTTTAAAGTAGAAATTCCAAGGAGACGGTTCAATTTTTCTTTTGTGGTGCTTTCAATGTCATGAACAGCACTTGGTTTGGTTGACTGAGAAAAGTTGAAAGAAAGATCAGTACGAAGTATGAACACAACTCCATCATCCACTTAAACTACAGATAATAATAATAATAATAATAATAATAATAATAATAATAATAATAATAATAATAATATTAAGATTAATACATAATTTTTTTTTAAATTAATATCATTTATTATTTTTTTTGAATTAATTGTATATTAGGTTATTTTCGTGAACTTGTTGAAAAATATAATATTATTTTTTATAAGACACTTGTCAATTTGTAATTGATATGTGAAAACTACGAGTCAAATAATAATAGAGCGATAATTTAATATTTTTAATAAATTTTAAAAAAATAATTTAATATTTTTAATAATGTATGGTGTATTTTTTATATTTTAAATAAATTTAAGTAATTAATATGATATTTTTAATAAGTTCATAAGATAATTTAATATATAATTATATCAGAAAAAAATCTGATAAACTATAATAATTTAAAAAAAAAATTATATATTATCTCTTATTATTATTATTATTATTATGCAAAATCAGATTTCAAAGCTTTTCTAGTAACAAAATTTATGTATTTAAGATCAGCTATTCTGTTAACGTAAATAAATAAATGGTTTGATTATTCGCCCCATCCTCAAGCTTAGTGCGAAATAAAAACGCGGAATCCAACAGAATTAGAAAAGTCGATTCCTTTCTTTTTTGGGTCTTTTCTTTCTTTTGGAAAAATAACTGCCGACGATCGGGAATGAGATCTGGAGAGGTTGGATCGGAGAGAAAAATGGAACCTAATTCCAGCACTAACAATAAAATTAAAGGAAGTGAAATGGGGAAACCCATGATAGCGTTGATTTGCGGGACATTGGTGTACTACCACTGTGCCTATCGGAATTCCAGTCTTCTCTCTCTACTCTCCGATGTCCTCATCGTTCTTCTCTGCTCTCTTGCCATTCTCGGCCTTCTATTCCGTCAAATGAACATTTCGTATGTTTACTTTTTCTATTCTCTCTCTCTCTCTCTCGTTTGTTACATCCTAATTCAAATGGTTATCGTATCTTAATTTCTAGATTCTATGATCTTTATAGTGCCTGTTTAGCCTCTCTGTATTTCCAATTTTATTTGAATTTTCTGGTCTAGATAATTCTGAAACAGAAAAAAAAATTATATATTTGTAGGGTGCCAGTGGATCCGCTTGAATGGCAGATTTCACAAGATACAGCTAACAGCATCGTAGCATGGTTTGCTAATACTATAGGGGCGGCAGAGTCTGTTTTGAGGGTTGCAGCCACTGGCCATGATAAGAGGTTATTTTTCAAGGTAAAAGACAAAAAAAAATCACCACTTGAGTGATAGTCATTCCAATAGGCCTTTTCTGCATTTTATGGTCCTGGAAGCTTTATTAGGTTCTACAATTGATTGGATTATCATGACCCCTGTGCCTGGGGTTGACATGAGAACAGATTTTATGAGTCCATGTCATGGCAAGCATCGGTTATTTTGTCAGCATGTGGAAGCACAATCATTTTCTTCTAATGGGTTGATTCATTTAATCCATATCATCTCTAGCATCAATGACTTAGAGAAAGGAGAAAAATCATTTTGCAAGCGAAGTAATATGTAGTTATTCTCTGGTAGTAGGTTGATGTTGGCATCATTTTTTTTTTTCTTAATGGGTTGAAGCATGTCGGAAGGATTTTTTTATCCTTAACTGAGCCTTTTAGAAGAGTCTGCAATTCCCATTTGGGTACCTAGTCAGTTAGTGCTGTAGTCTTATTTAAACTCTTCTTTTGAGTTTGATGTCCTTGATCATTATTCTCAAGCTAATTCAGGGCTTCTTTGCGTTCTGTGTGAGGACTTCTCATCCTTTTTTTTTTTAAATTAGTATTATTTTTAAATCAATGTTTCAGTAAAAATTCTGATGAGTACAGGATATTAACACTGTTTATGTTTCTCTTCAGGTTGTCCTTTGTCTTTATGTTCTATCAGCTTTGGGACGGTTGGTCTCAGGTTTCACGGTTGCTTATGCTGGTATTTATGCTGTTCTCATTTCTTTTCAAATTTCATTCACTATTATTTTAAAGTTTTAGCTTCTGGTGTTCTTTTTGTAACATTAACAGTGTGCCTCCATTTGGTGTTTTTTTTTCTTCAAAATATAACATGAAACTCCTTATTTGTTAATGATTGGTGACGCTTTTTCTTGAATCTTCTCATTTTCAAAGTTCTCCTTTGCCATTCCATCCTTGAGGAAACACCCAAAAGATTTTCAAAAGAGAGGCATACGAGGAAGGTGGAAGAACAGAAGAATAGGAAAAAAAAAAACGTGCTTTACGTACAATGATTGCATTGTTTTTCCATCCATGGGTACAGCTGGTTTCATGCAATGCATGAGTGAGTCAGTTGGCCCGAGAAGTTTTGTGAACATCGTTCTGTTGTCTCAAGATTAAGTTAATCATATGTCTTGCGTATTGCCTACACTTTTTGGGTACCTTGACTGCCTTATTGAAACTCCATTACACTTATCTGCTAAACAGCATTGGGACTGCCGCTATTCTTTGGATTATGATACTCATTGTTCAAACCTTCCATATCTTATTTTGTTGGATTGCATGCATATATGTCCTTGCTGTTAATGGTCGTTACCAGTTTTGTAACTTTAAGAATGATTCATTTCTTAAGGGGAAAAGAAGAAACACCTCTTCAGTTTTACAAGAAAAATAATGTGAATATCCAAGCTAAAAATGTGAATCTTTGTTCTCCTTGATTAGATGATTGGTTAGATATATTTGTCTTGAGATGAAATTTTTTGGTCTAATATTAAGACGTTTGACAGCCGAAATTATATCTTTTATTATATGTACTTGACATTTTTTTTTCTTCTTCTTCCTTTTCAATGTTTCCTTCTTATCAGCACTATGCTTGTTCTGTTTTTACATCCTTGCTGAGAACTCGCAATCAAGCAGCAATCCAGTCTCTTGGTTTTTAAGGCGTACTGATGGCAGTTCTGTGGAATTAGATAGCATGTAGCTTAGATCAACTCGTAGCAAGGCATTTTATATGCTTCTTAACTGAATCATACTGATTGCTGTAGCTTCTTTCAATTGCTGTAAATAATAATCATTGTATTTTACCTTCCTCTTGGAATTCTTCTGGATGTTTGAAGCATTAGATAATAGCTGATCATTATCGGCATTAATAGGACAGGCGATATCCCCTGCCCTGGAGGCTATTTGTTGTCATCACTTTTATTTCTTATCCTGCTATGACTCCCTTGTTACATACAGCCCGGGCTTTGAGTTGAGTTTTATACTTTTTGTTGAATTTTAAATATAATATGTCTGCAGTATTCATAGCTTGACCAGGAAGAACATGCCTCTAACTTGTCCACGGCAAATTAAACAGCCTTTACATCAGCTTGGTGACACATTCACCAGAACACCTGCAATTAATATGGTTAGTAGATGTTAAATGGACAGAAGCTGGTTCTTTGAACAACCAGACACTGCAGTGACTAGTTTCAGAGGCATATAAAAGAATGGAACTACTACCTTGATCAATCTGGACCACAATCTTCAACAGAGGTAGCCTTTAAGACCCCGTCCAGTTGCAAGCACATCAATCACTAAAATGGATAGGCCGTCTCAAAGATTAGGAAAACAGGAGACCTGTTTTTACTAGCTGGCGCTAAGATTGATCAAAGAATTCACACCGGATAAGGTTGGTTAATTTTAACAGAACTTTAAATGCAAATTTTGCCCTCCGGCCATTCACAAATATTCGAAACTCACCGCAATTAAATACTTGATACTTTTTTGTCAAAAAAAAAAATTAAAAAACAAAACAAAACTTGCCACTTGGAAAATTAAAATAAAACGAATGGACGAGAATAAGACCCAAATACCCCCCACCCACCGATAAGCATAATATGTTAAACAAAATTTTGTTAAAGATATATAAATTGTTTGGTACACAGGCACCAAAATTTCAAGCTCTAATCATCTGTTTAGTCAAAAAATGCAATGGGCATACATAAAAGTAGAGCCCAACCCCATCTTCTTTAGCCTTGTTAATGTAGAGAATATTAATATCAGATCCAGGATTACAGATAACAACTGCCAGCCATCTAGCTGCCACACTCTGCCTTAAATTTGTAACTGAAAACAAATTTGGCTCCTGAACCTGTTTATGTCGGAATCTTACCAAAGCCATTATAAAATCCGTTTGTCAATAAGCAGTACGTCTTTCCAAGCTTCGTAAAACATCCAAGTGATGCCAGAGGAAGGCATGACTTTTAGACAACTTGCACCCCACCCTCTATATAGTCCCATCAAGCCCTCTTCTCGAATGACTTCTGAAAGTGCTGCTGCCATGTGGGGAGGACACTTCCCCTGCAATGCCCCTACCATAAGTCGTTTCCTGGCAACCTCTAGAGGAAAGCTGATGGTGCTAGCTGTAAAACCTGATCATACAAAACAGAAATAAAGATGTTAAGATGACAAAACAGATAACAATGATCATCAGTAGAAATGAGGGTTATACAGTCCCCACAGATCAAAAATTGTAATGAAGACCCAAGTCCATATTTCCCACACCATATATAAAAATCAAATGGGCTAGCAAGTGTCTAACCCATGAGGAGAAAAATCTTCTTCCTCCTTAAACATTGTCATTACGCTTACAAAAAAATAGTTAATTTCTAGCACCATTGCCACACTTTTATGGCAGATAACTATAAGATTATCATATTAACCAAGAGAAAATAGAGAACACAACAAAACGAAAAAATATAAAATTGTCTCTCACACTCAGAAAGACATGTATGAATGCTGTTGCTAGTGCCAGTTATCTGAAGCACCTGGGATCCTCATGTATAGACTACAGTCAAACTGTTTTGAACACAAATAGAGACTACCAAAAGGAGTCCAATATACTAGAGGACCGCAGGCATGCTTCACATGATACTTGTCATTGTCTTTAAATTTTGAATAGCTAAGACCATCAACTACATAAAATATGAGCAGACAACTGTCTCCTAACTTTATTCCTGGAAATTGAATGACAATTTTTTACATGCAAGAAGAATTGATTATGACTTTCTCACCTGCAAGAGCTCCAACCAAAAGCATCTCAGGACGGCTTAATGATTTCTTCTTCTTTGTTTCACAGTAAGATTTCTTCATTGTCTCGTACATAAAGTAGTAACATGTACTGTATGGAAGCATGCCAATCAGCGTAGGTGAAATACCAGCATAAAATGCACCTACTCCTCCATCTTTATATATTTTGCTAATTGCAACGGTTAAACTAGGGTACAAGTCAGGACTTACTGTCAATCGATCCTGTGAGAAAAAATAAAAGAACTTATGAAATTGTATAGAAATAAAAACAAACTAACTGCTATTGTTCTTTAGTGCATTGAAGATCCCCTAGAAAAAATAAAGTGCCATAAAATAATTCAATAGCTAAGACAAAACATACAGCCAGAGAAGTACACAACACGCACAGGAGAGAGCATGATAAATGAAGTATAGAGCAATATTATGGCATCAGAAAAACTATACAGTGAAACAGTTTATGGCCACTTTATGCTTAATTGAGGTTGAAAGATAAAAAAAATGAAATTGTTCGGCAACATCATTTTCAGTTTAAAGGAGAATAGCCGCTGCAAAGATACCTTCAGAACTTCAAGGGGATGGCATGCGAGTGTGCTAACAATTCCAGCAGCAGCGCCACCAACTGCAACTGGGGAAATCCAGGAGAGTGAAAAGTTCAAGCTGACAGGACCGATGTGTAATTTTGGGCAGCCATTTTGATCCCATTTCTCTTGTACTGACGTCATTGCACGCTTGACACACTCAAATGTTCCAAGCTCAATTGCCTGGGTAGGAATTATGCGGAGCATATTAATTGCATTGCCAGCCCAAAGTCCTCGCCAACCCTGCTGCTCGATAATCTCCAGGAAACTCCCAGAAATGTTTTTGGATCCAACACCAACCACCATTCTTGTTCTGCATATTTGACACATTGAAGCAAATCAAATGTATATCAAAATTCTGATGTTTATTCATTGTAGGACGATAGCACCATCAAACAATCAACATGCTAAAGGAAGTTTTTGAACTTCCCAACTTTGCCGTTCATCATAGCTGGACTCCAGATAGTTATTCAGGATACTGCTATCAGGGCATAAAATTTTAAGAGCTTAAGGTAACTAAAAATTTTGTACGCTCTGAAACACTAGAACAAATTAAACTCCAGTGTCTCATCGGTACTTTGTTAATCCTGTTTCAGAGTATAAAGCCTTCACGATGAGTCTTGGCTGTAGCTCAATAAATCTCTATCCCACTGCACAAATGCTGAATTTTTCCAGGGAAAATAAAAACTCAAATCAACGAAGAGAATATTTTACTGGCAAAGCTGGTTATTCAGTATGCTAGAGATGTTGCAATTACATCACCTTATGCCTCTCATTCAATAGCACCTTTATAGACTTGCGGAAAATTAATACATGTACTGGGTTTAAAAATTCGTGAGCTCATTAGAATTAGTTCTAGTTTGGACATCCGAGAAGGAATTTTGTCTGCCTTACTGTACGTGAGGTAACTATGCAAATGGAACTAAGGTAAACAAGTACCTCGAGTCAATGTGAAAAAATAGAAAACGACCGACACTAACCTGATGGTCTCTAGAGGAGCAAGTACAGCCTTGGTCATAGCTCCAGCTAAAGCACCACTGAGGAACTCGCCCACTTCTCTAGTCCCAATGAAATTCTGAGATACACAGACATTGTGTTAAGTGTCAGCGATACTCGAGATAAAGAAGGCAAGAACATCACTTAGAACCAAGAAAACGTATATTGTGAATAAATTATAAATCAGAGAAACAAAAATAACATCAGGAACGACCACCAAAAAGTGAAGTTGAAGAATGGCAACATAAGCGTATGCTACATAAATCAACTGAAGAACTAATCCAGGATGGAGATGAAACCTAGTAAAATTCCGACAAAGCTACAACTAACCAGAACAATTTTCACAGGTTAACTAAAAAATTAGCAGTTACAAATTCGATTACCCACGAAATAGAGGATGATTAAAACATCCCCAGAAGAAAAATGGTCGCAATGAGTGGAACTACTGCTTTCACACATCCTCTTAAGAAGAACCACAGTTTTCTTAATAATTAGGTACAAAAAACAGCAATTGAAAATATTTTAATCCGGTTCAGTAAGGAAAGCAATAAAAAGAATGAAAGTAAACATCGACATTGAATTCCGGCGAAAGCATGAGAAGGAAGTACTCTGATAGAAAGTTTGAGATCAGGAGATTGAAATCGGAGTTGAAGAGCGGGAGAAGACGGAAGAGGAGGATCCATCTTGTCGAGGTCGAGATCTTTAGGTAGCACCATGGTAACACCGTAAACATCTCCAAAAACCCCACCTCCGTATTTCTTCTTCTGCGATTCCGTTTCAAAATTCATATTTGCTTCTTTTTATCACAATTGAAGAAAAAAATAACGAATAAAAGAATATATTAGAGGGAAAAAAAAGGGAAGAATCTTTTTCAAGAAATCATGCAAATGGCGAGAGACTAGATTAGGGTTTATTTAAAGAGAGAAGGAAGGAAAGGAGGGGGTTTATTTTGTGTTCTTTTGGTCTATTGATTCTATGGATATTCAACATTTATCATTAAAAGAAAAAAAAAAGGAACTCGTTATTCAATCAGATGAATTAGAATTAGCTGGCTGCGATTTCAGCCGTGGAAAAACCTTTGAATTGCATCCTTTATCCGATTAATTATATCTTAAAATCAGCTAAACATGCTTTTCAATGCTGGTTGTAAACCACGTGTTAAGAAAATATTGCATGCCACGTCAAATTAAAAATTTTTATAGCAAAGACATAGGATGTTAAAATATTTATGATTAAAGGATTGGAAAATGAATTTTGCTTAAAAAATAATTATGGCATTTTAAATTTATTTTTATTTTTCGCCAACGGAAATTTTTCATTAAATAGTAAAAGAAAATTTTGAGACAGACCTATACCTCATTGATTAATACTACTTTAAAGTTAAAAGTGCCCATTTACGTTTCATATTTGATAAAAGATACTGACAAGAAATCCATGTAATCTAATCACCTCCTCTACGTAGAATTCTGTCAGCCTAATCAAAGAGAAATTCAACCATACTGATAAAAAATGAGCTGATTTGATGAAACTATAAACGATTATTCAAATAACATCATGCTTCAACTGAGTCACAGGTAAACCAGTCATAAAATTTATAATCACCTGATTTTATTTCCATTCTGAAATAACAAGTAGTTGAAAAAGTCCACAAGAAACCTGATGCTCTGCCTTCACCTGTTGACATGTCAGACATTTACCCACAAATTCAATCACATCACGCTTCATGCTTGGCCACCAGTAATAGGCTTTTAAATCGTGGTATATTTTGTCACGTTAAGGGTGCATGGCATAGCTACTATGGTGTGCTTCTGTCAAAATCTCTTTCTTCAAATCTTCCTGAGCTGGCACAAAAAATCTTCTTTTATAACAAAGACTTCCATCACTAGACAATGAATAATCACTTTCACTGCTGTGTTAAAGCTTGTTTACAATAGCAATTAGTCGGTCATCTCCTTTCTGAGCCGTTTTTCACTTTATACACAAAGTCTGGTTTAACTTGAAGTTCAGCTACTATGGCTCCATCTATTGCCAAACTTAAGCTAGTATTCATTATCCGAAGAGCTGCAAAGATCACTATTAATCATTTACACTTATCAATATCTAATACAAGTTCATTCAAAAGCATTAACATTACCTGATATAAATTTTCTACTGAGCGCATCAGCCACTACATTTGTTTTCTCTGGATGGTGTCGATATAGCAATCATAGTCTTTAATCAACTCCAACCAGCGTCTTTGTCTGAGATTGAGTTCTTTCTGGGTAAGCAAATACTTTAAACTATTATGATCCGAATAAATGTAGCATTTCTCTCCATACAAGTAATGCCTCCAAATCTTTAATGCAAAAACAATGGCTGCTAACTCCAAATCATGAGTAGGATAGTTTCTCTCATGAGTCTTGAGTTGCCGGGAGGTATAAGCTATCACCTTACCTTCCTGCATCAGAACGTAGCCTAAGCCATTCCTGAAAGCATCACTGTAGATCGCAAAATCCTTGTTTGACTCAGGTTGAGTAAGGATAGGAGCTTCTGTCAACATAGTTTAGCTTCTCAAAGCATTCCTGGCACTTGTCAGTCCACATAAATTTAATATTTTTCTATAGTAGTCGAGTCATAGGAGTTGCAATGGTAAAAAAGCCCTTGATGAATCTCCTATAGTACCCAGCCAAACCCAGAAAATTTCGCACTTCAGTCACATTCTTGGGTGGATTCCATTGAATGATTGCTTTAATCTTTGAAGGATCTACTTTAATGCCCTCTATAGAAAATAACATGGCCTAAAAATGATAATTCATTCAGCCAAAAGTCACATTTGCTGATTTTAGCGTACGACTGCTTTTTTTTCAAAGTCTGCAATGCAATCCTTAAGTGTCTGTCATGATCTTCCGGTGTCTTGGAATACATCAGGATGTCGTCGATGAAAATCACCACAAACTGATCTAGGTAGGGGTGGAAGACTCTGTTCATCAGATCCATAAAACTGCTTGTGCATTTGTAGGCCCAAATGGTATGACCAAAAACTCATAGTGGCCATACCTAGTACGGAAAGCAGTATTGGGCACATCAGCTTCCTTTACCCCCATTTGATAGTAACCCGATCTCAGATCTATCTTGAAGAAGACACCCGCTCCCTTAAGCTGATCAAATAAGTCTTCGATGCGAGGGAGGGGATACTTGTTCTTTATCGCCGCTTTATTCAGTTGCCTATAATCAATATACAATCGGAGAGTCCCATTTTTTTCTTAATAAATAGGACAGTTGCTCCCCAAGGAGAAGTGTTGGGCCTGATAAATCCCTTGTTAAGCAACTCCTGAAGCTGAATCTTTAATTCTTTCAATTTTGTAGGTGTCATTCTATACGGAGTAATAGAAATAGCAGCAGTACCAGGAGTGACCTTAATGGAGAACTCCACCTCTCTATCAGGTGGTAAGGCTGAAAGCTCATCTGGGAACACATCCTGAAACTCCCTAACAGTAGGCACATCTGACACCTTTAAGCTGTCTTTCTTCGCTTCTACTGCATAACACATATATGCTTCACAGCCTTTTCTGATCAATCTTTTTGCTGTAGTAGTTGATATCACATCAGACAGAAAATCAGATCTCACACCTATAAAAATGACATCATCACCATTTCTGAAGCTGTAAAGTGACTTTTCCTTCTGCAGTCAATGGTTGCTTGGTGGGCGAATAACCAGTCCATCTCCAAAATCAAATCAAATTCGCGAAAAGGTAATTCAATGAGATTTTCTAGGAATACATGTCCCTGGATACCGATAGGACACTGTCTATAAATCTTGTTCACTACCACACTATGCCCTAGAGGATTACTTATCAAGATATCCTGATCCAAGTATGCCTCTTTCATCCCTTTATCCCGTGCCAATTATGTGCTAATATAAGAGCGTGTGGAGCCAGAATCTATCAATGCATACACAGAATCAAATAACAGAATAAATTTACCCACTATCACATCAGAAGCATCCTCCTCTTTACGGGCTCTGACAATATAAGTCTGTCCCCCTTACCACCTCTGTCCCTAAGATGACTGGCCAACTGGTCTGGAGGCTGAAGGATTAGGGGTTGCTCCTCTACCATGCCCTCGTGGTACAGAAAATCCAGTACCAAAAGCTGGTGAAGTGACTGAAATAGTCCGTATCATAGGGCAGTCTCTAATCTGATGATCTCTAGATCTACATTTGAAATAAGCTCTCGTCAGAAATCTACACTCCCCTGGGTACGTCCTGCCACAACGTTCACACTGTACTGCTGACCCACTATCTCTACCTCGGGGTGTACTAGATGTTGTAGTGGTAGTAGACTTGCCACGGGAGGCACTACCCTATCCTCTACCTGCTGGTGGGTGGCCCTGAGGTGCCTGCTATCCTTTCTGCTTTTTACCCTGCCCTGACTTCCCACTACTTTGTTCCTACTTCTTATTCGGCTAAAATCGGGACTATCTCTCTGCTTGCTCAGCTTGAGTAGCTTCTAACTTGAGAGCTGCATCAATCATGGACCACAGATTAAGATAATGCTGGGCCCCAATAATCTGCCTTAGCTCCATGTGTAATCCCCTCTCAAATCGCTGACATAGTTTTTCTTCTATAGCCAAGCCCTCATCCAAATAAGCGTTCAAGCGTTCAAGCTCTCTGTCATATTCTGCCACAGGTTCAAACGGTCAGCGGGTGTATGCCTCCTGACGAAATCCCATCAAATGAACGCTGGACCCTATAATAGACAATTATACCCTCGAACTTTTCTTCTAGAGGATTGTGGGTGATCTCAAATAACCTCTTAACCTTGAATAACCACTTCTCTGCAGCGGCTGGTGTCAAGGGATCATGGCTTGAAAAATCCTCAGCCCCTAGTCTTTTTCAACTGCTCCAAAATAGGCTTTCTTCTAGGCGAAACAGGCGGCTGAACCTGTATCACTGGCGGTGGTGCCTAAGCCTGAGCAGCTTGGAGTCATTGCTGGATGTAGTCTGACATCAAATTAAGAAAATACAGCTGAGGAGGAGGAGGTGGAGAAGGCGCTACTGGTGGAGGTGTCTGCTGCTGTGGGACCTCCTGTTGCCCTATATTATTGGATGCCTCACTCCTATTGTCTCCAACCTCGCAACTTGGCTCTCCAAACATCTTTTCACTATAAAACAGAAAGGAGTAAGAATACATTAATTCCAAAACAACTTCTCAAAATATCAATTAGCATGTATATAATTAATTTAAAGCAAACATTGCACCCACTCCGATCTTAGAATCGTCTAAATCATTGCTCTGATACCACAAAATGTAACATCCTTATCACTCCTAACACTGTACCATTGAACCAAAGATCGAAATTTTTTTCCAACTTATTCATTACTCTTCATTAACATTTACTTAATCATTTTGATAACACTTTGTCAATGACCTATAACTATCCCATTTACTATGCATTTAATAAAATTTTTGCAATATGACGGTTGTATATAGTACATGCCCCCTAAAATGCAGACAATTCACACAGTCTCTCAGAGGCACAACAATCAATAATAACAATCATTATCATCTATTCCATCACATTCATATCCAAATTACAGCTTTACCAAAATAACTCCTGTTTAATATTTACATAACCAAAAGTAAGGTTTAGATACATATATACATGCCAAATCCATACAACAAAAATGCTTAAAAGAAGTCCTGCAATCTGTATTCTTGCTCCTACTACTGCTTTCCTACACGCAGTAAAAACTATGAGCTGAGCACTTAACATGCTCAGTGGTGATTAATAATCGATATATTTCCTACTTATCATCATTATTCTTAAATAATAACTTATATAAATACTTATAAATTATTAAATTACTTATTAAACATCGATTTAATCTTTTCTATAATACTATTCATTTTAATTGCGTAATTACAACTTTGTCCATAAAAGCTTATTTTTTACACTTTAAATTAATAATTGACGCATTTTACCTTTCTATACACTTAATTAGACATTTATATGTAAAATTATATTTTAGTCATTGTTGACAATAAAATTTACTTTCTGAACAATTTAACTATTATCTAACTATTTTATCTTTAATTAAGCAATTTTGACTTAATTTACTTACTTTTTACACTTTTGGAAAAAATTACTATTTTGCCCCTAAACTTTCTTTTTCTTTCATTTTAGTACTTTTTCACTCCTTTTTCTTACTTTTCATTGTCTTTTTACTTTTTTATCATTTTATTTTCATTATACCCCTAGTACAGACCCGACAAAAAATCTCAAACCAGATACACGGAATATGAACCCCATGGATCCCACTAAAAGGAAAATGATTCTTAAGAAACCATTCCCATAATACTGCACTTTTCACTTTCACGCTATACTTAAGCTATGGAGATCAATGATCCTACTCATAGCAAAATAAGTCGTCATGACTTGTACCACGGTAAAGAGTGTTCCTATGGCTAGCCAACTATATACAGAACTAGTTTTTACTGCCAGACTAATTTTAAGTGCATAGTAATAATTACTTTATTTACTTTTTTACGAAAAAAATTCAATGGTTGAGTTTTTATTTCTTTTTCATTGACTATAATTTAATTTCATAATAATTCACCTTTTTCAACATTTTTATGCAATTATTCATTAATAATTTAATTATTTCTATTACACATATTCACATTAAATTTTTAATAAATCCTAATAATTTTAATAAATTTCAATAAAATTTATTTATGCATTATTTATCATTTACTATCATTTTTCACTAAAATAATCAAATATTTCACAATATTTCATAACTTTCATTATAAACATAAATGGTACATAACCTTTAAAATTTCAAAATAAATTTCAATAATTCAATAAAAATTTATGGACACTATACATTATTTCTATAATTAATTTAGGCTAAATATATTATTTTCATGCAAAATTCTTTTATTTTTCTCTAGAGAACATTTCGGCCACTCAAAGAAATCCCTCCTAAAAATTTTATTTATTCCATTTAAGCTTTCATTTCATTTTCTTTAATATCCAATTTCATTTATCCTAACAAAATTTCATCAATTAACAACTTTAAAAATTTTTACCCTAATTACATAATTGAATTAAATTCATAAACTTAGAAAATGTAAAGATTAATTAGCCACTTACAATTTTCACTTGAATTAGGAAGCTTAAACCTCCTTTCTTTTGCCTTTACTCCTTGAAAAACCTTCCTCTTCTTGCTCACCTACATAGGGCCGGCCACTAAACCTTAGATATCCTTATTTTTGTGTTCTCAAATGCAAAATCCAAGCTCATAATCAAATTCTATACCTCAAAATTTATGAAAAAACATTAAAGAATCAATTTAAATCATTTAATTTTTCAAGATTCAACTTATCACTTTTTCTTTCTCTACTTGTTTTCTTCACCTCCTTTGCTCAAATCAAACAATAGAAGTTATTTTGGTGATCTAGAGAGATGGAACTACAACTCCTAAGTTAGGATTTATGAGAGATTTTGAGTGATGAGGAAGCAAAAAAGAGAGAGGAAGGGGAGAAGACAAGAGATGAGAGGAGAGGCTACTAAAAAATTCTGGAGTTTTCTCTAGATTTTCGGCTTTTATACGCCTCACTAATGGGCCCAAAATTGGGCCAAACAAATGTGCTTAGCCCAAGTTATTCTAAAGGCCCATTTTAGGCCCTTAAAATTTCAATCAAAATTCTCTCTCTTTCAGCCATCAAATCACTCCAAAAATAGTTTCATCATTTTTATCACATTAAAAATAGCTATCACGCAAATTTTTGGCTCAATTGGAGTTCGTGATTAGTTCAATTCAAACTTATTGGTCCGATTCGACAACTGCTGGTGTCACCGAAAAATTTCATTCTTGTTACTAAAATATTCTACATAAAAATTCATGTAGGCATGCAAAATCTTGCAATTTTTGGAGTCCGTTTACTATTTTTAATAATTTATATAAAATTAAGTCACCTTCCCTATTAGGGAAATTGACTCGCTATCTTTTTTGTATTTTTGACCTTTGGAGGTCCATTTGATCTTAATTTCACTTCAAATTTCAATCCCGCACTCCTCATGACCAATACTTTTTGATGGTCCAATAAAATATTTTTGAATTTTGGGTGTCCTTTCGGACCCGGTAAGCACTGTTCACCATCGGAAAGAACTGTTCATGGCTGACCCGGTGTTGAGGCCATTACATTTGCACTGTTGGGACACCAAATTACCATTTTACCCTTCATAGTCATTTCTTATTCATTTTTATTCGTTAAATGCATATTTTGGTAAAATTACTATTTTACCCCTAAAATTTTTATTTCTATTCAATTAGGCACTTTTTCACCTTAAACTTCATTTTTTAGCTTTTTTTTCACACTTTTAACTTATTCTTATCATAATGTTCCTAGTACAATTTCGGCATAAATTCTCAAACCGGATATACGGGAAGTGGATCCCACAAGACCACAAACAAACTGAGAAATGACCTCGAAGGACCATTTTTCATAGAACAGACAGATGCTATGGATATCAGTGATCCTACCATAGCAAAGTAAGTCGCTATGACTTGTACCGCGGTGCAGATATCCCTACGACCAGCCAATTATATCATGAATTAGGTTTTGATTGCATAACTATTGCAAAAGGCACGATTCATTAAATTACAAATTATTATTCAAAATTTTCACATTTTTAATTACTTTTTCAATAAAGTCAATTACCAGTCAGTCATTTCAATCTCTTTTACACTATTTGTGAATTATTTCACAATAATTCATCATTTTATCATCAAATTATGAATTAATTCACATTAACTCAATATTTTTACCTTATATATAACCAAAATTTCTTCTCAAAATATTCAAGTAATTTCTATAAATTCTATAAGAATTTACAAACATGTTATTTTATCTCAACTATTATTTTAAGACTTAATTTCATCAAAATACATAAAATAACCACTAATTCTCCTTAGGGATCCATTCAGCCATCAAATGAATTCCTTCATTTAATTGTCTAAAATTTTAATTAAGCATTCCAATAGGCTTAATTAGGATCAAATTTCATTATTCTAACATCAATTTCAATTAAACACCGTTTAATCAATTTTTTTCTTAAGTTACATAAAGAAAAATCATTAAAAATTAAAGAAAATAATGGGATTCATTAGTCGCTAACCTTTTTTCTAGGCTTAAGCTTGCCTAGACTTCCTTTTCTTTTCTCTTTGGCTTGAAAGCTTGGTCTTCCCTTGGGAACCTAACATGGCCGGATTTTTCAACCATCAAAACCCTACTTTTTTGACCTCAATTGCTCAAATTAACACCATAAATGAAATCTAGACACTTAAAAACATTAGTAGGTACCCTAAAATAAAATTAAATTCATCTTACCTCAACTTGACACCCTAAGCTTTACTTTTAATTTTCTTAGCTTCTCTTTCACTAATTGAAGGATGGAGGTTACAATACTACTCTAGGGAGACAAAAATCACTTAATTATATTTGAATTTGGTGTGAATTAAGAAGAAAATTAGGACAAAAATAGAAGAGAGGAGTTCAGCTAGGGAGGGGCTAGAGAAGAAGATGGATTTGTCTATTTTGCTCCAGAATTTTCTGCCTTTTATACCTCTCCCAAAAGGGCTTGGGCTTGGGCCAAACTAAATTAATCAAGCCCATTAATGACCCCAATTAATTTATCCCATTTTTCAACTTCAAATCACTCCAATTTTGATTTCACCACTCTTATCACACCAAAAAAATAGGTTGTACGCAAAATTTTGGTCCAATCGAAGTTCGTTACTGATCTAGTTTAATCAAATCGGTTTGATTCGATAACTACTGGTATCTCCGAAAAATTTATTTTTTTATACCAAAATATTTTACATGAAATTTCATTAAGATTTGCAAAGTCTAGCAATTTTTGGAGTTCATTTACTATTTTTAAAAAATCGATCAAAGTCGAGTCAACTCTTTCTATAAAAAAAAATTGACTCGTTAGTTTTTTCGTATTTTTAACTTTTGGAGGCCCATTTGATCTCAGTTTTATTTTAAATTTCAACCCCAAACTCATCATGACCAATACCTTTCGATGATCAAATAAAATATTTTTCATTTTCGGGTACGATTTTCAACCCAGAAAATACTATTTACCATCGAAAGTTACTGTTCACAGCCAACCCGGTATTGAGGCTATTGCACAGTGTTTGTATACCAAATACACAATGTGTATACCAAGTACACAGTATGCATATAGTACACATACTATATACACATAATACACGCATTGTATATAGCAAATAAGTATACCCTCACATTATACACCTAGTATACGTGCACGAACTCTACATATTCTCTGGTACTTTCATCACTCTTATGGAGCTGCAACAGAAGAGGCCACCTAGTAATAATCCATGCAACCACATTCAAACAATTTATTCTCTCAATTCCAGTAGAAGAACAATAACGTATTTAAACCAATATAAGCCAAGAAGATGCATTGTTAAGCATTTAATAGATCCACGAAGGTAAAAAGTCCTTTCCTACAATGCTCTCCAACACTGAAGACTTCCTTGAACTCTGGAATACAAATAAAAACATAAGCACAACAAATAAACAACATTAACAAACAATAAAAACAACACAAAACACACAATCGCTATAAGTATTCCTCATCAGCTGAGAAAAGACAGCTTCATTTATTCAACAAATAATAGAGCGATATTTTATAGCAAAAAAGTGCATAAAAATGCTCATATTGGAGTGTTAAATCTCTTAAAATTGATAAACCGCATAAATTTTGCGATTAAATCACTACTCTTTTAGAATTTAAAACTAATCAATTAATCATTTAAATAAAGATCAATAGCAACTTCAGTCAAATCCAACTCAAATTCACTTGATTTGGAAGTCATGCAAATTGCTTTTGGTTTTAAGCACAGAAACATAAACGAACGAATAAAACCTAAAACTCAAGCATAACAATTGGCTACGATCATGGGGCAAAGCTTGATAACATCAGGAGCAAGCTTGAGCTCGCAACAATAAATCCAAATAAAAATAGCAGAAAAAAATACCATAAGGAGAGAAATAGAGCTGACCTGGCCACCGACAATAACAATAGTAGGCAAGGAGTCCTAAAGAGTAGGTAGTGTGCTAGCCTTGCCATGATCACCAAGAGGAGTACAAACTCTTTGAATTTTATTAACCAAAGAAATCAAATTCTCCATTCGTGAAAAATGTAACACCCTTATCACTCCGATTTAATGGAACAGTGCACGCAAACCAAAAAAATTATCACTCTGATTTAACAGAACATTGCACGCAAACCGATTTTTTTTTATTAACTTTTAAATAGCACCCAGATTCAATACTACCAGTATACTTAGGCGATCGATGACCTATAACTGTCCTGGGTTACTATTTATATAATAAAATTTTGACAATATAACGGCTGTATTTTAACTAGCCTCCTGAAAAACAGACAAAACACAGCCTCTCAGAGGCATAATACTTCTAAAACAATCATTCCATTTCTCCAAACTTCCATTAAACATCCAATAACTCAAAACAGATCATAATCATAGTCACACACATATCTGTTTACATATCTTTACATATCCAAATACTTATACATATCAGTCGTTTATATACATGCCAAACCTTACAAGCTACAAAATAAAATAGCTTCTTCATTTGTGCATCATTGCTCCACGAACTCGGTACCTGCATGCAGCAGAAACTACATGCTGAGCATAAATTATGCCCAGTGGTGACTAACAATCCTAATACTTTCTTTGCAATATTTATTTCTTTATTATATTTTACCTAATCAATTAAATTCTAAATAAGTACAATTAAGCATTTTTCATCAAGTTCAAGTGGAAACAATTGTTTCTATAAAATTCGCTCTTTTTCTCATTTATTACATAACTTTTGAAAAATTTTTCCTTTTAGTCCTCAAAATTGTGCTAAATTCCAAAAATGTCATTTTTGTCTTAATATTTACGATTTTGCCATTATAGTCATTTATTTTCATTTTCATTACATAAGTTCCTCCATTATTCATCATTTATTCTTTACTTTACTACTTTTGGGTAAAATTACAGTTTAGTCCCTGTACCAAAATTTTATCTTATTGACACTGTTAAGTCTTCAAAATTACTAATTTGCCCTTGTTAACCATTTCTTACGTATGTTTACTTATTAGTTACCAATTTTGGCAAAATTACCATTTTGCCCCAGAACTTTCATTTTCTTTCGTTTAAGCCCTTTATCCACTTTAAACTTCTTTTTTATCATTCTTTTCATTTCTTTTAACTTATGATCACTTTCATTTCATGCCCCTAGTACAGTGTCGACAGAAATTCTCAGACTGGATACTCGGACGTGAACCCCATAGGCCACATATAGACTGAAAAATGATCTCAACGACCATTTTTTCACGTAGCAGATACCAGGTACAAACAGAAGCTATGGAGATCGGTGATCCTACCATAACTAAGCAAGTCGCCATGACTTGCACCGCGGTACAGATGTCCCTATGGCTAGCCAATTATATCCTGAGCTAGGCTTTTACTGCCAGACTAATTCTAAGGGCATATTTTCATAAAAATTGCAATCAAACTTTAATTTTTTTCATTCTTTCATTACTCTAAAATACTCGTATTTATTTATTTTCATTCTTTTACATAGATTGTGAATTATTCTACCATAATTCACCAAAATCATTCACTTTCTCATCAAATTGCACATTATTTCATTTAATTCCATATTTCCATTACTTACATAATTGAAATTATTCTCTAAAATATTCATTTAATTTCAATAAATTTCATAAAAATTCCTAAGCATGTTATTTCATTTCTACTATGATTTTGAAGCATAAAATCATTAAAATTTACAAAATACACCTTATTTTTCTTAGGAATTCCATTCGGCCACTATAGGTTTTATACCATATATTCACTTAACACTTCCTTTAAGCATTCAAACAACTTATTTCAAGTCCCATAACATTCATCTACCATTACTTTAAGTTAAACATCATTTATATCATATTTTCATTAAGTTACATAAAGGTTTAATGACTAAAATCAAAGGAAATATTAAGATTCATTAGCCACTAACCTTCCTTTCTTGCTCTAGGATGCCTAAGCTTCCTTTTCCTTGCCTTTAGCCTTGGAAGCTTGCAATTCACTTTGATTCCCTAAGAGAACCGAAATTTCAACCCATTAAAACTCTAGTTTTTCAACCTCAAATGCTAAAAATAACATCATAAATAAAATTTAGGCACCCAAAAACATAAGTAGGCACCTTAGAAAGAATTTAAACCCATTGGTTTCACTTACCTCGAATGAAACCCTAAATTCTCTCTCTTAATTTTCCTTGATTTTCTTCCTTGATTTGAAGAGAGGAGGTCATAAAACTTAACTAGAGAGGAAGAAATTACTATTGGGTGGCTTAATTTAGTGTGAAATGGAGAGAGAGAGAAGAAGAAAAGCTTGACAACAATGGTGGAATTTTCGGCCAAGGAGAGGAGATAAGGAGGAAGATGATTTGCTGGCTTGTTCCAGAAATTTCACACTATTTATAAGCCTTCTAAATGGGTAAATTGGGCTTGGGTTGGCATTTGGGCTTAATTAAATAATTAAGGCCCATTAACTCCCTAATTCAAGCCCAATTTGATTTTTCCTCTTTTCTCACACCAATTCACTCCAAAACTGATTCCATAATTCTTATCACGTCAAAAATAGGTAGTACACAAAATTTTGGCTCAATCGGAGTCCGTTACTGGTCCGATTCAACCGAACTGGTTCGATTCGATAATTGTCGACATCGCCGAAAAATTTATTTCTTTATACCAAAATATTCTACATGAAATTTCATGAAGATCTGAAAAATATGGCAATTTTTGGAGTTCATTTGCTATTTTTAAAAATTTATGCAAAATCAAGTCACCTTCCTTACCAGGGAAATTGACTCGCTACCTTTTTCATATTTTTGACTTTCGGAGGCCTATTTGACCTCGATTTCACTTCAAATTTCAACCCTGAACTCACCATGACCAATACTTTCTGATAGTCAAATAAGATATTTTTCACTTTCGGGTCCGTCTTACGGCCCGGATGCACTATTCACCATCGAAATTTACTGTTCACGGCCAGACCGGTGTTGAGGCCATTACAAAAAAACAATAAACAGGGTCGGAGATCGATGCCGATAATCTGAGGAGAAAGAGTTAGATCGTGTGGATATAACAAAATGGCACCAGAGGATGAAAAAGGAATATGTGACAAAGACAATTTGGTCTTGCCGAAATCAGTGCTGAAATATTCCACCTCGGGCATCTTTGATTTTGTTATCGCCATCAACTAAGGAGAAATGAAGGACAACGAAAGAATTGTCTCGCCTTTAGGAGCTCATCGATACTGCTTGTGTCGCTGATTGATGCCGAAGGTGAATGAAAAATGGTATAGGATGTGACGGCATAAGTGAAGCAAGAAGGAAAGAGGAGGGGGAAAAGATTGAAAAATGGTAGTTTTAATTGATTATATGTAAAAGCGGTATATTTGTAATTAAAAGTTGTATAAATGAAATTAAAAGTTTAAAATGTTGTATATTTGAAAACTTGAAGTGTCATGTTTTATTTTTTGATATTATTATTATTTTTTGTATATTTATGTAAAAACTCCTAAATAAAATGAAGGTTAATGTGTAATTTTGTCCCTAAAATTTGGCAAAAATATCAATGTTGTCCTTAAAATTTATTTGCGTATAATGTTGCCCCCTGAAATTTAAAAATCAAAGCAATGTTGTCCTTGAAAAAAAATTGGTCCAAATTTTTAGTGCCACGTATTAAATTTTTAGACGTCAACAGTTATTTTACGAGAAATATTACTCTGATTTTTAAATTTAAGGAGCAATATTATAAGCAAATAAATTTTAAAAATAATATTGTACTTTTTGATAAATTTTAGAAGCAAAATTCCGTATTAACCCTAAAATGAATGAATGGGAGTGAGGACTTCATAATTCATATGGTCAAACCCATACGTCGTCGTCCGAATCCCCTCCTCCTGCTCTTGGAGCTTTCGCTTTCCTGCATATGAATTGAAAATAGTTGCACGTACAGCAGCTACTCCTTTTTGTTTCCCCACTATGATATTTCTTAATGCTACCGGTGAATAAGAAACCCTAGAAATTCGACTAGCTCTGCTTCTTTCTTTTTCCATTTCAATCAAATAACGAGATGCCGAGGATTGCGACCAGAAGAGATCTCCTTGATAGATGGAGGGGCATTGAAGAAGATGAAGAAAACGAAGATGGCGATCGCTTCACCCAAACGCGCCTTAACCAACGCAAAGAACAATGGTCTCTTCCTTTTACTTTCGATTTTTCACAACGAACAAAGAATTTACATATAATGATTAACCAAATACAAGATACTAGTTTATTAATCACTGATACATCTTCTTTTTTCGTTTTCTCTAACAGGTTTGCAGATGCCTTTAATTTTTTGATTAGTTTACCCAAAGAAAGCCACATCTGGTGTGGTTTTTGGGATTTGATGGGCCCTCTGTTGGAGACGTTCTACAACTATTTCAAGGATGAGCGTTCTGATTCTCCACTCAGGCTTCTGTGGAAGAGGATTTCCGAGGAAATGAGGCACTGTGTCCAATGCATATCTCAGCACCATCAGGCCCAAGAAATGTACAATATGGAGTATGAGTCGAGTTCCATAGGTCCCCTTCTCAACGTGTTTCGATGTCTTGATGAGGAAAGGCTGACTCAGCATTTGCGGGAGATAAATGCTAGGCTAAAGAAGGAACAGTATGATCCGCTGCGGGATAATTCTGAAGTTGTTAGTCTTATGTATGAGGTAAAATGTGTTCTATTTGGCATTTTCTTTTGATTTTGGCGACTCTTGTTTTTATTTCTAATGTGAAACCATGGCCTATGATCACTGGCAAACTATTTGTAAGCTAGCCTATTGTCATATCTTCAGATAGTGATTATAATTTATAATTGCTTGAGCTTAGTCCCATCTTCAAACAAAGGTTGAACGCTGAGAAATACTGATAACAATTAAAGCTGAAAAAAACCTTAACTCTCCAAGCACTATCCATTTTTGTTCATTTTGCTCTTAATTTTAAATTCTCTAGTGAGATGGAGCATAATGACTTAATATGGCGAGGGTTGGAATGAACTGTAAGGACATGTCTGCCCAAATTGTTTCTTGAGTTTGTTTTAAGGAAAATTTCATTTTTATGCATTCCAATTTTAATCAGCCTGAATGTGTTTTACATTTTTAGCCTGCTTGCTTCTATGTTTTAGCATGTGAAGAAGTTCTCTCCATCTTTACCATGCGTTATTTCCTTGTTTTGTGTCACTTATGTTAATCATGATTACAGATATATGTTTCTTAGTATTCCAACTTGATTCATTGGTAAATGACTATTGATTTCTCTTTGTTGGTTTATAAATCCCAGGTCTTGATGTTTCCTGTCCTTCTGGATGATCATTCCTTGTGCACTGAATTTGAAATATTTATTGAAGCAGTCGATAGTTTGCATGAGCTGGCTTTGGCTGGCCATCAGCAATTTCCGGTATGTTGGCAGTTCCTTTGAGTATGCGCACACACACACAAATTATTAGGCAACAGTAATGTCTCTAGCATGCCTATCTTCTTTTGCTTGCCACCACCCTTATAGATTGTGTTGATTGTCAGGGTGTTTATGCATTGCTTTTTTTCAATAGAAGAGTGCGAACTGTTGGTCGGCGTTTAGCCCGGTCTATGAATAAATTGAGGTATTGTTCTCTTGTACTTGCATAGAGTAGATTTTAATTATATTGTCTTGATGTCTAAATATGCACTAGTATGTCCAGCAGCTGATTGCTTGCTTTCGGTGCAATGCTGGGAATTCCTTGTTAATGTTGTTTTTGTTAGAATGTTATTATTTATTAGTCATTGCAGAATCTCTCATCCACTAATTAAAGCAGGTATTTGCAAGGGGGGGGGGGGGGGGCGGGGGAAATTTTTATTGGAAGTGTGGTTGTTGCTACTGTTCTTTACAATCTTTTCCTGGTGATATGTGAACCTCACTAAAGATTCGCCATGCTTGTTGGGGGTTATTATCACTGCTTAAGCATACAAGTTGTTTGATTACCATAAATACCTTGTTCTTCATCCTTACTGATAGCTGTAGGAACTTGATCTTCTGTTCATTATGACACCAATTAGGAACGTGAAATAGTGTTTTACCTCAATAATAATACCCTTTTGTAGGGGAGCAACAGATATGGAACCTTTGCAGCCTTTGCTGAACAAATTTATTGGGTTTTTGGAGACAGAACCTCTACCATCTGCTTCTAAAATTTCAAGGCCAAGAACCGAGCTGGAACGCCTATCTGTATGGCTTGGAATAACGTCCTTGTAAGAAGCAGTGGCTAAAAATCTCAATCTTAAAAATCTCTCTTTCTCTTTGTCTACCCCTTTAATGTTAGATATGTTTCTGTTTTGTGAAGGCTTGAGTTCCTTGAACCTGTTGCTTTTGAAGAAGGGATACTGGAGCGCTATCCCATATTTTTTGATATTGTGCTCAATCATATTAGTGGCGATTCAGCTGAATTTTCTCATGCAGTCAACTGTTTGAAAGAACTCTTCAAAATGCTTGGTAATTGCTATTTTCTTATCTTTGCTTAATTTTTAGTGATATATTAATTTTAAGGATAGAATGACTATGCGGACTTGGCTGAAGGTTGTAAGCTTTGGCTGAGGTCTACATTGTCTCCAAGTGTGATGCGGAACACGTTATTGGGCCAGTGTTTCCATACTCGAAATGAGAAGATCCATAAGGACATTTTTGATCTTTTCCCACCCTTTCTGCAGGCATGCCTTTGATCCAGACCCAAGCTCTTTATTAATTCTTCTTTGATACTACTTGTCATTAGGCACTTTCTCGATATTAATGATCATAAGTTATACCTTTCCAGTCTCTTGAGCCATTGCAAGATGGAGAGCATGAGAAGCAGCGCAGGCATTTTCTCTATTTTCTTCTCCATCAAGTTCCTGTGAGCAGCAACTTCAATGTTCTTACAAGAAAATTGGCATGCAAGGTTTTGTAGTTCTTTTAGCGTGATATAAAAACAACATTTCAATTCCTATTATGTAAATATAGTTTTATTAGTTTGGCTTATTGCTCTGTTTATTACAAGATTGTAATTTCAGATAGCTCTTCTTATCATACACCGTGGCTACATGATGAGCCCATCATGCCCACCAGTTGAATGCGCACATATGTGGTATAGATCCCAACTAGTTTGTTATGCCTGTATATAAGATGTTTTTGTTTATTTAGTCCTCCTTGGTGGCTGAAGTTATTATTGATTTCAATAGTCAGCTTGAAATCTCTGAATTTTTGTATTTTTAAGAACAAGTCAGAGTGGTCAGATTTATGATGTCGTGACAAAATTAGAACTTATGGGCCTGGGTTAGTAGTAGAATTATAATGAACTAGAATAACTTAAGTATCGTGCTAGAATCCAACTGTATTTTATTATGTCTAGCAAACTGAACACACTGGAGTACAAATTGTAGGTCCTCTCTTTTAATGGTAGAAGGTGTAAGTTTATTGATAGCATGGAAGTTGGTGATCAAGTTCACTGAGGGTGAAAATAACCTGGTCATTTACTGCAAGTAATGCTTAGGGAACTAGGAATTGAACAAATATTGTAGATTTTGAAGCTAATCATTTACTGTAATAATATCTTTTAATTCTTTGCCTTCTAATTTTTCTATAAATTTCTGCTTCTTGGAAGTTTGAAAACTATGTTACTGATTTGATCTAAATCTTGAATGCTCACAAGTATCTCCAGATGATTTTGCTTGTTCATGAATGTAGGCTTGACTTAGTTGATTTTATAAGATGAGGTTTTCTGCTTTTAACAAATTTTACTGGCCAGGGGTCCTTCACTTGTGTCATCGTTGAAGGATGCTTCACTTCACAGTTCTCTTCGTCAACCTGCATTTGATCTTATACAATCAATTTTAGTGTCTGATGCTACTGCCTTAGTTACTATGATGTTAAATTACCATGCACCTCTGAACACTGATGGAAGCATTTCAACTGAAATCAATGATGGTGATGGCGAAGGACTTCCATTTTTCTCAAATGTTGAAGAAGATGACAATAGTTGTTGGAGGGAATTCAATGCGCAGAGCAAGATTACATCTCAGGAATATAGGGAGTGGATGTGTGTTCCCATGTTATGGATTGATGTTCTAGCTGATATTGATCCATCAATACTTCCAGTTTCATTCGCAAAGGCTGTTTTTTGGTCTCGATCTCATTTGACCATGATAGAACCTGAAACTACAGCTGAAATGGCACTTACTGTCAGTTCTTGGCTTTTGTCCTCTGCTACTGAAATCTCCAACTCTTTTGGATGGAAGGTTCCAACTGGGTCTGATGATGGTGGAGGTGGAAGGGAATCAAAAAACTCGATCAGGGTATCAGTGATGCATCTTCCTTTGATAAGAACATTCAACAGGTTTTCATTATTTTGCTGCCCCTATAAGTTGCATCTTTATATTATTGCATGACTCATTGTTTTTTTAAGCTGATGTCTATGTCATACAGCTTCCTTTTTAATAGATGATTTAGGTTAGGTTTGTTTGCTTAGTGCTTATTGCTGATTAATAAATTCTCTGGGTGTCTGCAGGTTAACTGCACATTTCATCATTCAAATGGGACAAGGTGAACTTTGGAAACAGTGGACATGGGAACCAAGGATGGCAGAGAGCTTGATACTTTTACTTCTGGATCCCAATGATGTAAGTTCATCAACATTAATTATCAACATGAGGGCATTTTATGTTTAGATCTGTCCCCAGCAATCAATTGGCTCTTCTTGCATTTGCAATTGCATATGCATCTGATTGACCAGCTGTGAATGTTTGTATGTAATTATTCCTTATTTATTTATTATTATTATTATTATTATTATTTGGCAGAGTGTGAGGCAAGTTGGTAAGTGTCTCTTGGAGCAAGTTTCAAATACACGGGGTCTTGCATGTGGTCTGAAGTTCCTTTGCTCCAGTGGCTCTTCTTTGTCGGCCACTTTTTTTGGCCTGAGACATGCTTTGAAAGTGGTAAGTGAACTCAGATAACAATTTGTCCCGTATGATTTTGCAAGTCTACACATGCTTGACACCTATTTTTATCTTTTACTTGTATTATTTTACTGTAAGTATTTACATTCTAAAATTGGAAGGCAACCCAAACATGTATCCTAATATCAAGACAAGTTTCTATTGGTTCTTCTCACTTCTGCCCTTCTTTTATTGTGTTTTGCTATGTAATTGCTTTGCAAGAGCTGCTGATATTGTGTGCCATTTAGGATCAAATGTACATTATCTCTTGCTAAATGCATTTGAAATTGGACTTTTATGTCTTACTCTTGGAACATAACATATCTCTTGGAACATAACATGTCTAACATCTCAAATCACATCTATCTATGAGTTCAAACAACTTCACTTTAATGCTCTTTTGTTGTTGTGCTGTTACAATTTCTGGTTCTCCGTTTACAGGTTCAAGTGGATTCTGTTATATCAAAGTTTCAGGCTTTACACCATCTGTTCTTTGTTATCCAAAAACTAATCAAGGAAGTGGATTTTCCTAATCCGGATTTTACTGAAAATTCAAAATTCAAGCAGTACTCTTCCCACGGTGGATTTCTAGTGCAGCCAGTCCTTGATTCTTCACCTGTAAAACTCGAGGAGCATCCCGCAAAATTTGACTTGAAATCACAGGAGAAATTTCGTAGCTTACTGTCGGAAACTGCATGGCCTGCAATTCAGAAATGCTTGGTAGAAGGGAAAGGATATATTGATTACAGTCTCTGTCAGGTATCTTTGCAGCTAAATTTAACAATTATTCTGCTTAAGTCTCACTTCCATGGATTTCCATCTGTTACAGTATGCACATTGCTTTCTAGAGATAATTTATGGAGTTTTCTTCTAACTAGTGGGATGATGGTGTAAATTTTATTTAGTCATTTTCTTTTGTTTTCCTCATTCCAGATGACTTGTGTCCGCATACTTGAGATCATCCCTGTTGTTTTCAAGAGAATTTATCTATCTTCCACTAAACAATCTAGGGTTTCTGAAAACATAGTGGACTTCATATGGTTACATGATCTGATAGATTGGGGAAAGTCATCACTTAAGGTCATTGTTGTTTATTGGAAACGGGCAGTAATTTCTGTTCTGAGTTTGCTCAAGGGATCTTGTGGTGATACTTCTGCATTGGTTTTTACTGCTGTTGAGAATCTCATTTCACGTGGTAAGTATATGGTGTACTTTCAGAAGTTTGTATCAGTGGGACCTTTGTGTTGGTCATATGTTTGTAACTGGTAGCTACATTTGTTTAACACATGTTTTTTCCTTGATATAGAGTGTATTAATGTTGATCAATTGATGGAACAAGTTTCACACCTTCGTGTTTCATTGTCTAAGAAAGTTGCTTGTGATGCTGAGGTGGCTTTATTAGGACAAAAAGCTCCATCGTCGGAAGATATATCTGGTGTGAGATGGTACTCAGCTTTGGATGTGCAACCTGTCCCTTTAGAGGACACCAATGTGCAGTTGCAGGATGCAATATCGGGTAAAAGAGACAATAGTAATGTGATTCTTATTTCAGATGATGAAGCAGAGAGACTAATTACACCTGCTAAGCTCATTGTACCTGATAATGATTCTGGTGATGGTCAGTTAGATAATGAGGGAGTGTCTAGTAGAAGTGCTTTGCTAATTGACAATGCAAAGGAGATCTCTGACATTGAGATTACAAGGGATATGCAGCATGCCAGCAATGTGGTTGTGCTATCAGATGATGAAGTGGAAAGACTAGTCTCACCTGCTAAGCTCATTTCACCTGATAATAGTTCAGGTCATGGTAAGTTAGATAACCAGATATCGCTTTCTAGAAGTTCTTCAGTAATTGACAGTAAAAAGGAGGTATCTGGCATGGAGATTACAAGGGATCTGCGTAATGCCTTTGAACAAAAGGATGCTATAGATAAATATTGTCTCACTTCGCAGAAGCAGGGTTCCGATGAATTAAGAGGCAAGGCCTCTATCAAATCAGAAACCGAAGATAAGAAGAAAGAAGTCAAGTACAAAGTCAACGAGAATGATGCTTTCTCACCTCAATCAAAACTTAATTTGAAGAACACTTATGATAAGCCTGTCAATGCTAAAAGTATGACTAAAACTTGTCATGATATGGTTTCTGAAACTGCAGATTCAATACTGAAGCAGATTGTATGTGATGCCAAGGATGATCAATCAGAGTCTGTACACAAATCTGTGAAACAGAAGCCAGTATTTCTCACGAAGTTAAGTGTTTCAGGTCCAAAAAGGCAAGTCATTCAACTTAATACACCCATCGGAAATAGGTTTGGAACTTCACACAGACTGGAAGCTAGAGTTAAAAGGTTCAAGCCTCCAAGGCTTGATGACTGGTATAGACACATTTTGGAAATAAATTACTTTGAAATAGTGGGGTTAGCATCAGCAAGTGAAGGTAAGAATCTGGCTGTTGGTAGCCTAAAGGAGGTTCCAGTGTGTTTTGAATCACCAGAACAGTATGTTGACATTTTCCGGCCATTAGTATTGGAGGAGTTCAAGGCACAGTTGCATAGTTCCTTTCTGGAGATGTCTTCATGGGAGGATATGTATTATGGCAAGCTATCTGTTATATCAGTTGAGAGGGTTGATGACTTCCATCTTGTTCGTTTTGTCCATGATGACAATGATTCTATATTATCCAAAAGCTTTGCAGAAAACGACCTTGTTTTGCTAACAAAAGAGGGCCCACAGTATAAGTCCCCTGAGGTTCATATGATTGGGAAGGTATCTGTTGTGTCTATGCATTTCTATTTTTGATTTCCCTGATAATTTGAGATGCATCATCAGTACATATTGGTAAATGTTGCATTGAGATCAACATTAGTACAGAACTTCTGGTGGCTCTTCTGATCTATCACATAATACTAATTGCTGCTGTGATTTGCAGCTGAATAAATATATAACTTAAGTTTCATCCTTTTGCCCTCCTTTTTACTATATGCTGTGTTCTGAAGTAATTGGGCTTTTTCCTACGTTAATTTGTGCTTCTGAGCAAACTTACCTATCCTTGACCTTCTACTTTTGCTGTTCTTTTTCTCAGGTGGAGAGGCGGGAAAGAGACAAAAAAAGAAGGGCGACTATACTTCTAATCAGGTTCTATTTTCTAAATGGATCTTCACGTTTAAATCAAGCTAGGAAGCAGTTAGTTGAACGCAGCAAATGGCATGCAAGTCGGATTATGAGTATTACACCTCAGATTCGAGAATTTCAGGTGCTATCAGTGTTAAAGGATATTCCAGTTCTCTCAGTTATATTGAAACCTGCAGCTGATTCTCAGGGCCACAATCAGTCGAGAGAGCTTGCTCTGGCTAAGTTTTCCCAGCCCTTGCAGGATGTACTGAAGTCATCTTTCAATGACAGCCAATTGCAGGCTATAAATGTCGCAATTGGATTGCCTACGTCAAAGAAAGATTTTGAATTGTCTCTTATTCAGGGTCCTCCAGGTATCCCTTTTATACATGGTGCTATCTGAAGGTAATCTGAAACTTTGCTACTTTTGTAATGTTTCTTTTATATTAATAGGAACTGGAAAGACTCGGACTATAGTGGCTATTGTCAGTGGCTTGCTTGCTTCACTACAAGGAACAAATGATGTAAAGAATTCTCTGAATGGATGTTCAAAACAGTTTAATCGTTCAGTCATGAATACTAGGCCAAGAGTTAGCCAGTCTGTTGCTATTGCACGGGCATGGCAGGATGCTGCCCTGGCTAGACAATTGAATGAGGATGCAGGAAAAAATGAGAAGTCAGTGGAAGGTTCCATGAGGAGAAGGGTTCTCATTTGCGCTCAATCAAATGCTGCAGTTGATGAGTTGGTCTCAAGGCTTTCTAGTGGAGGCCTTTATGGCAATGATGGGAAAATGTACAAGCCATATATTGTAAGGGTTGGTAATGCCAAAACAGTTCATCCAAATTCAATGCCCTTCTTTATTGATACGCTTGTTGATCGTCGCATCGCAGAAGAGAATATGCAATCAAGTGATGCTAAGAATAATTCTAGTATTGTCTCTTCTTCAGTGTTGCGTTCTAATCTGGAGAAGTTAGTGGACGGCATCAGGTACTATGAGGCTAAGCGTGCTAACTTGCAGAATGTGAATTCGGACCTCAAAAATTCAGTAGATGATGAAACACTTAAAGGGGATGATGTGAAAGAAATGTCAGATGCTGAGTTAGAGGTGAAGCTACGTAAATTATATGAACAGAAGAAACAACTTTTCAAAGATCTTAGTGCTGCTCAGGCACGAGAGAAGAAGATGAATGAAGCGGTTAATGCTGTGAGACATAAGCTGCGGAAGTCAATATTAAAGGAAGCTGAAATAGTGGTGACTACATTGAGTGGTTGTGGTGGTGACCTCTATGGGGTTTGCTCAGAGTCCATGTCAAGTTATAAATTTGGGAATCCATCTGAGCATACCCTTTTTGATGCAGTTGTGATTGACGAAGCAGCTCAAGTAAAACCTTCTTGAACTCCTAGTTTGATTTCTCAAGGTTATGCAATCAGCACTAGCATTTTTATGTTTTGATCATTGCACTTTTTTCTCTGCAGGCTCTGGAACCAGCTACTTTGATTCCCCTTCAGCTTTTAAAGTCGTATGGAACAAAGTGTATCATGGTAGGGAAAATATACATGCATAGATATGTACATACATATGCATGTATGCATACCTCATATCTTATACTTAAAATTATCATATGAAGCTTTAAGGACTGATACTGAAGCTTAACAATTATTACCCTAGGTTGGTGACCCAAAGCAACTTCCTGCAACAGTTCTCTCTGGTGTGGCAAGCAAATATCTTTATGAATGCAGCATGTTTGAGCGTTTACAAAGGGCTGGTCATCCAGTTACCATGCTTACCAAACAGGTGAAATAGCTCTTCTTTAACCTATTCTGAATTGCTTATCTCTTCCTTTGATCTTAAACATGATGACTTGATTCAGATTTTGTATTACCCTAGAGTTCACTATTAATTGTTGATTGACTTCTCATCATGTGAATGTTGATTTACAATATGTTCATGGATCCAACAGTAGACCATAGTAGATCTAGAAGCTAACAAGCATATTAGTATTCAGGGTATATACTTAAAAACATTTACTTTCGCAGTATAGGATGCACCCAGATATTTGTCGGTTTCCTTCCTTGCATTTTTATGATGGCAAGCTGCTGAATGGAGAGAAGATGTCAAACAAATCAGCATCATTTCATGGCAATGAAGGTCTTGGTCCTTATGTATTCTATGATGTTGCTGACGGTCAGGAACTTCGTGGCAAGAATTCTGGTGCATTTTCTCTTTTTAATGAGCATGAGGCTGAAGCTGCAGTTGAACTAATAAGATATTTCAAGAAGAGGTATTGTCGTTTTCCACTTTATGGAAAATGGAAATATTTTGCTCCATGAACTTTTCTCCAGTTAATTGTATCATTAATTTTGGACTATGAATTTCTTTTGTTAGGTGCCCCACAGATTTTGAAGGCAGAAGAATTGGCATCATAACTCCATACAAGTCTCAACTTTCTATTTTGCGTTCTCAATTTACCAGTGCATTTGGGTCCTCTGTTATAGCTGATATGGAGTTCAATACTATTGATGGTTTTCAAGGCCGTGAAGTTGATATATTGATTCTTTCCACTGTTAGAGCAGCTGAATCATATTCTCATATAAGTGGTGTCAACTCTGGCAGTATTGGCTTTGTTGCTGATATTAGGCGGATGAATGTTGCTTTGACAAGAGCTAAGCTTTCCCTTTGGATTTTTGGCAATGCAAGGACCTTGCAGGGAAACTATCACTGGGCTGCTCTAGTAAAAGATGCAAAAGAGAGAAACTTGGTCATCTCAGTTAAAAGACCATACGGGCAATTTAAAACAACTTTGATGAACAATTTTATTCATGAAAAATGTGAGAATTATTCAAGAAAAGCAAAGCACATTGGAACTGTTACAGATCCTAAAAATCCTAACAAAAAACAAGGTAGATGTGAAAATACAAAACATAGGATGACTCCTGAACAAATTGATAATTTTTCAGCCCAAAATGATGACATCCATGTTAGCAAAAGAGGAGCCAGAAATGACTATAATCTTCCATCTGCGGATGCTAGTGGTGAGAACAGGAAGTCAAAGAATGTAAAAGCTGCAAGTTCAAGGGAAACGGTTATAGAAGCTGGAAGTATGTGCAGTGAAAGAAGTGAAAAGAAACTCATGGACTCGGCTAAGAAGGATAAATGTGTCAACTCGAAGAGTAATCTCCACAACTCTGGACAAGAAATTAGTAACAGCCATAAAAATTTGGGAGAAAATGTCTTGAGAGGGCAAAAGAAATCTTTTAAGCATGACAAGAAATTGGAAATTTCAACTTCTTTAGCTGAAGATAGTGTTGAAGGGAAGAAGTACAAAGATAGCAGGGCTCCTGATAAAAAAGGTGCTTCTGAAGATTTAATCACAAAAAGAAAGCAACAGCGTGAGGCTGTTGACGCAATTCTTTACTCGTCTCTCATTTCTTCCAAGAAGAAGGAATCATCAAAGCAACCTCTACCTTGCAAAAGATCTCTTTCTCCAAGTTCAATTGTAAGTAGCAGTATCAGACCACCTAAGATGAGAAAAGGTAAAACCTTTTTGCTGTCTTTATATATATGCAGTCAAAATCATGTCTCAACTTTTTGAGATTTGAATTTTATGCGTTAAGATGAAGCCCAAAATCATTGAATCGCTTTTTTTTTTTTATCTGATTTTGGTGCCCTTCTGCATGGTAAATTTAATCATCTTTTGGATTTCTCCATGCATGCATGTGTTTGCCATTTTATTGTTGTTTTGTGCATGTGTAGGGGCATTTATACATCTACATATAATTTATACATATTATAGTATGTTATGCATGAAAGGAACCGGGGCTAGACTGCTAATTATCTGATCATGAATGTGAAGTTGATAGTTTACTGGAGGCCACAATGGAATCTATCAAATGTGACTTTTACGAACCTCATGTTGATGCATCGGCGTTGAGTTTGGTTTGATATTTAGGTGATGTATGTTGCTAGAAAAGCATGCTTGGGTCATTTAACTTATGTTTGCTATCCACCGTAATAAGATTTGTTGAGATTATATACTGAGGAAACGGATGAGAGTCCATTGTAATTAGATGGGTTGGTTACAATTGGGGATCTTTTCTTTCATCTCAAGCAAAATATTTGACTGTTTGGACTGTTGGCATTTGTCTATAATTTTTATCTGAAATTCATTTTCTCTGGCATTGTTATTCACTTTGGCAGGTCCATCCATACCTTCAAAAAATACAAGGCAAGAGTAGAGCCATTAGCAGAAAAGAGAATGTTTGCAAAAAGCTGCTAAGATTAATTGAAGCTAACGATAATATTTGTGGGCTGGTAAGGGCTGAAGTTGACCAAGGTTTTTTATATTGTGGAGGTTAATCAGCAGCAAGCTGTGATCTTGTGTGTGTTGAATGATTATAATGCCAGGTAATTACCGTGGCTCTTAGCTTCTTTTACCATCATCTATTGCATGCCATTTGCAGTATAAGAAGGATGATCTACAATTGCGGAATGGGTATTTGTACCTTTCCTTGTTCTAAACGGATGCTGTCTTTAAAGAAGTTGTCGTTTGCCTATATAGGTATGAAATTTTGTTGATAACCTTTTGCGGGATCCAGTCAGAACCTAGTTAAATAGGTTAGTACTGTAAAATACTAGCAATTTTTGTTGTCCGTGTGAGGAATGTCAAATCTCTTAATATTTCCTCCCATAATTTTGTATCTATAGATCTCAAATGACACAATCATGTCATGTATATGTTTAGCGATTGAAATGTACTCTTTAAAATCCTTCTCTAACTGTTCAGTCGATGCCACTGTTGGATGAATGAAACCAATCTTCTAAATTCATTTCTAAATGTATTGCGTTGCAAGGGCGATTCAGTTTCTCCATAGTTTGCGCAGTGGTCCTTTGATGAGCAAGGAATGGTCACCGTCTTTGATATATGCCATTAAATTGGACAGTCATCTTGTGAAGATTACAATTTTTTTTTCTCCCTCGGTGTTTCCATATATGTGGACTTTATTTAAGGATTACGTGACTGGATAGGATGCAAATTATGGGATCCAAATGGAATCTGGATATTTGAACAATGATATGCGAGAGTTGAATGGATGAAGAAATTTTAAATTTAGTTTAACTGCTAATTATCTGATCATGAATGTGAAGTTGATAGTTTACTGGAGGCCACAATGGAATCTATCAAATGTGACTTTTACGAACCTCATGTTGATGCATCGGCGTTGAGTTTGGTTTGATATTTAGGTGATGTATGTTGCTAGAAAAGCATGCTTGGGTCATTTAACTTATGTTTGCTATCCACCGTAATAAGATTTGTTGAGATTATATACTGAGGAAACGGATGAGAGTCCATTGTAATTAGATGGGTTGGTTACAATTGGGGATCTTTTCTTTCATCTCAAGCAAAATATTTGACTGTTTGGACTGTTGGCATTTGTCTATAATTTTTATCTGAAATTCATTTTCTCTGGCATTGTTATTCACTTTGGCAGGTCCATCCATACCTTCAAAAAATACAAGGCAAGAGTAGAGCCATTAGCAGAAAAGAGAATGTTTGCAAAAAGCTGCTAAGATTAATTGAAGCTAACGATAATATTTGTGGGCTGGTAAGGGCTGAAGTTGACCAAGGTTTTTTATATTGTGGAGGTTAATCAGCAGCAAGCTGTGATCTTGTGTGTGTTGAATGATTATAATGCCAGGTAATTACCGTGGCTCTTAGCTTCTTTTACCATCATCTATTGCATGCCATTTGCAGTATAAGAAGGATGATCTACAATTGCGGAATGGGTATTTGTACCTTTCCTTGTTCTAAACGGATGCTGTCTTTAAAGAAGTTGTCGTTTGCCTATATAGGTATGAAATTTTGTTGATAACCTTTTGCGGGATCCAGTCAGAACCTAGTTAAATAGGTTAGTACTGTAAAATACTAGCAATTTTTGTTGTCCGTGTGAGGAATGTCAAATCTCTTAATATTTCCTCCCATAATTTTGTATCTATAGATCTCAAATGACACAATCATGTCATGTATATGTTTAGCGATTGAAATGTACTCTTTAAAATCCTTCTCTAACTGTTCAGTCGATGCCACTGTTGGATGAATGAAACCAATCTTCTAAATTCATTTCTAAATGTATTGCGTTGCAAGGGCGATTCAGTTTCTCCATAGTTTGCGCAGTGGTCCTTTGATGAGCAAGGAATGGTCACCGTCTTTGATATATGCCATTAAATTGGACAGTCATCTTGTGAAGATTACAATTTTTTTTTCTCCCTCGGTGTTTCCATATATGTGGACTTTATTTAAGGATTACGTGACTGGATAGGATGCAAATTATGGGATCCAAATGGAATCTGGATATTTGAACAATGATATGCGAGAGTTGAATGGATGAAGAAATTTTAAATTTAGTTTAACTGCTAATTATCTGATCATGAATGTGAAGTTGATAGTTTACTGGAGGCCACAATGGAATCTATCAAATGTGACTTTTACGAACCTCATGTTGATGCATCGGCGTTGAGTTTGGTTTGATATTTAGGTGATGTATGTTGCTAGAAAAGCATGCTTGGGTCATTTAACTTATGTTTGCTATCCACCGTAATAAGATTTGTTGAGATTATATACTGAGGAAACGGATGAGAGTCCATTGTAATTAGATGGGTTGGTTACAATTGGGGATCTTTTCTTTCATCTCAAGCAAAATATTTGACTGTTTGGACTGTTGGCATTTGTCTATAATTTTTATCTGAAATTCATTTTCTCTGGCATTGTTATTCACTTTGGCAGGTCCATCCATACCTTCAAAAAATACAAGGCAAGAGTAGAGCCATTAGCAGAAAAGAGAATGTTTGCAAAAAGCTGCTAAGATTAATTGAAGCTAACGATAATATTTGTGGGCTGGTAAGGGCTGAAGTTGACCAAGGTTTTTTATATTGTGGAGGTTAATCAGCAGCAAGCTGTGATCTTGTGTGTGTTGAATGATTATAATGCCAGGTAATTACCGTGGCTCTTAGCTTCTTTTACCATCATCTATTGCATGCCATTTGCAGTATAAGAAGGATGATCTACAATTGCGGAATGGGTATTTGTACCTTTCCTTGTTCTAAACGGATGCTGTCTTTAAAGAAGTTGTCGTTTGCCTATATAGGTATGAAATTTTGTTGATAACCTTTTGCGGGATCCAGTCAGAACCTAGTTAAATAGGTTAGTACTGTAAAATACTAGCAATTTTTGTTGTCCGTGTGAGGAATGTCAAATCTCTTAATATTTCCTCCCATAATTTTGTATCTATAGATCTCAAATGACACAATCATGTCATGTATATGTTTAGCGATTGAAATGTACTCTTTAAAATCCTTCTCTAACTGTTCAGTCGATGCCACTGTTGGATGAATGAAACCAATCTTCTAAATTCATTTCTAAATGTATTGCGTTGCAAGGGCGATTCAGTTTCTCCATAGTTTGCGCAGTGGTCCTTTGATGAGCAAGGAATGGTCACCGTCTTTGATATATGCCATTAAATTGGACAGTCATCTTGTGAAGATTACAATTTTTTTTTCTCCCTCGGTGTTTCCATATATGTGGACTTTATTTAAGGATTACGTGACTGGATAGGATGCAAATTATGGGATCCAAATGGAATCTGGATATTTGAACAATGATATGCGAGAGTTGAATGGATGAAGAAATTTTAAATTTAGTTTAAGAAAAGGAGGAGCTGTTATTTAGTACTTCCTTCGTTTTTTTTTATCAGTCACTTTTGAGTAAAATTTAAATTTTATTTATCTGTTACTTTTAGACTTTCAATGTAATTTAATTTACTTTTTCAATTTATTTTTCTTTTTCAATAAAGTTAGAATCAATCAGATTTGATAATTTAATTTTAATCACGTAATTTAATACTAATTTTAAGTCTATTTATTATTTTTTAATTTTAATAAAAATAATAAAAGTGACTTATAAAAAAAATGGAGGGAGAAAAAATGGATGCCGCAATTTAATGGCAGTTATTGCGATAATAAAACAATTCGCAAGTCATTGATTTTTGGAAATGAAATCCTCGTTCGTCCCCAGAAAGGGAAAAAAAAGGAACAAATAAAAATTAATTCTAACCGTATACATATAGAAAGGGTTGGATGGGTGCAGAATAAATAAAGTAAAGAGAAAAGAGAATCAAATCTTACAAATATTCACATGATATCGTTTCTCAATCTTTATGATCCCAATCATAAGCTCCACCAAACCCATCATCAACTGATTCATGATTGTAAAATAAAAAAAATAATCCCAAGTGTCACCCATCTCAGCATGTGAAGTCCCCTGATGACTCTACGCATGGTTAATGTTAGCTTATCGGCTTTCTCTGTGTCGGTTGGTTCTAGAAAATGATGAAGCGTTTTCTTTAATACGAGTACGACGGACTCAGAATTTAATCATTGGAGTACATTGAATCATATCCTTTTTGAGCTGCTGCACGAGTGACCTTAATCTCTCTCTCTATTTCCGCTTCTTCTTTCCAAGGAACCTGCCATTATCTGTGTGCATACATAGAGAGAGGTTGGGGTGAAAAATATTCAAAGTAAATGACTTTATATGAAAAAGAAAAGCTTGGATTAAGACTGAGATATTTGGCTCAATAAATAACTTAGTTTTGTGTGGGTGCATGTGCAGGTGTCATGTGAGCAATCCCCAGAAATGAATAATTAAAGTATAAGCATATGATGGGAATTAATTTGGATGTTAAGCGTACGATTTATCCAATGAATAATTTGACTGTTGACTAAATATATTTCCATTGCCTTAATTAATGGCTGTGTTTTGTAATAAATAAGCAGTCTTCATGTGAAAGGACGTACGCAATTCAGTAGTATTTCCGCAAAATAAGCCCACTTGTATATTTCTTTTTCATCTCTAGTTTAACTCATTTCTTCTTCAACATATGTAGAAATTAATTGTAGGAAAGAAGGACCTACATACATAAAATAGTAAGGCCTCCACATGGAAGTGACCTTCAACGTTGGAATAAAGAAATTGGAAAACCGGTTAATAATGCTCTTCCAAAACAATTAAAAAAAAAAAAACCAAATGTATCATACAACGCCATGACAAAAGCTAGCAGATGCATATCAATCCCATTTGCAATAAACAACAGCTTTAAAATACAGAAGAAAAATGTAAAAGAAATCAAGAATTCAGAACTCATTTCAACAAAAACCTGATTGCTGCACCACCCGACGTACCCTAACTTCAATGACCTTCATTATAAATCACATGCACATTATTATAATAATAACTTCACTTACTTCAACCATATCTTCACCTTCTTTAAATCTCGCCCCACTCATTCACTATACTCTCTCTCTCAAACTCTCTCAGCAACAAATCAGTTAGATGGATTCAAACAAGTCTAACAATAAGATAATTGACATTGTTCGGCTTCAAAGAATCCTCAGGAAGTGGAAAAAGGCAGCAGCCAACAACGTTAACAACAATGGAGGCAGCAAGAGCATCAAATTCATAAAGAGAACACTCTCTTTCACGGACGTCTCCACCGCAAATTCAGAGGTTGTCCCAAAAGGGTTTCTGGCAGTTTGCGTAGGGAAAGAGTTGAAGAGATATGTCATTCCAACGGAATACTTGAGCCACCAAGCATTTGGGGTATTATTAAGAGAAGCAGAAGAGGAGTTTGGGTTCCAACAAGAAGGAGTATTAAAGATCCCATGCGAAGTATCTGTATTCGAGAAGATATTGAAGTTGGTTCAAGAGAAGAAAGATGTTTGCTTCTTCCCTGATTTAGGTTTTAAGTTGGAGATGCACAACTGCTCTCCTGACTCTGACCTTACGCCAAATTCTCATCATCCTCAATTATGCACATGATTTCTTTTCAAATGTCTTATTTGAATAAGTTTCTCTTCTCCTTTCAATTAAGTAACAAGAGATTAATATCGGCTTTTCAATTAATGGTTGGACATGACATCGTTTTGTATTATGCAACTAATGCATTTGAATTTTTTCGTCAGTAGGTGAGCTTCGTGCTTAGCTTAACTGCTTCTCTAGCTCGATCATCATGCCTCTAATCCCTATCTCTCTCTCGGTGCATTTGTTTTCTTATCAAACATATATATATATACACATTATATTTCAGTGATTAGACGCCCTAGCTACTGGCTACTGCAGCAGGTGATTACAATTACAATTAATTAAAAAGAGGGATAAAGTTGTGTTGCATAGTAGGTCCAGCTAATTCTATATAGCCTTTTGGGGCATTATTTGTAGGATCTAAATCCATGTGGCGACAGCTACATACGTACGCCACAATGCCAGTTTTTTAGGTATTTGGATTCACAAAATAAACAATAAAAATCATTTCTCCTCCCTGCAGTGGACAAAACAGTGAACAAAATCACACAGGTAAGAATGCTAAGGCAATTGGTGAAGCATTTTAAGAGCATGAATCTCTCTCTCCCTATGCACGACAGCTTTTGTCAATTGTTAAAAAGAAACAACAAGAGACAACATTCATGAAACAAGATAAAAAGGAAAATTATTAAAGAATTTACTTCTTTACTAAAGGTTGCATTCCTCACTAAGCAAACCATAGATTTCAACAGTGTACTATTGGATGATAGTCCCTCCCATTCTACAAAAAAATCAACGTCCAAAAGAATCTCTTTTTATGTGAGAGCAAGTTAAACTTTTAATAAAAAATTAAGGCATCAGCATGGCAACACAAGTGTTTTCATTTATTGAGGTGTGGTGGTGGTTTTGGGATGAATGTGATTGCACGTATGCAAGCAGGATCAAGGTAATTTATGTTCTTCTCCTCATGCGCACAAAACTAGCTAGAATTCACTTCATTATGCTTCGGTTGAATCCATAGAAAAAGGGTGGTTAAATTGTTTCTTGTTTGTAGGGTTGGATCCGTATGAATCCTACGTCGACATGTGCATGTCTTTATGTGAATGACAAATAACTTATAACTTGCTCTTCTTTATATTGCTTTCGATTTTTTAATGACTTTTGATAGAACGCTGGTAACTTTTTAAGATATATAAAACGATTAATCTTTGCTTTTGTATATATAATATTCTAATTCATCTAACAATAAAGAGCAAACTTGGAAAAAAATTAGTAGTAATTGAGTCTCGTAGAAATTAAAAAAAAAAAAAAGTTGAGGGGTAGAAGTGTAATTTTTAAAATTTTAAGGAAAATCAATAAATAAAAAAAAAAGTTAAAAAAGGTCGATGTGACAAAATAAATATACGTACATCACTAAAAGTTGAAGGGCTGAAGGTTTGTTTTGCCAAAAATATAAAAGTGAGACAAGTCTGCAAAAATGCTTAATAAATCCATTAATTGGTAGCAGATGCCGATGCCGATGCCGATGCCGATGCCGATGCCATGAATTAATAAAACGTTGTCAACCAAACAAAAAGTCTTGATTGGTCTCACACCATCTTCCTGACTAAAACGAGCAACAAGCCTTCCTCAAACCTTAAGTCAATCCCCAGTTAATTAGGTATTTACGATCAAAACAGCACTGTAATATACAAATATTAAAGTATATGACGCCCTCATTTTCTGGCATAACGGTCTACAAGTGCCTTGGCCTTCTGTGGTGCAAAAAACCGCGCCTGCAAAATGCTCAAGTAATCTCAGCTGATATTTCAAGGCATAAAAATAAGTAGCTAAATCGATTCTCATGATAAAAACATCACACTGTGCACTACATGTTTGTATAATTACTTGTTCACCATATACAACACATACAACATCACCGCATACCTCAGTACCCTTTTTCAAACACTATAGACAACTCAAATGCATCACAAGGGAGCCCAAGTTTTCTGAAATCAAAGCAGTGCAAGTAGATGTATATACCTGTATAAACATTCTTTCTGCATCCCCAACATTACCGTTTTCTTTCAATATAATTCCCTGCAGAAGCATCAGAACACTGAATTTATGTAAATGCGGTCATGGCATTAGCATCCGCACACCATAGTTAATTATCTCCTACATAAGCACGAATTATTTTGTTTTGCCTTGTTTTTTTTTTTTTTTTTGTTTTCTTATTATATGATGGGGATTCGGTCTTCCACTACCAATAGTTAATAGCTAGCCTTTAACTAAAATAACACGTACTTGTGTCCAAGTTATCTGAAGCTTTGTTTATCTTAATGCACATTATGCAGCCCATGCATATTCATTATCAATTTAACTAATTATCTGCAATGATCCAAAACCTAAATCAGGAGTGGATGATTAAGTTTAAATGAGAAAAAATCACAAAACTAATTGACAAGCAAATTCAGGAGCATTGCAGGCAAAAAGGGTTTTAAAAAAAAAACTAACCTTTGCTAGGTAACCCAGGAAGTCATTAGGGTGACTAGAGATAAGCTGATCGTAAACAGATACAGCATCACTCACATGTCCCCAATCTGAATAAGCCTTTCCCAGAAGCAAGTCAACCTAAAAATTCATTTCATTTACCATTGATGCAAAGGATTTGGACAAAAGAATATTATGCGGAGAGAAACTCACTTGAATAGGATCTACCCTCTCTTTATTAGATTCCACTGCATTGCTATTAACTTTAGCATCATGAATACTTCATTTTTCAGAATTCAGGCGCTCACAAGAAGCCAGAAGGACCTGAACAGCCTTCATAAAAGGTAAAGAAAAGAAAGAAATTAAAAGACAATGCTACAAGATAAAAATTCTTACCGGCCAGCAGAAATGAAGATTGCAGAAATACATTTGCTGATGCATGTACCCATATGAGGCTTTTGATTTTCTATTTTAACTAAATCTATTTGAGTGTATTAATAAAACCAAAATATTTTAGCAGCTAGAAAACAACCAAGAGCATAAGGGAAATTCACCATTAACAAATTGTCTTATGCATCCAATAATAATCCTAGCATAAGAATGATGTTGTACCTCATCCGGTTTCTTAGCAGCAAGCAATGCATTTGTCAGACCACGTAGAACTTCAAAATTGACAGTTTTGGATACCTATAGCGTAGTTTCAACCATCAGCAGCCAGAGAATAACCAACACAGATGAACCTCAGAAAGGAATGTGATTAACATTGTCCCTACATCATTTCTGGTTTCCAATATGGTCTCACTAGGCTTACATATGAACCAATATCATCAGTTTACAGATATATGGGATTATACCCTAGCGACTGCATGGGAGAACCCTGCCCCTGTGAAATATATAGACCAAAAGCTGAAAGTGGCATAAATAACATCTTTAGACCTTATCAGAAATCCTGTAAGCAGCAGCACTTCCTTCATAATCTTTAAGTTCATATTTAACTTCTCCAAGCAAACGAAGAACATCAGGATCAGTGGGTTTTTCCTGTACATTTATATTTAATGAATCAGGAAAGTTTCTCAAGTACAAAATTCAGTAAAAAATGAGTCATATGTAAAACATTCACAAGTTGGATGCTGTAAACCTTTGACAGATCCTGAAGCAGAGAAGCAGCCCGAGTATAATCTCCCAATTCTGCCAAAGTTACTGCAGCTCGCTGCAAGAACTCTAGAAAATTACAATTACTGCACCTAAAAGAACACAAGGCAAATAGAGAGCTGTTTCTGTTTCTGGTAAACTAACACAGCTATTTAAAAATAAAAACAATATTTTTCAACATGCATGTGTGTATGTGCACTCCGAGGAAATATTATTTGGAATGTTTCTATTACTCACTTCAAGTGCTGTAAGATCTTTAGGAGAAACACCCAGTGTTGCTTCATATTGTTTCAACTCTGTCTGACACATGAGGTAAGCACTGTTGTTAAAATATTTGTCATTCCATCGGAACTCAGAGCAACAACAAGAACCAGCTTTCAACAAATAAATGGTCAGCAGACAAGCCGCCGTGGTATGAATTAGCTATATAATGGCAGCAAACATTGTGCTCCGAGTGAAAAGATATGACCACAAGTAAATTGTCCTTTTAGTGACTGTTAATACTTGCAACTACTCTGTGTGTGTATCTTTATTGTCGGCGGACTATCTGTAATTGGGTTAACAAGTTATGAAGTTGTAGAAAAACATGTGTCCCAGCAGAAAATAATATGTACATAGAAGTTAATATTTGCGGCTACTGTGTGTGTGTGTGTGTGAGAGAGAGAGAGAGAGAGAGAGAGAGATATTTAAGGAAAAAGCAAAAAGAGTCAACTAAATTATATGTTAAGTGTATACATTTGCTTTATACAAATCATAACAAACAAAGAAAAAAACTAAAATAAAATAAGCCACTTAGTATATGAAGAACTACTACTAGCATCCAGACCAACACTTCCACTAAACAGATTCTAGTTTGACTCTGCTTGTAAATTTATAAAATAGTGACCTGAAGAGTAGCTTTCTCCTCTTCCGATAACCTTTGATCAACTGCCGTAACTTCTGCAGGGGGACTATCACTGAAAAGACGAGGAAAGGATCACGATGAAAACAAGTCTTAAGAAAAAGACTACCAAGAAAACTTGGACAACTCAGAAATTAAATGATTACAGCCAGAAAGAGATGAAAAGAATAAACTCTTTCAAAAAGGGATAGAATAAGAGAACTTTTAAAGCACTCATACCTTACAAAAGGAAGAAAGTCTCCAAGAGCAAAAACCAAACCAAAGAAGAGAACAGCTACTCCTACTCCAATCTATTCCTTATCAGAATTTTTGAATTAGTGATGAGTGTATCTATAGAAGATGCCAAGCATTTAATTGCAAAATGCATAAAGAACTATGCAATCCATTTAACTGCAAAATGCATAAAGAACTACACAATCATCGTTACGTTGGTGCCAAGTCCAATTGTCTTCTCATCACATTCAACAGGCGCATCATAGTCAATTGGTCCAAATTGTTTAATTTCATCTACCTTTTTTTGTTGAAGTGCTGACCTGAATAGTTATAAAAGAAATGATCCTCAGGGAAAAGAACTGCAAAAACGATTGAAAAGCAAGCCAATCTCGCCAATCAACTGTCCTTAGCAGAAAATGTGACTTAAAGTGAATATAAGTATATCAAGAGTAGTAGTGAAGCAGCGAAATGAGAATAGATCTTTCAAGGTGGTTCAAAGTTCAACATGATAAATCTTTATATAATAGGTCAGATGTATGGAGTTCCTTGACTTGAATTCTCCATTTAACCTGTATTCAGGAATTCTATGAAACAGACACGTTGCAATTAGATTAAGCAAGGACTTCAGCATAATGTCAGAAATCATTCTGCCGCCCTATGCACAACAGCTTTTGTCAATTGTTAAAAAGAAACAACAAGAGACAACATTCATCAAACAAGATAAAAAGGAAAATTATCAAAGAATTTACTTCTTTACTAAAGGTTGCATTCCTCACTAAGCAAACCATAGATTTCAACAGTGTACTATTGGATGATAGTCCCACCCATTCTACAAAATAATCAACGTCCAAAAGAATCTCTTTTTATGTGAGAGCAAGTTAAACTTTTAATAAAAAAGGCATCAGCATGGCAACACAAGTCTTTTCTTTTATTTCACCCCAAATGAAATTGATAATCAAGTAGCTAATTAAGTGCATACAGCTCAAAAACTTTAACTTTAATGATTCTGCAACAAAGAGGTTAGCATGCAGAACCAAGAAATGAATTTGAACAATTATGAGAAAATGGCGGTTGAAAGCCAACGATGAATCTCTAAACCTCTCATCTACCCAAAAAAACCAAAAAAATATTAAAAAAAAAATAAAAGTTTTAGTAAGCATGCCTTTCAAGAATGTGGAATGATACGAAATGCACCTTCTAACTGCTTCCAGCCGGTCCTCAAACTGGATGTCTATGCTTTTAGACTTTCCGTCAAAACGAGAACGCAAACCAGGTGCTTCTGCAAGGAAAAATTATTACGGTTTTTGAAACGTGATAAACCCAAAGACACTTTAAAAATGAGAATATAGAAAAAGAGCTGATGAAACAGTGCAATCTTTTAATATAAATGCAAAATATTGTAAGCAATGATCACAAATAAGTGTGTTCAATTAGGAAGCATGGACTTAGTCCAACACAAAAAACGCACAAAAAAAAAAAAAACAATTCACAATGCGCAATTCTAATCAAGTTAATAATGAGTGGCATATACTTACGAGTAGGTGGAGGAGTAGATGGTTTAGTGGTCGAATTCCTGCACCACCTAACAACAGTCATACAATGACTAACAAAGCAATTCCAAAAGAAATCTGCAGAATTCTCAGAAAATTACGACCTTTGTTGTAACGCCATACCCTTTTCCTCCCTCGAGCTGCTAACTTTCTTTGTCTGTGTGTTTTAGCAATGAAGAAAGGGAATCCATAAACTTGCAAATTTCTTAGTATAAAAGATAAAGATAAATAAAAAAAGAGGCGCACTTTGTTGCTATTGGGATTGTTTTTGGCGCCAAAGCCGCGCCTTGGCTGAAAATCGGAGCATTCCACTCGAAATCTGAGGACGTTATGGATACTAGTGTTGAGTATTGCTGTAATCGACATTCTTGGTCTTCAAAGTTAAGATTTTTTTTTCAAGTTTGATTCAATTTGGTTGTTACCCGTTAGACAGAGAGAGATAAGGCTTCAATAAATTGTTTTTTGCTATCATTTTCGTTTCTTGAATGTATGTTTAGTCTGACGTCACGTGGTGAATAGTGGATAGAAGGGTCGGGTTATTAATACACATGTTTAGGCTTCCATGAGGATCCGTCAGTTAGTAAATACGACATAATTCATTACTTGGCGTTAAACCCTTTCATACTCATATTAATAACAGTTGGACCCTTTTTAGGCCTTTTGATTTGGTTGTGTCCATGTAAAGTGAACAGGTGGGTTCTAAACACCAAACTGATAAGAAAACGTAGCTGAGCTGCCTAAAGTCTCCATCTTTGAGGAATTAAGCACCATAAAATGAATCATCTTTCTTTAGTTAGGTCAGGAACCGATCATCAAGGGAAAACCAAATGCTATATGAATGAGTAGCCGATCTGCATTTCCATCTCATCAACCATTTCATCATTTCTCATCTTCCGGTAACTGTTACCACATGCTCCCCTCCTGTCTCCAACACACTCCCCCCTGCCACCCAACTGGAGTAAATCATTTGAGATTATCACAGCAATATATTGATTTTCTAAGACTTAAGAATCACATATGCATAAGGTTTTGCATTGGGAAGACAATACGCAGTGTCGTCAATGACAAAAATAATCTTGCAAGTCTGTTTGTAAAGTATCCTACTTTCTATCATATTCGTCGCAATGAACGCTGCTGCTAGTGAGATGCCACCACAAGAAGACTGTATCAGCACCAACTAAAGTTTAAGAAAGAGGAACTTCTGCAGAAAGAAACAGTGAATAATTCAAGATGAAAAAAGGATATGGAGTGATATGGTTTTCGCCATTTGCATACACACTTGGATCTCAACAAGGATTTTAAGGGTTATATCAATTTGTTTTTGAGGAAAATACAAGGTTTGATCATTCATCACATATAGATCAACTATTAATGAGATTGAATTTAAAGGAAAAACACCACCAGCTTTAAAGGAAAATTAGATATCAGCAAAACAACTAGAAATTGGCACAACGCGTGAACATTAACAGGCTCAACAGTAGCTAAGGTTTGAGCTGTGCTTGCTTCTATTCAAGTATTTGGCAACCAAGATTACAAGGTTCTTGGAGGTTATATTGTTGATTATAGGAACAAGGTTCTCGGTTATTTCAGGGTGATGGTAAAATGAAAGTTCGAAGGCAAAAGACGTTACCAATGTCACCAAATGGAAACAAAAACCATATGATAGGCTTGCAAGGAGTTTCTCGTGAGGACAAATGCAGGTATGAGAGGAGAATGTGAAGCAGGCGTGTAAAAGACCAATTTGAAGTGCAATTACATGGATAACGAAGACGAAAAGCCAACGAACAAACATCTATGAAACATTAACAAAGATTACAACTTTTGAGAGCTAAGATCTCTTTTTGCAATCTGATAATTTAACTCCAATAGAAGTCGCAAATTGCAAAGAGATGCTCGCTCTCGAGCTCAGATTAAGCTAACGACTCGGAATCGATGAATTTCTAGTTTCTGAAAGAAGAATATAAAAGTTTAATCTTCAATTAAGAATGAGGAGACTTGGTAGCACTGGTAACAGCACTCCAAATCTGGGAAAAACCACCAAGAACATGAGGAAAAACAGTTTCAATGCCCCTGAAAGCAGCCCCGGAAGCAATTCCGATAGCAAAAGTTTCGAGGTAGCCAGGCTTAGAGTCCACCTTCATATCAAGGATAGCCACTCTGTTGTGGACAACATCAACCTTTTTCGAAGTCTCAGAAACCAACTTGTCCTTCTTGTTCTTATTGTTAGCAGAGATAACTCTGAAAAGCACATTCTGGAGATCTTCAATTACCTTGACGGAAGCTTCTTGAAAGTCTAGGCCTTGCGATTGATAGTGCGAAATGAGTTCTTGTGGGGTTGGAGGTTTCTTCTTCGAAGCTTTCTGCTGGTCTTTCCATGGCGCCGCCGGTTGTTCCATGTTTTTATGTTTATCCCAAAATGAAACAAGGGTCTGTGGACAACGTAAACAAAAAAACCCTAACCACCAAAACCCTCTGAAGAGGGTATTTTAGGTATTATGTTCGAATTCAGTCAAGTGCCCTTTAGATTTATATTCTTAATTATTATTAAATGTAATTAGAGGTACCAAAATCAAAACCTAAACCTACTCCACTTCTGCGGCAATCCCCATCTCATTAATTAAGGTAATTACTTTTTAACTCTCAAGATGTTACGAAATTGGATTTGGATTTTTAAAATCACCTGCAGGATATTTGTATTATCATTTCTATACGTGGTTGTGGATAAGAGGATTTTTTTAATTAATTACATGGTTATTGAAACTTTACTGGTGCGAGAAAATCAAGAGCAAAATATGGAATCAAAAGTCAAAACATTATATCATCTATTGCTTCACAAGTGCACCATTCAGTCACCAGTCAAAAATATTTCCCACCTATCCATTAAGCAATCGAATCGAAGTCAGAGCTACATTCCTTTTATTTAGCGTCCCTTGACGTACATCACTAGTAATATCTAGGATTAGAAACAGATTTATCACGAGTAATCACGCACCCTTGACGGACATCAAATACCTATAATCTGTATATCTAAACATCCAAGGACTGGGTGCTCTATATTCTCATTGAACCGCAATAGATATGAACAACTCTTCAAAGAAAAACAGGAGCCATGACTAGCGTGATCGTTGCTAACATTTTTATGAGGACATGGAGTGAAGGTCCAGCTGTATCTTTGAATGGGTCACCTACCCTGCACACCATTCAAACAATATTACAGTTATCTTATATGAATTACAAATAGACAGACAATGGGAAGCAGAAGCAATCAACAAGCTCATGTTTTCAAAATTCTAACTTAAACATCACTTGCTACTTCAAAGTTTTTTCCAAAATGTTAAAATGGTAGAGAAGATTTTTGTTCCATTGAGAATATCATCCCACAAGGTTGAAGGGAGTGACAGAATTCCCCTACTCCGAAATAGAAGTTATCCAAATAGAAAGGACCCATTAGCAAGAAAACATCTGACAAGGATGGCAAGAGTAAAGCAGCAACCATAACAGAATCATTTAAGATGCTAGCCTTTTTCTTCATTTAAGAATGATCAAGGTCTTCAATGACCATAGTCCCCACCCACAGCCGAAATAAGACATTGGTTTCTCTCAAGAGGAGAACATCGTTCAAATTCTAATTCCTTCTCCGATTCGAATTTCTATTTCTAACCCTTCTAGTGCCAGTAAAGTTATAGCCCGTGTGCACAAAGCAACAGAAATTAAAAAGGCTAAAACATCAGAAGACAATGATAAAAGACTTACGTATCTCCAGTAACTGCTGCTTTATGACAATCACTGCCCTTGCCTCCAAGAGCACCAGTCTCAATATACTTCTTTGCATTATCCCATGCACCGCCTGCTGTGTTTAGGAAAAGAGCCATCAGAATGCCAGCAACAGTTCCAAACATTAGCATAGCAGCCACAACTTTGGCCCCTAGAAGAGGGTGGCCTGTATAGTACCCTAAAATTCTGAACAGAAAACCTGCAAGCAGTAGAAGGAAAAATCATTGACGATCTTTGACCCAAGGTACATGCATGATCGAGAAGCACAACCAATACATGAGAAATCAGATGAAACTAGAATAACTTAGTTTCCACAAATCGCAAGGAACCATGCCAACATAGGACTACCAAGGACAGAAGCAAAATAACTGCTGATGACCGATCACCAAAATAGGTGTCAGAATAGGTCCACTAGCACCATAAAATTATAAAGACAAACAATAAAATAAAAATTTTCTTGGCACAGTTTATGACGATAGAGCCAACAGATAGAGAAACTAACATTCACAGGGTTTTGATATAAGAATTTTGCACACCCAGAAAAAAACAATAATAATTAGAATTTAATTAACTTCGGTAGAAACAGAATATATTATATAATACCAAGAAATGACTAACTTACCAACCACTATAGGAGAAATTATAGCCAAAGCACCAGGTTTTATCATCTCCCTCAGAGATGCAGATGCCACAATAGCCACACATCGACCATAATCTGGCTTTTCCTTGTAGTCCTGAAACAAGGATGTTTAAAAGAGCACACCGTTCAGAATCCAGAGAAAAAGTGAAAAGAAATACAGGAAAACTGAAAAACACAAGGGCAAGAGATAAATTAATAAGCAAACTCCTCTTTGAACCATCTAAGCTCCAACATGAGTCTAATATGTAACCCTATATGCTGGCGAGTGGATCTCTGTTCTTGTTCAATGGATGCAATAAACAATTTATTTGGAATAGTACCCACCATGATACCAGGCCTCTCAATAAATTGCCTCCTTACTTCATTAACAACCTCCTGAGCCGTTCGGCCAACTGCGGAACAGGCCCATGCACTGAACAAGGAAATAAGCATTGAGCCCAACAATCCACCAACAAAAACTTCAGGAATGGCAATATCAACCTGACAGTGAATTAAATGCATTAGAGTAAGAGGGGCGTCGAAGAACTGAGGACAAGACTGATCAAATGAAAGAACAACTAAGTTACCTGATTGAAAGGTTCATGGGCAAATGTCGCAACCTCATCCATGTAAGCACTAAATAGAAGGAAAGATGCAAGTGCTGCCGATCCAATTGCAAAACCTTTGGTTGTAGCTTTTGTAGTGTTCCCCACAGCATCAAGAACATCAGTGATCTCCCGAACACTTTCAGGCTGTATGACATAAATAATATAAGTATAAGATGTTTATCCTAATTGAACCAAACTTTTCACGAAAAGAAAATGACAATCAACCACCTGCTGACTCATCTCTACAATTCCACCAGCATTGTCAGCTATAGGACCGAACATATCCATTGTAAGAACATAGGCAGCAGTACTGAGCATTCCCATCGTTGCTACAGCTGTACCAAACAACCCACCAGTTGGTTTTCCAGCTTCATCGACCAGACCTGAGGTGTGACCCAGCCAAAAAGCTGAAACAATGGATATACTAATGACAAGAACAGGAAGAGCTGTTGATTCCAGGCCCAAACTGACTCCAGCAATTATGTTGGTCCCATGACCAGTGGAACTAGCAAGAGCTAATGTACGTACAGGCTCATGCTTGTAATCAGTATAGTACTTGGTGATCCAGACAAAAGCATAAGCTGTGATGATACCAACCAATCCACACAAGGCAAAGTTAAACCATGCAGAAGGTGCTTGTTCTGTATAAAGCATCCAACGGGTAGACTGCAAAGTAGTATGCACAACAGAATCAAAACGAAATTTAAACCTCCACATCAGAATCAGAAAAACACAGGACCTTTAATGCTTCACCAGATCTGTATAATAAGGCACAAAAACAGTATAATGAAAGAAGAAAGACTACAAATGAAAAATAAAATTTCAGTGGCATTTATAAATGGAAGAAATTTTAGAAGACATATTACCGCACCAAATGTGACAACTGCCAAAACTATTGTAACAGAGTATCCTTTCTGTAGGATTGCCATTGGATCCTCTATTGGAGACTTCACACCAGCATCACGAGTGCCCCTGATCGAAAATATTCCAATTGAAGATATAACCAGGTCAAAAGAATGAATGACAAGAGGAAACAAGATGAAGCCGGAAGGATCTGCAAGAAAATGGGCACAAATTAAGTCCAGTAAAAACACATATGGAAGTACCTGAACAAAAGTTGATAATTTTAGATATTGGTACAAGCATCACAAGAAGGAGATAAGTCAAGGCTTTGATAAATGTTAAAACAAATAGGTCAGCAGGCCAATGATGTAAAACATGAATAATTCCATATGTTAAGGGGGTGATATTATAATTTTCCACCTTTCATCATGAATAATCATTGTGTGAGTAACAGAGAAACATTATGAAAAAAAAAATCAATACTTGCCTTCAATTCTGCAACGCTGAGCCATAGTTCCCCCAAGTATCATAGCACTGATTATTTCAGCAGCAATGCTTTCAAAAAGATCAGCACCACGAGCAGCACAATCACCCACGTTGTCTCCAACCTTTGAACAAAACAATTGTATTAAATTTACAACTAAAACAACCGCACAACATTGGCATGGCAACTAAAGAAAAGGATAGATACCAAATCTGCAATAACTGCAGGATTTCTCGGATCATCTTCAGGTATCCCCTGCTCTACTTTCCCAACAAGGTCAGCCCCAACATCAGCTGCTTTTGTGTATATTCCACCACCTAACTGAGCAAACAGCGCAACAAAGGAAGCACCAAAGCCATATCCCACAAGGAGAAGAGGTACTGAAAGAAACAAAAATAAAACTCAATCACGGTAGCTGATAAAATAACTGTAACAAAAGGATAATAGTGCAAGAAAACAAACCATCCAAGATAATCAAAATGGAAAAGCAGATGCAGCGAAACAGCTAAAAAAATGTTGCAATCACATGTAGCCATATGTTCTGTGAAGCTAGCAAAATTGAATGCCAGACACTGCTTCCACTAAGTCAGCAGAGACTTAAAAGACTAACTTGATTACGGGAGCATAAATCTTTTCCAAGATCTACTTAGGAAAGTGTGTATCAAATATAATTTACAAACAAGAAAGTTAACACGGTGCTCCCAGATACAAATTAATTGGTAAAATCCTTATTCAAGATTAGGATAGAATACAGCACAGAACCTAAATTTTTATTTTTTTGAGCCAGATGTAACTCATATAATGAAACCAGGATGATTAAAATTGAGAAGTGCTACTAGTATATTGTGTGACAATAAGATACCTAATAAAAATGAAGGGAAAGCTTCACAGAACAGCAGTTAGACCAACAATGCTTTTATGGAAGTGAATGTTAAGCACCTTATGTTTCAACATATACACAAAGTAAATGTAGCAAAAATGAGGATGTTAAGGTGGATGAGTAAGCAAACAAGGTTGGACAGGATTAGGAATGAACACATTAGACAAAAGCTACATGTAGCACGAATTGCTGATAAAATAGGAGAATGTCGCTTAAGATTTGAATATGTACAAAATAGACCCTAGATGCTCCGGTATGAAGATGTCAGAGTTTAGTGGAAAAAGTAACAAAGAAGGACAGAGGGAGACCAAAGACTATATGGAAACAAATAGTTTCCAAGGATTTACCTTTGCTTAATGTTGAGGAAGATATGCCTTTGAACAGAGGGAAACAGAAACAGAAAAATCCATATAGCCGACCCCATCTAGCATGGGATTAAGACTTATTTGTTGTAGATGTAACCTAAAATTTCACTCAAGGATTCTTGACACTCCCTTGATCCATATATTTTCGTTGGGGTACATATTCTAAGCAACAGTGCCATCTTAAGCACATGCGGGAAGAACTTCAATAAACAAACCACTTATGGTATGAAAAGAACAATGCATACAAACTTATCCATTTTTGTCATCATGAGAAAATTAAGAAGAAAGGAAGCTGTTACATACAATCAGTAACCTTCATTGAACCGGGGGAGTCCACGCCTAACCAAACATAAAAGATAGCATAAAGGATGGCTATACCAATTACAGCCATACCAACAACCACGATGGCAGAGAAGCCACCAGCACGAACAGCAATCTGCACATTATATTTTCCAATTATGACACAATCCTCCAACTGCTAAGAAGACACCGGTGTAAAAAGGAAAACCTGCAATGCCTCTCTAGCTGATCGCCTCGCAGCACTAGAAACTCTAACATTTGCACGAACTGATACCCACATCCCAACATAACCGGCTACACCAGAACATAAGGCTCCCAAGAGAAATGCAGCAACTGTGATATATGCAGATGTTGACCTGTATGAAAAAAACCAGAAATAATTGCCATAAGGTGCTAAAGAATGATGCTCCACAATTAAGTTTGATGGATTTAATTACCTCCCAAGGCCAGAAGATTCTTGTTGAGGAGTTGTACTACGGAACAAATATATGCAAAGGATTACCGCAGCAAGTAACATGGCCATCTTTGAGATGCTCCCATACTGGGTCCTGAAGAATCCTTCTGCCCCATCACGTATTGCATCTGAAATCTGTAGTTCATGACAAAAATTCAAATGCTGAAATTATGATACCAATTGCTTTCTAAGTTGATCCAATTTTCAAGGACTGAAACCATTAAGAAAAAAAAAATTATGCTTCAAAATGATAGAACAGACTCATACACACTGAATAAGTCAAATTTTCATAGTTCAGAGCCTCTCTATCCTAAAATTTCATGTAAACTCAGAGGCAATCAAGCACCATGTCCAGGATATTTAAAAAAGAAAAATACAAATCTAGAAGCAAGAAAAAACATATTTGATAATAAAGTACTGGGATCAACTTAGAATGACTAAGTAAATTTTTACAAACTAATACCGAGATCAATCTTAAGCCAAACTCATTAGATGATGTACCTGAACCATTTCAGGAGGTCCCTCGTCCTTTGCTAGTACCCACTTAGTAAGATACACTGACAAAAGGAAGCTGATGATACAGATTGTAAAGACAAACACAATGATTGGAGAAGTACTTGCTCCAATATAAAAGATTACTCCGAAACTCAAAAGCAAAAGTATAAAAAGAACCCGGACATTTATTCCCATGAGAAATCGAACAATCTGCAGAAAAGAAAATTAATTGTCATTGCAGAACTGAAAAAGTCAAAATCGTGAGGAAAAAAATGCTACCACCGCTAATGCATGCACACTAGCAGTTCCAAGCATGCAATAGTTATAAAGATTGGACGTCCATCCAATGCCCACATAATCCAGGTAGAGACTGCAGTCCAAAAATTAAAATAAAAAACAGATCATCCAAAAGAAGCAGCAAAACAACTGAAATATTATAGAGACCATGAAACTGTTCCTAATGGCAAAAGAGAGAGGAATTCAAAAGCTTCATTTAGCAACAGGAATTACGAAATGAAGATAGTACAGAACAATAGTTGAACGAGAAAACAACATTTTTAATGCTCAAGGGAATAAATATTAAGCATCTTATTGGTTAAATTCAGATTTAAACAGATATTGAGATTCCTAATCCACTGCACTAGAAGAAACTGAGACAACTCCAATAGAAATGCTGTGCATTGCCTGATTGTACTTTGCTAAAATGTCAAAATGAATCACTGTAGGGACAACTATGTTTTACAACAAGAAGAGAGTAACAAAATTACAAAATGAAAACTCTGCAGACAACTATTAGAAGATGCACATCCATGCGCCATATGCTTGATATGTTGTTCTCCGGAGGAAAAAAGAAGAAGAAGAAGAAGAAGAAGAAGAAGAAGAAGAAGAAGGTAGTCAATGAAATGAATCCAAGAAAAAAGGTGAACCTTAGTTACTTACAAATGGAGTATATGATTTACTACGCATATTGGGAAAAGTCCTTGCCCTCTCTGGGTATGGCGCCAAATTGCCACCCTCAACATCATCATCTATCATCATTGTGTGCGAGGAATTCACCCTCCGAGCTACAGGAAAGGGGATATAGTCGTTGCCTTGGGGCAGGTCGCCCCCTGAACTAGGTCGCTGAATTTTGAATCCCCTGAGAAGTCCAGTGAAAGACTAGTTTTTAACTTCACCGGAGACAATGGGCTGCAAAATTGAGTGCCGAGCAAGTACAAACTTCCTGGCTTCAACACTGAGAGAGGACCCTACAAAATTAATGATAAGGTACCAGTAAATAATCACATTCTATGTAAAGGCTGTACCAAGCTTACATGATCGTTGGCAGAATCATGATTTATTGGCTACTTGGGATCACTAATTCAATATTTTGTCCAGTTACCCAGACTCAAGATAGGTTAATACAAACAAAATAAAAAATAAAAAACTACTCAATTTGACCATAAATACATTAACTTAAGATTAATAGATAACCACAGCAAATTATGTTAAATAGAATTCAGAAAATGTGCATCAATATAAATCAGCAATTCTATCCTAACAAACATAGAAATAGAAGACCAATATGTATAAGTGGTCTCGATTAGACCATGCATGGTCAATTCCCATCACGGATAAAGGGGAAGTATTGCTGTAAGTGACAGCAAGTCCAATCACTTGGTCACATCTCACAATGTAGTCATTCAAAACAAGAAATGTGCCATACTGGTGCCATAAAAGGAATCAAATATGGAATGATTCGCAGAGTTTACTTGAGCCCTAACTAGATCAAGATTAAGAGCTTACTTGAGGTAAATTAAATAGAAATACGAATAGAACTCAAGTTCTTAATAGTAAACCGCATAGCTAGTGCTGCTATTTGTTACCAACTAACGTGAACGTCGGGCTCTGATGATGCCTGCTCACCGATATTGCGCCAGTAACCGCGCATATATTGCACGTTGAGAATTAGCGACTAATCATCACATTTATAATCCGTTTGATTGCAAGAAAATAAATTTTTTTCTCGGCGCGGGGTAACGCTCGCTCCGAAGATTCTCATTCTCATAAAAATATATATAAATAAAAGCGGACATTAAAACCCTACGATCTAAAAGAGAAGGAACAGTTGACTGAAATGCGAATGCACATTTTACATATATATCCAAAATGATCCAAAAAAAAAATATAGAGAGAGAAGATTGGGAATGGTGAAGTGCGATCTCAATCAGAGATAAGGACGAGAAGGAAGATCCGCACATAAATTTATGCATATTGAAAAGAGAGAGAGTACCGTAGAGGCGTTGAATTGGCTTAAGTAGCATTAGCGGAAGGACTTCCTCTTATTTCTCTCTCTTTAGTCTCTGCAAAATTGCAGACCTCTTTGGAGAGAGAAATAGAACCGAACTACGGAGTTAACTGGTTTTAATTTTAGATGCAGCAGGAAGATGCAGGTGAGTGAGAATTTTCAATTTTGATTTATTTTTTTTCTAAATTAAAGAAGAAAAAAAAGCTGATTAAGAGATGTATGCAATATGCAACGCAATTTATGCGCTTATTGAGGAAATAAAAGAGATGCTTACTCCATATTCCCTGCCCACGTGTTACCCTTTCATGTCAGCTTGACCAACAACAATTTGACATCTAATCAACTATAATATATGTTCTCTTTTTAATTTTTATTACTTCCAATTTCATTTTCCTCTTCCCCTTCAATTTCATGTACACAAGATTATTATACAATAATCGGAGATATAATGATAGTAATAAATAATACGTTAACAAAAGACAAAAAGGGCAAATCATCTTTATATGCACAATTTCTCCAGTTTAGGGAACAAAATCTCACTGGATAGGCAGGCGAAGAACAAGCATTAATCCTCATACTGTAATATCTTAAGAAACGTTTGACAAAACAATCAGTAAAACTTGAAAAAACCAATCGGATTTCAACTTAATCAATAGCCTTATATATATTTGTCAAAGAAAACAATATGCACTTCCAATTATCTTTGCTTGTTCCTCCAATACAAGTGGAGAAACTAGAGACAGAGTATAAGCTCATACGCCCTTTATACAAATGTTCACTAAATGACATCTATTTTAGCTAGCAACCGAAGATTGCCAAGCAGTCCTGGTGGTCTCATCACACCACCACCTACAAGTATGACCAAATACCTTAAAAATGGACACAAATAAACCACACAACTACATATCATACACATCGCTGCTAATATGAAGGAAGCTCATCCCAAAATCCACTCTCCATTTTAGTTGCTAAGTCCCTTGTCATTATCATCAATCTCGCTGCTACGCTTCTCTATCTATCATACCTTTATCTTTAGCATTTCCCCTTGCTTTGCATGTCATCGCTTAGTATCCATTTGATGGGAATGTCTAGGCATTTCTAGATAGCTACATATTCCAACCAAAAACAGCAACAAAAAGACCATAAGAAGCAAATCAAGACTGGCTGTTGGTTTCTTCCAATTGCATATCCTATCAGACCATTTCCAAAGTTCAATCGTCCCATTCAAGCATAATGTTACTCTCCCCACACTTTGATTTCCTCTTACCCCGCAGGTTTGCACCTATATCCACCATATACCCCATAACCTCCTCCTTTAAAGGTGTACTTGTCTGGACCACCTTGAACACACATGATAAAGAGCCTGGTGCCTTAAACTATCCAGCTGATACACTGATAGCGGGCCAGTCTAATGTTTTCTTCGAAGTAAGGCCGTGTATATCAAGCAAATATGTATAGCTAAATGAAGCTCCCCCATTTTCTTCAACCAATTTTGCTTTAGCACTCTAAGAGCGTAAGCATGTATGTAAATCCCATTCATCTTTGGTGTTAAAAAGACAACCTAATCCTTACCTTGCACAATTCTTGGATCTTGGTGATGTTGCCCTATCAGATCACCCGAGTAGTGCATGGGTTCATCAAACACATTATTAACACCATCAAAGAACACCCTCAAGATAAATCCTAGGGCAAATTTGACTTCCTTTTCATCAACATGCCTCTCCAGATTGATCAACTTATCTCCCATGGGCAGAGGCAGCAGCCACTTATCCTAATTCTCATAAAGTTATAAAAAGATCAATTTCGGTCCTTAGGACCAGAATGTTACAAATGAAATTTCTTCCACTTATGAGGCTAGTACCTGGAAGAAGCCCATTTAGTATTTGCAGAACTCCCAGAATCTTGTCGGGGTTGATCAAGCAAACTCCAGCAAGTACAGGAAAAAGGAAAATTATAGGCATGCTGCCCATGTTATGAAACAAAGGCACTGTACAATTCATTAATGAGAATGAGATGGGGCGTCATCCATAAACTTGGCAGCAAATTCCTCGTCATTTTTATCCAGCATATCTTTTAAACTACATTCCACACTTCTACCCTTTAGCACCCAGTATCTGGGCTTTATCTTCTTTTCCAGTGAATAGCTAAAATATCTTGGATATTCCACTACTTCTTTCACTGGTTTTTCCATAGTGTTCACCAAGAATTCATACTTTGGTCTCAACACTTCCTCAATGCTGTACCCAAGTAAAGGTGAGAACCTGCGCACCATGAATATAACATCCTTCTTCGAGATTCCTACCTCCATCAGGTACTTCATCCTGCAACAAACATAAATCAAGAGAGTGAAACTCAAACAACAAACCTTTGGTTTCAGTCCTAAAGTTAGGCGTGGAATGACAGTTATTAACATATAAACAACAGTCCCATCTCTCTCTGTCTTTGTAGATGATAGACAAATCTTCAAAAATGCTCTCCCTCATTCAACCTAATTCTTTACAATTTTACTGTTTGATTTGATTTTCTGTTTTTTTTTTTTTTTCTCAATTTGACAACCTTTCCCTAATTATCAAACTTTCATGAACTTAATTAGGACTTTTACCAGATGTCTTGAGGAGAAATCAATATGTCAACAACAATCTTGCTCATGTGCCAAAGGTTCCTTTTTTTTTTTTCAAAATAGAACTCATATGAGAGAATTAAAGTGTTACCTAGGAAGTAGGGCTCTGTTTATGTCAGAGACAAGAAGTTCTGGATACTTTTTAATAATTCGGGGGAGATGGTCTTCAGAAACACCAATACAAGTAAGAAATTCAACTTTTCTCCGTAGTGTTTTCTCAATGTTTGCACCAAAAATCTTAGGACACCTTACAAGTATCTTTCCCACAGTTTCCTGATCAAATCCTATATCCTTCAAAAATGAGATCACCTGCACATTGCAGTCATAGCATTTCACATCATACATAGCAGCCAATTATATAAATCATGAGAGCACTAGAGAGTATTTGAGGCAAGATGAGCAATCCTAAATAACAGACGATATATCAAGAGCCAAACTCTTAAGGAATAACTATACTGTCACGAATAACCTTCATCTACTATCTGCATGGAATTGCAAAATATTTTTAGCAAAAAACATAACATACTTGGAGAAATTCTTCAGGTTTGGATAACAGTAATTGAGGACTTTTAGCAATAACACGTCCCAAGTTCTTGTTTTTAACACCTAACACTCCGAAATTCTCCACCATCACCTTCAGCTTGCAAGTTGAACATCCCAATATATGGGGCCAGCTTTTGATTGCTTTGTCAATGCTCACTTTTGGTACCTGATGTAAAACATAATTGCTTAATTCATGTACTACTAGCATAGAGGACAAATTAACAATAAAAAGAAGGATGTAAAGCACCAGTTCTGCTAAAATCTCAATAAAATTATGCCTATTTGAAAGGTTGCAAGATAAAAGAGCGATAGATGTCAGGTAAAACCTATAAGTTATTGCAACCACTATTGCATTTTCAAGATACACAGCTGTAACCTAAATAAGTTCAGTGTTTGATTATGTATATACAAGTTATCTTCCCCTCGCTCACCCTTTTTTTTTTTGAATCTATCAATGGGTATACCAAAGTGATGATGTCAGATATAATTATTATCAACCGTAAAGCACTTTGGAAATAGAGTACCTTCTCCATATCACACATGGAAAGAATCTCCTTGTAATTATCTTGAATGCTCCTCGAAAGAATCCATGGATATTTTACTAGCATTTTAGCTAAATCTTCATCACTAGCACCAACCTGAGAATGATGCACGGCAAGACTCATCACAGGCAGGAACGAAATAACAAAACAGAACCATGTTTCAGATTGACAAAACAAAGGGAAATAAAATAGAAAGAAACAAGAGATAAAGAAGAATAGTTTCAGATTGACAAGTTACCTTCTCAAAAGCCAGAAGTTTTCTTTTGATACCATTTACACCGCATAAGATAATGGGAGGGAATAAAAGGAATATGCTACCCATACGTTCCTCGGGAACACCCATAGTTTCAAGAAATTCCACCATAGGATTCAAATGTTCATCTGAGGACAGCAAAAGAATACGTGGAAATGATTCAACTAAATATCGAAAAGAGGTGTCCCAATTGCCAAGTAAATCTAAACCTCCACGCCTTGCTTCAATCTACACCATAAAAACAGGGGTTCTTCTTACAACATGAAAGCATACCAAATTTTAAAAACAACAAGAGCTATAGGATTCCTGATGTGACAAATTGGAAAAACATCAAAGGATACTAAACCTTCTCAAACAATGATAATGTCTGTTGCAAATCCTCATCAATAGGTATAGATAAGTGCAACATCATACGCCGAGCATTTTTCCCAAGCAGTCTTCTATCATCACTGTCAGAAAAGAAGAGTTCCTTCGTATACTTAACCTAAAAGCCAGAGGTAAAATAAGAAACAGCTCTAGATAAAAATAGATGAAAAAAAAAAACTGCACAAAGACTACGCAGTCTTGGTTGCGTACTCCTAGATTATGGCATAAATGATATGATTTCGTGGGAACTTTGAGACAACAAAACTATGTTCACAAGTAAAGATGGGATTTAATTATATCCAGAGCAAATGCATTTTTTGTGTGGCACCATATGACAATTGAAGCAAGAAGATACCAAAGTATAAGAGGGCAGCAACCATTGAACACCTGATTTACTATATCTATCCACTAACAGCAAATATTTTCTATTTCTAAATAATGCAATGGTTATTTCACCATAAAATGATCAAAACTCGTGATCATCGACTAAATCAAAAGAAGAAGTTTGTATCAGAGAAAATAGTTGGATCAAAATTTTGAGAAACGAGCTGGGTAGGGAAAAAAATGAGCATAAGACTGAGAACCTTGTGAATGAGAGACGGAAGTGATTCGGTAGAGAGGTATCGAGAAACATTGATGGCGGAAGACAGAGTGAGGCCAAGACTCTCGAGAAAAGCAATTTTACCACCATCCCCTTTCTTCTTGGCCATATAAACCAGCTTCTCCTTAAATCCCAATTCATTAAATTCCTTTGCAGAAGCAGAATCATTTTGACAGGCAGTCCACTCCTCTAAATCCTTCACACTATCAATGAGCATGAGAGCATAGTTGGGACAATTTGAAGCTATGGAACCGGAATCCTGGGCGGAGACTCCAAATTCTCGAAGGAAGTGAGAAATGGGTTGGTGGGCATGTTTGAGAAGGTGATGATGAGTGGTGGATGGTGAGAGATGGGTAGGGTTTTGGCATTGCGGAAATGGGTATCTGAGGAAATGATGTCGGAGGTGGAGAGGAGAGGAGAGGAATTTGTAAGGGAGAAGGAAATGAAGATGGATATGGGAGAAGGGACGAGAATTTGGGAAGGGGAATGGAAGATTAGTGGGGATTGAGAAGGTTTTGGTCGTCATAGATGACAGAGAAGGGGCTACAGGCATGCTGTCCTAAAACCCTATCTAAATCTTTGTTGCATTCTATTTCCCACAACAAATGATTTTCAAATTCAATCCAAAAGAAATTTCTTGTCTCCCTGTGTCTATCTGTCTATCTCCACTATTGTTCTTCGTATTTTTCTCTTACCATTTTTCTTCTTTTCATCTCATTCGCTCTTCATGTTCCAACTCTCTTTTTAATTTTCACCATTTTTAAAATTCAAATTGCAATCCATGGACAAACTTCCTATTTACTACGATTTTAAAAAAAAAAAAGAAAAGAAAAACTCTTTTACGAATACAAAAAGAGATAAAAAAAAGATTAGGACTAATTACAAAATCAAAATTATAAGATAGTTTTTCTGCTAAAATTAAAAATCCAATTTTAAAGAAAATTTATAAATATTATTTTTTAGTAAATAGTATTATTTAAAATTAATAAATAAAAAATATAATTAATGAATGTTTATTATAATTACTTAAAATAAACTAAGATGATTATTATTTTTAAATTAATTAAAGATTATGGCCATATATTATTTATTTTAGCAATTAGGATAAATAATTATTTTGACATTTTAGGGACTTTTACATAAAAAAATGCAAATTGAAAATTTATTTATAAAATTGGTGTGTTTTTAGGAGTAATTGTAGTATTGGGGTTCTTGCAAAACCGTAGAAGGACACTACGGAATCAGCAAAGTAGGACCCGCCATTGAAGGAATTCCTCTTCATTGAAACCGTAGGTCTCCTCTACAAGATCAGTACGTGGGTCCCACCGGCAATGAAAATCCGGCTGATGAATTCCGTAGGGGTTGTGAACGATAATAAGAGGTGGGTTCCATAGAATATTGGGCATTATTGGTGTGTAATTACATGCCTGAAATCGTAGATAATAAAACGGAATCAAGCTCTGAACTCGTAGTACTTAACCTACACGAAAGTACTACGGGTTCAAGCCACTTTTATATTTTTTTTCAATCATGTAATTATAAAATACGTTGAAAAAAATTATGTTTTTTCAATCATGTAATTATAAAACACGTTGAAAAAAATTATCCTAGCATATATATAAGGAGCCCATCTTGTAAAAAACTTTGCTTTGTAACAATTGTAGTAGATTGTTGATTCGTATTGCAATAATTATAGTAGTTTTTCAAAGAAGTTCATTTATATTGGCATTAAGTTTCACAATTTCGATGTACAACATACTATTAATATCTAGTAAGATTTATAAATGTAATTATTTATAGTTTGATACTTTATATTTTAATTATTAACATAATAATTTAATTTTGCTTTGCTAACATACTTTCTACATAATAAATTACAGATAGTAAACATTCAATAAATAAAAATTCGTTCAGCAATAGTAGCCTAAGAGGAAAGGGATTTTTAAATTATAATCTGTTTATCTATTTATAATATATAATTAAATAATTATGGGTTGAAATATTTATACTCTCCTATTGTTATGTAATATTTTAAAATATTTATAAGTTACTATGATTAATTATACTTTGATAAATTATCATGATAAATAAAAAATGTGAAAATTTAAATTTAATATAATATTGATTGTATTAATTTTATATGATAGATGGTGCATATATATTTAGCTCCAAAAGCCATGAGAGATGAAAAGTATGTGTTTCTGACCTCTATCTTTCCATAAGGACAGTCATCAAATTAGCATCGATATGCATTATCCCAATCTGAAATACTCCATAAAATATCATCAATCTTAAATAGGGTATGATTCTATCATCGATGTTTTCGTAGTGAGCACCCAAACTATTTCTCTAGACAAATAATACATCATGTATAACCTACATATATAAAAAAAATTCACACAACTGCGTGCATCCGTCTATCTTTGTATATATATTGATACATACATATAAATAAAAAATTAATTAAACAATAAAAATATAATTACAATGTTCGCCCAAATCGAATATGCTGTATGATTTCCTTTCAACGTTAGCAGATCATCTACGTATAGTTCTAGATTAATGTATGGCTGATTCGAAAACCAATCCATTTTTTTAATAACCTAAATTTCAATAAAATAACAAACGTTTATCCAAATCTAATAAATAATTCAAAATAACAATTATATATTCATAAAAAATTAAAATTTAAAACTTACCTAATTTCTTCATGATATTAAACAATAAATAAAACAAACCTATAATTTTACACCAATATATTCAATAATTATTTTTCAATTAATATTACAAAATAAACATACAATTTTACAACATATACAAATATTATTTCAAATTTCTTACAACAATAACAATTACGGTAACATAACTTATCAAATAAATAAATAAATTATTTCAATAATACATATATATAAATTTTTTTACATACCTTAATTAATTGATGGATTCTTTTTTCCAACTAACCAACAACAAGTTTTAGAATAAATTTCACAAAATATACCTACAATTTTACAACAATATATATAAATATTATTTTCATTATTATTTTAAAATTCTTACGACAACAACAATTAAAATAAATAACTTATCAAATAAAATAAATTAATTCATTAATATTTGTATATGATGTAAGGGCTTTCGACAATCACGAACCAGTCGAACTAGTTTCCTTCCCATAACCTTCATTTGTAGCAATGACTTGATGAATAGTCTAAAATACGATCTTTCCGTATTTTTTTGGTTTGTCTGCATACTCGTAATTATGATGGAGAGAGAATTAGTTTATATATCTATTAACTTTATATCTTATACGTCCATCAAGTACTAATTAACAGTCAAGATTTAATATACTATTAAATTAATGAAACCTTAAACCTAATGGACTTACAAAATATGTATCATGACATCAGGTCATATTTCTTACACTTACAAAATATGGCCCATAATATCAAGCCATATTTCTTACATATACCACCCGCTACTGTTTTATGCGTGAGGAAGCACGGCTGGAAGATTGCATGGCGTTAGGGATCAGGCTGATCCCACAGCTGCTTCGTACGGGATCAGCTGCTGAACCCGTAGGTGGCAGCTACGGGATCAGCATGATCCTTGTTGCCCTCGTCCGTCGTGCCTCCTATGGACCCCGACACAGATAGCATCTTGATGCTCGTGCATGGGATTGAATTTGACCATCCCAACCCCATAAATAGTCCTACAAATACGCCAATTTTATAAATATTTTTTCAATTTTTTTTTCTATATAAAGGCCCTGACATATTAAGGAAATTATAATAAAATTATTATTTTTAATGGACTTAAAAAAATTGCTATTTTTTTGAAATTTTATTTTTTAATTTTAAAAAAGGATACTTACTAAATTATTATTTTTATAACGAACTTAAAATTATTATTTTTAATAAAAAAACTAACGGAATCTTTAATTTATAGTTAAAACCATCATATAATTCAAACAAAGAACATGATATGAAAAATTAAAAAGAGAGAGAAGTTAGACAAATGGGAAAAAAAATCGTCTCGTGATTTTTACAATGTTTTCAGAATCGGTTCGAAGATCGACTCGGTCTACCAACTGAGTCAAGAGTCAATTGGTTGGATCAGGTCGACTCGGAGTTTTTACTTTTTATTAAATATAATTATTTATAAAAAAATAAAAATATAATATATCAAAAGACATTGAAAATTTTATTAATTAATAAATATCAATGTAAAAATATTAAGACCAACAAAGTTAGTTGTGTTTCTAAAATTATTTGTATGCTACTTATATACCAATTGCAACATGGTGATGCTTAATTAGTCAACATTAATTGTCCTTGGATGGTGCTTATCAATATCTAATTGCACCTCCATTAACATGCAATATAAGCAATCAAAACTTAATTCAATTTCTTAACAGCTTTTTATTCCTTATAAACTAATTATATATTCAAAGATTTATATCGTTTCAAAATTTTCAATCATAATTACCAATTCATTAGTTGTAATTACTATCAAAGAATTTTTTCGATCTATATATAATAAACTCTTATATATAAAAAATAATAATTAAAAAAATTATCTACTGTTAGGATTAAATATAAAAATTTTTTGTGGTGATTCAATTCTATATTTAGATATGTATTATAGACATTATTTTTGTATATTTTGAATATATATAATAATTTGTTATGGATTTAGTTAAAAGAACACATTATATGATCTTTAAATTTTATATTTTTAATTATATCACTGTATTTTTTGGGAATTTAGGGATTGATTTCTTAAAATGCAAATTTTTTGGTTGAACCGAAATTTGAACCGAGTTACCGGTTCAATCCAATTTTTTCCGAATCAATCCGAGTTTTTATCCTTTCCGATTTTCATGTTGAATCGACTCGAATTGCTTGCCGAATTACGGTTCAACCGACCCGAGTCAACCCAAGTTTAATAACCATGGATTTTTACCATTAATATAGTCGATACATGTAACTGATATATGTTATGTATTATTTATATCATAAAATTAGAAAGAAAAAAAAAAGCAGCAATAACACCGAAAAGGGCGAAAAAGCAAAACATGCCGTCTGTGGGAATCGAACCCACGACCACATGGTTAAAAGCCATGCGCTCTACCGGCTGAGCTAAGACGGCTTTGTTTACTATTGTTGCGTGCTATTTAAAATAATATAAAAAAGAACCAAATCCCTCGAGTCCTCGATCGCATTCTTGTTGGATGTGACACTATCGGTACTCGTATTGTGCATAACATTAACAGAGCAATGTTAAAGTATCCTTTCATTATTTTTATTTTTTTTGCAAAAAAAAAAAAAACCTGTAATTTGTGGGATAAAAAAGCACTCGCTAAATAATTGATCAGAATTTGCATGATCCAAGATACACTGATCTTCCCCATATGTATTTTCTGTTGAGTGAGAAGCTATCAAGGCGGAGCATACTCTGATGTTATGGAACTTGTAAATTGTCAAAAGCAGAAACCATACAAACCAAACTGGGCTTGAAGGTGAGCAGGAAAGGTTGCCTTTCTGTCTTGGAAACGGAAAGTAGTGTGTTGATGGTGCTCTGGATTCATAATATGAAGGAGAAACGAAGCTTGGCGGTCAATGTTGAGAGAGTGTTGAGGTTGGTTTTGTTGATGCTGTGGTGGCAACTCAAGGTTGTAAACCAAATGAGTATGGAGTGAGGAGGATGTCCTTGTCGTGTCTCCACTTGGGATGTGCCTTAGTATGCGATAAACACCTTCCGGTCCTCAAATGCTCTCGCTGGATGCTTCTGTCTATGTCCTCCGGCTGAAGAATCGTATTCCTCTGCAAATTATAAAAGTAATTTTTGAATCACACGTATGATTGATATAATTTTCTGTTAATTTCGTGATATAGAATTGAAAAAAAAAACCTGCTCACAAAACCTCAACGTACCACGTGTCCAACATCCTAGGCTCCTTAAGTTTTGCTGAATTAATTATATATGTAAAACAAAATGCGGTGGAATTGGTTTGGAGGTCTGAAACGAAATGAACCCTCATTCCATTATTATTCTCAACTGTACGTGCTTATTTCTTAATTAAGTTTGTTTTCTTTCGTGAGACGTGATGATAAAAGTTAGATTGAATTAGTCAGAGGAAATATAAAATGAATAAAAGTTGTCAATTTGGAAAATTAAATGAAGAAGGTTGGGGTCTTAAACTTAATATAAGAGAATGTCATATTCTTTGGCATGACTAAATTAGATTGGTCAATGAAGAAGCAACGCCATTAAATTGTTAACAGCAAAACTTCTTTTTTTTTTTATGAAGAACAATGAAAACTGATGGTGGTGATATTAAAAAAAGAGAACAAATTAACAAATTAGTTGACCAGCATTCATTCAAAGTAGGAGACAAATTCGGAATGTCATCTTTTTATTTATAAAATCTAAATATGCCAAATTCTCCTACCTACAACTACACTTTCTATACCTCCTTATACTCCTTTTTTTTTTTTTTTTTTTCCTCCTGCCTTTTCCACGTTTTAGTGTTACGCACTGCTTCTATTTTCCCTTTTTTTTTAAAAAAAATATATATATATAAAATTAAAAAAAAAAAGATGTGGCTTCCAAAGACAAATATAGGAGGAAAAAAGACGGGGAACGGATTGGTTGCAGTAGCAATAGACAAAGACAAAGCCAGCCAAAATGCTTTGAAATGGGCCCTTGAGAATCTCACTTCCAAAGGTCAAACTGTTGTTTTAATTCATGTTCTTCACAAATCGTCGTCAACGCACGGTACTCTCTTCTTTCTTTCTTTCTTTTTATTAAATATATATTGGAACGGACGACCACTCAATTTTTCATACGAATCCACACCAAAATGCGCAGGAGGACATGGTGCTATGGATTGCAGCTTAACAGGGAAGCAGCAATTGGACAAGAACACCAAAGACCTCTTCCTTTCATTTCATTGCTACTGCACTCGCAAAGATGTGCGTTATAAATCTATTCATTATGCTAAACTTATATATGGAAATAATTAGTTTAATTTTAATTATTACTATGCCTTCAGGTAAATTGCCTTGATATCGTACTGGAAGACCAAGATGTCGCAAGAAAACTAACCGAATATGCTTCCTGTGCTGCAATTGAGTTTTTGGTTTTGGGTGCTTCACGCCATGGATTTATGAGGTACTTAATTAATTATCATCCTTTTTTTTTTTTCTTTCCTTTCCAGATCATAAAATTCTAATGCATCGCGTAACCATGTATTTATTACAGAAAATTCAAGGCAGATATACCCAGCAGTGTGTCAAAAGGGGCACCAGATTTCTGCAATGTATATGTGATAAACAAAGGAAAATTGTCTTCGGTGAGACACGCATCTCGCCCACTTACATACACTTCTCCTCTACTAGATCAAATTCAGGAACAATGCAAGCTATCACCTGATGTTTCTTCTGACAATCATTTCATGCACAGTCATAGCATTAAAGGTTTGTTTTTCTCCATGCATTCTAACTTATGACATAACGCCCTATCTTATTCATTAATTAACCTCTTTCTCTCCAACCTCCATTCACAGAGAGGCCACCAGTCAAAGCTCGCATCTCGCTTGATGATTCCTTCAAGTAAGTAGCTGGATTTTGTTTATTTATCGGATGCATGTGAATGTGAATTTCTAACCAAATAAAAAAAAAATAAATAAATAAAACACCAACAGATCCCCGTTTGAGAGAGGAGGCAGAGCTTTCAATATAAAATCATTCCAAGAGTTTATGGAGACAGAAACAGATATATCATTTGTGAGCTCTGGAAGGACCAGCACCGATAGAGCATCTTCTGTGGCCTTAGAGTTCATGGATTCCTGCCTCCCTGCCCGCCTTTCAACTAGCTCCGACACAAGCTATGGTTCTATACGCTCTGCCCAAAAATTCAATGATTTTGCTTCTCTCCATGACCCCTCATCTCCATTTTCACACGATAGTGGACGAACCTCCTTTTCAGGTGCATCCCAATGCATGGTAAGCACTTCTTTCCATTAACAACAGCTAATAACCCTTAACCCCTGGCCACATTAACGATTCTCAATTCCTAATTTTAATGAATGCCGCAGGATGACATGGAAGCTGAGATGAGGAGGCTAAAACTAGAGCTCAAGCAGACAATGGACTTGTACGGCAACGCTTGCAGAGAAGCTCTTACGGCTAGACAAAAGGTAGCTTTTCTAATACATACATTTGCATTCTCAACCCACCAGAAGTAGGCTATAATTAACGAGACACACTCTTACAGGCAATGGAACTGCACCGCTGGAGAGCAGAAGAAGAACGCAGAATTGAAGAGGCTAAAATTGCAGAGGAAGCTGCACTTTCAGCTGTGGAAAAAGAGAGAGCCAGGTGCCAGGCAGCTATGGAAGCTGCTGAAGCTGCTAAGAAATTGGCTGAACTAGAAGCACAAAAAAGACTCAGCATAGAACTCAGAGCTTTCAAAGAACACGAGGAAATGAAGAAAATGATGGAAGCTCTAGCCCAACAAGATATCAGATACAGGAGATACAGCATTGAGGAGATCGAAGAGGCAACCGACTACTTTGCTGATGCCCAGAAAATAGGAGAAGGAGGTTATGGACCAGTTTACAAGTGTTATCTTGATCATACGCCAGTTGCAGTTAAGGTATTACGGCCAGATGCAGCCCAAGGCAGGTCTCAGTTTCAAAGAGAGGTAATTGTAATCAAACTGATAAATTAAGTGTTTTTTAAGATACCAACTCAATTGGGGCCTCATGTGTTAAAAAATGAATAATGTAGGTGGAAGTGCTTAGCTTAGTAAGGCATCCCAACATGGTACTCCTTCTGGGAGCTTGCCCGGAGTATGGAGTTCTGGTGTATGAATACATGGCTAAAGGAAGCTTAGATGATCGTCTGTTCAGGAGAGGTAACACACCCGTTCTTCCGTGGCAAATTAGGTTCCGAATAGCTGCACAGATTGGAACAGGTCTCCTCTTTCTCCATCAAACCAGGCCAGAGCCACTTGTGCACCGTGACCTCAAGCCAGGCAACATTTTGTTAGACCATAACTACAATTGCAAGATTAGCGATGTTGGATTGGCTAGACTTGTCCCAGCAGTAGCAGAAAATGTAACCCAGTATCACATGACATCCACTGCTGGAACATTCTGCTATATTGATCCAGAGTACCAACAAACTGGAATGCTGGGTGTCAAATCAGACTTGTATTCCCTTGGAATCATGCTTCTGCAACTAATTACAGCAAAGCCACCCATGGGTTTGACCCACGTTGTGGAACAGGCAATTGAGGCAGGGACATTCGCTCAGATTCTAGACCCTGCTGTGCAAGATTGGCCAGTTGAGGAAGCTTTAAGCTTTGCGAACATGGCACTCAAGTGTGCAGAACTTAGACGAAAGGACAGGCCAGATCTTGGCAAGGTAGTAATGCCAGAGCTGGAGAGATTGAGAAATTTTGCAGAAGAGAATACGGACCCTGTGATGATGATAGGCAATGCAGGCCCCTCACCCCGCCACACCTATTTGTCCAGGACACACCAGGTTGGTTGGTCGGTCATGTACACAATCGTCACAAGTATAATAGCACATATAGTTTATGCTAGATTATTTATTAGCATTGTTATTTAGCAGGAAGTTTTGAGCGATCCTTTAGCTGAACATTCTGGAAGCGCAAAGAGCCATTCAAGTTCATCATCACGAGAAGAAGCAGAAGGAAGTAATTAAAGTGAATGAAAATTTGTTAATGCATTTTCCGCAGCTCAGAGTTTTAGTTTTGGTGTATATATATGATTCGTAAAGGGGAAATTATTTTTCAGTTATAATTATTTCTACTCTGAGGTGTATGGTGAACAAAGCAATCATAATTTGATGGAAAGTGGAGAAAGAACATATGACACTACCCAGCTGGTAGACAGATTGTTCTGATTCTTCAGTGCACTAAAGCTTTTGCACTTAATTATTATTATTTTTTGAAAATTTCAGATTAAATTTGTTTTTCACTTTACTGATAAAGAAAATAAAAATTTTTATAATCTTGATTGAAACCCAAATTACTGCGATGAATCGCTCAGGAAATCAAAATCCAACACACACTATTTTACGATTAACTTCACCCAAGTCCCAGTCAAACAAAATGCCGGATTTTGAGAAGAAAACGACATTTATTATTATTCTTTCGTAAAATGGGAAGTGAAAAGGGGAAGCAAATCTGTATCTAATTGTAATGTATGGATAAAGTTGAAGCACATTCCGGAAGAAGGTTTGGATAATTCGATCCAAATAAGCATCTGATATTATATTATATTATGTTTAGGTTGTAATGGTGTAAATTAAATGACCACAGAGGCGCAGACCAAGCAAATTTCAAATGGTTTTCTATTTTTATTTTTTCATCGAGAGTTGAAAGCAAGTCAATTAGTCCTAATTCTGATTGCTTCACCAAGGTCCAATCCATTATCAAAAAATATTTATAGACTTTTTGATATAAAGTTATATTTCTATTCTGGATGCACGAATTAAGGGTTGAGGAACATATTTAGGGATGGAGCAGAAGAATATACATATATATATATGTGTGTGTATAATAAGGTCTGAAAGTAATTAAGAATTAGAAGAAAAGCAAAGAAGATGGCCATGTTAGTTGGGTAAATAAAAACAAAACATATTGAACTACAAAAAGAAATAGACAAGAAAGTATATATTAACAATTTCTAAATCCCAAGAGCTAAGTAGAGTTGAAAAACAAAAAAACAAACGATGAGAAGCAAAATTAAAAAGAAAAAGATGGGAATTTTCCTCGTGGCCCTCTTTTGGGTGTGGAAATAAGGCTGGATCAAGACGACCCTTTTGTTTTCTTTTTTTTTTTTTTGGGTGTCGGAGCCTCCACCTATCAGTTACAGGCTAAATGTATAAAATGGATGAAATGCAAATGAAGCCTGTCGGGATCCCTAATTTGCCACATCGATCATATGAATTGTTTGGAATCACCTATCCTCTGGTTTATCATCGATCCACAGAGAAGGATAAATCATCTCCATTCCTTCTACCACTAAAGCTAGTGAGTCGGCTGACATGCTGCGAATCTTGCTCCTCACTAGTGCTTGTGTGCCCATTCAATTTCTCAACCTTTTGCATAACTTGGCTCATGTCCAGCCGAGTCTCTACATCCTCATCACAGCAACTCAATCCAATTTTCAACATATCTATCATCTCGGCTTTGTTATCTTTAGCTCCTTTCATGTCTCTGTCGAACACTTCGCTGGTTCTTTTTTGCTTCACCATGTTGTTCACCCAAGCAGCCAAGTTGTTGGAACTGTCATATGTTGGCAACAGATAATTCTCCGGGAATTTCCCTGTCAATATCTCCAATATCAGAATCCCCAGATTCCAAATATCTGTCTTGTTGGAAGTGCGGCCTTGTTGAGCATACTCGGGTGACTTATATACGATCATCAGCTCGTGTGCCTGTGGAGAGTTGATCACTGGCCTCAGCGCATAATCTGTCAACAGAGCCTCCATTGATGGACCCAATAGCACATTCGAAGATTTCAGATGCCCGTGAGGAACCACCATTGGAAGCTCGCTGTACAGGTAGTTCAATCCTCTTACTATGCCTTTGATGATTTGCAGCCGGGTCTGCCAATCAAGCCCTTGCCTTTGTCTGCTTCGGTTGCCTTTTTTTAATTTGATTATTATATTATACATCAGGAACAAATCAAGATTATCATTATTATTTTAATGTCAAACAAACAAAGGAGAGATGATTAATTAATTCAGTTTACCATGAAGATGACTTGCCAAGCTCCCATTCTGCACAAAATGATAAACCAGAAGCTTCTCTTCCTTGCGATAGTAATAGGCGGCAAGCTTCAATAAGTTAGGATGTTCCAATCTGCCAAGCCTTCTCATGTGCTCATGAAATTCTTCTCTCCCAACATGGTTCATGTGCCTATACCTCTTTACCACCATAGGCTGTCCACCACTTACAGCTGCTTTGTAGGAAGATCCAAAAGTTCCACTCCCCAGAACTTCAGCAGAGGCTCTAAGCAAATCATTCAAATCAAATTTTTGAACATCCTCTCTAATGAATGACAGCTCCGCCTTCCTCATCGACATCACGCTCCCACTCTCGCTCCCTCCTCCTCCTCTTCTTAGACTTTCGTCTCCGTATGACGAGTGTGGTATTTTTTTGGAATTTATGGCTGCGGAGGGTGTCTTCTCCATTTCTCTTTTCTTTTTCCCGCACAACACAGCCAAACAAACTCCCATCACCCCCACTGTTACGGCTAAAACAATTACGGCTACTGTCATTTTCAGAAGCTTGCTGTTGCTCTTCATTGGCCATGCCCCTCCCAGCACAGTGAATGTGGGTGCGGGTGCTGATGGTAAGGGTGAGGATGCGCATGGAGTTAGAGGCGGCCCGCATAGCGCTTTGTTCCCTGAATTCAATTAAAGAAAGAACAATCCCACCGAATCAAAAGCAAATGGATAAATTTGGATTATACACAGAGAGAATTATATATCCGTACGTACCAGCAAAAGAATCTGGACTCATCCGGCTCAGGGTTTCAGGAATAGGCCCCTCCAATTGGTTGTTGGCTAAATTAACGGTTTTGAAATTTTGGTCTCGAAAAGGAGGAATTTGGCCTCGGAAGCGATTCCCTGCCAGTCTCAACTCCATGAGCTTAGGCAACGAAACAAGGGACGAAGGGATTGTTCCTGTGAATAAATTATTGGCCATAAACACCCTCTTCAGAGAACCCATGCCTTGAAAAGCATCGTCATCTATGTCTCCAGAGAAAAGATTATTGGAAAGATAAAGAGCTTTCAATTTCCCTAATTTCTTGATATCGGGCAATGGGGCTTGGAATTTGTTGTTCATAAGGCTTAAAGTCCGAAAGTTAAGCAAGGAGAGGAGAGAATCCACATCAACAGTTCCGGAGAGGCCTAAGTGTTCGAGTTTTAAACCCCAAACAGTTCCGTTCCAACAAAGCACGCCATACCAATTAGCGCGATTCCAATCACAAGGATTGACAGAAGCATCCCAATCGCTGAGAGCCGAACTGTTTTGGAGGCCTTGTTTAAAGTTGAGGAGGAGTTCAGCTTCGGTGACACCTAATGCCATCCACATGAAAGATGAGGCAACAGCAAGAATAAGAAACGGAATGAATACTTTTGCGCGCGCATGCGAAGCTGCCTGCGCGCCCATTAGCATTTGGCGGGTGCTGAGGATGAAGGAGATATAGTATGTATGTATTTATTTGATAATTTAATTAATTATTAAAAAAAAAAGAAAAGAAAAGATAATGTAGAGAGAAACGGAATAGGGAAAGGGAGGAGAGAGAGAAGAGTTCAGACAGAGGTTGAGGAAATGCTAAGAAAAGCGAAAGGGAGATTGTTTAGAAAGGACAGGACAGGACAGGGCAAAAGGTGATAAAATTGAATTGTTTGGGTTTTTACGAGAGGGAGAGAGGCAAGGGCGGCCGTTGAATTCTTCACCTTATTTTTAGTTGTTTTTTTTTTCCTTTAATTTATAACTACATAGTACATACATCTCATCTGCCTTAATTGCTCTTTCCTCCTTCCCTTCCGCTTTTAAATCTACCCATAACTCTACGCTACATATATTACTAGTAGTATTTTATGCCTCTTTACGTACCATCTTATTTATTATAATTCACCTGTTACTTCCTTCCAACTTCATCCATTATTTCATAAATCACTCAAAACTTGTTTAATATATAAATATAATAATCAATTGCAAAAGACAAACAAAGATTCATGTCAAACTTCGAATTAAAAAATAATTATAATTTTTCTATTTATTATTATTATTTTTGTTACATGTCGCTCCATCCATCATGGAAACCCATTTATTTTCTTAATTAAATGGAAATCTTAGAGGGCAATGGACAGTGTTTGCGGTATTCAGCCAGAGCCCACAACGGGAAACAGTCCTTGTATATTGGATAGTGTAAGTTGTTGTTATTCTTGAAAGCTCCCAGTATTTCCTACGCCGCAAATTAACAATTATTATACCTCTGCACTTCAACTCATCATTCATGCACAATAATCATAAACTTAAACCAATTTTAAACGCATACCTGTTGCGGGAAGCTACCATCTTCCTGCTGAGAATTGATCAACAATTTTGCACCCTGGTCGAGAGGAGTGGGGTCTCTCTTTGCCTTTAAAACCAAACCAATTAGGATTATTATCTTTTTTGTTTACCAGTAATCTCATATATATGATCTAAGATGAGGTAAAACACCTGGCCACAGTGAATCAGACCCAACATAGCCCAAGCAGTGTGAACCAAATTGGATCGTCGTCCATCAAGGGGAGTGTATTTCTAAATTGTAGGAAAACAAATTTGTCATTTAATAGTAATTGCAAATCCTCAACATTAATTAATTAATTAGAAAGAAACCTTATTTGGGCAAGAAACAAAGCTCTCTCCCCATCCACCATCGGGGCATTGATTTTTGAGTAGAAAGTCAACGCCCCTACGCACTGCGGCGCAGTCACGGTAAGTTTTTCCAGCAGCTGATAGCCCAGTAAGAGCGAACCATGTCCCATATATGAAGCATATTCCCCAATTTCCGTACCTATTTTTCATTCACACACACACATATATTTATATATTTCAGTATCATATGGTATTAATTGCAAGGAAATGAAAAATTTATATATACCAGGAACCGTCAGGTTCTTGAATGCTTTGGATATATTGGGCAGCATCGGCAATGAAGTTGTCAATTTCTTTAATCCTGTATCCAGGAAATTTCTTCTTGAACATTACTAGCGCATCTATTGATGATGATGTGCATTCCACGTACCTATGTTCAACATCAACCTCGTCTAAATCTATCAATTTAAACTAAAAACCCATATCACAAATGGGAAAAAGTTTTACTAATATTAGACTCTTACTGGTGCTCAATTACAATATTCTCCAGAAATTCCATCGGATTGAGTTTCTGAAAAAAAAAACAAATATTAAATTATACTATTATATACAGTCTATATAATTATCTACGTGTGTATAGATGTACACCTCTAGCCACTTTGCACCTCTCACCGGCTCCCAGGCCGATAAACCACCGTTTTTACCCTGCAATGATTCGCATATTATATTATATTATATTATATATATAATTCATGGATGCTTTAATTAGTAATAATTTAATCGCAGAATCAGTAAAATAAATAAATAAATAAGATAATGTCAATCCGTGACCTGAAGGGAAAGTATAAGGTTGACCGCGTCGTATAAGCGCTGAGAATCTGCTTTCTCACCGATGATTTCTGTAGGCAACTGGGAGCCATATAGAAGACACTGTAGAATTTATAAATAGAAAATATTAGCAATCTGAGCATTAATTATGATATAAAAGAAATATAATTAATTGAGCCATATGGCTTTTACCTTCAAGCCTTCTGCAGTACAATCAGAAACTTGCCAGCCATGATCTTGATCAGAGAAAGGCCATCCTCCTTTGGAAATGTGACGAAACATCGCCCCAAAATCACCTGCTGGATTATCTTTAATCTGAAGACATTCAAACACATGCCTATCAGTATTTATGGCAATCATTTTCTTAATCATAGAAATATTAAAAATCAAAACCCGGTACCTGAGTTTTCTTAATAAAATCGTATGCCTTCACTATTGCTGGCAATACTTCATCACCGAGGTCGCTCAGAAACAAAGCTTGAAAGCAAAAATTAGCATCCCAGGCCTGACTACCGAATCCCTGAATGTATGCATTAATTTATATATATGTGATGATCAATATAATATGAAGTTATCTTTTTTTTTTTTTATAACACACACACATATATATATTTAGAAATATGTATAATTAATGGGGTCTGACTGACCGAAACTTTAAGACCATCTTCAGCAAGCCACAAATAATCTGGAACCCTGGCAAGATGTTTCTTGAAACAAATGCCATCTGGATCTTCCACCCAACAAGCAAGCATACATAATGCCTATATGCACCATTAAAATAATATTATATCGGAACCAATAGAGCAGTCAACATGTGCGTCTATTGTTAAAAAAAGAAAAAATAATATTATATCAAGAGCTTCAGTGGTCTTATATATATATATATATGTTATAGAAAAAAATAGTGTGTTAATTAGACCTTTTCTACGCATCCAATGGTAATGTATCGACTGTTTTCATCTTCGTAATGGATATGGTTCATTGTTTCTCGGAGTGCCCCTTCTCTTACTAATTTGTTCATAGGCCACCGGGTAAGCATGGGCTCAGAAACCATATATAAAGTGTCCCACATAAAGTTTTGAATCCAAGAGTGAGGGTAGTAAAGATCCTCCTGCATATATATAATCAATAATTAATTAAATAAATAAAAGAGAAGGCATTCGGATTATTGGAATTAAATATATATAAAAGTCACCTCGGCACATAGATGGCGTACACTCTTCCAGTTAATTGTATGATAAGGCTGAAGGAAGATTTCCTCTCTCAGTTCTAAAATCAGAGAAGTAGTTTTGGCTACAAACCTTTTCCCATACAAATACGACATGGGCATGTATACCATCCGACAATAGCACCACATCTTAGCTGCATTTTCGTTCATGCTTAATTAGAAAATTCCTCTTTTCAACTAGTGGAAAATTAAAATTATGAGAAAAAGAAACCTGGATGCATAGGAACGAAGGAAGGATAAACCCAAAACTCAGGAGGCATAGGATTACAACCAGACCAGTCAAAGAGGCCAAGTATCTAAACAGCAAAACTAAAAGTCAGTAAGTATTTAAAAATTAAAATTAAAATTACAATAAATGGATGTTGACAGAGACCGCAAGCCAAGTCTTTCCCCAGGAAGAGATATAAACGGCACCCCCATGGTCAAGAATCCATTTTCGAGCTCTGGCGCATGCGTTATCTTGACCACCATCAACTCCTTCTCCCAGCATACGCATGCATATGTAACTCAATACTGTGCAGAACATGCAGCTGTGGCTCTCGATATCCATTCCCCACCCTCCATCTTCATTCTGCATACATGCATGTTATTTAAATAGTCTAAAAAGATTCATTGTTTTCTTTTTCTCTTTATAAAAAAAAAAAAAAAAAACCTACCTGATGATAATACAAGTAACGTAGAGTCTCTCTCCGATACTCAGCATGAAAAAAGGTATTTAGATGTCCAGTGATGTAGAGAGAAAAAACCTGTCATGATTAAAGCTAGGAAATCAATACCTAGCAAGCCATTGGAAATAGAATTAACAATTTGAAAAAGATTCTTACAAAGGGAGGAGTAAAATAAAGAACGCCGGCATTCTCAGCAGGCCAATGCCCATCGCTGGCTTGCAAAGCTGATAAAAACTGCGCAGACCTCCTTATCGCTGTTGTGGTCTTCTCGCAAGTGACTTCCTCACCTTCCTCTATCCTTTCTGCTGCTATTATTTGTTCAAAGTTCTTCTCTCTCAGTGCCTGCAATAATTATCTACTAAATGCTTCTCCCTCTAATACATATATATAAACAACCAAAAAAACCAGAATAATAACCTGGAATTGCCAGAGGAGATTGGAGCAGCACTTGAGCCGAAAACGATGGTTATAAAAGTTAAGACGAGCTTGTTCGATCTCAGCAAGTTGGTCAGGAGTGCCAGCATGAGGATCAAATTCCCATGTCTGTCTCCCTGTGAAGTTGTTTGTACTGAACAAGTATGGGTTTCGTACTCCATCTCCAATCTTTAGTTTCCACATCTTCGCAAAGGCAAATTATATATAGTAACGTTTGGATATTGCAGAATTTGAAATATTTTTATAGGGTTTTGAGAGGTGAATGAATATGGTTTTAGTAGACAAAAGCTTTTGGGTTTATATACACAAATTAGTCAATGACTTGCATATATTGCTATGAGATGACACCGCCCGTTAATAAAAATTAATATTGACAGTTGCATGTTTTCTTCCTCTTTAGACAAAACTCACATCCATCACCCATTATTTTATCACCACCTCGCTCCTGTACGCCTGATTTTCCTATTTTTCTTACAAATTATTTCTTTCATTTCCATCAATGCCTATGAGTTTGTTTATTTATTTTAATTAACTGTGAACATTTTAATCTCACAACTAATTATTTTTCTCCATTTTCAAAATTTAAATAAAAAATATCACTTTTTCACGTGAATTTTTTAAAAAAGTACTTATAAATTAACCGAGTCACCCCAAATAAATTAATATTTTTGGCAGCTAACTTGTAAGCATGTGGTAATAGAAATTTATTTTAAACGCAATAAAAGTAGTATAAAAGAGAGCAAAATTAAAAAAAAAATAATAACAATAATAAATTAATACTATCTCAATTTCTTAAATGAGGAAAAAAAAACAAAATCTTAATAAGATATATATAAAGAGTGATAACATAAATTACTACTATATTCCAAGTGTAATTTATTTCTTTAAAAGGCTAATATGCCAAGATAAGCTCAAATATGGGGGCATATATGTGAAGTAGACAGAGCCGAGCCGACAGTGGCAAACCTTTACACTCAACCAGCATTAATGCAAAATAGCCATATAATAATCATTCTTTAACTCAAGATAAATTGAAAACTTATTAGGAGAAAAAGACTCTTGATTATTAAAATCAGGATCAGGTTTATCATCGGTTACCTCGTTCTTAAGGTATTAGGCCGTGAATAATTGTAGGTTAACCCATTCGAAGTCAATTAATATGTTTTTAGTTGAGACAAATGCACGACAGTTCATGATATTTAATTGGCCATCTATAACATCAATAAATTAGGTGGTTGTATTGCTTTGATATGGACGCATCAAACATTTAATGAGTCAAGGAATGAGTAGTTAAAATGAGTTATTTTCAATTTTTAGACCAATTAAAACATAAATTTTTTAAACTACGAATTAGTTATGCCCTCGCCAAATGAATTAATAATTCAGAAGTCAGGACTGATTCAATTAGGAAATATATTAATTTGGTCGACATATTAATTACTTGGAATTTCAACAAGATTTGTACTTATGTTTAGAATAACTTTCAATTAATTTAGGTTATTCAAACTATAATTATCCAAGTCAGACTTACAGAAACTTTACCGATATCATATCCATATTTTTATCCTATAATATTCCTCAATACATTTTCTATTGGTACAATTTTTCTTACAAGAAAATATCCCATTCAACCAATCACTTAAAACACTAAATCTTGCTGTCTTCTGCTGTACTTAATTGGTATAGCATTGTTCTTTGGGTGAAAATATATTTGAAATTTTACCTTACTAGTAAAACAGAATTTAAGAGGTTAATTATACTCATAGCTATGGAACTATTTTCTTAAAGATTTATAAATTATAAAAGAAAAAAAATTCACCATAAACTGATTGAATTATTTACGTTTCGCACAAAAAATTATTTTATCCGTAACTCAGATCAACCAATGCTGGAAAGTCAAATCAGCAAATTATGAAACAGGAGGAAAGCGGGTGATAGTAATACTAGAAAGAGCCATAATCTAAAGAAGTAGGATGCCGGTCTCCAGCATTCCAAGGGCCCACAATGCCAAATACCGGCGCACAAATATGCCACGTTTTCAGCAGTTCAAGGGATCCACCAATCCGCTACCGGCACAATATTTTGCCGGTTTCAAGCACTCTAATTGATAAAAAATGTGAGGTTCATTAGGTCGGATACCGGCACATATCTCTATCAGTTTTCAGCACCCTAAAATTAAAAAATATATTTATTGTAATCTTTATTTTTGAATTTTTTTTAAAAAATATTCTATTTTCAAAAAAACTCCTGATATATTAACAGGTAAATTAAACTCAAACTTTAAAATCCGTCATGGTTATTTTTTTTAATAAAGACAAAATTCCAAGTATTATCTTTACCCTCAATTAAGCTGATCTCCATTGCCAAGTAATTAAGGGCGATAATAAATTATATTTGATAACTTCGGTTTGACTATGTATATTTTTTAGTTTGGAGTTTGGACTCTGTCAAGAAAAACGTATACATAATAACATTGGTTTTTATTACTATTTTTTTTTTTTTGAGTGAAAGAGAGTTGATCTCGCTCAAATTTCAAACCTTTCAATAAAAAAATGAATTTATAATTCATGAACGTCCCTTTTGTTTTGGAAAAATTGACAATTAAGCTGTGAAATAAACTTGTTTAATGAGAATAAACTATAGAGATGAAAGTATTAGCAAGCAGAGTGCTAATAACTAAAAGCTAGTTGTGGTGATTAAGTCAAAATATTTATACATTTCAATCACGGACCAAGTTAGTTTATATAAATATGCATTTTTTAGTCAAAGATAGAGAGGTGTCACCTTGCGAGTAAGACTTTATAGGAAGCAACACTGATCGTACAAAGGAAAAACAAGAGTAATCAATCAAGTTTATTTGGTCAAGAAAAAGATTTACAAGTGATTTTGTTATTTAATGAATATATAAATATGTATTATTAATACAAATTATATATATATATTAAACAGAGCTTTCAAAGATGTGATTTCATCCCCACCCAACCACCGTCACATTCACATGCCTGTCTTAATTTCTTTATCAAACAGGATAATGAATTTTTATTTAGATATTATCCAGCCAGCAGTTCCCACTGCAATTTGGAATTAATGGGATTGTCTTAGGGGATAAATGCGACCAACTCGCTTCTAGTTATTCGATGTAATATGGTATGTTAATTATGATTAATTTCGTTGTTTAGAAAGACTTTTAATTTCATGGTATAAAAACCATCAATTTTTAGCAAAATATTAAATCACCATACCGATTTGCCATAGATTTTACAATTTTTTTTTATTATCCTTCAATAATTAACAAAATTTCTGTTTTAAAAAAAAAAATTCTTTGCTATGGATTCTTTATTTTAATAAATTATTTTTATCGTATTATTGTCCTTCTTCTTCTCAAAAATTGAAAATTTTATATATTTTTTCCTTCATATTTCTTAATTTTCCCGTAAAATCTTACTATATCATTTCAGATATATTAATAAAAATTATCTTATCATACGTCATTAAAGCATGCCGCATTTCATTGAGGCAAAGTGTAAAGTGCAATTTTATTTTATTTTCAATATAAAAGCCCATTGGGCCTGGACATTTTACTCCACCGGAGGGATTGTGCTCAAACGATATGAATTTTCAAGGAGAAGGTTCGGTTAGTATATAATATAACAAAAATGAGCAAATACCTTATGGCACTTCTAAACTCCGAAAGCATAAATAAAAAGGCAAGTAAATTGAGACCTATTTGTTTTTGGGCAACTCTTCCGATCCTTTGAAAGTTCTCCACTAAAAAAAAATCCTTTTGTAGCAAATCATTTATTAAAAAAAATAAATAAGCTTAACACAAAAGCAGAAAAAGAAATAATAGTAACGTGGTCCCGGGCATCTACCATTATACCTACAATGATTGGCCATACTATTGCTATCCATAATGGAAAGGAGCATACGTTTAAATATAAACATTTTCCATTTGATATTTAACAAATAACAAAGTTATAATATATTGAGTTTTAATTTTACATAATTATTGGAAACAAATATATAGGCGCTAGCCACGGTAGATTCATATAAAAGCGTTAATGTCGGTGCTCTGTTGATTTGAAGGAGGAGTAATGCAATGGAGGGATGACGATGATTATAAAATAGTAAATAAGTATTAGGGAATAAAATGTGCGTAGGATATGAAAATGTGTGGCATTTGTGGAATGTTGAATCAGAAACGTACTGTAATTTCAATTTTTCTTTCTTTCTTTTTTTTTTTTTAAAAAAAAAAAATTAATATTGACAGTTGCATGTTTTCTTGTTTATGTTGTGAGTGTCTGAAAAACCAGGAAAATTGGTGATGGTGGTCGAAGCTACCATCTTCGGTAGTTATAGGCTTATACAAAAGCTTGTATACGTAAGTTTAATGGTTTGTTATGCAGAGAGTTCCTACTCTGATGTTAATGGCGCTTATCGAATTAAAACATCTTCTTTCCTCAACCCTTCTTTTCTTGCCCGCAAAGGATTCGCTTCTTCTCTACTGGTAAACTAGCTTTATATATATCATTCATTTTATCTATTGAATGTATGAATGAATGGAGCATGTGCAGGTATCCAAAAGCTCACGAGTGCACCACGTGACAGATTACGGCGCAGATCCAACAGGGAAAGAAGATAGCACATCCGCAGTTGAGAAAGCCATTTGGGATACGTTTGGAAGTGGAAGTGATGACGGCCACCATCTGATTAATGGCGTTCGAAACCTCGGTGGTGCTCAACTTCATCTTGATGGTGGCACCTATATTATCTCCCGTCCTTTGCGCTTACCTCATTTTGGAGTTGGAAACTTGATGGTAATTTCTTCTTAATTATTTCTTGATGCATGGTAAATGGAAATTAATTAATTTTGTTTGTTTCAAAAAATTTAAAAGATTCATGGCGGTTCTCTCCGTGCATCGAATGTGTTCCCTGTTGATCGGCATCTTATTGAGCTGTGGTCCTCATCCTCTTCAAATTCAATCTCATACGAAGACGTAACCATAAAGGACATTCATGTAGATTGTAATTACAGAGGCGGCGGCATTGCTATTATGAGATCCCTAAGAACAGCCATAGACAATTGCTATATTTCACATTTTTCTACAAATGGGATATTAATCCAGGATGGTCATGAGACCTTCATCAGGAATTCCTTCATCGGACAACACATCAACGTTGGAGGTGATCCCCGTGAGAAGAATTTCTCCGGTATCGGAATTAAAATTGTGGGCAATGATAACATAGTTACGGATGCCGTGATATTCTCAGCATCTGTTGGGATACTGATTTTAGGACAGGCCAATGTGCTTACCGGAATCCATTTTTACAATAAAGCTTCTCCCCTTGGGGGAACAGGAGTTTACATAAGCCAGCCGGGTCTTACCCAAACCCGAATTACAAATTGTTATTTTGATTACACAGGTGTGATCGCAGAAGACCCAGTACAGCTTCACATATCTAATTCATTCTTCATAGGGAACGCCAACGTAGTGATAAAGTCATTAAATGGAGTGGTATGTGAATTGAACATTGTGGATAATATGTTTTCGGGGGATTACACGGGGGTCCATATTGTTGAATTGGATCAACATAGATCAGCTTTTAGCATTATAGAGCAAGTGGTGGTTGAAAGAAATAATGTGAGAGGAATGGTACTCAAATCAACAACGGCTAAGGCGTTTATCTCAGGCTATGGAACAAGATGGAGCCTTGATTTCTCAAAAGTCCTTCTGTTCTCTAATAAAATTCAGAATGTCCAATATTCATTACATGCACCTTCTTCCTTTCCCACACATATTTTGAGAAATGTTTCCCACAATCGAGTCACCGTAGAATCGGATATTCCTGTTTCCGCTACTCTGCATGTAGTGGTGGACCAAGCCATGCTTCCTTACAATTGATTTTCAACTTCTTTAGGTCATAACTACTTCACCAGCTTCCTTTTTATACATATTCATCTCACTTGGTGAATTTGATTTTTGTCAGATATACTATTAATTGGGTATCATATGTGTATTCAGTCGATTCAAGCAACAGACAGTTGTTTATATATAGGTTTGTGTACTATTCCTCAACTTAGTTTGTGGATTAATTTAGGATATCTACTTGGTTTGCATGGATAATGAACTTTGTGGGTGCCGTTAACTGGGGAATCTTTTTCACCTATGGTTAAACCCACAAATCTCTAGCATTTTATATATATAGATATATATGTATTATGTGATGAGGAAGGATGAAATAAATCTCTAGCATTTTGTAATGTATGCAGCATTGTTGGAATTTCGGTAAACTGCTAAGCGTAATTTTGGAAAGGAAAGGTTAAAACCACACCTGGAAAGCATGGAATACATTATAAACCCACACAAAAGCATGGAATTAGACATATGGTTTTTCTTGATATGGGTTGCAATTCAACTGTGAACATAAATCCTATGGCAGAAATTAGAGATTAGATTAGGAAGGAGGAGGAGAAAAGTAGCCCAGAAGAGAGAAGAGTATAGAAATGGGAAGAAGAAGAAGAAGAAGACTCAGATCGGAATATAAAAAGAAAAGAGAATTTGAGTGAAGTTTGAATACCGCTTTTCTAGATGCAGCTGGCAAGCCAATATTTTCAAGATTGGATATAGAGAGTTGAAGCCCAACAGCATTCGAGAAGGTAAATTTTAACTGACGGCCTACCTGCAATGTGGTGGGCTTCAATTCCATTGACTTGACAGCCCAAAAGCTTGTCTGAGATTATAAATGTGGTGAGGAATTGAAGCCCAAGACGGAATTTTCATTGTCATTTTCTTGTATTTGACTGTTTTATATGCACTGCCAATTATTATTTATAATGTATGAATCTGACAATCCAATGATGCATAATGTGATTGAGGAGGATGAAACTGCCCAGTTTAGATTGGCTTCTCCTTAATTTCCAGAATTTCGACCTTATTATGATAATACTCAATCGTATATTCTCTTTCATACAACATGCTACATATCCGATTTATCATTCCTTTCATTGATTAAAAGTTCCGGGTCTAACATATATTATACATTCCATTTGATTATAACTTTTATTTTTAAGAATGCATTATTATCGTTCTTATTTTGCATGGTAATTGTGTGGAAGGAATTAATATATATTTGTATATATAATTGATTGGAGAAAACAAATGCAAAAGAAGAGAACAAAAGATTCGAAGAACAAGCGTATAAACGTTTGGAGTGTAGCGAAATTTAAAGAGAATGAGAGGGCAAGGGAACTCGCTTCCGGTATTCAGCCAGTGCCCATAATGGGTATATATTTCTGTATGCTGCATAGTGTAACATGCAGTTCTTCATGAATACTCCTGTTATTTCCTGTCATTTTCCATTACTCTTCATTAATATCGTCTTCTTTTTCTTTTTTTAAAAATAGAAATTAAGAAATACATATAATACCTGTTGAGGAAAATCACCGTCTTCCAATTGGGAATTGATTACTAGTTTTGCTGCTCGGTGAAGAGGTGTTGGGTCTCTATCCATCTGTGTTAATTGTATGATGAATCAATATGTAACTAATAAAAACAAAACATAGAACATAGGTACATACCTGGCCAGCAGAAATTAGACCCATCATGGCCCAAGCAGTATGTACCAAATTGGATCGATTCTCTTCAAGAGGTACATATTTCTGCAAATTTAATCCATTGTTATTATTATTGTAATTATGTGTGTGAAGGAGAAATAATAGAGAATTGAAGAGTACCTTGCGAGGGCATGAAAGGTAGCTTTCTCCCCAACCACCATCCTGTTTTTGTATATGAAGAAGAAAAGCAACCCCTTTGCGCATAGCTGTATTATTGCTGTAAGTCTTTCCAGCAGCTGCAAATCCACCCAGCGCAAACCATGTCCCATAAGTGAAGCAAACTCCCCAGTTTCCATACCTATTCATTATTCATGCATTTTGGTTATTCGAATTAAAAGCTTTGATTAGATTATGAAATATACAGTTAAGCATGGGAAACACATACCATCCACCATCTGAAGTCTGTACATCCTCCAGGTATTTGACGGCGTTGGTGATGAAATGATCAATCTCCTTCTTTCTGTGCCCTGGATATAATTTCTTGAATAATACTAATGCATGAATTGCAGAGGCTGTGCACTCCACGTATTCGTGTTCTATCACAATGTCAGCAAAAAATTCTGTAGGATTCAGCAGCTGCACAGTATCAACACATTCCAGTTATAATTCTCATTTTGAATTCATTATTACTTTTAATATCCTCATCCAAACAACTCACTTCCAACCACTCTTGAGCCCCAGCTGGCTCCCATGCTGCTAAACCTCCGTTTTTACTCTGCAATTATATATACTATTAATTAAAACAATAATACAATTAAGTATACAACACTGTAATTAATTAAACTCATTTAATGGAACCTGTAGAGAAATAAGGATATTGACAGCATCGTACAGGTGTTGGGCGTCCATTTTCTCACCCACAATTTCGGGTGGCATCATTGAAAAGAGTAGGCAGCACTGTGGCAGTTAATTAACAGGAAGATTAGTATAAAGGATTGCAGTTTTTGAATATATATATATAGGAATTTACCTTTAAACCTTCAGCGGTGCAATCAGAAACTTGCCAACCATGATCTTGATCAGAGAAAGTCCATGAGCCCTTAGAAATATGCCTATACATGCTTTTGAAGTCGCCTGAAGGATTGTCCTTTACCTGAGATTTCTTTATAAAATCATGGGCTTTCTTCAGCACTTCTCCAATTTCGTCTGACATGTTACAAGCAAGCAATGCTTGAGCAGCAAAACCTGTATCCCATTGTTGACTTCCGAAGCTCTGTTTTTAATTAATTAAATGCATTAATCCCAATCCTAGTCCCAGATTAAATTAACATTTGTCTGTAAGTTATACAATTCCAAGAAGAGTTACCTGCATTTTCATGCCATCTTCAGCAACCCATATATAATCAGGAATTCTGGCTAAATGTTTCTTGAAGTAGTCGCCATTTGGATCTTCGACCCAGCAAGCAAGCATGCATAACACCTGTTTTAATCATTCATTATTTAGGGTTTTATTTGTTACTAATAGTTAATTAATTAATTTTTTTTTTTAAAAAGAGTACCTTTTCAACACATCCAATAGTAATGTAACGGCTGTTGTCATCTTCATAATGGATGTGTTTCATGGTGAGTTCAAGTGCCTTCTTTCTTATAATTTGGTTGAGAGGCCAACGAGTGAGAAAAGGCTCCGTGAATAGGTAAAGAGAGTCCCACATCAGATCTTGAACCAATGGATGCGGATAGTACAGATCCTCCTGCCATTTTGATGTTAATTTTTAATTTAATTCACTCTAATAAGAATATTATATAGTAAAAAAGAAAAAAAAAGGGGGCAAGAGACTGACAGGGGCACAGAGATGACGTGTTCTGGTCCAATTGATTAGATGATAAGGTTGAGTGTGGAGCTCTTGTCTGAGTTGAAGAATGAGAGGAGTAATTGGGCCAACAAATCTTTTACCATATAAATAAGACATGGGCATGTAAACCATTCGACAGTAGCACCACATTTTGGCTGTTCCATTTCCATAAAATCAAAAATAAACCCAAAACCATACACTTACACACCCAACATTAATTATCCATGTGCTCACCCGGATGCATTGGAAGAAAGGTTGGAATCATCCAAAATTCTGGGGGCATTGGGTTGCTTCCACACCACTCATACACACCAAGTATCTGACCATCGTCGCTATTCTACGTTATTTTTCTTTTTCTTTTTTTTTTTGAATAATAATTGTACTTTTAATAATAATAATAATAATAATAATAATAATAATAATAATAATAATAATAATAATATATACCGAAAGCCAAGTCTTTCCCCAAGAAGGGATATAAGTAGCACCACCATGATCATGGATCCAAGCACGTGCTCTACCGCAGGCATTGTCTAAACCACCATCAGCTCCTTCCCCAAGTATACGCATACATATGTAACTCAGAACTGTGCAGAACATGGTGCTGTGTCCCTCTATGTGCAGCCCCCATCCTCCATCTTCATTCTGCCATTTTACTTTTATTTATATCTTTCTTCATCTAATTTTATAATAATAATAGTAATAAACAAAGCTCATGCATGGTGCTAACTACGCACCTGATGACAATAGATGTACCGAAGTATTTCCTTCTTATGCTCAGAGGGGAACACCGTGTCCAGATGTCCTGTTATGTATAAACACATTACCTGCAATCATCCACTTGATGATTTTATCATTTTTTTTTTAAATTACCAAAATCACTAAATTATTTATATATTTATATATATATATATATACTCACTAAGGGTGGAAGAAAGAACAAGGGACCAGCATTTTCAGCCGGCCAATGTCCATCGCTAGCCTGTAGAGCCGAAAAGAAATTCACTGCCCTTCTCAATGCCGCTGTTGCCTTCTCGTACGTTATCTCCTCTCCCTCTCCAATTTTGTCTTGGGGTATTGCTTGCTTAAACTTCTTTTCTCTCAGAAACTGCCCATTTGTTTATTTATTTATTCTTAATTAATTTTATAAATAAAACACTATTCAGTAATCACAATTAACCATTATATATATATATATATATATATATATATATATATATATATATATATATATATATATATATATAGACATTAATGGCAAAAAGGGAAATGTCATGTATAAAAATGGGTGAAGTAGACTTATTTTTATAGTCAACAACTTTATTAATGGTGAGTGTGGTTAGGACCAGAAGTGGACTTTGGCTTTTGGAATTTAAGCATTGAGTCACCAATTTGAATTTCGTCTAACTTTCCACTTTAATTCCAACTGAAGTGCTCGTTTCAGGGAAAGCGCATTTCATCCCTCTACTCGTTTTCTGGGTACGCAATTTTTTGGTCTTTTCAGTTTTACGACCACATTTTCCCACCCCAAACAAATTCCCATTTGTCTTCTTAAATCAATTAATTTATCACATATAGGAGATCGATCATGATTTCATTTAACATAAACCTGAAGAGATACAGTGATTTCTATTTAATAAACCCTCATGTTATAGAACTCTACCCATATATCAGTAAATGATAAAATCTGTCAAGAAAGCATATATAACATTTTTTTTTCTTTTTTTGTGAAAGAAAAAAAAGAAGAAGTGAATGAAAATCGTCAAATAATTTAATATACAGATAAAAACATATATTAAATGATATATAGAAGAACAAAAAAAAAAAAGTGACCTGCATACGCCAGAGAAGATCAGCGCTAGGCTTGACCCGAAAACGATTGTCGTAGAAACGGTTGCGAGCCTCTTCCACCTGGGCACGCTCCTCGGGAGTGCCTTCACTCGGATCAAATACCCAAATCTGTCTGCCCACGTAATTATTTGTGCTGTATAGATATTCTTCATTCCCTCCTGCTGCAATCTTCAGCCTCCACATTTTGCTTTCTTTTGCTTAATTATAATGTTTATTATCTGTTGCCAAAACAATTAACAATCCCATTAACTAATTAATGGCTACTGAAAACTAAAGTGTCCATGTATAATCAATAAATATATAGCTGTTAAGGGGTACGTAAGAGTAGCTAGCAGGATGAGGATGAGAAAGCCCCTGCCTGCCTGCAGTTATAGTTATAATGTAAAATTATCTTGCTTTAAATGAAACAGATAAAAGGTTGATATGTATACATATATATATATATATATTTTCTGGGAAACAGGAGGGAAAGCAGAAAGTACCTTAATTAAATAATACTCTGGCAGATGAAAGAAAGCTGAGCTTGTACTGCGTTAATCGAGTCAGGCTTGTGTGTGGTTTATATAGAGAGGTGCATATGACCCACTGTTCAATTTCTTTTTTATTTTTCTTTTCATTAGATACCCGCAATCTTGTTGGTTTGACAATAACTTAATTAAGGAAATTGGATTAAATAAAACTAATTTTATTTTCTTCTAAAAGAAAGAAAAAACATCAAAATATTTTTAAATTTTATGATTTGAACAAGAACGTATAGAGGAATATATTATATATAAAACAAAATTGGGAATAACATGTTGAAAATAAATATAACGTTATTAGGCAGCTGAGTTGAGGTGAATGTAGGCGTCACTAATTCGATAAAAACAATTAAAAAAAAAACATGCAACTCTACAAATTCATTCTCTAATCTCTATCGCTTTCTTTATATAAGGATAAATTAACGCATAATTAGTTGAGTATATAAATAATGCAGTCGCTTTGTTTGACGATTTTATTGATTTCATCGCAAGATTAGTCCACCAATTAGCTCTCTCATATGCTAGTACATAATTCCTCAACTAACGCCAGATCAACTCTAAATAAACAAACAACCAAATAAATTATTTACTTATTTCACCTACAACGATAATGTGCAATCTATTTATATCTATTTATTACAGGTGAGCATAAACCGATTAATCAGTTCATAAGTAAAAAAAATAATCAGTATATTAATATATGTTTTTTAAAAGCACTAACCATCAATCATTCAATTATATTCGATTAATCAGTTCATCAATTTTGATTTTTTTATTTGGTTAACCATTAAAATTTATAATACAAAATTATATAAAAAATAATAAAATTTAATTCAATTTTAAATGTAAAAAGTAATTAAAAAAATCAAAAAATAAATATAATTTACTGACCAAAATTCATATTCAATAAATTAATAGCTAATATCATAAAATAGATTTAATATTTATTGAAAATTAACATATACTTGATTTTAAGTCATATAAAATTTTAGATAATATTAAATATTAAATTATAGACTCTAAAATATAAAAAAATATAATTAAGTAAAATATGAATACCAGTATATGATAAAAAAACAACATATATAAAAGTTAATTATTTACTATATATAAATATTATTGTATAATTAAAAAAATGACATAATATAAATTTATTTTAAAGTATTATTTTATGTAAAATTTAGAAAGAAATAAAAACTAAGGTATAAAATAAAAATTATATATATATGTATCGGCTAATCTTAAACTAATGGTTAATTGATATTCAAAAATTGAAATTGTAATAAAAACTAAAAATTAAAATTTAAAAACTATAACCGAATCCATCGAATCGATTATTAAAAAAAATGATTCGATTTCGACTCAGTTTTACAGTTAATCATATTTTCGATTTTTTTTATCTACTATTTATTTGGCAGCAAATTAAAATTTATTTTGTGTATATATTTGCTAAAGTATAAGAAAAATTAGTTTGAGATATATATTCCTTGCAATAAAGTCGTTATCTGTATTTTGGTCATGCCACAAAGGTTTTCTATGGGTTTTTTTTTATATTTTATTGTCAAAATTAAAAATAATTAGAAAAGAGGTATAACCATAAAAATATTTAGAGTTTTAGGGTATTAGAAAACGATACTAAGCGTTGCCATTTTTTGATAGATAGGACCCACACAAATTATGGCTTTTTTTTGTATTGAAAATGATACCAATGCCTACCGTTTTTCACTATCGCTAAACAATATCGTTTGGCATTTGGACAGAGCGCTTGACATACATTTCAAAACGGTGCCGTTTTACTTAATTGAAAACGGCACCATTTTGTAGTGTAGGAGGTGAGAGATTGACGGAATCTATCAATGGGACCCACGGTTAAAAAATGGCACATCCTCTTGCTATTTTTTGTGCATTAATTTTTTTTTAAATCAAAAGCCTGCTGGAGCACATGAGTTATTGTGCGCCGTAGGGCACACAATAACTCTCATAATGGGAACGCTTGATTTATTTATTTAATCTTCACATACAACTGCAGTCTTTTGATTTAAAAACAATTAATGTACAAAAAAAGGCAAGAGGGGTGCCGTTTTCTAACCCGGATCTCACTAACATATTTTCTCAATCTGTCGCCTTCTATACCGTGAAACGATGCTATTTTTCATTGGGTGAAATGACATCGCTTTAAAAGGGATGCCGAGCAGTCTCCCCAAACACCAAACGATGTCTTTTAGCAATAGTAAAAAAGGGCACGTATTAGTGCCATTTTCAATACCAAAAAAGCCATAATTTGTGTGGCCCTCACCTGTCGAAAAACAACTTCTTATAATGCTGTTTTCTAATCCTCTAAAACTTTAAATATTTTTGCTGTTACTCATTTTTTCTAATTATTTACAATTTTGATAAAAAAAAAAAATCCCTGTGGCTGCGATTAAGTGAATAATTCATTGTGCTTTTTTCTTAGCTTATTCCCGCACAATTTATTAATGTTGATGTAATTATTATTGATATGGCCTAATAATACATTATCAATTATTGTTTATTAATGTAGCCACGTCTTCATAAATTGGTAATTATTAAATTCTATCTCTTAGCCGCTTTTTTTTTAAAAAAAAGGTTTTATTTCTCAGCCACGATTTAATCAAACTATATTAACATTATTAAAAAAAAAGCTGATTATCAAATTATCAATTATATTTAATTATTTGGCTCTAACCTTTAAAAATAGGACGTTTGATGACATGCCCACAAATGACGATTTTATTTAAACTAATGGTTTCTTTTTATGGAACAATTATTTGTATATATGTACACATATAGTTGAACCCCATCGTTACAAATTATTTTAACACAATAATGCATGTATGATCAAACTATTTCCAAATAAAAGTAAATTATATCCAAATTTCGATATACATAAAATTAAACTCCATCATTATAAAAATTAATATATATTAAAATTATTAAAAACATTATATATTTTATATTCGAGTAATGAATACCCAGAGGCCTAAAATCAAACCCATCAGTGATTTACCTAAATTTGACCCAAACCCTCTTATTCACAACTAACAAGTAGGAAGACTTTGTCTCCCATCCCTTAAAAATTTTATAATTGGGTCCTTTTAAAAATTTTCTTTAGTATTCCTGTTAGGGATGAATATGAATCGATTAATAATTTTATGAGCAAAAAAATTAAATAGTCTATTAATATCGATTTTTTAAAATTATTAACTATTAATCAGTCCGCTACATTCTATTAATCAGTCCATTAATTTCGATTTTTCGATTTGATTAATTAATATTTTTTTGTTAATCATTAAAATTTATAACATAAAATTATAAAAAAAATCAATTCAATTTCAAATGTACAAAGTAATCTAATATAAAAACTACGAAATAAACATAATTTATTAGTTAAAATTTATATTCTATAAATTAATAGCTAATATTATAAAATAAATTTGATATTTGTTGAAAATTAATATGCTTGATTTTAAGTCAAATAAAATTTTGGATAATAGTAAATGTTATAACATAAACTCTAAAATATAAAAAAATATAATTAAATGCTATTAAATAAAATATGAACATCAATATATGATAAAAAAATATATAAAAAAGTTAATCGGATATTATATATAAATATTATTATATAATTAAAAAAATAGTATAATATAAATTTAGTTTAAAGTATTATATAATTTTATAGAAAAATATAAAAAAATTAAGGTATTAAAATAAAAATATAATTTAAACATATTTTAAAGTATTATTTTATGTAAATTTTAAAGAGAAATAGAAAAAAATGAAGATATAAAAATTATATATATATATATATATATATATATATATATATATATATATAACCGGTTAACCGTGGACTATCGGTTAACCGGTACTTAAAAATATAAACTGTAACCATTAACAAAAAATGTAAAAATTAAAAATCGTAAGTGAATCTATCGGATTTATTAACCATAAAAATTTGATTGGTTTCAAATTGGTTTTATGATTAATTATATTTTTGGTTATTTTTTGCTCATCCTTAATCCCTATATATATTAAACTAATAATTTATAACTTTTTTTTTAAGTGACCATATATTTGGTGGAAATACATTTTAGACAGTCTGGTTACATATGATAAGATGATAATATAAAAGTCGTAAGACGCCTTTTTTTCTTTTTCTTTAGAGTGTAACACTTTATTTCTAAAAATAACAATATATTTGGCAAAAATACTTTTCAAACAATCTAATTACACACGATACGATAATGATATAAAAGTCATAGGACGCTCTTTTTTTTCTTTTTCGTTAGCGTGTAACGCTCTATTCCTAAAAATGAATACAAAAATTAATTTAAATCAATCTAAAATTAAAAAGTGTACGCATATGCATAGTTAATATTAACACCATCACACGAAAAGAAACAAATGGAGAGGAAAATAAAATAAAAAGGTAAAAATGATCAGAGTCAAAATAATGCAAATCTTAAGCAACTTGGCCGGTTTTGTCAAAAAAGAGAGAATCTTTGCCAATATTTACCATTTTTTCTTCTTCTTATTCGCAATGATTAAGTCAGTTATAAAACAATCTTATCTTTCAAGATCACATAGATAATAAATAGACTTAAAGGGTTAAATTATAATTTGAATAAAAGTTTTTGAAAAAATAGGGGTGGGAGTGGGAGTCCCTTTGAAGATAAAGATGATGAAAACCACCCTTCATCTAAATCTAAACTTCCAATTGACATATCCATCCCTATATATTGAATGCCAATTGTCATAGGATTTAAGATATAAATACATAGCAACACAAACGTTAATTATGAGTTTGACAACAATCACATAGAATTTGTTTAACAATTAAGGTACTTGAATCTTATTAAATTTTTGTGCCGTGTATTTGTTGGTTGCTGTAAATATTAAATGAGATATTTTAAATTAGGTGAACCTAATTTTTTTTTTTGCTTTAATTTATGTTTCTGAGAGAGAGGATTTGTCAGGTTAATTTCACTTATGATCACTGAATTTATGCTTAATTATCTAAAAGTAACTGATTTATTTTTCGTAACTTAAATATCACTGAACTTATCACATTTTTGTAGAAAAATTATTTTGACCGGTTTCCAAAAATAATCATTGTCGAAATGCTGACGTGGCACGCTTCGTTAGCAACCATATCATCGAAAGATGTCACGTCAGCCGGCCTCACCTATTAAAATAAATAAATAGGAAAAGAACATATGTCAAACACCCATCACATACATTTTTTTTTTGCTTTAGTCAATACATGCATATCTCATGAAAGAATTAGACATGGTTAAAACATAAAAAATGATGTGTATATGATAGATTCAATGGTTAAGAAAGTAAGAAAAACTATGAAAAAAATAATCTTATCAAACTTTACATCTCTTTTCATATCCCACATCAGAAAGGAAGAGGAAAAATCATGGGTTTATAAGTTTGGATTCAAGTCCCTTTATCAAGATGGGTATTTAGATGGATGACCCAATTTCAATTTGGTTAAGGTTAATGGGTGTTCGACATATGTTTTTTTTTTCTATTTGTTTATTTTAACAGGTGGGCCTGGTTGACGTGGTATCTTTAGGTGATGTAGCATATGATGTGGCGTGCCATGTGTGTTTAGTCTGTTGACGTAGCACAAGTGGGACCGGTTGACATGGCATCTTTTGGTAATATAGCATATAACGTAGCGTGTCACGTTAACATTTTTGCAAGGGTTATTGTTGAAAACCGATCAATCAATATGACTTTTCTGCAAAAAAGTGATAAGTTAAGTTATATTTAAGTTATGAAAAATAAATCTGTTATTTTTTAACAATTAATCGTAAGTTCAGTGATAACAGGTGAAATTGACCCAGCATTTGCCATTAAAAATGTAAGTTTCAGCTGTTTGACTGTTTCCATTAGCATGTGAATTTCTACTTCCACTTATATGCAAAAATTATTCGATCCACGTGTCTTTATATTTTGGAGGTTTTAGTATGGAAGCATATAATTCCAAATTAAATGGATTTTATAGCGTTAATGGGACGTGAATTTGGTAAATTGAAGCTGTGACTGGATCCGGAAAGCTTGCAGATTTTCAATCTAATTATACATACAAAGATAGAGACAAAAATAAAATTAAAAAAAAAAATTATTCGAGTTGAACTTGTTTCTATGGATTCCAACGGTATACCTCTGCTACATTATCATTCTTTTTATAATTCGTAAATTGGTCTTACCTCCTCTAAACTGGACAGCAGCAAATATGAACACTCCGGGCCCACCAGAGCCTTGGGGTCCTATGAGTTAGTGTACATACTTGAGCTGAAGCAGCAGTAAATACTAAATAGTCCTATATTCCAACCTAACGCCCCAATAGTGTAGTCTCCTTAAATATATTTTATTGCTGAATCAATCGCAGAAAAGAAACGAGGAATCTGCGAGTGGAACTTTATCCAAACCTAGGATCAACCATGTTTTTCTTTTTTTAATTGACTCAGGATATTCTATTATGGAGTAATTTATTAGTGGTTTTGGTTGCAAGTGGAAAAGATAATGGTTGACCTGCGACTGCGAGGAATAATTAATTTACACCAAAATCACGATTGAGATAAATTAGAGATGAAATTGTTGAAGCTCGTGGTTCCTGCAGAAGCTGAGATTTTAATTATCTTTTTTATAAAGTGATTATAAAATTGTAAACAAAAAAGAAAAAAAGAATTGACTTGTGCCGCTGTATTGAATTTCTGGTATGAAATCATTTTATAAAATTAATTGTGTCTAGTAAATGTCACAAATCTCTAATACCATTGGGTTGTGTCCCCAAACGGTTAGGTATCAATTCATTTAGGTTTTTGTCTTCGTCTAGAAAACAGAACACCAGCTCCTGTGAGAAAAACCGGAACATTTGCTTTATATTGTAACTGATAATTGAACTATGCATACCGGTTTCCTCGAACAGCTTGATTTTTTTGGCTATCTGGCTCATTCAGGAGCCGAACTGTAGCCATCAGCGATACGCTTTGGTCAGTTCTACTGAGGTAAGGATTTGTAGTTATTTAACGAAAGTAGAACTCTTATTTTGAAAGCTTGACTTAATTTTATATTCAGGCTATACATCTTTAATAGGAATACTACCAACGGTAGGAGTTCTAACTGAAATAAGACTCTTATCCTTATAAGTAGATAGGATATCAAATACTTTTATCTTTTTTAGCCAAATTTACTCTAAATTTTTAGTTAAATCTTTACCGATTTGACTGTCAAAGATTTTTTTTATCGAAACCTCTGCCGAAATTTCTGTATTTTTAGGTACTTTTAGAGCAGTGGAGAACTCTTTGACTCAAGTTAGATATCGATAACAACCCGATAAATCCAAACTGTTATCATTTGGTACAATGAATGTGAAACTTTATTCTCGAAAAAACCATGAACCCTGAAGCCGACAACACCTAAATCGGAAACGACCGGAGCACTACATCACCACCCCCACACATACCTGTTTTTCCATCCTTTGAGCTTCCACAATTCTCCCCATCACTAACCTGCCTTCGACGACTCCCACAATTCCTATAACTAGCCTTACTCTTTAGCTTGTCCAAACCTTTTTGGCGATACTGTCACACCTAGTAGCGCAAGTGCTGCCCCAACCGTCACTGCAAACTACTACAACAATGAACACCGATACCCAAAACTTCACACCCCTGCCAAATGCCTTAGCACCTACGATCAATTTAACAATGGACGAATTTGACAAGTTTTTTGAAGAAAGGATGTTGAAGCAATAGAATCGCAATACACTGCAGTATCAGGGCTGTAATACCCCCAAATTTTCATTTGTTGTGCATGATTTATTATTACGCATGATTAATTATTTTATGATAAGTTTAGTAGTGATTAAAGTTGATTAGGATAGAAGGTTGAAATGAGTGCTCCGTTAAACGTATCCGAGCTAGGAAAATTCGAGGATGGGTGACCCGACGGATAATGTGAGATTAATTTTAAATATGAAAGTACGTGTTAACTAGAGTCTAGTGGTAAAATTTGAGTGATAATTGAAGTCAAATAAACCTCCAAAAGGGCAAAAGAAGAAAAATTTCACGGCTCGGCTTAGGTTTGACTAAGACTTTGACTAAGCAATTGGAGGCCTTAGAGACCTCTGATTGAATTCAAATTTCATATAAATGCTAGTCATAGTGTAGTGACACACGGAAAACTGAAAAATATCAATTCTGATAATTCTGGAAATTCGGATTTCGGATTGGCTGTACAGGCCGTTGAAGCTAAAAGTATATTGAAATAATGTCGGAATAAACTGAAATTTTTACCATATATTTTTAATATATAGTGACACTCAGGAAAAAATTTCAGGACAATCTGATATCGGGATCAAAACTTCATAATTCGGAGTGAAAAATCAAAATCGGGTCATTGAAGGGTCAAATCCGGGAATTTGATCATAAAATTTTATATGAGATGATATTTTGGTGTAAGAATCATGTGTGTGTGTGAGCTCATGATGGCAGGATAAGCCTAAAGCCCTAGATGAGTGATAAGTGACAAATTTTGAGGCCATTGGATTAAATAGTTACATAATAAATCTTGGCCTCTCCTTTTGTAGATTTTTAGTACCCTATATAAGGAAGAAACACACAGAAAATATCTGGAAAATTCGACCATCTTCTCCCTTTTTTCTCATCAAAACCAAATTTCTCTTTAGGTTTCCTTTCCTCCATTCCTTTTTCTTCTCAAGCTTTTTCTCTCCATATCTTCAGCTGAAATTTTATCCCTATACTCAAAACTCACTGCTCTTTCACATAGGAAAGAGTTTGCAGCAAGGGAAGGTCAATAAACATAATACTTGAGGTAAAATCTCTAAGGCACACTTTGATAGTTTTATGAGTTTGAGCTTGAGCTTGAATTTGAGAGAGATTTTGTAACAACATATAAAGTAGGGTTAGGGGAGTATAGTAGTGTGTTTAAATTATTTTAATTGTTGAGTTAAATTGATAAATTTCTTCCTTGTATTTTTGGCCAAAAGAAGAACAAAAGGAGGAAGGCCAATCTAAAGGAGGAAAAGACAAAGACAAGGTGGAATAAGTGATAAGGAAGCTAAAATAAGGTTAGTGGATACAATTTACAATTAATTTCAATTTTTTTGTTGAGTTTTCCTTGAAATTTCTATTATGTAACTATGTAAACTAGGGTTAATTGATGAATTAATTTGAAATAACTTGATATTGTGGTGAATTAAACTAGTATGAACTCATTTAGTGAAGAAAATAATTTAAAAGTGGGAACCCTAGTGATGGCCGAATGATATTCTTTAGGTAATTATTATGTAACTTAATATTAAATGTTTTATTTGGTTATATATGGACAATATAGGATGTAAAAAGAATAATGGACTTGATAAAAATGAAAAATGATAAGGGTATGTGAATATGTATATAAGTACATAATGATGGAAGTTGTGATACTTTGAGAAATCTTGTGCAAATTAAGCATATTTTGCTATATTGATGTTTAAATAAATAAGAAAATAAATATAGTATAAAAAGGAAAGATTAAAGGCTATGAATGTGAAAATTTCCATTGTGGCTGAATGGCTAATATGAGTAAAACAGTTGATTTGGCTATATTTTGATGATATTCTGTATATCTTTGAAAAATGTATCGCTAAGAAGTTTAAATGATTGGAAAATTAATTCTATGTAGGTTACTATAAGACCGTTATCATGAAAAATAATGTAATAACGACATAAAATAAATAAAAAGTTATGCTCTTAGTGTCAGTAGCTAACCCAGGATCTTAAGATAGTATGGCTAGCCATAGGGGTAACTACCCCTGTAACACCCTTATCACTCCGACTTAATTGAACAGTGCACAAACCGGTAACCATTTTTTTTTCACTTAAATCAATAACCTCTGATCGATGACCTGAAACTGTCTAAAATTACTATTCATTTAACAAAAATTCGGCAATATGACGGTTAGAAAACTGACTAGCCCACCTGAAAAACAGACAATACACACAGCCTCTCATAGGCACAGCACTTCTATAGCATCAAATCATTCATTCACCTTTCCTTCACACCATAAATCACACATATATGTCCTTGCAACTTTCTCAAAACAATTATACAAAACACATCTATAATCAATTATTACATACCCATAAAATAATCTTATTAACATCTGTGCTGTTTATGCAAAAACATCTATAATATACATGCCAACATCCAAAATTTCGTAAAGCACTAATTCTCTTTTCCAATTCATCGTGCATCATCGCTTCACTACTTCTATACCTGTAACACCCTGTACCCGGCCAGTTAAAAGACCCGGGTACTGGATGTCACACACGGGTTTGGATCTCGTTGTGAGGATCAACTCTAAGGTTTGACTAAAATTAAAAAGTTTATTAATTTAACATATTATTTATTTTTACCAAAATTTTAACATGATCTCCCCTTATTAATGGCTACTTCCTGAGGAAAGGAATATAAAATATTACTAAGATTATATAACTACTTTTAGAATCTCAATTAATTGTCATTTCAAACGCTATTAATTTTACTATTTAATTAAAAAAAATTTCTGCAGCATGACAGCTTAAAATTCATGCTACCAAAACCTGCAAAACTTAATTTTACACTCCCAATATCGTTCCTTCAACTCCAGAACTTCAATCAACAACACAACACTTCTATAATTTCATCTCAACACAATCACAACCACTCAAGCACAGTTCACATAAAGCTCATTCACGCAACTCACTGAATTCATATAATATTTAAATTACATGCCCTATTTACAACAAATTCTTATAATTCATCACATGGTTTATATATATTAAAAACTTCTTTATATACATGTCCCATTAACACAATTTATATAAATAGCTTCAACATAGAAACTTAGTTCATCATAATTATAACCATTTACTCCTATATACTAGTATATAAATAAGAATTTGCATCACCAGGATTCCATGTACCTGTACTTATTAAAACGTGCATAATCATATGAATATAATTTGGTTCGGACTTGAGATATCATTTCTCAAGCTTCCTACGTATCCCATTTAGGGAATCAGAACCACGTAGTTCTCCAATCCCGAGACTTAATATAGGACTTTAAATAAGTAATCAATAAATTTGGTTTAGGCAAGAATATCTCATATCACTTTTCAAACACTTACAAATACATAATCATGTTATACACATTCTTAGTTACACCATACTACTTCAAATTTTTGTAACACACAATTAATTATAATACGAATATATGTATCCAATACCAATCAATCCCAATCATCATTAGTTGTAATTAATCATAATTTAAATTAATCACAGTACAAAATCCGTAAATTGTTTATTAATATTTGGTAAAATATTTACATCAACCTTTATTCTTTTATTTACTTCTAATATTTTCCCTTAATGTATTAATTGAAATTTGTACCGAGTTGAACAAACAGAATTTAAACATGGGACCGAGTTCTCGGAACCATACGGTCCATTATTAAAACATACATATTTATATGCACTTGTGGACCGAGCTCTCGGAGCCATTCAGCCCACAACTCATTTTAATTACTTTTACCGGAAGAGCTCTCGGAGCCATTCAATCCGATAATACACATCAAGGCGTGATACTTATGGACCGAGCTCTCGGAGCCATCCGGCCCATAATGTAACAGCCGCTAGCAGATATTTTCCGCTTTGGGGCCCATGTCTCACACGTCTGCTTTTGAGATCGTGCCGAGTAACTACTACCCCTCACGGTTTTGCTCTTGAGGTACTCCACATGTCTGCTTTGGAGATCATGCCGGAGCCCCCAAAACGCGTCTTCCAGTGCCTCCACATGTCTGCTTTGGAGATCATGCCGGAGCACTAGTCAATATTGTCCTTTTTGGGGTCCCATGTCCCACACGTCTGCTTTTGAGACCGTGCCGGGCTACCACTAACCCCTCAAGGTTTTGTTTTCATAAACACTTTATAGCAATAAGTAATAATAAGACAAAAAGAAACATGTTCTCCTAATTAAATTAAACAGTTTAAGTCTGTTAAACGATCTCATTAAATATCTTAAACTACATAATCTTCAGTTAATTCTAATTTACATATTAGAGTCACAATATACATACAATTTAGACAAAATGATTAACCATGTACCTTAGTAGTAGAATACATATATATCCATAACTAACACAAATTAAGCAAATTTGATTCAATTAATTTACTTTACTATAAAAGAGCACACACTGTTTCTAAATAACTGCCAACAAGCAACTCAATATGCCAATAACAAACAAGTGATATACCAATTCTTAGCATGTTTCCACACTTAAACATGCATTTTGTAACGCCTATTGTAAACTATAATGTGCATGTATTTGCATCCCATTATTTTCCGTATTATCCAGAAAACAAGTACTTAAATATAACCATAATTTCTATTTAATCAACCATTTTAATAACTTCTTTTAATTTAAAACAATGCTTACATCATTAATTATTTAACCACTCCAACATTCCTTAGATTGTATCTTTTAATCCATTTTATAAAATAGATTTACTTCCTGTGGTTATAACTCTAAAAAGAATATGCAAAAATGAAGGACAAACACCAACGGGCTAAGAAAGATCTTATTCTCGCTATTAAAATAATGAGTCACTTAAAGTTGTTACCAGTTAGACCACGGGAATTAAGCTAATATGCTTCCTTAAACTAGAAACACATGATTAGCATCTCATCACATACCTATAATTAATAATTCCACACCCTTTTCATCTATTATACAAAACGTTTCCAAATCCACCTCTTTATGTAACTACAATCATGATTCTATATCCCAAGTGGCTTAGGTCCTATTTGTTCCAACATATCAGAAGTGTTATTCAACCAATTAATATATATATATATATATATATATATATATATACACACACCTATATATATATATATATATAAACATAAATAAAAAGCTCAATCTTTAGTCTTATACACCATACTCAATAATAAGAGATTTCACCCATACTTAAAATTTTATTCACACACCATTAGCTTATCTCCAAACTAAAACTCAAACCTTAATTACACATATATATATTTTGTTTATATTCTTACTTGCCTTCGACCATTTAATCACATTAATTTTCTAACCATTTGAACTAAGATCAATTCCAAATCATTAAAAACACTAAAATCATTTAATCAAATTCTCCTTACTTCAATTATATGTCCATCACAATTTATTGCTATAAGCAATTTATTATTGAAGTAAGATTTCCATACCATCAAAATGTGCTCTTAATTCTGCTCAATCGGAGCCTCGCCGGAGTCTCGCCTGAGCTGCACCGAGACTCACCACAGGTAGATCGAGCTACCCCAAGCTCGCCGGTGGTAGTCACGCGCCAAACCGCCTTCTCAATTTGCCGAAAATCGCGTCGGAAGGTGGCGGCAAACCCATTTCCGATCTCCTCAACGCCGGCGAGTTAGGACGATCGGTGACCACCAAAAGGACCGCCTCACCCTTGTGATTCCGCCGGTGGTGTCAGCTCCCCCACCCGACGTCGAAAATCGCCGGAAAAAGAGAAAGAAGCTTCGGTATGGGGAGAGAGAAACGGAAACCAAAAACCGACGGATCAAGGCGTTAACGGTGGAGAGAGAGGCGACCGGAGAGCGGCGGCGACGAGGCGGCCACCGGCGACGCGCAGCGCCTCCGGCAGCTGCCACCGGCGCGCCCTTCTCTCTCCCCGACGCTGTCTCCTTCCCTCTTTCTCTTTCGTTTCCTTCTTTCTTTTTTTTTTTTATAATAATAATAATAATGATAAGAATAAGTGGGTGTACACTTATGGCCGTATAATAATAATAATAATAATACTTTTTTTTTTTTTGGGGACATTACAATACCTGCATGCAGAAAGAAACCTACGCGCTGAGCACAAATATGCCCAGTGATGACTAACAATCCTAATACTTTCTTTTATAAGGTTATTTCTCAATTATAATTTGACCAAATAAATTAAATTCTAAACATGAATACAGTTGAATATATTTTAAGCAGTTTCAAGCGAAAATAGTTGTTTTTCATATTGTTTACTCTTTTTCTTCTTTATTTCGTAACTTTTGATTAATTCCCATTTAGTCCTTAAAATCTCACTAAATTTCAAAAATGTCCTTTTTACCTCAATATTTACGATTTTACCATTATAGCCATTTATTTTCATTTTCATTACATAATTTCCTTCTTTATTCATTATTTATGCTTTATTGTACTATTTTCGGACAAAATTACATTTTTGTCCCTCATTTTTCGTTCATTTCCAATTTTGCCCTTTTTTTTCTACCATAATTACCAAATTGCCATTATATTCATTTCTTTTTCACTTTAACTCACCTTATTACTTATAATTCATATATTTCTTCTTCTTATTATTTTTTTCTCATGTCATGTAAAATTACATTTTTATCCTTACATCACAAAAATTCCATATTTGACACTGTAGGGATACTAAATTACCATTTTACCCTTAGTATACCTTTATTACTTATTTTTACCTATAAATTTTCCATTTTGGCATAATTACCATTTTGCCCCTGAACTTTCATTTTCTTTCATTTAGGCCCTTTTTCCACGTTAAACTTCATTTTTATCATTCTTTTCATTTCTTTTAACTTATCATCACTTTCATGCCCCTAGTATAGTACCGACAGAAATTCTCAGACTGGATACTCGGTATGTGGACCCTATGGGCCACATACAGACTGAAAAATGATCTCAAAGACCATTTTTCCACAGAACAGATATCAGAATCAGACATATGCTATGGTGATCAACGATCCTACCACAGCAAAGCAAGTCGTCATGACTTGCACCGCGGTACAGATGTCCCTATGGCTAGCCAATTATATCCTGAGCTAGGCTTTTACTGCCAGACTATTTCTAAGGGCATCCAAAACATTAACTTAAGCCATTATTTTCTTTTCTTTTTATACTTTTCAAACCCCTTTACACAAATTGTGAATTATTTCACCATAATTCACCTTTTTCACTTATTTTTACTCAAAATTTCACATTTCTTCAATACTTTCAATACCTTTCATTTTGCTTGAATTTTTATTTGACCTTTTTATCCACTTTGAAATTTTCTACGTCATAATTCTTTATAATACATCATTTTCTCACTAAATTACATCATAATTTATACTAAACTCATATTTTCATTATATACATAATTGAAAGTTTATCTCTAAAATATTCATTTAATTTTAATAAATTCCATAAAAATTTGTAAGCATATTATTTCATTTCTACCATCATTTTAAAGCATATTTTCATCAAGATTCACAAAATAAACCTTAATTTTCTTGTGGAGTTCATTCGGCCAACATGAGGTTTATACCATATACTCACTTAACACTTCCTTTAAGCATTTAAACAACTTATTTCAAGTCCCATAACATTCATCTACCATTACTTTAAGTTAAACATCATTTATATCATATTTTCATTAAGTTACATAAAGGTTTAATGCCTAAAATCAAAGGAAATATTAAGATTCATTAGCCACTAACCTTCCTTCCTTGCTCTAGGATGCCTAAGCTTTCTTTTCCTTGCCTTTAGCCTTGGAAGCTTGCAATTCACTTTGATTCCCTAAGAGAACCGAAACTTTAACCCATTAGAACTCTAGTTTTTCAACCTCAAATGCTAAAAATAACATCATAAATGAAATCTAGGCACCCAAAAACATAAGTAGGCACCTTAGAAAGAAATTAAACTCATTGGTTTCACTTACCTCAAATGAAACCCTAAACTCTCTCTCTTAATTTTCTTTGATTTTCTTCCTTCTTTTGAAGAGAGGAGGTCACAAAATTCAACTAGGGAGGCAGAAATTACTATTTGATGGCTTGATTTAGGGTGAAATGGAGAGAGAGAAGAAGAAAAAAGCTTAACAACAATGGTGGAGAATTTCGGCCAAAGAGAGGAGATAAGGAGGAAGCTGATTTTGCTAGCTTGTTCCAGAAATTTCACACTATTTATAGGCCTTCTTAATGGATAAATTGGGCTTGGGTTATTATTTGGGCTTAATTAAATAATTAAGGCCCATTGACTGCCTAATTCAAGCCCAATTTGATTTCTCATCTTTTCTCACTCCAAATCACTCCAAAATTGATTTCATAATTCTTATCACATCAAAAATAGGTAGTACACAAAATTTTAGCTCAATCGGAGTCCGTTACTGGTCCGATTCGATAACTGTCGACATCACCGAAAAATTCATTTTTTTACACCAAAATATTCTATATGAAATTTCATTAAGAACCCCAAAATCTGGCAATTTTTAGAGTTCATTTACTATTTTTAAATATTTATACAAAATCAAGTCACCTTCCCTTTCAGGGAAATTGACTCGCTACCTTTTTCATATTTTTGACTTTCAGAGTTCTATTTGACCTCGATTTCACTTCAAATTTCAATTTCGGACTCACCATGACCAATGTTTTCCGATGGTCAAATAAAATATTTTTCACTTCCGGGTCCGATTTACGGCCTGGGTGCACTATTCACCATTGAAATTTACTGTTCAAGGTTAGAACAGTGTTGAGGCCATTACAACCCCGCGGTATTCTGTCTCTGTATTATTATATTTTGTTATTGCTTCAAAAAATATTGATTATTCTGCTTCTGTTAGCCGGCTTATTATTGATAGTCCAAGGAGTAGTCGTATACTCCCAAGCAGTGTGGACACTCCCGGTGACTGAATTTGCTTATCCGGTTCATGGATTTTCCTACTGATAATAACTAGGGACAAAATGGTAATTTTAAATAAAATTGTGTAAATAGAAAAATTTTAGCTTTAGAAATAGTAAAAATATAAACAAAAATGATATAAGATGAAAAATGAAGTACATATATTTAACAAGGGTAAAAATATAATTTTACATCCAATGAAGGGCAAAATAATCAATTACCGGTAAAACATAATTAAAAGGAATAAAATAATCCATTTGAATAAAAAGGGCAAAAATTTATAAATAAGGAAAATTATAGGGACCAAATGGTAATTTTACACTTAAGAAAAAATTTCAAGGACTAAATGATAATTTACGAAATTAAAGTTAATTTGGTGTCGGAAGAAATTTAATGAGTCGAAATCAGAATTAAAATGAATAATATGAAAAAGTCAACCGAAGGTCAAAGTTGGTCTACATAATAGAAAAAGTCAACTGTAGGGATAAAATGGTAAATTTCTACTCTGACTGGTAAATTATTGAAATTAAATAAGAAAGAAAATTTTTGAGACTATTTAATGAGTAATTGGGAATGAAATGAATAAATTATGAATTTATGAAGTTATAAGAGTATAATAAATAATAGTGGTTAAATTAAATTAAATGCACAAATTAAATTAGTTGAAATTCTTTGTAAATGTATCCACCACTAAACAATTAAATTTGCTTAGCGTGTAGTTTTATAACTGCGGTCAGGGACATGTGCCAAAAGATGAGAATTGAAGAAAGAAATGGCATATACATAGAAGAACATTATTTTGGACTTTGCTTTGTAATTATATGTAACTTATTAAGACAGAAATGAGAATTTTGGCATGTAATATTAACTTATTATATGAGTTTGAGGATTGCAAATGATTATAGTATGTATTAGTTGTGTGTGTATGTGTTGATGAATTGAGATTATAGAAGTACTGTGAGTTGTTGATTGAAGTTTGAGAGTAGGAGGAATATTATTGGGAGTGCAATTTGGCTTTTACATGTGTGGAAATTAAGGAAAATTAAGCCGTTATATTGCAAATTTTTCGTTAAAATTAAAATAACTTATTATTTACAAGGGTATTAATGAATATTATAGGTCTTAAATTTAGTTAAGGAGACATTACAAGGGCAGTTTTCACTCTCCTCTTTTTAGAGTCATACACTTAACTCCTTTTTCGAGTGTAAAATTGCCTAATTTGCTGAAATATAATGGAATCACGAACCCCTAAGCGCATATGGATTTGTTCCATCATACCATGTTAATTTATACCATAAAGGACGCTGCCCTCTATAAGGGCTTTCCGCAGATCTTGACAGAGTCTGCCTAGATTTGGTTCAGAAATCTATCGAAACACTCAATAAACAGCTTTCAGCAGTTTAGTGATATGTTCGTAGTGAATTTCGTTGTGGCCATCTGATGGACTAAAGTTTTGGCCAACCTTCACCAGGTTGTCTAGAAAAGGCGAAGCCTCTACGGATCTATGTGAAAAGATTCAATGTGATAGTTATGGACATTCAGAATCTGAACCTGGAGATTGCCATCAATACACTCAGTAGGAATATAAGGTTCTAGGGCTTTGGCGATTCTTTGAGCAAAAAGCCCTCTTCCGATTTTACCGAATTGATGACCCGAGCTCACAAGTACATCTAAATGGACGAAACTAGGTGACTGAAGTACAACACGCTGATAAGAAAAGACAACGAGAACCCCCGAGGAATAGGTAAGGATATAAACAGTTCTAAAAGGGGTGATTTTCAAGCTATGAGGGAGTAAAACAGAACATATGCATGTAGTTTCAAAATTGTACTCAGGCAGTTAAAGTGAAGAACAGTTCACCAAGGTAAATGCCTCTTTCGCATAAATTCTATCTTGGATGAAGAAGAATGACCATATAAAATTGGTCAAAGCCCATGAGAAAATATCCGAAAAAGGACTAGAGCTTGTACTGTGCCTTTGACAAAGACAAGGAGCATAGAACTAACGATTGTAGATAGCTCAAAAGAGAAATAAAATACTAGATTAAGAGATGTGCGGTTCAGGTGCAATTAAGAGTCTTGAATTAATTACATTTATGGAAGCTATGCAGGATTTGAGGAGAAATTATTATTGCACAGGCTGTCATTGCACATATCGAAGGGACATTCTCTTTGTCATTATTGACACAAAGATCGAAAGGACACCTCATTTCGATTGAAAGTTAGACTTGTCTGCAGTATAATAGATGCTCGATTTCCTTGACATAAATATCTTTTACTTAGGGAGGGACCTATGATAACCGAACTATGCATACAAGCTCCCTCGAGCAACCTGCGTTTTTAGCTATTCGGAACATTCATGATCCAAATTGTAGCCATCAGCGATGTCATTTTGATAAGTCCTACTGAGGCAAGAATTCGTAGTTACCTAACGAAAGTAGAACTTTTATTTTGGAAGCTTGGCTCAGTTTTCTACTCAGACTATACATCTTTAACAATAATACTACGAACATTAGGAGTCCTAACTAAAATAGGACTCTTATCCTTATAAATAGGTATAATATTAGGTACTTTTCTCTTTTTTAGTCAAATTTACTCTAACCTTCTCTTTATATTTTTACTGTCTTGATCGTTAAAGATTGCTCTCTTCAGAACTCCTGCCGAAATTTCTTTATTTTCAGATACCTTTAAAGCAGTGAAATTTTTTTTTGACTTAAGTCGGATCTCGATAACAATCTGGTAAATACGAAGTGTTATCAGTAACCATTGAGGAGGAATGAGTGTTTTCTCTCCGCATTTCAAACAACATTTTCTTTAAAGCTTAACTATTAATAAGCCGTTGCGCATGCAGCTTTGGGATTAAAAAAAAAAAAAAAAGGCTACTTCAACTTTTCTGCATGTTTTGTTTCTTACATGTGTTCTTAAAAAAAAAAAAAAAACTAGAGACAATAATTGTTTAACATTTCTATCAGGAGAAAAGAAACGTAAAATGGGTTTTAAAGGGATAGCAGATGTTAATAGTAGTCAGAATCATCCGTGCGGCGAGAAGCTGCAAGCTCACTACTCAAGTTCATATTCGACCGCTGAACTAAACGCACTAATGTTTGCACCACTTCTGACATAGGCGGCCGGAATTCAGGCTCCGACTGCAACATCAAATGGAAACTGTTATTTTCTTCAACATCCTTAAATCCAATACTTTTCTGATAGGCAATAGCAATAGGTTATATACCTGTATGCAGAGGGCAATTATATCAGCAAACCGTGAAAGAGACTTGGGAGGGTATAATCCACGTAAGGCTGGATCCACCATTCTTGACAATGCATCTGCGTCATGCAGTTGTGGGGCGGCCCATCGGACTAGGCACTGTTCTGATTTTGGTCTTGAGCTGCCAAACCATTCGTTCGTTCATTCATTCATTCATTTCTAAGTTTTAGGATGCTCAAATTAAAGTTTATTATCCTTGCTTACTTGTCCACAGGCATCCGCCCGCTCAATAACTCCAGCATCACCACACCAAAACTATATATGTCACTCTTCATTGAATAGGTTATAGATCTGGAGCACTCTGGTGCACTGTATCCTACCCCAAGGTTTTGGCTCGTCCGCTGCAAAATTTGCACACACTTTGTCACATAAATTCAATACTACAATCACAAGAGACAGAGACAATACACTTTCAGTAGATCTCCACAGTCACTAACACGATGAAAATTTGCCAACCCATAGTCTGAAAGGAGGGGATTCAGATCAAGGTCCAGCAAAATATTTGATGACTTTATATTCTTGTGGATGAAAGATGGAGAACAAACTTCATGGAGGTACCTGACCGATATGGACACACCAGTCAGTCAATCCATCACATTTTGTCAACTCAATGTGGTATAAGGAGGAAGTGGAGCATGTAATTACTTACTCAACAGCCCGAGCAGTGCCCAATGCAATTTTGATTCTGGTGTTCCAAGTTAGTGGTTTGCTGAAATCATCTGACTTGTGCAGGAAATCATGGAGAGATCCGTTCCTGTAATACTCATATATTAACATGTTATGCCCTTGTTCTGAACAATAACCAACAAGTTCAGCAATATTTGGATGGTGAACTTTTGAGATGCTGGATACAATTCCTGAAAATTCTTCTGGCCTATCCCCCTGAAATAGTGATGAATCAATCTTTTTCACTGCTAAAACCTGACAAGGATTCAGCAGATTCAAGTTGTTAGAATCTGAAAATACGACATTACCTCTTCATTCAGTTAAGCCAGTAACCACCCAAAATGTTTACCTTTCCGTCAGGATATTTGGCCCAATAAACACGACCAATTGAACCCTCACCAAGAAGACGACCCATTGCAAAATTATCAGTAGCTGCGAGCAAGTCTGACAAAGAATAAGGTGCAGCACGAACAGAGCTGCTTCTTCGGGAATTCAGACGGCTTGCGAACTCATTCTCATCTAAAGATTGTGAAAAATCAGAATGCGGTGGCTTGTAACCAATGGAAGGAGATTTCTGCATGGACTTCATATCAATCGAACCAACTGAACCAAATTTCGAAATTTCAATCCACAGAAACCAATAAAAATAGAATCACATTGACCATAGGCATTAATTAGAAATACACTACACGGACACCCAAAGTTGTTACGAAAAACAGAGCTGTAGCATAGATGCCAAATGGATTGCCATAAGTTACGAAACTTTATTTCAGTTGAAATAGAATCTAAGATATCATAGAATATAAAGAGGAAGGAGGAAATTTCACAAGAATTGACATAATGCAAGTATACAACTTATATGCACACTCCACATTGAACTTAGTTTCATGAAAGATCATGGTCTACAGGCTTCAAATAACAATGTCCAGAAGTTGACTAAACTGGAAAAATATATGACATAAGTACCTCTAAACTCTTTGTGCGGGGTAGAATGTGAGTCATTAAACAGTTCCTGTGATACAAGAGGAGTAAAGCCTCTGCGCTGGCTAGCCCTCTCTTCATCGAGAAAATGTGAAGATGGAGAAGATTTTCTTCTTGAAAATAAAGTAACCAGAAGTGCGATTACCACCAATGAAGCCAAAACTATTAAAGCTATAGAGAGCCCACTCAGGCCACCTTTTCTGTCCCCATGTCCCTTATCTCCCTTATGTTTTGCGGCAATAGGTTTTGCACCAGGTGGAGGAGGAGGAGCTGGTCCCGACGACCAAGAATTTCCTCCAGTTCTTCAGATTAAACAATCATAAAGTCAGAGAAGCAAGTTGGCCAAAAGCTATATGCTAAATTAAATACAGTTTTGAAGGTTACTCACTCAAGGTTCTCGATGCCTTTGAGTTCAGCAGGGATCCAACCAGTGAACTTGTTGTTCCCAACATTCCTGACAACATTATAGGCGAGCAATTTTTGAAGCTTTTCTGGATTTACTAGATTAAGAATCACTCAGGTTGTTCCACCCAATGGAATCAAGAAAATACTTTGCTGAATTTTATTGAATGTGCAACTGTCCTACTTACAAAGTTTCAAGGGGAAGGCCCGCAAGGACATTTATGGAACCAGTGAATTTATTGTTTTGCAAACGCCTGGAAGAATGTATAACATAGTCACCCATATGATACTGAAAAGATCTAAAATGCGTGTGTGCATAAATCAAAGCTTCTTACAGTGTGTTGAGGCTTGAAAGAGATGCGAAACTCTGTGGCAGGTTGCCTGATAGGGAGTTGTAGGATACATCCCTGTAAGCCCATTTCACGATTTAGTCAAGCACACCCCATTCATCCACCGGTCGATATACACAATTATGGACATGACATCTCAATTTCCCCACATTTTGTGGGCGCAAGATAAGTTAACATAATACTATATGCCATTCACATAAAAAAAAAAAAAAAAGGCTAACATGATATTCTAACGACTTCAATTAATCAACCACATACGAAGTCAGAAAACAGCATTTAGAAGAAGTTGCATTGATCTTCATTTATCTTGTGGCAACCAAAGTATTCTATTCTCTTTAAAGAAGCAGTTTTAAAGTGAACCTGTGGTTTTAATTAGAAAGCATATAGTTGACCTATTATTCACTGAGCTGATGCCATGAGCACTGCTTTATGTGAAGATCTAATATTTGTACAAGTAAAATTAAATATGCAGGCTATATACACCACACTAAAATAACATTCTGGCCATGGGGATCCCAAATCTCATCAATCCAGCTAGGCTAATCCCACTTCAACGGAAAATATGCATTATGTCGGTTGTACAGAACGGCGGATCTTTCAATTTTTGCCCACAAAGGATTCTTTATTGTCCGCGGAAAGAAAAAAGATCGTCTCTTGTTTTGGCAAAGTGTACACGTGTTATGATCAAGGAGGATCGAAGCTAATGGGCTTTTAGCAGTTACAGATGGGCCAAGCGTGGAAAAAGGGCAGTAAATCACAGTTTGGTATTTTCTGTTAAAATCTTCCTTTGTCGTATTCTCATTTACGTACGTTTCAAGTTGTAAGGAAGATAGTGGCTGTCATATTTCTCTACAAAAACTGTATTAAAAAATGCAATAGATATGCAAGTGAAGGAATATGGTCAAGTTTCTATCTCAAATTCTCTCCGTTTTCTCTCTATATTCTGATCTGAATCTTCTTCTTCATTTTCTAATTCGAATTCTGCTTCTTCTTCATCTGTGTCCAATTTCTATATTCTCTCTTCTAAGCTACTTTTCTCCTCCTCCTTCCTAAACAAATCTCTAATTTCTTCCATTAACACATCTTGGGATTTATGTGAATCGTAACAACATGTTTTAGTGTGTGAATATTTTGCTTGTCATACTTTGCCTTGGTTTACACTGATTTTATATTTTTTGTGCTATAAATCTCATTTTTATAACTTCTATTTTGAGTGTGTCTATTATGCATGAAAAAGACACTAAGACCAATTGCACGAGTACGACGGTTTAGAAGCATCTAAAGAACTAACAGGAAAACAAGTATGATGCTTCAAGCAGAACCTTGCATATCTCAATCTAATAACAGATATAAAATGCGGGAGGATTCTCCTTGACAATTAATACTGGTGACGCATGCAGCCAACATAACTTTCTACCTTGCTTGTAATACTTACAATGTTTTAAGTTTTCGAAGATTCTGAAACATGTCAGTCAACTGTCCATTTAGGCGATTATGGCCAACATTTCTGCATGCAGCAACAAAACAATGGTTGGAACAAACTTCTAAGAATGTTATCACACAAAATGATCAACTTCGCTTACAGGTATTGGAGATCAGTCATCTGCGAAATTGAATAAGGCACAGTCCCACCGAAGCCGTTGTCAGACAGGTCTCTGCATTTTAGCTCACAAGATTAAAAATCAAAACAAATCTGAAGTAGTCAATCAATTCAGTCATAACAGCGAGGCATGCACTACAACAGAGCCACTGTAATCTTGGTCATTGATAAGTTAAAGCTCTTGATTCTCTCACCATAAGGAGTCAATTCTGACAATTAAGAAAGCAAGGTATAATTGACAACAAAGAGTTAAGTTATCAAATAAGTCGACTTAAATGAAAGATTCATTGGCAGATGCGCAATTACTATCTCCATGAACATGGGAAGAACAATAAAACTTTTTTCCTTCTTTTTTCTTTTTTTAGGGGCTAATTAAAAAAAAAACTAACATTTCACTCATATTTCAATTCAACATTCTAATATTTCAATGCTTACTTATTGAAGACTAACATTAATTGAGAGATTCCGTAAATTTTTTTTGTTAAAGCTGACAGAAAATTAGTGATAAATTTTAATAATTAAATTTGAATACTTTTTTTTTTTAAATTTGCTACTTTTATTTAAATATATATTTAATATTTTTAAAAATATTTCTTTTGAGAAATTTTAATTTTTTTTAATTATGAGCAAATTAAAAATTTCAATCCTTGATATTTTCTGAAATATATTGGCTAAAAGAAAATTAAAAAATATTCCAAATTAATTATTAAAATTAAAACAATTATATTATTAATTTCTAATTATATTAACAACTAAATAGTAATTAAAATAATAATTTTTTAAATAAAACTTCAAATTTCTGTTATATTTAATAGAAACTTTAATAGGGTTCTCAATTAAAAGAACACCAAAACGTTTTTGTTCAAATACTAAGAATTTGAAAGTGGGGAGTTGAATTGAAGTATTGATGAAATGAGTGGAGTTCTTTTTTTTTTTTTTTTTGGTATTGTTGATGAAGTATTTAGATGATTATTAGGACAGATTCTATTTCTGATGCTAAATGCTTACTCAAACTTAGCCAAGTTTCCAAAGCATTTGGATCAGTTGCATGAACCCTTTTCCCTCATTATATATCCTTACTCAAATTTAAGTGCAAACCAATTGAAAAGCTGTTGAAATTCACCTAATCTTTGCAAAATAAGCTTAATTTTCTGCACGATTTTGATAAATGTAAGATTAGATTACACATGACAAGAAATTTGGGGCATAAAAATCATCTGTAGGATTACTTTAAAGCACAAGATGAAAATAAAAATGTTCATGGACAGAAAAATTCTCCAGACTTACAAGTGAACTACATTAGGTGGAAGCTGATATGGTATGTCGTTTTTCAGGTTGTTCTTGCTCATATCACTGTGCTATGACAAATAAACACGAAAAATTATATATCTTGTTTCAGCACAAAATATATAACATGAAAATTTGGCATAGTCTTAAGGTGCGCCTCACAAGTAGGTGACGGACTTCAAGTTTGACAACTGGTAGCCCAGGGATCCAGAAAGTCCAAGGTTAGATAGCTTTCTGCAACACATTTTAAAAGGGAACTTCACAAATTAGACTTGCCCAATTGGGAAATCCGAGAGAATGAAGTAAATATAACCAACATTTCAGTCACTGATGTGCCTTCGCAAGTAATTCCTAGCCAAGAATCACCACAAGGATCGCCACCACTTTTTTGCCAGCCGCTCAATTGTGAAGGTGAATTTAAACTTGTAAACATCACATTAAGAGCTGAGGCTGCATTATCAAATATCAGAAATTTGAGTTGCATATACAGATATGTGGCAATTAGACAAACTTGTTTGATTTTTAACCAAGTCTTGATGCATATATAACCATTAAATTGTCATTTCTTTCATTAAGTGTAATCAAAAGTGTATTAGGAAATGTCATATAAGAAAATAGCAATTATGGGAATGAAAATCAAGAACTGATAGTGGGACAGCCTGCTTGGTATTGGTATGGGTAAATTGGAGGTTAATGGATTATAATTCCCAGACGTGCATTAATATTCTAAGGAATTGGAAACCGTAAAGTAGTTGTCGATATCATCATCATCATCATCGTCAAACAAAAGAAAAAGGTGATATTGGATTCAATAAAAATGCAAAACATACAAAGGCATCAACCGAGGAATGTGCATAAAGGAAAGTTGGGGCACGTACCGTCCTGGGAATTCGTCTTGGAAAGAACGACGGTGGACAGGATAGAAAGAGAGAGAATCAAGAAACCTGCAAAAGCGTGCTGCATTTTTTTTTCTTTTTCTGAAATAGAGATGGGTATAAAAAAGAAAAAAGAAAAAAAAGAAAGAGCAGCAATGCAGAGGAGGAGGGAGGGTAAGGAAGGAAGAAGATGGATGCATCAGAGAAATGAGGGATAAAGAGAAGAAGGTCGATAAGAAACTGATTTGGTTGGGATATTGGATAGTTTTGATCAGTTACCAAAATCAGTGTCTATATTTGGAGGGTGTGATGCCGACGCCTAAAAATGGAAAAGTACTTTCTTTGTTTTGTCGTCATTTTTTATAATATGGTTATTTATGGTAAATAAATTTACATCGAAATATCTAAATTACCGAATTAGACTAGTCATGATTTTATGACTTTTTCTTTAACAAATTAATTATTATTTTTATCAAAACCATTATCTTAATACTTTATTAAACCATGCATGCAAACAACATTCATCCTAACAAAAACGCAATGAGAGCAGACCAGAGACTAAAAAGTTTCTATTTTTCTGTCTGTTTTGATGTTTTCTCCCTTCTCCGTTCAGCGTTTCATATTTTAATGAATTCCTTCTTTGTCAAATAAAAATTACCCTCCGCTTTTTTTATTTTTTTTAAATTTTTAAAACAATTTAATTTATTTTTTAATAAAATTAAAATTAATTAAATTTAAAAATTTAATATTAAACACATAATTTAATAATAAATTTAAATCTATTTATTATTTTTATTTTTATAAAAAATACAAAAAATATTAATAAAAAATGGGTGGAGTAATAAAAAATATATATATAAGGTCCGAATGATTGGATAAGTATGGGTCTGTCATCGATTTTCGGACCAACACCTAAGACCTTCACACTTCCCCCCACCCCCACCCCCACCCCCATCCCCATCCCCACCAAATTGTTTGCATCCTACGCGCCGCCCTCCTTCATAAAGCCGCTTCTATATTCTTCTGCTCCTAAATTTCTCCGCTTCCAATCTCCTCGGACCTCATTCCTTGTATTTTCGTCCATGGCCCAAACAAATAACAATCCCCTCGTTTCTCCGCCGGAGCACGTCATTGGAGCTTGGTACTCGGTGCCAGACCTTCGCCTCAGGGATCATCGCTTTACTGTTCCCCTCGATTACTCTGTTGATCCCAATGCTTCTCCTAAGGTCTCCATCTTTGCTCGTGAAGTCGTAGCCGGTACTATCCGATTACCGGATTTATTAATCTTCTTTTTCACGGCTATTATAGGTTGACTTAGATTAAGTAGTAAACTCAGCTAAGCTGTATACTTGTATACTACTTGCTAACAGCATGGTAATTTATGATTTTCAATTATTATTATTATTATTTCCCTGGATTTTATCTGGAAACTTAGCGGAAATGAGGGAGAATATGTTTGATTAATTAAGCTCGAGACTGTGTGAAATTTAAACTCCGACTTGTAAACTACATTGCTAGAGCAGTATTGCTAGAATAGGATATAATCTCTGTGCATAATTCTTTTTTGAAGTTTTCTAACCCTTTATAATATGTTTTCTGTAATTACTAAAACAACGACACTGCCTTGAACAAGTCATTTGTTGAATCGTTACACCAAATTGTGACTGAATTTGGAATATGAAGTATAATTTATCTACTTTATTTAATTCTTCATATTCTTCCCCACAGAAAAAGACTGCTAAGTCATGTAATTATTTTATCACGACTCTTTTACTCCTTCCAAAATGTGCACCGCAGTTGGGAAAGAAGAACAATCGTTGCCTTATTTGCTATTCTTACAAGGTGGACCTGGCTTTGAGTGCCCCCGGCCAACTGAAGCCGGTGGATGGATAAGTAAAGCATGCGAAGAATTCCGTGTTGTTTTAATGGATCAGGCATGGAATTTTGAATGCTTCCTACGTTGCTTTATTCATAAACAATGTGCTCCTGCTAATGTAGTTTCTTGCAGCGAGGAACAGGACTGTCAACTCCTTTGACAACATCATCTATGTTGCAACTGAATTCTGCAGAAGATGTCGCTGAATACTTGACGCATTTTCGAGCTGACAATATAGTGAACGATGCTGAGTTTATCCGAGTTCGTCTTGTTCCTGATGCTGGACAGTGGACAGTTTTGGGTCAGGTATTAAGATTATTGCGTTGGTTTTACCCTTTTCTGTGTGTGCTATCATGTGATAGTACTAATATTCTTAATATTCACTATTGCTGATTGTGGTTTCCATGCTATTTCTTCCCAATCATTTTACTGTTTAATGTTTAGGGAAATTGATTTGAGTGGTTGATTATTAACAGCTTTTCTTCTATCTCTCTCTCAACTTCTTCAGAGCTATGGTGGCTTTTGTGCTGTAACCTATTTGAGTTTTGCTCCACAAGGTCTAAAACAAGTTCTTTTAACTGGAGGAACCCCCCCAATCGGCAATGGATGCACTGCAGACATTGTTTATAGAGCATCTTATGAACAGGTTATTCACCAGAATGAAAAGTATTACAGGAGGTTTCCTCAAGATGCTGAAATTGTTCGTGAACTAGTGACCCATTTGGCAGAATCTGAAGGAGGCGGAGTAAGGATTTTGCATAAATAATTTATGGAATTTTATATGTATTATGAAATCTTTCAATCGACATCATTTGCCTTTTTCTCTTCCTCTCTATATAGGTTCTTCTTCCATCTGGGGGAATCTTAACCCCAAAAGGATTGCAAACTCTTGGTCTTTCTGGTTTGGGATCCAGCGAAGGCTTTGAACGTCTTCATTATCTGTTAGGCATCAACTTGCATTTTTCATCCCCATCTTTATGTTCTTCTGGTTGACTACTTGATCCTTTTATTCTCTCACTCTTTCTCTCTCTCTCTCCCCCTAATTGTAGGCTTGAAAGGGTGTGGGATCCAGCCATAATTCCAGGATCAAAAAAACAAATTAGCTACTACTTCTTAAAAGCTGTAAGACTATTGATATTTTTGTGCTGAGGCTTTTCCAGAATCAATCTTATGATATGTCATTTTGTGCAGTTTGAAAGTTGGATGAATTTTGATTCCAACCCACTCTACGTTATCCTGCATGAGTCTATATACTGTCAGGTAGATTTCCTGTGTCTCTTTGCCAGTTTGACTCTGTTTGGCACATGAAAGAGCTGTACGTGGTGAAAGGAAATTCTTATTGCCCATGCATATGATGAAATAAGGCTTGCATTGTCAAGTCCAAGAAATCTGTATGTTTATTTGCTGGGTGGATTTCCCTTGGCACAAGCATACAGAGGCCTCTGGACATAATTAGACTATTTGAGGCATTTCCTCAACATTTTTAAATCTTTTATTTTATTGGTTTTTAAGGGTGCTCCATCACAATGGTCGGCTAACCGAATCATGGCTGAAGATGATGGTAAATTTGATGCAACCAATGCTGCAAAAGAAGGTCGGCCAGTGTTTTTCACAGGAGAGGTTTGTTGAAGATTTAGCAATTTTCAATATAAATATTCATATATTGAGAGCAGATACTATAATTCTCAAAGCTTTGGCTTGTTATTTTTAAGTAAGAATGCCATTACTCATGTCCTTCCAATGGCAGCTACATGTTGGTGATTGAAAATGGCAGCAGCCATTTAAATTTTATGGAAAATTTTCCTTAAATTTGTTGGTTCAACTGCTCCATGCTCACTGATGAGCAGGGGTGGATTTGTTTTCAGGAAGCTTATTGATGTTAATAGAATATCCTTCAGGTATCATTGTGCCTTACTTTTTCTTAGTTCAAAATATACTCTTATCCCATGTAGATACTAGAATAAATAATCTTCATAGAGGAAAATGATTGGTAAATGAAAAAAGTGAAACCAAACATCTAGCTGCTCATTTGTCAACTCATGTTTTAGTTGATGGCATGGTAATTCTCCTGGAGTTAGCAACTTGTCCCATTGTATTTCAAAAATACATGTCACATGACTTCCCATAATGTTCTGTTGATATATGATGTCACTCAAGTATGGTTGTGCGGCTATATTTTGAAGGAAAAACTTTCCAATGTGAAACATAAAAGGATATTTTTTCACTGATTTAGTTAAATTGATATCTGCTTTGTTTTTGCTTGTATAAGGTTGACAACAGATCCTGGATATTTAATTATGCAGATGGTATTCCCTTGGATGTTTGATGAAATTCTTGCCTTGCGGCAGTTCAAAGATGCTGCCAATATATTGGCTGAGAAGGAAGATTGGCCTCAGCTCTATGACATTGCCATGCTGAATAAAAACAAGGTTTTCTGCCTTTTCGCATTCTGGTTAATCGTCAGAAATCCTTTTTTTTTGGCCATGGAATATTCAACAAAAGTCTCAAGTTTGCCAAATGGTCAGCAATGTTTTTCTGTAGGAACGACAGTGGAGGGAATGCAATACCTTATTAAGGATAAAAATATAATTGTAATAAAAAAAGATGTAAAATTTACTGCTGTGATGGTTTTACTAATATTGGGAAATGCGGGCAGGTACCTGTTGCGGCTGCTGTTTATTATGAAGATATGTACGTTAATTTCAAAGTGGCAACGGAAACAGCTTCTGAGATAGCGGGAATTAGACTGTGGATCACTAACGAATACATGCATTCTGGTCTGAGGGATGCAGGAGGCCGTGTGTTTGGTCATTTGTTGGGAATGTTAAATGGAAAGAAGCCTTTGTTTTAACGAGCACAGGAACTGCAGTCTGATGCAGATGCGGACTCTACCAGCCAGACAGCGACATGATGGCATTGCTAGTGGCTTTTCATCATTAATTGATAATTGCCCATGCAAATAACTCGTTTAATTGTTAGCTCTGTCCATCTTTTTTAATTTGTTTTGTGATATAAATTATAGCTCACTTTTCTTTTAGAAATTTAGAGTTTGAAGTTTTCACTTTCTTCTTCATCACTTCCAAACTACCTAAGAAGCTGAGTTTGGGAAAATAAAACTACACATTTTAGTGAAGTAAGCAAAATGTAAATTTGCATGCATCGTAGTCATAATCAATGGCTAGCCAAGACAAGGTCTGCATGCATGTCAATGTGTTCTGCAACTAATTCATGATAGTCATTAGAAAGTACACAGTAGAAGGTGCTGACTTTGAGAGCAAAAGTAAAGAGTAACGAACAACTATCATATTTACAATAATGGAAAAAAGCAGAGTCAGATAGATAATACAATACAAGGTTTGCAATACGGCAACTCAATATTATGCGCCATGCGTATGTCACACTATCGGATACAACAGGATAAAGTGGAGATGTGGAAAAGAGTCCCCCCTGAAGGCAACCCATTTCAACATAGTTAACAGATCCCTGTAGTGACACAAATATAATACAATTCTTTTTCGTTTTACTTTTCCCCATTCAATGAGTTTTTACGTAACTAGTGGGCTGTTTCTTGATCATCTTCTGCATCTCCGCCCCAAACAGGTCAGCAAGCGTTAGTAGGTTTAACTTGCATAACTTTCCTGGTCCAAACAGTTCGTGGCTGCAAGCATAACTCCTGGTGGTGCAATGTGAACCTAAACCTCAACTTCCCCTGCTTTGGCCTGGAGACCCATCCCTTTTTCTAAGCTTTGTCAAGATGTACGCCATAGCAACTTTAGCACCTAGGCTAGAGTGTCCACGGGACAGGCAGATGACTCCGCCAAGCAGAAGTAAACCATTTGCTAACACTTTCTTTGAAGGCCTTCTACGAAGTTTCCTCTCTTTGATTTCATCAGGGACCAACCCATCCATGGTAGTCACTTTAGAAGTTGCTGAAGCATCTGCAACTAAGTTCATCGTTTCAATTCCTGTTGGGACCTACATATAACAACGTATAAGCCATAAATACAAACATAGAGCCAGAGTTAATTTTACTTTCTACTTTTAATCGATAAGTTACAAAAATAAAGTTTGTTAACCAAAAAAAAAATGAATTTAAGAAAACATTTAAAAAAAATTACTTTGCCTAAATTTTAGAAGAAATCCTATCAAAAATCCTTGTTGGCTGCACATCAGCCTACCACATGAGATGAATGCCATATTAGTCGTCACATCAGGAAAAATGAGGAGATAACATGAGTAAAAATTATGAATTTTATTTGTTTTTAAATATTTTTACATGTGCATTTCCTCATTGGTTGTTCTAGAGTCTAAAAAGACAGTAATTAAATTGATTCTTGATCAGTCAATGTTTTTGAAAAATCATTAAATTATGGCACATATTTTGACAGCAAATAAACAACACCAAGCAAAAAATTAATGACTGTTCAGAACTTAAACCTTACCTTCTGGATCAAAGTCCCTGCACAAACAGCTGGACCCACTTGAGGATGTGTGATTGCATTATACTTGCGCAGTGCGTTATCCATCTTACATATATAACTCCATATGCCCCTAGCAAAAGCCATCTTTGCCATCTCTGCATTTAAACCAGCATCTTCTTGGTGATACATTTTGATCTCACAGGCATTCCTACCGGGTACTGACACAGAATAATATTGATATGTGAAGGGAAAAAAAAAGAAGATGCATGTCTTGCACTTGGCACTTGAGCAGTGGAAGAGAAAAAAGATGGCTCATTTCCTCCTTCAAAGAAGAGAAGAAGAACAAATTTAGATACTTGCCTTTCCTGATTCTCCAACCAGATCTGAAGAAACCCACTCGTACATACTTTCTCTTTTGAGGTGCTAAAGGATGTTCACATTCCTAATCATGGTCATAAACAAAGATCAAACAGAAGTAAAAGAAAAATAAAATTATATAACCTATAAATGGTTAAAAATAAACTAGATCTTCAGATTTCCGCAGAGTGGCAGAATAATTAAATACAAGCAAGGTTCTGTTCTGGAGCAGCACGTAGTTTACCACAAGTGCAGGTCCACAATTGCATAACCAATCAATTTCTTAAAGAGTGGATATTGCAACCTATTTCTTTCTACCACCACAAAATTCCTCTTGAAGTCAATATGCATAATCCTCGCTACTATACGCTGCATGTCCAAGGGCATATTTAGCCTGGTTTTGTAATATCTACCACGAAGGTTCTAAGGATTAAACGGAAAGAAAAAAAAAAAAGGTTTCAACTAGCATCTAATACAAGAACTTGACAATAATAAAATGCAATGGTCACAAAATACAAATGCAGGCAGGATCTATTAGAAATTCAGTTTCAAAGTTGCAATGGACTAAAAGTTTGTGAAGCACACCAAACATTCTATTTGGAGGAAGTGGGGATTCAGTGAAGGTATGGATTCGGTTAATTATTTGACTTTCTATTGTTTGGGAGGAGATTGGTCTCTCAAACGAATGATTTGGTTGAAATTGAGGGATATTTAGGTGTTATAGTTAAAACCTCCAAAAACATAAGTCAAAAGATTATGTCTCTCCCAATAAGAATTTACAGTTTAGGATTTTAGAAGAACTTATATTATCATCAAAAACCTCAATCCTAACAATCTGCAAAACTAATGTCTTATCAAGATAAACTTCTAAAAGAACAAACTGTTCATACATAGACTCTCATAATACAAGCGAACAGATGTACATTGAAATGTTATTATGGCTCGGACTGTTACAGAATAAAATAGCAGAAGGTGACAGCATAAAGAAATATAGCAACATCAGACGACGTGTACAAACTACTTCAATCATTTATGCATTCAAACTGAATAAACCCACTGATTACCTTAATAAAGCAGTAGAATGTTTTATCTTTTCCCTCCCATAACCTCCACGCCAGTATGTATTCTCTAGGTGTCAAGAGCGGAAATTTTTTGATTGTGCGGCCAATTTCAATTCCGTTAGTTTCATCCACCTGTAGCTGCTCATGTTCAACTATGGTCTTATCCCACTGCTTTCTGTAATCATTGTCCATGTAGAAGTCCCGAAGAGTCTCTGGGGAACAATTCTCAAATATTGTCACACTCAAATACTTTAAGGGCGCGTCCTGCAAGCAGTCATAAAAACAAGGATAACACAATTGAGAAGCGGCGCGTGCTATAACAATAACGCAAAAGTGAGACAAAGATGATTTAATGAACATGTCAACAAGAATGCAGGACCGAATGTCCTGTAATTGAAAGACTATGAGGAATAATCCATAAATATTTTCTAGCCAGTCTACAACTTCGTAAACCAAAAAAAAAAAAACCTTAGATTTGCAGCATTTAGCAGTGTAGGATAGAAAATTGTTGCTTTTGTGGATGACATTTTCCCAGTTCTCATTCTGAATCAGCTTCTCATCCAAAATTTGCAGCAAAAACTTCAAGTCTGCATCCGAGACTCTGAAGAAGTCAAAAGAATTGAGTTATTGAAAAGCGTGACAGGATATAATCCAGAACAGAAAGAAATTAAAATCCCAGATTGATTAAAATATTAGGAGAGGGGAGGTTAAGGAAACGTAAAAGTGGGAATCCCAGAAAGAAAAAGAAGAAAAATCGAGAACAAAGAAGAGTACCGGGGATGGAGAGCGTGAGAGGGAGAGGGAGAGGGAGAAAAGGAAGAGACGGAAGGAGGGTTAGAGGATGAAGAAGAGAAGAAGAACCTCTTAACAGAATGGAAAAGGAGGATAAGGAGGAGAGCGATGAGAGTGGCCCATCCTCCATTTCCCAAATCCTTACTCCTATTCTCAAACCATATTTGGGTCGAGAAACACATTATTGTTTTAGATTTGCTGTATATGGTATTGGAATTATATACAAGTATTATGCTTGGTGGGGGCGAAAATGAGATGGATGGATTTGCTGGCGGTGATTAATTTCGCGAATATGGGACATGAACGCGCGGATGGGAAGCTCCGTCCCCGGCTATTTTGTCTTTTATAACTGGGAATGGATAATGCACTCCTGACTTCCATTTTCTGGGTTCTGGTGGCCATGTTTAATTTGTTCCCATTAGCAAGGTAGGAACAAACTAATTTTACAACCGTTCAACTCGAGTAGAATTGGGCAAATTGCTATGTAATTTTGGAATGAAGAGGCCTTTTTTCTTTAAAAAAAAAAAAAATTAGTCTTGCTTTATTTTTATTTTATCCTGTCTGAAAAGTTGAGCTACTTTCACAACCGCAATCGCTGTTCTCACCCAAAAACCAAACACCAGATCAAAAAAAAAAAAAAACCACTCGCAAAGCCACATATAATACACGCAACACATCAGCCCTATAATCACTCTTTTAATTTCCTTCCACCCATATGCAGAGCAGATGTACTTATGCACTCCCATCTATTTTCTGGCTTTCTCACAACATCATACACAACTACCTAACATTTCGCTTCCTAATTTGCCTTAGGAGAGGGTACAGCTATGACTCCTTCTTCCGCTTTAACTCTACCTAAGCTATCTGCCACCAAGCTGCCCGTGCCCGGGCCTTCTTTACTCCCCTCATCCATGCGCACCACTTGAGCAAAACTTTTCGACATCTGCTTGATGAAATCCCCGTGCAATGTCACCACATTTCTGTTCTCATTTTCAACCCCAACTGCACCTATCAGGCTTGCTTGCTGCCTGGCCTTACGTTCTTGCATGGCTTTCTGTCTATCCTCGTAAAACTCGAAATCATCCAGGATTGACATCTCTGTTTCATACTTCTTAAATATAATCAGCATCTCAGTTCCCTGTTCCAATTTCACCTGCAATATTTCATATTCTTTTTTCATATTTTCGCTTAGATCAGTTTAGGACCTTTCTATCACAACCCAGAATAAAATTTAAAAACAGGTAACTATTTAAACAGACGGTATGCCTATCTTCAAAACTAAGACGAATTAAAAAAAAAAAAAAGGAAAGTTGGATACTTCACAGGAAAGTAGAAAGACTCTACCAAGCTTAAAAAGCTTGCTTATGAGCATAAGCCTAAGAAATTTCACTGTTCATTTTCATGGTCAATAAAATAACCTCATTAAACCAATTTTAATTCTATCCCTTTCAATATCTATCCTAGGGCCTTTTGTAGAATGATTAGGAAAGCCATTCAACAACAACAGCTTCCCACTAACGCTATTGAGTCTCCAGATTACAATCAAGCCCAGAAAATTTGCATCAATTTTGGGCCAAGATAATCCCCTCAACCAGCAAAAAAAGGCATCGAGTGATTATCATCACTAATATAAGTGCCAAACAAATTCCTACCTCCTGTGTGTCTCGACTATTAGTCACAGGCTTGTTCTCGTTATTTTCCAGTAAAATGTGACGAAACTGACTATTTGGGACATCCTTAATAATACGCCACTTCACAGGGAATTGACCACTCCACTTGTCTTGCTGCCAGTAATCTACACTCTTGTCAAAATCGACAGGTCCAACCATTTCAGCCACTCCACAGAACTGAGCACTAGCATTCACCTGAATACAGGAATTATAAATGAGATCTGCTAGAGGTTTATAAAAGAATAAAAGCTACTATAACCTCTTAACAATTGGATACTTGCCGAAAATAAGAGAAATACTGGGCAGGGATTCTGCTTCTCCTTAGCTTCACGATAGGCAGCATCCAATTTCCTGTTCCCATTTGGTGTGCTGGCCCATACACCATATTTGATGCTCTTATGAACATTATCTTCACTGTATGATTTTATAATAAAGAACTTAGCATCTTTATACTCAGTGCCAAAATCTGATAGGTTGTATGAGTCGTCATGGATCTTGGCAATGGATTTACTATATTTGTTGTTATCAACAGAAGAAGCATGCTCAGCTGAATTTTGGCTCTTTGGCTTTGATGCTCTTGGTCCTCGATTTTGCTCACTGAGGATATCAGGGCTACCATTACAGCCACAAAGAGAGATACTCGCCCTCCCCTGCCTTCTGCTGTTTTCAAGAGCAAGCCAGCCCCTGTTGTTTGTTCCAAAACTAGAAACAGATGCACTGCCAAATCCAGATCCTTGATTAAAACTACTGTGCATATAGCCTCTGGAGTAGGAGTTTGAACCAGATCCAATGCCATAAAATGATCTTTGTTGTTGAGACCCCTGCAAAACAATAAATTTCAGCATTCTCAAACCACCGCTTCATTGAACTGTGTTCTGGAGGATGATACCAGTGCGTACCACTTTCCAGTATCAATACCACCGTCATTCAAACAAGGTATAAATAAACCAAAGTTGCAATGAATGCTAAAAATTAGCTGATACAATATAAGTAACTCACCTAGATTATCATATTGATCAATAACTAAAGTCTAATAATCATTAAAATACTATTAATTGGAGTAAATATAACTTGAATACTATCATGTAAATTTGGTCAAATTCTTAAAACATCTTCTGACTCATGATACTTTATTGTGACTTCCATCATAACAAGCATGCTTTTGTACATTTCTAAAAATGAAGTCCAATGAGTCATGATAGCTCATTCCATTACATGAGATGATGCTATAAGAGTATTCATCCTTTAAATCATAATGACATGGGATATAACCATTGATATGATTTAACAAGAAAGTATTTTAACAAATAGTTGATAGGCATGTCAGCAAAGAGAATCGGACTCAAAGCTCCTAGAACAGTTCAATTGTCCTCATGTACTGATACTCATGGTACCAATTGTGCAACGCAGAAAAGTCATTAAGTGCACGATCTTTCTCTTATGTACACTGAGATGAAAAATAGATAAATGTTAATGACTTGTTTAGAGAAATTTGATCCACTAAAAGCATGCCTCCTAGAATTTCCAGCTTGTCAAGTTTTTACATAAATCATTACAAATAGAAGAAAAGAAGCACATTAGGATTTGACAAAGAAGGGAAAAGGACCAAGCATGAAAACTCCAAAAAACATTCATCAACAAAAAGATAGATGCAAGGACAAACCAGTCCAACATGCTGTCCATATGCGCCAAAATTGCTAATTGGCTGTGGAGATATGGCAGGTGATAAGGAAGTCAAAGGCCTATGTCTGTCAGAGGGCACTGACCAATCTGCCAAATGTCCACCAGACCTCAACCCATCAAAACCCTGTTGCAAATCATGAAAGCCATGCGTACCAAGATTCCCAGGAAAGCTGCCTCTACCAAAGGATCCCATGAGAGGAGGATAACTAGGCCTTGGACCAAAAAGCATGTTATCACTTTGCTGGTCAATACTTGATAAAGCGCTTAGTTCTTGCTGTGAAACTGGTTTCTGTGATGTAATATATGGCGCACTAGGATGGCCTAACTGCTGATAATAAGGTGGGCTGGAAAATGAAAATTGCTGGTGTGAGTATAACAGAGCATCCCCACCTATAGAGGGCAAAGGTGTTGTCACTGGAGAATATGGACCATATGGCATTTGCGGACCATATCCATAGCCAGCATGGAACACAATAGATCCACTGTCATTGTAGACACCCTAACCAAAGATAAAGTTAGCAAACTTAGCAATGGTAATCTATGCAAGAAAACGTAGGAGGGAACAAGGGGGGAAAAGGCAATTACAGGAGATCCAATTTCCAATCCTTTGGCATTCACATATGGAGGATATTCATCCCATTCACCAATGGCATTCTCGTAACCTGAATGGAGACATAAATGAGGAACAATCACATTTATTGATTTATATGACACTAACACTGCACAATAATGCTACAGCTCAACAGAATTGAGGTACATCATGCTGAACCAAACCACCCAGTGGCATATCAATGTTCAGCGAGATGAATGGCTTCTCAAATTCAAGGCTTCCAAAATAGAACAGATTTAAAAGTAACCTCTATAGTAGAAGGCCTGCGCCTGAGGGGCATAAATATTAGGAGGGTGGACAGCGCGATCGCCAGGTGAACCAAATGACCCCAGTTGACCAGTGCCATCTCTTTGATGATCTACGGCAGCAGTTTCCTGTGAGGAATTGGGAGAGACTGAAGTCTCATTTTTTACAGAGAGAGGCTGAAAGTAAGTGAGCAAAGTACAGTTAATAAACATATTTTATTTTAACTGATTCACATTGGAGCAAATGATAACTAATTGTGATTGAAGTATATATAACTACCCGCTCTTTCATGACATCTGATTCAACAGGTTTTTCTTCTGCATCCATGATCAGTATGCTCAGAGACTTAGTAGTCTTAGAAACACAGGCAGTAGAAATTATTGGCCAACCAAAGCTAAAGTGTGGATAGCAAAACTTGAATTTATGATTATGTGCGCACAAATCCACACGTACACACCTATGCACACATGATAAATAGAAGAACATGAATATTTAAAAGTGAAAATCAGTCATGTCTACGGAATCTGTAACAAAAAGTTTAGAACGGTCACATAGAACTCGCACATATGATATAGAATAGAAGATCATCATATGCAAAGAAAATCTACATCCAAAAAAAAACTTTATAAGCAAAGATCCCAAATGAGATTCAGCTCACAAACTCAGTGCTCCACCCAACCACCATATGGATCAATCAGGAAGCAACATAACATCATTATGCCATAAAGTAATCTTGCTTTTTCTTTCTGTCTTTATTGTATGACTTTGCTTATTCTTATTGTGAACAAAAGAAGATAATGAGTCTAAATTAAATGAGTCAGTGTTCATTTATCTGCAAAGAGCATTTTTCAATGTGGCACATTGGAAGAAATCCTCAAACCCCTTTTGCGTAGAACATCAGGAAAGCAAACCATTTTAAATTATAAGTAAACAAAAGAACCTGAGGCAAGAATACAGCAACCTCAATGGAATATTCAAATTGAAGCTACCACATTGCTTTTGCTGATTCCTTTGCACTTGTCATCATAGCACCTTTGTTTTCAATTGAACAAAAAAGTCATGGAGAAGGGGGGAAAAGAAAGAAAGCTTCTCTCCTTTAAAACAGCAAGTTCGACTGCGTCCTTATTTAGCAACATAAATTTTCAAGGAAACATTAATTTGAATGTCCCAAGGAAAATCCTATATGCCATAGCATTAGCACCTGATTTTAAATATGCATAGTTAACAGGGATTTCAGGTTCCATCTATTGTGATAAAGAATGGATGTCTACTTATCATCTAACACAATTGTTGTACAGCAGTAGTTGGCTGTAGAAATCTAATTAAATATTATTCATTTCTCCTCTTAATTGCTGGGATCAGTTCATGATAGAGCTGAATCTGCAAAATAAATATAATAAAAATAGGAAGCGAAGCGTAGATAACAGCGGAGAAGCCATTGCTAAGTTGCAATGGCCCTTATCTGAATTCACAGAAACACCCACGTCTCAGATCTCAGCATGAAAACATCTGTCACCCAGATCGAAGTCTATTGCCATGTCTAAACTCTATCAAGCAGTAAGCCAATTAAAATAGAAAACCCGAGAATTGTTGATATATATTTCTACATGAAACCACCAACTGGAAGAGATAAAGAAAATTCCACAGCAATTGAGCTTCACACCTTCTTAATAACTATGAAAGAATAACTTGAATCCACAGATCAAGATCAAGAATTTTACTCAGAATTTTGTGTGTATAAATACTCATATATGATACATATACAAATAGGTAGCTGAGATAGTTGAAATACCAGTGACACGATCTATCATTTGTGATTGGGCTGCCGCCATGAATCAGAGGAAGATCTCTTCAAAAGTGTCCCCAGAATCTAAGCTCTTTTTTTGTTTTTTTTTTTTTTGTTTTTTTCCCGAAGAAGAAAAAGAAGACTGGCAACAGTATATGCGATGAGACACAGAAATTTATGTGTATATTAAAATAGAGAGTGCATAAAAGAAGTTTGCTTCTTTCTTGGTTGAGTTTGATTTTTAATTATAAATAAATATACATCAAGAAGAAGTTTGATGCTTTGAGTTTGATTTTTAATTATAATAAATATACATCAAGAAGAAGGTAATTAATGGTAAAATGAAATGAGGCGATCCATTTTACACTAACACAATTTGTAAAATGTTTGGAGCTTGATTTCTTCTCTAGACATTTATAATTGTTAAAAATTAATAATAAATAAGTATAAAACTCTTTTGAGAGTAGGATAATGTCTTTCCTTAGCCAGGTGGACCCTCCATGAATTTTGATAAATAAAAAAATTTATGTAGATTGAATGAGGCCACGGCGAAACTAGAACTGCTTGGATGAGGGCTATAAAGTGACAGATATTAGAGGTTGGCAAATATGAGTTGAATCTAATTTTGTTTGTGGATAGTGAAGAATCGGTTGCTTTCTCGCTTTCTGCACTTACAAGAATTTGACAGCCAAGTATTCAACTGCATATAACCTACCTTTGAAGGCCACAGTTGCATGCAATTATCCATCAAACCAATCTACCTTCCATTAATCCTCTCCTGATAGCATGTAAAAATAGGGCGGATGTCCTCCTTTTTTGCTGTTATATGGGCCATCAGCTAATAACCTAATACCGGTCTCTCTCTCTCTCACACAATTTACCCAGATATCTGCTAGTATTGAACATCATTTTATAGCCAGATCAATTTATCAATTCAGAGGAACTAATGAACACCCGGAAGTGGAGGCAAAGCAATATACCACTCGTTGCTGCATACTTGCACACCATCACTATTTAATTAGTTCAAATATAAAAAAATCAAGAGAATTTCCTCGAAGTCGCATGAATCATTAGTTTTGCTTCTCAATCTCATCCAACGCTGAAAGTGCTTAAAGCATTATTTCAATGATTTTAATTTCATGAATCCTTGCATAAAAGCATTATCTCTGAATCTTCGTAATAGTCTCTATTTATTTATTTATTTTCTTCACCCTTTTATCCATTTGAAGAGGGAAAATAATGCATTCTCCCAAATGAAGAAGGCCCCAGAAACGGCCATGACTGTCTGCTAAAATATACAAAATCAAACAGCAAGCGAAGGCTAGAAACAGAACTTCATAAAGACTATATTCAAAGAAAAATATTATACAAGGAGCATATTTGAGCACGTGAATATCTGTGTTTGTGCACAAGAGGCAACTTTCTTTCTTTTTTAAATGGTAAATCCTACCTAACAAATCATGCTTACCACTTATGTCTTTGATTTATGGCTCTGTTTGTGTAGTGGCCTTTAGTTTTTCATGTTTTATACTGGATATACTTTCCTTCAACTCCTGGCCCTTGGTTTCAAAAGGGAACAGTGAGACACAAATCCCGGATACAAAAACTACACCCGTGAAAAGAAGGACTGCTGCAGTTTGATGGCATTCTTCCACCAAACTTACTGCCACAAGAGGGCAGACCATTCCACCAATTCTTCCCATTGAGCTTGCAACTCCAACACCTGTTGTCCTCACTGAAGTTGGGTATATCTATTTCATAAATAAAACAATTAAGGTTATAAACTGGCCCTATCTGAGAATTGAATGTTTTTTGAGTTATTTTCCCACGAACTAGGTAGGCTTAAATGAATAAGAGTTCAGGTCTCCTACAGAAAATAAAGTGATTCGCATAAACAAAAACATGGCTATGTACTTCACATCATATTTAAAAAGGTAGAATTATTAAGATTCCACAATGAACTATCACAAAAATTGAAAAGATTATGATTGGCCCTTTGTTTTTAGGGGAAAAAAAAAACGAAAAATACGTTGGTGATGATGATTGCTAAGACAAGTCAAATTCTGAGATAATCGACTCTTCTTAAAACTTCACCTTTTGGACACAAGTCGTTCCACTCTTTTCAAATCAAGTCTTTAGAAACAGGATATAGATGTGCACATGCAAGCAAGGTGCGTGCCTCACCGTCTAGCTTCAAGAACAAGACAAAAACTAGATAAAAAATTTATCAAAAAAGGATGACTTCTAAGCAAAGATCAAGAAATCGGAATTTAATTGTCAATAAATTTTCATCAAGTTTATATGCAGTATAATAATAAGTAATTTGAGTGAAAATTTGTCCCCCTCGAGTTACCTCAGGAGCATAAATATAGACAACTGTGAAGGTTCCTGTGATGCATATTCGAGCTCCAAAGAGAAGAGCAGTTGTTATAGCTGCACGCTGATGGACCACCAACGGTAACAAGAAGATCAAGCAGATGAAAAACATTGCTGCCATTGAAAGCTTACGGCCAAACCTATCCACTATGAGAGCTGCCAGAAAGAGTCCCGGAAGCTCTTCAAGCAAAATAAAGTAAGATGTTTACTCAGATGCTCTCTAGGAAATACAAAAATAACCTTTATCATAAAGTAACGTAATTGAGAGAAAATCTTACCTGCAAAACTAGTAATAAAAACATCTTTATAATTAACACTGCCAGACTCGTGTGAGTGCTTGTCAGTTGGATGACAACTATTATTCCCTTTGTTCAACTCAGTGGTCAGCAGCACCAGGCCATAGTAGGAAAATGCATTCCCAAAAAATACTACCCATAAGAGTAAGGTTGACCTAACTAATTTGGGGGAAAGAAGAACTAACAGTGATCTGAACATCCCCATGTTAGAATCTTTCCATCTGGAAGGAGGATGGGTGACATCTTCATCTTCATTTGGTGAACCCAAATTTCCATCTTCTTGAAGATTTTGCTTTTGTAATTCAATTTCATGATCAGTAACAAGAACACCAGTAGGCAGTGGATTTCCATTTAGTTTAGCTATTTTCTCTAAAATTCTGAAGGCATCATTTTTTCTACCTTTCAAGCACAAATACCTAGGTGACTCGGGTGTTATAGTGTAAAATAAAAGGAGAAGGAAAGACGGCAAAGCAGATACAGCAAGTAGCCATCTCCAGCCTAATCTTGGAATAATTATCTGCAAGCATGCAAAGTAAGGATGAGGAGATTATCCAATGCAAGGACCATATAGTATAAGAACAATCATTGTTCCACATATTCCAGGCAGTCTACACTGAACTGCAAGCTAATTTTCTCCAACTTTAATTAATAAACAAAAAGTATAACCTTTTAAATTCCGCATAGTATGCTTCAATATGTGATGGTTCGGAATAAATGGGAAAGGTAAAATGGATTATTGTTCATGATATATAAATTTTGCTTATAAGATTCTATCCAAATATAGCCTGACAGATATCCGAGCTCTTTTTCCCATGAATGCAACAACTAATTAAAATGAAATTAAAATAAACAAGAACCAAAAATTGGATTTTAACGGGAACATAAGAAACCACTAACGATAGAGGAAGTAGACAATTATCAACAAATATCCATAAAAAGAGAAAACAATAATGTCCAAAAACCTGTAAAACAAAGAAAGAAAATTCCCCATATTCCAGGGATCCGGCAGTCAGATACATTTTGTGTTTATCATAAAGATCAGAAACTGTCAAATAAAATGCAATGACAAAGTCCTTCACCTTGAAAGATTAATCTTAACAAAGGAATATCCATGTTGGCACATGAAAGGTATAATACCAATACAAAGCCACAGTTTGACTCCAACTTGTCTAGAGCTTAAAATCATCACATTAGTAGACTTGGGAATATGAAATCAAGACTTGGATCTAATGAGAAATTGGAATAACACAACTGAAGGATGATTAAGAAATCAACTGTATACCCATGCCAGAGCAGCCTCTACAATTGTTCCAACAGTCCAGAATGCTTGGAAAATAACCATCCAAGTCCCTCTTGTTGGTGCAGGTACAAACTCTAAAAACCAGGATAGGAGCACAGGACCACCACCCAAACCAAGGCCAACGAAGCAACGAGATAGGACCAGTACAACATAGATAGGGGCAAAGGAACTCAGTAATCCAGCTCCAGAAGTAACCACGGCTGTGACCAGAAATCCTTTCCTGAACAAGTAAACAACCAAGAAACATATTGACTACACACTACTATGAGCAAAATTACCAAGGACAGCATTAGTGGAGCAAAAAACTGAAGCGTTTCTTTTATATATTTACAACATGGAGAACTACAACCGAAGATCCTTTTCAGGAGCCATGTAGATACCAACTGAATAACAATAGTTGGATCCTAAAGTTGTAAATTAACCAATTTAACCATTTTCCTTTTTTTGTAGAAAACTGTTTAATAGAACACTACAAAACTTGCCCTTAGACAGAAATCAGATGGGTTTTCTCTTCGTATAAACAGAGCAAAAACTGAAGCCTTGAATCTCAAACCACAAGAATTCTAATTTGAGCTCCCATGAAAACCAATCTGTACAATGAATGTTCATGTAAAGGAGATTAGATGATACCAGCACAGAACAACAAGGACCCTATCTGTTTGCAAACTTTTTTTTTTTTAAAGTAAGATTACTTACTTAAGAGGCTTAAGATCTCTTTCTGTTTGTTTTTCCTTTGATCGAAACAAACAAAAATAAAACACTATATATTGATGTATTAGGGGAAATGAAGAAAAATAATAAGATATGGAGCAATTAAGCGGACACAAGATAGAAGCATATAATAAAGTAGAAGAAAACGATAGAATGCCCACCTTCTTCCATATTTATCTGAAACTAAGCCCCATGAATATGCTCCAACCATCATACCTACAAAAACTACACTAGTTATTAGGCTTTCTTGCTGAGAAGTAAGATCCCATTCATGCTGAACTGCTGGCCCAACAAATGAGAGAAGCATCATCTCCATTGCCTCTGAAATCCAACCCATGCCAGCATAAAGAAGCACAAGGTATTGGAATTTTCCAAAACCCAAAGCCAAAAGGGCCTCATCAACAGTGTATTCTGGTTCTCCATGTGCCATCTACAGTTACAGACAGCAAGATACTTGATTCAAATATTCTTAGCCTGGGCTGCTTTGTAGTATATGGTCAGGAAAAACAGCCACGTTACATACAACAATAGTCATATGGTAGACGCATTTTAGCTTACCGAAGATCAAAGAATGCCAGAGCAAGAAGCACAAAATAATCATGGGAGGTCAGAAAAGGAAAAGGAAAAAACACGGGAGCAAAAAATTATATCTCATGCAAGCATTTATTTATTTATTTTTTATTTACTATTTATACGACATGCAAAGCGGTTGTCAAAAATGTAGTAGCAGATTAGATTAACGCTTTAAATTGATGAAAACATGGATATATTTGGGTGTGTTGGATACATTTATATCTAATCTTATCGAGCATAGAATTCTTGTGCTTTTTTGGAAATTCAAACCGCTGTGTTTTCATTGTTATGATGAGAATATACCCTTTTCATCTTCTATCCATAAAAGATGCTGGACTTGTAGTCCGCAGATCATGGATTTTCAACAGGAGATTGTTTTTTGTTGTTCACTTAATTTTTTTTTCCCAAATATAAAATCTGATGGACGTCAAATTAAACGTACATAACAGAATACGAAAAGAAAAATGAAAAAAGATAAAGAGGAAGGTCAACGACATATAAATAAGCTGCAAAACATCTCTAAAATTCATGTGAGAAAAGATTAGAGCATCATTTAAGACACAAAAATGATCTTTGAGAACTGAATAAAGAGCAGAAAAACTCCAAATAATAATAATAATAATAATAATAAAAAGAAAAAACAAAAGAGTATATTGAGAGATGGCAAATTAAGAAACCTTATGAGAGATGATTAATGCAGATCTATTTTCTTCTTCTTCTCCATCGTCTTCTTGTTGTTGTTGTTTCCGAAGAATGCTTGTATGATTAAAGAAACGAGAAGTAAAAAAATCGAAGAAATTGAGGTTTTTGAATGATAGGCTTTCGGATTTATTAGGTGATGATGGGACTGCTGTTTTGTTCGTTAGTCTGCTCATTTCTCTAAAAATCAAAAGAAAAGATGAGGAGTTAAATGTGAGAAATTGATAGCAAGAGACCTCCTTCGGTATCTGAATTCTTTTTCCCAATCTGTCAGGGATTTAACATATGATCCCGTCCTTCCTGCCCTCAATTCAATTCAAATATGCGCGTATTTACTTTTTTTTTTCCTTCTTCCTTGACCAACTCCTCGTAGATTTTCCACATTTATTATAGGCCTTTCACCAAAATCTAAAACAGCGGCTTGCAGCCCAATTTAGGCCCATTTAGAGTTGGACCTTCAGCATTTTACGGCGTATAACTGATCCGCCGGTATTTAAATGTAGCAGCACATAATTTAGCAAAATCTTCTCGTTTGTATGCTGGTTTCACCAACCTCTCTCTGATTAATATTGCATGGTTTGGGGTTGAGCCACCAATATGGTGATTGCTCTCGAGCCACGGCAAAGAAGTCGACTCAGACTCCTCGCAATCGAATAATATGGATATAATTTCTCAATATTATTACTGTAGCAGAAGATGAGATGAGGGATAAAGCCGACGATACTGCTGGTTTTGGTGACTGAGATCCCAATTTGCTGACAGCATTAGAAGAACAAACAGAGGGTCCCACGAAGAAAAATTAGTGGCCAATGAAAATGGTTGGTTAAAATACAAGTGTTGCGACCAAAGCATCGACTTGACCATTTCCTTTCTCCATCAGCCAAATTTATCTGCCCTTTCGCCACCTCAAATGGTTTCCTTTATGTCGTCTTGTAAATCTCACGACAATTATCATCTTGTTATGCAAGTTTCTTATCACTATGAGTTTTTTTTTTTTTTCTTTTGTCAAAGTAATCGTTTGATCTAATCTGCCAATTGGCCGTCACCACCACTCAGTGGGATGTGTGTGATGTGATGGGGGACTTGTAATCCTTATTCTGTTCTTGGTTTTTAGCACTGCAGACCATTCCTCTTACTTTGGACTCATGCAATCTTCATTCTTACTAATTTCTAATTCTTCACTTCCACTGCTCACATCATCATATTGACGGGGGATCGAATCGGAAGAGAATTTGAATTCTCTTAAGTTTTGGTTCAAATCTGAGCACAAGTATTGTATAAGAAGAAAACAACACTGATAAAATCGCTCCTTAAATTAGACCTCTACATTACCGAAAGGGACGAGCGCATTTCTTTCACTTCAATATATATATATATATATATATTTTTTTTTATTTAAAAAAAAATCAATATCACTTGTTAAAACTTGAATGTTATTCTAAAAAATTAAATATAATATGCATACATCTAAATCGCCATATCAGTAAATTAATACCCTATCCTTCAACTTATTAAAATTAACATTTCTCTTTTATATAATTCTTACACGTGGCACCTTTAATTAAAACAAACATGCCCATTAATTTTAACTCATTCAATTCTTTTTCAAGTTCTAATAATATTTCCTGTGTATGATACTCGACCTGTAATTACAGATGCAACATTCTAAGACCTGTAATTTAAATTGACATTGAAATTTTAAATTAATTGGTATCTATTTGATTTTAGAATTGATTTGGATTGAAAATAATTTTATTTGAGAATTAGATTGAATTGGAATTGAAATTTAGATTTAAAAATGTTTTTAAGTTGGAAATGAAATTTTGACACGAGAATTGGTTTGAATTGAATTGAATTGAAATTGAAATTGCAACTAACTTAGAATTGATTTTTAGGCATTAAAATATCACTTGCTCTCAACGTAATAAGCAGATCATAATCCAATCATGAAAAAGGAACGTTAGGCGGCCGTAAAAAAAAAATAATAATAATACTTGAAAAAAGCTAAAAATGCGTTCTTGATTTGTTGAAAAGAGAACCTACGAGTAAGAGGGTATACTAATGTCAGCTTTCAATCTAACGAGCACCACTGTAAGTCTCAAATAAAAAACAACTGCAAATTCTACTGATTTATAGAAAAACACTGTGGACAAACAATTTATTTTGTAGACAATTATTTTGTTCATTTTAAACGCAAAATTACTCGGCAAAAAAAATCAAACCTCTCCATATCTAACAATAACTAATTGTACACATTAATAGTATATTGCATGTGTGCATACGATAATAAAAAAAAATGAAACAAAAATTGTCAAAGGTGTAAATTTTGATAGAATATGTAATTTTGTTATTAATATTTACTTTAGGGTAATGTTACCTGCAATATTTAAAAATTAGAGCAATTTTATTTTTGGTCAAAAATTTTGTTAATTTTAACTAATTTTGTTTGCCGGCATATAGTTATCGAATCCACTTGCATCCAATCATTTAGCGCTATGTGTCACTTTTGATTTTTCCCCTTAATGACATGGCAATAAGATTGACTTACACCCAATCAAAATTTGGCATGTGTAATGTAATGATCATAATATCAGATCAGCTGTAAATAATATTTTTCAATAGTTAATAGTGCTTTTAGGGTTAAAAAATATACCCTAAGATGAAAAAATATACCCAGAGGTGAAAAGAAAAAATTATTGACCATCGAAAAATATTGGTCACTGTAAGTCTGAATTTGAAATTTGAAATGAATTTGAAGTCAAATAAGCCTGCAAAAGTCGAAAATACGAAAAGCCAGCTGGAATCAAATTTTGGGATAGCTGGCCTCGCATCCTCAGCCCCTCTTTTTCTTCTCTTTTGGCCGAACCACTATTGTTGGGATCAGTGTTATTAAAAATCGGACTGAACTGACTGATTGAATTGAGTTAACTGTGAACCGGTAGGCTGTTCGATTGATTTAACTACTAAAAATCGGACTGGCAAAAAACTGAATTAGACCCGAAAAAATTGGAAAGAACCGAAAAATCGAGAAGAACCCAATTTTTTCCTAATTTTCCAAAACACCTTTACTTTCTTATTTTACATATATCAGTGGCCCTTCAGTCAATTGGCAGCATCATTCCTATTAAGCTGCATAAGGCCAAAACCCAAAAACAAAACAAGAACATAATACTTTTTTAAGTTACAAATGTATTTTTTGTTTATTGAAAATTTAATGTGTTAAAAAAAATATTATTTGTCTAATATGAATGCATGGTATAATAGAAAATATGTTTTGCCATTTAACTATAATTAATACTTAACTTTTTTTTAATCTGCATAATAATTGAAACTATTTTTTGGAACAAAAATAGCATAAATATATATTCTAAAAAAAAAAACTTATATGTTTAACATTTAACTAACCAATTTTTTTCTTAAATAAGCTTTTGAAGAGGGCATATATAGTAATCTTAGTATATATATATATATAAAAATGTAGTTAAGGTGCCGATTATATATGTATATATTTCAAAATAATTTTTCTTGTATAAATTAATATTACGTATTATATAACTATTTTGTGAACCAAAAAATTGATAAGTTCTACAACTGAAAGAGTACAGGATAATTACAATCCTATGATGTACAAAATATATATGAGTTCATAAAAATATTTTATGATACCGAAAAAATTTGACATCATTGAACATTATTACTTACCAATTACCAAGTAGTATTTATAAAATTATATTAATTAATAATATTTAAAAAAATAGAAAAAATCCAGTTGAATCCGATCAAATCGATCGAACCATGAACCCTCAGACTTGTTGGTTCTTTATTTGGTCCAATTTTAATAACATTGATTGGGATTCTCTCAAGCTTTCTTCAATTCTCTCCTACTTTCTCTTCAAATTCAAGCATCCTAAGTGAAAATTGATCTCTCTAGACGAGTAATTAAGCCTCTATCTCTGGATTAGAGGAAGATAGATAAGAGAAATCAAGTGAAAAAGTATTAGATATCAAATTGAGGTATATATAAATCAAGATTTTAAATTTGTCTTAAGGTGCCTATAAGTGTTTTTAGGTGCTTAGAGTTCATCTATGAAGTCAATTTGAGCATTTGAGATCAAAAAAATTAGAGTTTTTGTAACACCCTTACTGAACAGTCGACTGAAACATGTGATAACTCGAATTTTTTTTTTATATATACTGAACCTTAACTACTCCATCAACTGCAGACTTGTCCAATACGAAATACTTATAAATTAAATACGCCGATTAAACTATAATTGTCCAATTGACTAATCACCAAATAAAAATCCGGCAATATAATGTCTAAAAACATATCTAATCCACCTGAAAATTAGATAATTTTCTCAGCCCTTCAGGGACACAACAATACAAAAATAATTTCAACATGCATCTCATACATCCATTCTCATTATTATTCATATTTCCTAAGATGATTCAATATTACATATTAAATTCTTAAACAACTATAATATTCCAAAATAAAGGACAATTTACATTTAAATTACCTCGCTACATCTGTAAACCTCAAAAGTGATCTGCCCACACTAGATCTCCTCTTCTAATGGTTGAGCCATAGCAGCTGTCTAACTAGAAATAAGTCTATCCTGATACCTACACGGATAATAAAACCCGTACTAAGCTATAAAGCTTAGCGGGAAACAATATAATCTAAAGATAATCTTTATAACACATAATATCAATTATACAAGTACAAAGTTTAATAATACTGCCAGTTGATACCTTCAATTACCTTAGATCCAAGCTTTTACATTCAGCAATAAATCACAAGTATAAGAGAAAGAACATATTACTCATATAGGTAACAAAACTTAATAACTCAATAAGCAATTCATCAGTAATTGTTACCATAGAAGACGTTTGGCATAACTTCTTCATACATATACATTATTTAAAATATAATATGCATTCTAAACTCACTTTCATGTAATCATTAAAACAATATTAACAAGGTGAATTATATATTACATAACACCATATTGTGCCATATATTATGTACTTGATCTATAACAGAGTTATATACATACCTATATATATATATATGAACAAATATATGAACAAATATAACAAATTAAGAAACTAGTTTATGACTTCCAAAATAATATAATTATTGAAGATAAATTCTTAGTGTACAATACTTACTCATAATATATAGATCCATAATGCTTATATAATATTAAAGAATCATATGCTCATCAATATTGTAACTTTCAATTTATTATCTATTTTCTATATATAAGAGAATAATTCTTATGTAAATTAGTTTTGAAACTATAACATTTCTTTTTTTTTATACTTTTTAACTTATTTTCATATTAATGCCCCTAGTACAGACCCGACAGAAACTAGCAGACCGGATATGTGAGACGTGGACCCCACAGGGCCACAACATAATGAGAAATGACCTCAAAGAATCACTCCTCATAAAACATATGAAAATATGACAGTACGTATGATAGATACTATGGAGATCAGCAATTCTACCATAGTAAAGCAAGTCGCCATGACTTGCATCGCGGTATAGTGTGTCCCTATGGCTAGCCAATTATATCCTGAGCTAGATTTACTGCCTGACTCTTCTAAGGACACATATTTCACTTAATTTTAAAACATTTATCAGATTTCTTTTCTTTTCAATTACTTCCCAATCAAGATAATATAATTATTCAGAATCTTCAATATTTTTGTACAGTTTGTGAACCATCTTTCACTTATGTTATGAATTATTTCACATTAATTCAGCAAATTCTATTTAAACTACTCTTCAATCATCAAAGAAATCTACTTTATAAAGATTCTTTTAAATTACTTTAAACATTCAATTAGCCATATGTTGACAATACTTGTACTAGTCATAGTAATTCATACCTGACTATTCTATATTCATAGGAATGAAATCATATATAATTATTGAAACCATGGATGCGTGAAACAACATATAAATACATAATTATTAGAGAAGGACGTACCTGTATAGTTCTTCATAACTATCTCCCGTGCTTAACTGTACTTAATCATCAAACAGTCATGCTCAAATACTATACTTGATACATGCATTCAATGTATCACCCTTAATAGAGATGTCTATATATGCATATAAATTTAATATCATGCTTGCATATGTAACTATATAATCTTAAATAGTCATATACTAAGGCAATCGCATGTAAGAGAATAACATTTTTGTAACATCAGTTTCTCATACTATCATAAAAGCATAAACTTACCACTATATCTACTCCATTTAATATAATGATGCTTATAATGTTTAATCAAGTACCAAACAAGAATGTATTAAGAGAGGTAAATGTTTCGCATGTATAGCAATAGTTTACTACTATGTTAATTACATTTTCTCTTTGTATTTTAACATTATAATTTTCACCTAAAGTCTATTAAATCCCAAATAATTATCTATATACTCTATCACGATCACTTACGCGTCAAACAACTTCCTTTTTTTAATACCTTAGCAAAATGCATAATAAAAGACAGTAGCATATATACATTTAAATACTTCATAACCCAATACTTATACAAATTTTATAAAGTAAGAAGTGAGAATAAAACTTTAGTTAACTTTAACCATCTCTAAAGAGTAACTTTTTTTTAAAACCTGATCAAATAATGTACATGGAATTAATTTATTAAAACTTAAACCATCGTAACCTAATCAACTTCCTTCTACTAATTCAGAAGTTATGCAATGACAGCCACATCGTTTATTTAATATAAATTTCTATTATCATAACAGAGATATATTATTATATTATAGTTTAATCAAACCATATAATCATAGATTAAAACCATATATCATTATGTTATCATATTTCAAGTTGAACTATTTAAGAAAAATCTCATTAAAATTGATGCATTGGCTATCCTATTTATTATTTTATTTTTTTAAATAAAGGTAGAAAAACCAACAACAAACACCCGTGAAAACTATACTTTTCAAACTATCACTTTGTAATCTCCTTACTAACTAAACAATAGGCTTATAGTCACTAATATTTCCAATTATATCATATTGCTAATTTACTCAGGAATTACATCGTTATAAGTTAAACAATTAGTTTTTAAAACAAAAATAATTCCATTACCAATTAGGCTTAAACCATTTCCTATATAATTAATAGTGTGAAAGAGTAACAGTTAAAAGACAATACATCATTACTTTACTGTTAAACCAATTACACAACCAAAAGAATATACATGCAAAGTCAAGTAATTTACTTTCACTATACTCTTAAGAAAATTATCCCATTCTTATGTTTAACATTACATGAATTTCCAAATCAGACATAGATCTCACATTCTATCACATGAGACAAACTTTTGATGCCAAATATAACTAATTCCCTGAATCTATCATTTAATATAACTTTATTTCAAGAAACTCCTATAATAAAGCAACAAAACCCACCCATATCCACTAAAAGATAAGGATCAAAGGATTTGTCAGAGTTTCAATATATGCATTCAATAAAGACATCATTAAATATTATTTTATTTCCAAGGTATTAACTATGATGCCATATATAATTGAAATTGATAAAATAAACTGATATGGATCTTATGCAATTTAATTCATCTTCACCATGAATGAACTTAAGCCAACCAACAATAGGTAGCATCTCGGGTTTTTTTTTGTCTCTCTAGTTAACTTTTCAGACACACATACTTAGTGTCAATATGGGCACTTACAGTTATATAATTTTTATTTCATTCCCAAGCTAATAATTATGCAACAAAATATTATTCAGGTAGACAAAATCTAGTGATGGGTACTTAGTTCTTTGCATAATCTCAGTAATGCAAAACTTGATTTTTCTGTCCATAATAGCATAAAAATTAACCAAATCTTGTTTCAATCTTATATATGAAATCAAATTTTTAACATAGTTCCCATACCTATTAGTGGAAATTGGCTTCAAATTTGCCTATTTTTGTTCTCGCCGGACTGGTCATCGGTGCTTCGTCGGAGCCTCACCAGAGATGCACGGTCAATGTTGGAACGGAGTCCACGCCACCCCAAGCCTGCCGGCAGTGGTCACATGCCTTGCCACCATCCCGATCCATCGAAAAATACGCTAAAAGGTAACGATCGCCACACTTTCGATCTCCCTAAAGCCGATGAAAAAGGAGGAACAAAGGACACCAGAGCTTCATCTCGCCCTCAGAAGTCCTGCGAAACCACCCACATCGCCTTCCATCGTTGGAGTTAACCGGAAAAGAACAAAGAAAATAGATCCAAAAGAGAGAAAAATTGGGATCTACCAAGAGCTCCGATCTGCTTGAGGTGAACGGTGGTCTCGCCGGAGAAGAGTAGTTGTAAGGCCATTAGCGACGGAGCTACCGTCGGACGATCACCGGTACTGGTGATTCACTACCGACATTCTCTTCCATCTTTCCCCTATCTCTTCTTTTTTGTTGTAAATTTTTTATGGCTGACAAAACTTGTCTATAAAATAATAATATTTACCTTAGCCTCCTCCCATTCTTTCCTAATTTCACCCCAACCTTATATTCTTTACTTCAATTATATCCTTAAATATTTCATATCAAACAATTTATATTCAACTCATAAAATTAATTGAAAATATCACTTACCCTCCTTACTCTTATCCGAAATTCATATATATATATATATATATATATATATATAACTTAGTCTTAATCAAATATAGATTCATAAAATTATTCATTCTCAAATATTTACAACTAAAGTGATAGCTGGGTCCTTACAGTTTTGATGGTTGAAAATTTCAGCCATGGTAGGTACACGAGGAGAATGACAAACTTTTAAGGTCAAAGGAAAGGAAAAAGAAGTATAGGCAAGCTTAAGCCTAGGAGAAAGGTTAGTGGCTTCTAAATCTATCTATTTTCCTTGATTAAGCATGATTTCTCTTTATGTAATTTAGGAAAAATTATGAAAATGGCCTGAATAAATGAAATTAACCTTAGAATAATGGTTAGGGACCTTGAAAATGGCCATTTGAATGCTTAATTTGATTTAAAAGTGATGCTAAGGTGAATGTCTTCACGTGGCCGAATGGGTTGCTAAAGGAAAGTAATGTATATTTTGTATATTTTTGATGTTTTATGCCATAAAATGAATTTAGAGATGAAAAATGATGTTCATGAATTTTTGTAGAATTTATGAAATTTATTTGAATATTTTTGAGAAAATCTTTGATTATGTATAAAGTGAATTTGTTGAATTATTGTGAAATAATTTATAACATAAGTGAAATTTGTTGAATTATTTCAACATAAGTGAAAAATGGTGAATTATTGTGAAATAATCCACAAACTGTATAAAAGTATTGAAAAGATCGACTGACATATTTATTGTAATGAATAAGCTATTGAAAATGCTAAAAATCTGAAAATTAAAATGAATTGTAAGTAAAAAATGCTCTTAGTAATAGTCAGGCTATCAAAGTCTAATACAGGATATAATTGGTTAGCCATAGAGACACCTCTAGCGTAGTGCAAGTCATGGAGACTTACTTTACTATGGTAGAATCAATAATCTCCCATAATATATGCTTTATTCTGTTATCTGCTCTGTGAGAAAAGATCCTTCGAGATCATTTTTCAGTCTGTCTGGTGGTCCTATGGGATCCACATCCTGTATATTCGGTCTGATAATTTCTGCCGAAATTGTATTAGGGACATAAATGCATTAATAAGCTAAAAAGTGCAAAAGATAAGTAAATATGAAGTTTAGAATGAAAAAATGACCTAATTGATAGGAAATAAAAAAATTTAGGGGTGAAACGATAATTTTTTCAAATGATAGGGTCAATAAGTAAAAGTGATAAGAAAATGAATAATAAGGTTAAAATGGTAATTTAGTATACCGATAGTCTGAAAGGTAAATTTCTGTAAAGAAAATGGACTAAAATATAATTTTGTATGAAAAAATAAAAAAAAGTTAAATGGTAAATTGTATGCCAACTACTAGATTAAGAATAAAAAATAAGAAAAATAGTGACAATTTTGTAATTATATGTAAAAAACGGATAATTTTGCAATAAATTGAACAATTGAGGATTAAATTGAAAATTTTATCAAAGTAATGGTTTTAAATTTAATTGACTGTTAAATTGTTGAAATTATAATTTTTTTATTTATTAAACTGATATATTTTGCATAATGTATGGAATTATGCATTTATGGGAAATACTTCGATTTATAGTCACCATTGGACATATTTAATGCTTAGCACGTAGAAATTTACTGCGTGCAGATATCGATGATTTTGTAGAGTAATAGTACACATTCAAAGTAATTTTGCAGGAAAGGAGGAGAATTAAAAATTTACTTTTTGTCGTGGTATGTATATATATTGTAAAGGTTAAAGTTAAAGAATTGGACTATAATGATATAATATTTGTATATATGTATATATGTGTAACTGATTGACAATGGAATTGGTTGAATATGTTGGGATGAAATTGAGAATGTATGGATAACAAAGATATATTGCTTATAAATTATTGTACCCTTGAGGGGCTATAGTTTGTCTGCTTTTCAGGTTGGTTAGGCAAATTTTTAAAAAGTTATATTGCCAAATTTTTAATCGGTGAATAGTATATGGGACAGTTATACATCAATTGGCAAGTTTAATTTACTATTATTATTAAAATAAAGAAATTGGTAGTTAAAAAATTTGTTGGATTGAAAAAAAAAAGGTTTTTCGGCTAATCGCCGTAGTCAACAGTCAAAGTTATAGTATAGGTGTTACACATAACTTTTCTACTCAATCTTCTCTTATTAACATGAGATGGCAATGAGTTTCATTTTAATCTAATCATCCACTATCACGTGTTATTGTATTCTTTGTTGCTCTTTTTCTCTCTCATCTCCCATCCATTTTCTGTTTCCTCTCTTCGCATACCTCCTCTTCCTTTTGTCCCCTCCTTTATTTAATTTATTATTAATTTAATACAATAACATAAATTAATATATAATTTTATTACTCAATAATTAAATAAAATTTTCAAAAAATTATATTAATTAATATAAATACTTATATATATGTCTAAAACTCTTACAAAAATTTTAACTTTTTTTTTGCACATTACAAGTAAATAATACTCTTTTAAATCAATTTAATAATGAAAAAAATTGAAATAAATAATCTTATCCGAATATTCTAAAAATTTCAAAAAAAAAAATAAATTATCTCTACCTCTCTCTTTCTTTTTGATAATATAATACCTAATATTATCATACTTGAATCCGGCCCAATAGTCACAAACTCAGTTTAACCTCAGTTCTAATTGTTGTCTATGAGTTTATAAGTCTGCTGACCACTTGTATTGATAAAAGTATCCTAATAATTTGATCGGATCTAACAATTGATTTATTCGTGCCATTCCACTTGTCACATCAAGTGGGTTATACCCTAAAAATTATCACATCATATGCTCTAAACTTGCCGATACGAAAAATCTGATATTCAAGTATTCTAGTGTTATAAACTCTAGCCATGTTAGGACTATAAATATAGAGATTTTAGGAATAAGGTATTACATAAATTACTACTCTCTCACTACACTTTATCTCTCTAAATCCTTTTTGATTTAAATATCGGAGTGCTAATTTCCTACATACTAGGAGTAGTCTTCGTCCGTTTTGCAGATCAGCTCGCCACATTCGTAAATTGGGGCAACTGTTTCTTGTTTTCATCTCTTTTTATAAGTTTTATTAATTCGAAACTTATCACTTCCCTTCCCTCTTTTCATTTCTTTCATTCACTATAAATTAAAATATTATTTCATTACTCAATATATATATATATATATATATATATATATATATATATATATATATATATATATATATATATATATATTAAAAAGCATTATTTATAAAATTGTCCCCATGAATTTTAATTCCAAAAGCTAACAAAAAATTGAAAAAAAAAAAGAAGAATAAGAAGAAAAGGCGGATAAATTAAGGATAAAAAAGCTAAAAGTAATGTGAATTTTAGTAAACAAGTAATAGTATATTAGAAAGTGAGATCAATTAGAGAATGACATCAGTTGGCTTGATTCCTTTTCTGTTTATTAGATAATCAAGAAAGGCTTAATAGGCAATTTTGCCCCTAAGGTTCGCCAAAAAGGGCAATATTATTCCTAAAGTTTACTTGCGTGCAATGTTGCCCCTGAAGTTTAAAGAAAAAAACAATATTGCCCCTAGGCTAACGGTGCCGTCTCTTTGACCGAAAACTGTTTGTTGACCATCCATGTGTGCACACGTAGGATGACACGTGGCCCACATAGGACGACACGTGGCCCATATGCGACACGTAGGATGACATGTGGCCAACACGTGACTTGCATGTCACCTGTGTTTTATCCAATTTCATCCTTCTGTTTCTCTCTCTTTCGATCAAAACCAGCTTCTTCTTCTTCATCCTCTCATCTCTCTCTTTTTCCACAATCTCTTCAAAAAGCAGAGCAACAAATTCTGCAACTTCAACCACTTTAACATGCAATTATGCAACTTCAAAATGTATTTAAAGGCAAAGGAAATCCGTGAAATACAAGAGAAGCAGGGTAATTTTAAATCCCATTTTCTTTTATTGAAAAAAAAAAACAAAATCAAGATGTTTTTTTATTAAATCTGGATCCAAGATAAAATTAATTTCACAAATGTCAAAATAAAGATGCTTAATTCTTTTTTCTATTACTACTGAAAAGTGAAAACATTAGGGATCGAGGCCCTCCCACCGTTCCGTCGAAAAATAAACATACTTGCAGTCGAGATGAGGATTTATGATGCCTTAGAAGAATACCATTATTATCTTCTACGTGCTCTGCTACCGTGCCACATTCCTGATCTCAGATGTGGCTTCTTGAAGTTTCTTATTTATTGATTTGAAACTACTCTGCTTGTTATTGCTCCAACGAGTTAAATAACTTCTTTTAAGAAGATCAAGTATAAAAGGTGATCTCAATATTGAATCCCTAGATGGAGTGTCATCATACTTTTCCAAACAAACAAACCAGAATATTTTATATAAGTGGTTTCAGATGCACAAAAAAACCTATTGTACATGTTAGATTTACCAGAAAAGGCATATAATTAAGAAGCCTGAGTTTTAAATATTAAAAAAGAGATTTTACTCTTCCCCCAAATAATGTGGAGAACGGAAGAACAAACACAAGGTTAAAACTCTTCTTATATATATATATATATATAAGAAGAGTTTTAACCTTGTGTTTGTTCTTTCGTTCTCCACATTATTTGGGGGAAGAGTAAAATCTATTTTTTAATATATATATATATATATTTGTGAACTGTAAAACAATAATTCCTCTATTGTAATGCCCCTAATGGTACTCTAAGAGGGGTAGATGGTCATTTCGCATAAGAAAGATATTGATTATGTGGCTAATGAAGGGAAAATTGCAATGTAGGGACTTAATTGAAAAGTAAAAGTAAAATTTTTGAGGTAGAAATGTAATATGTGAAAGATGAGAGATCAAAGTAAGAGATATAAGTTTAGAGAGGGACTTAAGTGAACTTTTGTAAGATTTTTATTGAGCATCCAATGGAGACTTGACACTAGGATTCCTAGCAAAGTAAAAGATAAGTTTAGCTAAAGGAAGAGGGAGATGTGGCCGGCCAAAAGGTAGTCCTTAATCTCAAAAAATTCTACTCCTTTCACTCATTTTTTTCTCTTAAGATACAAGCTTTTGGAGTCTCAAAGAAGGTAGAGAGAGAGCAAGGAAAGAGGAAGAAGAAATGAGTAAAACTTATTGAGGTTTAGGAGTTTTTCACTTTCTTTGCTATATTTGTTTGATTATATTGCTTACTATGCTATCGTGTTATGTATTTGATGATAGATATGAGTGATTATGTTGTTGTTAGGTGAGAATAATGACTTGTATCATGAAAAGTGAATTAGTAGAAATCTGCCTAGAGTTTACATGAACCGGTTTTACTAATAAGAGTATAACTTTTTCTGTAAAACTTTAAATTGAGTGATTCCAGTTGAAAATAAAATATAAGACATAGATCTAAAACTTTGTAGAAGAAACCAGAATCTAAATATGTCTCTAGAGTGTCCGAAAATGAGCTTGAAGTGGACAGACCCCTGCTGTCCGTCACCTGGGAATAGTCTATAAGTTTTTAATGATATCTTGAGATTTAAAAGTTATTGAGTGATTTTTAATGTTTTAGAAACTATAGATATAGTGGAACAACTTTTTAGAAGACCACTTTCCCTGAAAATGACGTTTTATAGGTAAAAAATAACATGAAAATCGAGCTTGAAAATCTATCTTTGAGCGATTTGGGCCTCATGGTTATCATGATTTTTGGTAGTAATCGTGAGATACCCCATTTTTCAGTCCAGACCCTAAAGAAGACCTATCTCATGGTTACTAAGCTTTTTATAGTAATCGTGATCCCTTTAAAAAGTATAGACCACAGTTATTACTCATCTGGTAATGACTGTGGGGTAGTATGACGCAGTTCAGAGTCAAAAGAGCGACCTAGGTCACGATTATCATGATTTTGGTAGTAACCGTGACCCTGTCCTGTCTTTTTTGAACTTGATTTTTAAAGTCTCAAATTGTTATTAAGGCATGTTTAAGCCTTCCTAAATGCTTTTAGAGTGTTTTAAGTATAAAAACAAGAGTAAGAAATGATATGAAATGAGTGTAAAACATAATGAATTAATGAAGTAGAGTTAAACATACACTAAGTCTTAATGCATAGGAAATTGTACAATAAATGAATATGAATGAACATGAATAACATGATTTAGGGAAATAAAGGCATGATCTATGGCATGTATTAATGTCATGTTTCTAAAAATATGTAATAAAATGTACACGTAATAAATGAGAGTGAACATGATAAATGATAAGTATAATGTTACAAATTGCATGGCAAATAATAATTATATTAATGTTAATTTTTAAGTGTATTTGAAGTTTAAGTGAATGTAAATTATTTAGTGATTTTGTTGCATGTTCCATTTGATATATGATCTCTATGAATCTAATTATATCTAGAGTTATAACTTTGAGTGATTAAAGACTATTTGTAAGCTTGAATTTCACATAGTAGTGGATAGAATAGTAGTGGATAGATAGACATGCCTATAAAGGGGACAATGATTGCAGCTGCAAGTGTTGTTACCAAAATGTGACTAGTGTAGTGTTTGTTGATAACTTTTGGTATTTAGTGAACCGGGACTTTTATGTCTCTAGTGCATTATCTAGTGTTTGTACCTGTATCCACCTTTATGAGAATTCAGGCAATAAAAGTGATTTGATTGATGAATAATGATAAGTGACCAATAGTTTAAGTGTTATAGTGCCTCATGATAATGTTAGTGCTTTTCATCGAATAATGAAGTGTAAGTGAAAAAAACTGTATTGTGATTGTTATTGAGTGTATAATTGCTATTGAGTGTGGTCAATGCATGTACTAAATAAAAGTGACATGTTATTATGTTATATGTATTGGCATGTTATATTAATTGTATTTGTGACTTCAATAAGAAGTCAATTGTACTGTTTACTCCCTATTGAGCCATTGCTCAGCACAGGTATTTTCCTGTGTAGGTACTCAAGTGTGAAAAAATTCTTTTGCTAGAGTCAACATCTGCAGGCCACTAGAAGGGTAGCGAGTGAGAGCTAATTCTGATAATGTATTATTTATTTGTAAATGTATAATGTAAAAAATCTGAAATATATGTAACGAACTAAGCTGTAATTGCACTTTAAATGTAATATATGCTAGATGTATAAATGTATTTTTGTACAATCAATTTAATAGAATATATGTAAATAAAAGGTAATAAGAGAGGGCGTTACATCTGTATTCAAGTTAACTGTTTTCATCTTCACCATCACCTTACAACAATCATGTCCTCAACTACACAAGGATGCCTTCAAGGCTACAAGATTCTTATTAAAAGTGGCCTCATCGAAATTCCTCCGTTCCTTCAATTCCACCATCCTCATCGGAATCAACAAATTCAAAAGAGCGACCATGGTCAACGGCGGAGATAATGGTGGTAGCACCAGAGTTATTGTTAGGATAAAGAAGAAGAAGTTGGTTTTGATCGAAAGAGAGAGAAACAAAAGGATGAAATTGGGTAAAACATAGGTCACGTGCAAGGCACATGTTGGCCACGTGTCATCCTACGTGTTGCATGTGTGCCACATGTCGTCTTACGTGTGCACACGTGACGATCAACAAACAATTTTCGGTCAAAGAGACGACACCGTTAGCTTAGGGGAATATTGTTTTTTTTTTCAAACTTCAAAGGCAACATTGCACGCAAGTAAATTTTAGGGATAACATTTCCCTTTTTAGCAAACTTAAGGGGAAAAATTGCCTATTAAGCCATAAAGAAATGGAAAGCTGTAGTCTGTAGACTAGGGATGATCACAGGGCGGGAATTCCCCGGCCCCGGCTGAGACCTGCCCCGTTCGGGGCGGAAAATCTCTGAAATTTCCCTTCGCGGGGACGAAAACGTGGGAACAAAATTTTCGTCCTAGAATCGGGGGCGGGAACGGAGAATGGGATATTCGTCACGTGAGGATCCCTGCCCGGCAAAAAATAATTTTTTTTTATTTTAAAATATAATATTTTATAAATAATTAAGATTAAAATCAAAATATAACTTAATTTTATAATTATTAAGTTTTAAATTATATTTAATTTTAAATTTTACGAATGGTTAAAATTTATATTAATTTAAATTATTATTGATTTTAAATTTTTTATTTATTAAATATTATATTTTAATTTTAATTATTTATAAAATATTATATTTTAAAATTAAAAAAAATTTGGAAGACGAAAATTTCTACGGGATAGCGACGGAGAAATTTTTTTTTTTTGATATTGATGGTAGGGATGGAGAATCTCCGTCACTGACGGGAGAGTGAATAAGGGTGACTTTTCTGGCCTCGTTTCTTCTCTCATCTATATACTGTAGATCAGACAAATTAATTTTAGCATACAATTAATGGGAGCGTAAGAAGCACTCATCTTTTAATCGAGTGAGACAAATCAGCCTAACAACATTATGAACGATAATACTCAAAATTACAAAAGATTCCGTGTTGATTTTCATTACTAACAGCGTTAGATTTGATGCAACTAAATCTCGCTGGCTATAATTGTTTTGCCACTCATAAAAAATAAAAAAGGGTCTTTCCATCTTATCCATCTCATGTCCTTCAATCATCACTTCAACTCAGGTCAGTCTCCTCCTCCTTTCCTTCTATTTCTTCTTCCATGTCCGTGGTTTCGTTTTTTGCTTTTCTATGAGTTAATTTTAGCCGGCTTCCTTTGTTCTATGTGTTTCTGTCAAAACTCGCGTGCTTCTGCTCATCGATTTGTTTGGAAATGCCATTTATTTTCCTTCTCTTCGTCAAATTTTGAGCTACGTATATATATGAGCTCATTTATTGTTATTAATATCACTAGCTAGTAGTACTACTTGGAGTTGCCTTAGCAGATTCAATTGATTTCAGCTACTTTATTCCTGGACGTCTTATAGATATGTTAGTTTGTCGGAGGGAGGGATTAATATTGTCATGGATGGAAATTTTCTTTTTAAAGAGAGAGAGAAGAAGAAGAAGAAGCAGAATTTCTTGAATTCCTAGTTTGTAGCTGAGATTAGGTTTCGTTAGAGGCTGATCGGTGCATTTAAAACGCGCAGTAAGAAGGGGTCTATACTTTCCTAAATCCTACTCATTTCCTGAATAAATTGCGTTCTAATCCTAACTGCAAAACTGTTGTTTCGCAGCTTGCTTATATGGCCAAGGAACTTGCCATAAGGTTTTATATTTCCGTTGTAATAGGCTAGCCACGAACAATGACTAGGACTCCCTAAGTGACTTTCTTTCTTTGGCAACGAATCAGTATGACATTTGTTTTATTATTAATATTATTTTTCTAACACAAAATGTACTCCGATTTGTCTAAGAAATGGTGGTTCAATCTACAGGTTTCTTGCTGGACACATCATCTGTTGTTAATTTGATGATAGATTTCAGAGTTCCAGAACAGTATAATGTTTTGGTTTCTGTCTTATTATATAATGCAAGCTGATAGTAAACTGAAATCAGAGGTACACACCTAATTGTTGAAGCGGTTTTGAATTACAGAAATGGGACGCTTTGTTGCTGACAAGAAAGAGCAATAAAGGAAAGCACTTTATATAAAATTTTGGAGCTGCATGATTCTACTGGTGGATTTGGAAACTGAAACTTTCACCTTTTGTATTCTTATTCTTCTTTCGAAATCAATAGAAGCTGAAATTCTGAAGTCCAGAAATCAATTCAAGTTCTACCATTTCCATATATATATATATATATATATATATATATATATATATATATATATATATATATATATATATATATATATGTACAAGTTTCTACCCAGTGGCATATTGCACATTTATTTAATAGGCGGACAAAGATCAGGCTATCGCTATGAATAGACATAGTGTTGTATCAGTAACAAAAGAAGAGCCTGGCAAAGGAATCATGCACACATATTTCACTCCCCCTTCCTCAGTTCATGATTTTTTAAGCATCGAGTCAGGTCAACGTTCTTCGACAAGTGATTGTTCCTCTCCGCAACCATCCCCCTTGACACTGACAGAGACGATGAGGTCTCCAAGTAATATGCTAGCATCTATTCAATCTCCAATTTCTTGTCTAAAATCTGGATTAGGTGTACCTCTGTCTCGTGGTTCTCATGTTCGAAACTCCAAAAGCTCATGTCAACGCTCTTCTGCGTTCTGTACCAGCTTATATTTGTCATCTTCGTCCAGCTCTGAAACTAAGCTGCAGCTTGGAAATTTGCCATTTCTACCGCATCCATCAACATGCAGCCGCTCTATTTCTGCTGCTGGGTTGACAACATCTCCCCCACTTTTCAATGAGAAACTGAGTAATCCATGTGATGAGGAGGAGCACTCAGATGCTCTCATGGAAGATATCCTTAATTTGGCTGGAGACGCTTTTATGGCTAGATTTCGTGGCGTGACTTGCGCAAGTGATAATTTAGCACTTGCCGAGGAGTTGGAGCTACAGTTTTTGTCTGATGAACTTGACATCGCTATTACAGACCATGGAGAAAATCCCAGGGTCGACGTAAGTATGATGCAGCTCTTATCTGTTATATTCCGGTCAAAATTTGATATATTGAGAATCAATTTTATCTAACCAATATTTGATTTTTACTAAGAGAGGGTTACTTTTTCCTATCATTTCTATTGACTGGTGCTTTTCTTTGGATCCTGTTGCTATCTAGGAAATATATGAGACAGTTGAATCCTCAAACGGAAATATTGGTTTGACGTATAACCAGAATTTTGCCTCTTTGACACCATCTGTTGATGCTCTTGCAAGTCACCCGTCTCCTGGGCCAGCTTCGTTGCACAAGCCAAGAATGAGATGGACGCCTGAGCTTCATGAATGTTTTGTAGAGGCTGTAAACAAGCTTGGTGGAGCTGAAAGTATGTTATGCTGGCTATTTCTTCCTACTGGGTGTGGCTGATTATTGTTCTAGTTCCCAGTTGTCTATTGGAGTTGATTCATAAATACCAGTTGTCTCTACAGCTATTTTCAACGCATTTATTTGTTTGGGTATTTTTAACTATTATATTTGCTTTCTTATTTTCCTTGGTTTGTTTCTAAAATGTAGAGGCTACTCCAAAGGGTGTACTAAAGGTAATGAAAGTTGAAAGTTTGACCATTTATCATGTCAAAAGCCACTTACAGGTACCTAATGAGATCCTTTTGACTTGCATATCCATGTCGATTTTATTTGGGGAGATGTATTGTAAACTCTTTTCTGTTTGTCTTGTTTTACCCTCAGAAATATCGAATTGCCAAGTATTTGCCAGAGAAAAAAGAAGGTAACTAATTCATAAATTTAAAAGAAATCTTGCTTATAATTGCCGTTTTATCACCTTTCTATTTTTTATTTTTTCTTATTTCTCTAAATCTTCTTAGTGTTCACGTTTCAGCTGCCTTGCTATCGTATGCTGTTTATTACATAAAACTGTTATTTTCTGCTAATTGTGCATGGAATTGTCATACTACATGACTGAGAATGGTGGAAGGCCTCTGCCACTGGCAAGCTTATCATGTCGAATGCTCATATTTGGGGAATTTCATTTCAAATCCTGAAGGTTGCATCTGTTTATACCATAATTAGTCCTTTGACTAATCTAATTCTTATTTTGCCAGGAGAATAGTGGATATGGCGTTATAATATTTAGGATTTATGAGAAGTATTCAAATAGACTTCTGTGACGTTGCTTGCTAGACCGCAGAAGTTATAACGGTACATTGAAAATAAATCCAAAAAGTGGTTTTTTGTCTCAACAGTTCATAAATCTGAATGTGACTGCGCCATTTTATTTATTTATTGTGTTATGTAGAATTGTTTCTTCATATATGGACCTAATCACTTTTTGTCAGGATCAGAAGCTATTTTGTCCGTTATTCTGTGAAAACAACAATGGTGATTAGCAGCAATGATGTGAATATAAACACAAATAAACGCTGGGTTCATTGACAGTATTTTTATCATTTTCAGATATCTTCTGGTTATTTTTGTTGCTTTAGTGTTCCATGTCATCAAAATAATCTTTTTTTGCTTTTATCAGTACAGTATATGTCCGTTTTGAATTAGTGACAGTTATTTTTCTTTTGTTCTATAGAGAAGAAGGCATGCTCTGACGTAAAGAAAGCAAGTTCAAGTGGCACTGAAATTGATGCACGGAGAAACGGGTTAGTATTAAATGCATCCCTACATTTGTGTGCTATTCGAATTTGACGTAGATTTTCCTTTTTTATAATACTTAATAGTATGAAAATTCCTGTTATAATTTTCTTTTCGGGGATCCAACTTCTTCTCTCAGGACAATTCAAATTTCTGAGGCATTGCGAATGCAAATGGAGGTGCAGAAACAGCTGCATGAACAACTTGAGGTGTGACAGGCTCATAATAGCAACAGCTTGAATTCAATCTTTGCCAATTTTTTCATGTATTGCTGAGGCGAATAACTATACAGTTGTTCATCTTGGTACCGGATTTAAATGGTTAAGATGTTATTACTTCCTTGGCATAGGTACAAAGAAGCCTTCAGCTACGAATAGAGGAGCATGCAAGGTATTTGCAGAAGATCTTGGGGGAACAGCAGAGAGCTGGCAGTGCATTATCTCCAAAGAGCTTGTTGTCATCGGTGACCAACCCCCCTCGGGATTCTGAGCCGCCAATGCCATTGCCTTCCTCGAAATGTTCTCCATCAATCGAGTCAAAAACCAGCTCTCCATCAGCCTCACCATCATCTAAGCGGAGAGCAGCTGATAGTGGAGACTTTGAGCAACAAGCATTTGAGAAAAAGATCGATATCCAAGAGAAACCAGAATCAGCAACAGCTGAAAGTCGTGTCCAATAACCACCAGCTCCGGACGTTATAAACCGTCCATTCCATTGTTTGAATATGTAGATAGCGTCTGTATAGCTCTTGTAAAGTAGCAACTGAATTTAGGTATGGTTTATTTGTATCGGGCAACATTTTGGCAGTTTGGAAAAGAAAGCCAGCCATTCCAAAATTCAAGATGGAGAAACTTACGCTGTAGAACTTTTTTATTTATATTTAAATTTTGGTATACGACATGGCTTTTTAAGCTTACATCAACAGAGGTCATCACAACCTTTTTTTTTTTTTTTTTTTCATAACAAGTTTATCGGACTCCAATCATAAGCGAAAAATATGTTGTGCATAATATTAATAGTTGACAACATGATTAAAATAGATAACGTAATTACGAAGTTATTTGAGGCAATTGATTATGAAAGTTGGTTTGGTGGAAATTGTTGTTTGTTTGTACAACCTCCTCAAAAGTACGTAATGCCATACACATCTATGATAACAGGGAAAAGAACAAAAAAGCCCCAGCTGAAATATGACAATAGTTGCATGGATAGGATCGAATGCATTATAAAATATATTTATTGGGTTTACTAAATGTAATTGCTAGGATAACTAAAACTCTGTGACTTGAATTCATAAAATAAAACATTAAAAGCATTTGCTTTGATTGTTGACTGATGAGTGCGAGGCACAACTTCCTTTTGTTTTCCCTCGAATTGCTCCTTGAGGTGTAAGAATTGATGAATCAAGGTCCATCATCTCCATCTGGAATCAAATTACAGATATCTGAGCACTCCACCAAACTGCAGCAGAAAAAGAAAGATTAGAAAATGGGGAAATTCACTTTAGAGCCTAATATTAATACGGATTGTATAAAATTACCAGTATTGACGGCTTCGAAATCCAGGCTTGAAAACCACTAGAGGTCTGCAAATTTAAAAAAAAAGTTTAACAATTGAAAAATGGAGGAATAAATTAAAAGATGAAACAGTACCTTCTGATATTAAGCGGGCCTTCTCCAGGGGAGCCTTCGCCGCCGCGGATGCAAGTGGTGACACACTTGATAGTGCAGGACTCTGCCTTCCTTGACTTGGGGCGTTGGATTCTAACCCTTTTGCAATCCTTATTTGGCGGTGATGATGATTCAGATTTACAATCGCCGGACAATGTTTGAGGTACGTTTGATAGTGTTTGAGCATCTTCTATTGCACCAGCCGCTGAGGCTACCACCGTCAAAGCTGCAAAAAAGCTTGTAATTAGCAAGCTGCAGCAGCCACTGCTGGTTTTCTGGACTTTGAGAGATGAAGATGATGTTTTTCCTCTGGCAAAAACGGTTGGTGGTCTGCTGATTGGAATATGGATAAGCTGCATTGTGATTCTTTTGTTTATTCAGTAAATGTATTCTTCAATTTCGTACATCCAACCAAATTAAACGCACATACAACTTATGGTCCCATTCCATCCACCTGTGAAGTTTGGTCCGCTGCTCCGCAGTTTCTGCATCTTACTCGGAACCATTAAGTCCTCTCCATTCTTAGCCTATTGGAATTACATGATTTTGATTTTCAATCAATCCACAATCACATCATATTAAATTGTACTTTGTTCAACCCTTCAAAAAGCTGCAAAACTCCTTCTTTTTTCTTTTTCGAAGTTAATTTCTTTTTCCATTTTGTTCCACCATATTGATAATGAGTTAATAGTGCAGAGGACGCTCTCATCAGTTTTAAGCCAGCATATTATACAAATCAATCTTATTTTCCATACTTTAGCAGAGATATCCTGTGACCGTGTCAAACTTTTTGCATTTTCGGACAACACTCCTCTCATGCGACGGCCGTATCATTTCAATTATAGATCGTACATCATTTGAAACTGCAACATACATTTTGCCACATGTCCCATAACCATCTTATCTACAAGCAAGAATGTACCCAAAAAGAAAAAAATAAAAAAGCACTGACCGGCAGCAGAGAAATTAAACATTTAGTATCCTTTTTAAGACATATAGATATTTCTTTTCCTTCTGTGGTTTGTCAAGTACAAGAGGGCTACGTATCCCGGTGAATGATCACGTATTTTTCTCTAAAACTGATAACGCGGGTGTCAAGTAGTTGTTCGCTTTGTCAGGCAGATGCGCCACCTGCGCCATTTAAGAGAGAAAAGAAAATTTTAACTAGTTCAGCTCTGCAGCTTCAACAAAAATGATATTTCTCACGGGATGATCACAAGTTTTATTTTTCAATATTAACAAGACAAAATAAGTTATATTACCAGCTCATACAGCTCTCTTCCCTGCTCAGCAACGTATTCATAGCACACCTGTAAGTAACAAAAAATGAGTAAATTCCATATAATTTAAAATTAATCTAACAGCCAAACAGAATGTTACTCACATCAAAGCTTTTGTTTCGAGCCGTTGGATCATGCAATGCCTTCACACAGATATCAGCCACGTCCGCACAGCTAATGCCCTAAATATATGAAAATTATCACCACCTGATGTAAATAAATTTATGTTTGTATGCTTCTATCAGAAGAAAATACGATTTTGCACCTGAGAAATCCTGTTTCCTTGGTCAAATATGAGAGCACGTTGGCCACCAGGCTCTTCCTGCGAGAAAAAACTTCATTATACTTCTCAATGATCAGCAGTTGAAACATATGCAGCACGCACTCATGAACTTATGTTTACTTCTAACAGTTATCTCTAGAGATTTATTTATTTTTTCCCATCTAGACAATTTTGCATACAACCTCCTGATCATCAATTGAAGCATCAGCATTCTTGGGGGTAGATATGAACTCTTTGTAGCAACTTTCCACTGCTTTTTTCCGACCTTAAGAATGAATGACCACTGCTAAATGTTGGTTGTAGACCTGCAAGCCTCGATTAGGAGAAGGTACAATTAATTACCTTTAGAGGACCAGGGCGAATGATTGTGTACCCGAGGCCTGATCTTCTCAGTGAGTCTTCCCCAGCCTAGAGACATTTTGACATGAGAGATGCTTCGTTGAGGAGGCTACTTAGAGCAGTTAACTCTTGAAAAATATATTAAAGCGCAATAAAGCACTGACCCTCTTGGCTTTCAGAACTTGCTCCCTTCTAGTAGGTTCAACTCCTAATCCCGTACATGAGACCAAGACAAAGTCAGTTTCCGGCCCAGTCTGCACAATGTTAATTTGATTATTTCAAATAAAGCACCTACTAGGGATAGAAACTTTGGAAAATTTGAACAGAAAAGTTTTACAGCACAATCTTATATATAACGAAAATTCCATCTTGCACATTGTTGAATAATTTTAAAACCATTTCCAGTATCATGATAGGAAGGTGTAGGGATTTGAATTTTGCCATTAATATGACAAGGAAAATGTTAGATGGAATTTAGCAGAGTCAGCACACAAAATTCAGAATATCTAGGATGATTATGAGCTTCTGGTTAGCGATTTTATCCCAGCCTTAACGAGGTTGCTTACATAAACTATACTGTAAAAAAGTGACAACTGATAAAAGAAACAAACTTTTCTCTGCCTAACCCAACAATAGTTATTATAAGTTGAAAGCATGAAAAGAATGTTATTCTTGCATCGTCAGAACTTACAGGCAAGGCTTTTATGTATTCCAATATAAGCTTAAAGCTTCTCAGATCTTGCTTTGTTCCTGGAGATCCTTCAGCAGTTCTCTGTAGCAAGAATATTAAATAGAATAAGCAGAGCTGAAGAAACAAATATGCATGAGATCAGTTGACATCCACATCAGAGCACTCATCGTCATTAATTTTATGCTGCAACATTACTAGGAGCCCAAAATGATCGAATTCAAGGATGAAAATAGCTAGCTAGGATGTTTTGATCTAAAATGATTGGCTACATTTGTTTGTATAAAGCCCATTTTTGGAATCTAGATTACGATCTGCATAACATTGCAGTCAGTGAAACAATATTAAACCAGGATCAAGTGATTGCAAAATAAACTACTGTACATAATCGATCGTCTCTGAATAATCAAAAGCATATAAAAATAGAAAATCCCATCAATAATATTGCAATTTCTGAAATCTGAGGTTCCAGCAATGCCAAACCTGTCTTCGAGGCTCAAAGCGTATGGTCAATGTGTGCACAAGGAATGGGTCTAATGGTGGATCATCTGGTTTGACAGGACGAAAAGATGAAAATGGTACTCTGACCTGCCATTTACAGCAAAAATAAATAAATAAATAAATAAAATTTCATGTTCTTCAGATATCCAACAAAAAGAAGAGATCAAACCAGACTTCGTAATACCCTGCAAAATCCTGCTTTTGTGCTAATCCGCGCAAAATACAATTTGCTTTGAGTTGTATCAGCCGAAGGACCAGTTTCAAGAATTACAACGTAGGACCTTCCATTTCCTCCTACTGAAAGCACCAGACCTTCATACCTAGGCACAAGAAGTTAGTCATTGGAGAAGGATAAAGTGAAGAATGCAACAAGCTTTCCGTTATTTAACCATAGTGTCATTTAACCATAGTTACTTTCTTTTCTTGTAACTCTAGTTAACTCTTTTCTTGTAACTATAGTTAGTTTTACTTTCTGTTAGTTTTACTTTCTGTTATGCTTCATATATAAACCATTCAGCTCTGTTTTTCTTATTATTCGAAATAATAAAAGAGAGGCAGAGTTCTTCTTCTTCTTCTTGTTATCTTTGTTTCATATGGTATCAGAACTTTGGATCTGATTTGAAGGTTCTCTCAAGGTTACTGTAGCTTGTTGATAACTTTCATTACTTGTTTTTTTTGAGATCGATGGCAGAAGAGTCGGTAGATCCGTTGCTGCAAGAATGCAGAAATCGAGAGGAAGTTGCTCGAGGAAGAAACCTAATTAGGGCTGAAACTATGAAGAATCCTATGGATTTACAGGGTTCTGATAATCCTGGCATTAACCTAGTCACAACTCCATTAAATGGCTTCAATTATCGCACATGGAGTACATCAATGAAGAAGGCACTAGCTGCGAAACACAAGCTAGGTTTTGTTACTGGAAGAATTAAAATGCCAGCTAAAGATTCAGATGAGTATGAAGATTGGCATCCTTCATCAAAGGACTTGTGTTTATAGTTCTCAACAAAATGGAAGGATGGAAAGGAAGCATAGACATCTCTTGCAAATGGCCAGAGCTTTGTTGTTACAAGCTCACCTGCCTGTTCGGTTTTGGGGAGAAGCAGTTTTGCATGCAACTTATCTCATTAACCAGCTTCCCACTGTACGAAATTGGATGAGTCCATATGAAGTTTTGTTTCAAAAGTCACATATTTTTACTGATTTAAAGTTGTTTGGTTGTCTTTGTTATATGACAAATACTAAGCCTAAGAGAGATAAGTTTGCTGCAAGGGCTGGTAAGGGTGTGTTTTGGGTTATGTACCAGGAACAAAAGGCTATAAGGTTTATCACTTGGAAGATATGCGGATCTATGTCACTAAAGATGTGATTTTTCATGAAGAAATGTTTCCCTTCCGGCAGGACATTGCAACTTCAGATTTCACTAATACTCCAATTCCACGAGCAAATGGTTTTGAAGATCCTATTTTTACACCCGGTGCTGGTGATACTTTGGGTACATCCACACCTGCTGTTTTTCATAATCATGGTGCTAGTGGTACTTTGACTACATCCACACCTGATATTCTTCATGATCCTGCATCTGCATCCGGTGTTGGCTCTTCATCTGCAAATGATGAGTTTATTAATGATAATGCTGACACTCCAAGTGTTTTAGGCTCTCATGTGGATTCCTCTCGTGATGCTATCGCTGTTCCTATGGTAGTTGAACGACAAAGTACCAGACAAAAACAACAACCAGCGTGGCTAAGAGATTATATTGTGAATAATGTTCTAGTTGATACTCAAAACGGTTTTTCTTCTTCTCATATTCCTTGCACATTTCCTTTTGTTTCTAACTCTACAGTTCCTATTGAGTATTCAGACTTCTTAGCTCATGTTACCTTATACCACGAACCACATAATTATCAAGAAGCCGTCTCTATTACGAAATGGGTTCAAGCAATGGAGGAGGAACTTTCAGCTCTTAAGAAGAATCACACTTGACAATTGACAGATTTACCAAAAGGCAAGCAAGCTATTGGTTGTAAGCGGGTTTTCAAGTTGAAACTCAATCCGGATGGTTCCACAAATAAACACAAGGCTCGCCTTGTAGCAAAATGGTATAATCAAGTTTTTGACCAAGATTACACAGACAATTTTTCTCCTATAGCAAAAGTAGTAACAGTCAAAATTTTTCTTGCCATTGTTGCTACAAAGAACTGGGTTCTTCATCAGATAGACATTAACAATGCCTTCTTGCATGGCTTATTAGAGGAAGATGTGTATATGCTTCCTCCTGAAGGATATTCCAACGCACGGCAGGGACAAATTTGTAAGTTGTTTCGGTCTCTTTATGGTCTCAAGCAAGCCTCACACCAATGAAATGCTGAATTGACCAATTTTTTGTTGGAATATGGTTTTCTGCAATCTTCTTATGATAATTGTCTGTTTCATCTTCATTCAGCGTCCTCTTCCTTGATTGTTTTGGTTTATGTTGATGACTTGCTTATTAGTGGCACTATTGCTTCTGAAATTGAAAAGTTGAAGATGGCACTCAATCGAAAATTCACTATTAAGGACCTTGGTGGCGCAAAGTATTTTCTGGGTTTGAAAATCGCTCGCACTGCTGAAGGCATTTTTCTTAATCAACGTAAATACGTTTTGGATCTCTTGACTTCTTCGGGTTTGTTGACTTGTAAGCCTAAGAAAGTTCCGTTTTCTAAAGGTGGTTCCTTTCTTGATCAAACCAGTCCTCTTCTTTCTGATCCTAGTTCATATAAAAGATTGGTGGGGTGTTTGTTATATTTTAGGTTTACAAGGCCAGATATTACTTATTCAGTGCAACAGTTAAGTCAATATCTTCAATCGCCACGGGAGGTTTATATGCAGCATGCTCTTTATGTTCTTAAGTTTTTAAAGAGGCAACCCTCGTTAGGCTTGTTTTTTCCTTCTCATTCTGATCTTTCTTTGTCTGCCTATTCTGATGCAGACTGGGCTACCTGTCCAGAGACATGCAAGTCTCTTACTGGCTATTGTGTTTTCTTGGGTTCTTGTCCTATTTCTTGGAAGACTAAGAGGCAACCTATTGTTTCTCGTAGTTCAGCAAAGTCTAAGTATCATGCTATGGCCTCCACTGTATGTGAGTTTCAATGGATTGCTTATCTTTTACAGGATTTGCAGGTTCATGTGCCTCGGCCTATTCCTTTGTTTTGTGATAGTAAATCTGTAATTCATATGACTTCTAATCCTGTTTTTCATGAGCGTACCAAGTACATCGACATTGATTGTCATGTTGTTCGGAATCAGTACAAAGATGAGTTTATTGTTCCTCTTCATGTTTCATCATCTTCTCAAGTGGCTGATTTGTTCACTAAGCCACTGGGTTTTCCGTTGTTTACTAAGTTTTCTTCCAAGTTGGCTTTGTTTGATGTTCACCAAAGCTCAACTTGAGGGGGGGATGAAGAATGCAACAAGCTTTCCGTTATTTAACCATAGTGTCATTTAACCATAGTTACTTTCTTTTCTTGTAACTCTAGTTAACTCTTTTCTTGTAACTATAGTTAGTTTTACTTTCTGTTATGCTTCATATATAAACCATTCAGCTCTGTTTTTCTTATTATTCGAAATAATAAAAGAGAGGCAGAGTTCTTCTTCTTCTTCTTGTTATCTTTGTTTCATATAAAGGAATTTATTTGCATCCAGCTTTTAATAATAGAAATAATACAAAGGGCTAGCGAAATATCATGTACCTGTCAAGAGTATAACCCAGAGGAAGAGAGAGCTTTTTCGAGAGTTCGACATACCCACCTCTGGTAAATACATATCCTTGAGTTTTTTTTTTTTTTTTTTTGAAAAAAAGAAGCCTTTAGCCAGACAACAAGCAATAGCATTTTGCAAAATTAAGTAGCCCAAAATGAAGAAATATAATAGTTAGGAGGCCTTTTACCTGAGAAAACAGCATCACCGGTCTCCGTGAACTCAAATTTGGCATCCATTCCAGCGTCATACTTGGAAGCAACAGCATCCTGGAAGTAAGTTCCTTGACGTACTTCCCAACCATCCAACGAATCTGCAGATTTAAACTTTGCAAGCAGAAGCTTGCTTTTGCTGCTTCTTCCAGCTCGTAATTGCGCCAGCTTGTTGTTGTAGTCCTGTATTTGAATTTTAATAATATCAACGGACATGAGAATCTAAAACCAACAAGTAGAAGAGGAATGAGAAATTTATATACCTGAAAGGCTTTGGTGAGGTTGGAAACACCTTGGTGATCAACTCTGAAAAGATCGCCGGTAATGGTAGAACGAGCAGTGGCACAATAAATAATTTTGTTGCAGCCATCTACGGCAGCCTTCAGGGTAGAGAAATCACCCACATCCCCAGTTACAATCTCCACAGACCTCGGAAGGGCTTCAATTACTTCTTGATCAGCCTTTCTAACCAAGGCCTGCGTACGAAGAAATGCAATGACCTACGATACATAAATGAATCCTCAGAATTTAATAATAATCATAAATAAATAAATCAATAAATCAACCTTGACAGTGTAACCCCTAAGCATAAGCTTCCTAATAAGGATACGCCCAATGCGGCTGGTTCCTCCCACCACAAGAACAGTGGTATTCTGAGCACCAGGTATGGCGAACTCGCACATTGGACCCTCCCTAATCAGCAATGCATCTAACGCCTCCTTGTCATCAGCACGTGTTGTCCGGGATATTTGACCCAATCCTGAAAACTTTCTCCACACTTCGTCAAATATCTGTCTTGACTTCCTCCCTAATCCCACTGGATTCACGTCCTCCAAACTTAGGGATTGCTTTTCAATTTTTGTGTTTTTGTTGTATTCTGTTTCTTTGCCATCTTTGCTGTTATTTGATGCTCTCACTGACAAATTTGTCCAAGTTTTTTTATTCAAAAATTCACTATGAGACCTGAATTTGAAGTGACCGCTGTTGCTCAAACTGGCTGTCGTTGCGCATCCTCTCATCGCTTTTTTTTTTTTTTTCCAACACAAACAAGCTTGAACCAGGGAGCGCAGAAGGGAGCTTAAGAGAGGTTTATACAGTCAGAAAATAAAGCTTTTCTTTTTATCCTTGAGAAAAAATCAAAATATTTTTGGGTGGATAATTTGCAGAGGCGTACCTATCATGATCCACAAACAACCAAAAAATAGGATAAATGAAAAACTAGTTCAAACATGTGGCTGATGTTATTGAGAGATCAACTTCAATGGAGGCCACAACATCGGATCAGCCGTTTTAAATAGCAAAAATTAGAGCCAGTGATCCTGCCACGTTCACTTTCCATTTTCCTCTTATTTTATTTATTCCTCAATTTCCATTTCAATTTCAAACTCCTAGCCAATTTATCAAAATAAAGACAAAAAATAAAAAGAAAAAGAAAACAATGAGAAACTTAAAAGCCTTTTTAAATTTTGACAAAAGGATCAACTAAGGCTTTAAAATTTATTTTGATACAATATTTTACTTAAAATTTATAAATTAAAATAATATTATTTTAAAATTGATAATTTCGTTATTTTAATTATTTTTTATCTGTTAATTATTGATGTGACGTAAGTGTGATACATCAATAAAAATTAAATTACTCAATTTTGCAAAATTTAAAAGAAAAATTACTCTTTTTAAAATATTTTAAAGATTTTTTCCACTTTAATTTTTGCCATGTGTCATGAGTTAATGTAATATGTGTCAGTTTCGATAGTATATTAACAGTTAACTGACGAAAAATAATTAAAATAATTAATCTGTCAGTTTTTGAGGAATATTATCTCAATTTATGAATTTTAGGTAGAACATTATGTTAAAATAAAAATTAAAAAATTAATTATTTTTTTGTCAAAATTTGGCGGGTGAAATACACTTTTAGCCTAAACTAATTGCACAAACTTTAGAAGAACCGATTCAATAATATAACGTAATATCAGTTCTCCACAATATTTATTGACAAATTCTTTAATATTTTGTTTATATATGTATTATTACATGGCGAAAGTAAAAAATTGAACTTGATTTTTGACTAAAATTTCTAATTTATTCATACCGAAACTAAAGTGATAAAAATGGAAAATTTGTAAGAAATCATTAATATTTTCCTAAATAGATATTTAGTTGGACTCATTAAATTTTGACTCAAAACTTCTTTCCTCAAGCCTATGCAAAATACTTGACCTAGACAATTTACTTATAACAGTTTTTTTTCTTTCTTATAATCACATTTATGAAGTGAAAAAAATAAAATAAAATTCGAATAGTATCTCCAAAATTTAAATTAAAAATTATTGCCGAAAATAGTTGATTTTTTTATTTTAGAAAAATCAAAAATTTTATTTGATATTGGAACATGTAACCGATTCTAAAATACGAATATGCTAAATTTACATGCACACTCTTTTTGTAATAAGAAAAAACGATGGATTAAAATCATTAAAGAAACATTTCTAACTTAACTTTATTGCCATACTTTGTAGTAGTAGTAATAATAATAATAATAATAATAATAATAATAATAATAATAATAATAATAAATGATTTTTTAAATTTTTTTTAGTCCAAGTTAAAAGCTTTTGATTATAAATTTTATCAGTCTCGTCTTAGGACTCAGGTGAAAAAAATGTATTTTAAAGAAAAAATAAGCTGAATTATTAATAATGAATAACAGCTAGTAACAATTTATTATTAATACTTATAACGTATATATGTCCAAAGACTGAATTTGAAATTTAAGAGTTGGAAATAATAATAATTAAAAGAAAAATTATTTGAATGACATTAATGTGCAATATTATTATCCTTGATTGGCCCATTAACAAACATAAGCACATGGATATCTTTCCTCAAGCCAACGCAAAACTATCAGTCTCCATCTCCTGTTTTTCTATATGTGGTAAAAAGAAGGAATAGAAAACTATTGAAGCTTCAATTATATATTGATGAGAACAAAGTTAAGGGAAAAGGCAATTTTTAGTTCCTGGATTATATCCTTTTTTTCTTTTTAAATATTTATTGTATTGTATATATTGAAATTGAGTTCATAAATATACACATTGGGTTCAAATAAAAACTTAATAAAAAGAAATGAGTAATGGAGACTAAGATAATACCTTTTATCTTAACTTGATAAAATTAGACTCCATGCATGTTGCAATAAAAGCATTGAGAAGCGGATCGGAGATTGACTCGGCATGTTGACTGAATCATGAGTCAATTGGTTGGACCGAATTAATTCGAAATTTTTATTTTTTTAAATATAATTAGTTATAAAAAATTAAAAATATGATATTTGAAAATTATATTTAAATAGTTACTAAATATCAATATAAAAATTTTAATTTTAAGTTCAATAAAATTTTCAAATATAAAAATCAAATAAATTTTCCAAAAGTAAAAATCTAAATAAATTCACAGAATATAAAAAATATGCATAAAATAAATTTATTTAAATGGTGATAAACAATCATCATAAATTATCTATTTCCATCTCCAACATCATCTTTATCTCCATTTTCATCTACTATTTGGTTAGATTCAATTAAATCATGTTGTATAGCATCTAAAACTTTTAAAATAAATATATAATTAAATATGTCTACATTAGTAATTGAATAAATAATATCCATAATGCATATTTCCTTTTGATTCCATGTCTCAAATTTTCTCTTCATTAATTTTATTAATTATTCTCAATTGAAAACTTTTTGCTTTTTTTTCCTTGAATCAATCTTAGAAGATTTTGCTCATACTTGTAATTCAACATAACTGATTCTATAAGTGCAAAAAATTCTTTGGTCCAGTATATTTAGTGGTTCAAAATCCGGGATCTAATTTAGAAATTATGCATTAGTAGCGGGAGAACAAACGTGAAGCTTTAGTTTCAAGGGTAATCACATATTTACCAAAGCTTTAGTTTCCAGCTGGGTTTGTGTTCAAAGTTGCTGGACTTATAAGTGACCTTTGATTGACAGTCATAGTTTAATAGTCAATAGTTCACAATGCAAAGAGCTCCGGAGGACCTGAAGAAACAAAGGGCAAATTGAAGACAGCTTCGGGGAAGAAGACGGCTGCGTGAAATGGCAGAGAAGGAAAAAAAAAAGGCCAAAAAAGCACCCGCTTTTTTCGGTTCAAACGGAGTTTTTGCCATTTCCGATTTTTATGTTGGATCAACTCTGTTGTCTTGCCGATTCACAGTCCAATTGGTTTGACCAGCCAAGTCAACCCAAATTTAAAAACATTGAATAAAAGTTAGGAGATTAATAAACTATAATAAAAATTAAGAGATTTAATAGAAAAAAGGACCGTACTTCCGGAATCTAAAAAATAACTTTTGCTTGAAAATAAGTACAAATAGAGTAGATAAGTATATACACGACATGCAGAAACACAAGGATTTGAATTTGGACTCATTAAATTTTGACTCAAAACTTCTTTCCTCAAGCCTATGCAAAATACTTGACATAGACAATTTACTTATAGCGTTTTTGTTTTCTTATAATCACATTTATGAAATGAAAAAAAAAATTAAAATTCGAATAGTAACTCCAACATTTAAATTAAAAAATTATTCCAAAAAATAGTTGTTTTTTTTTTTAATTTTAGAAGGATAAAAAATTTTATTTTATCAGAAAATATAAACGATTCTGAAATAAAAATATGTTAAATTTATATGTATACTCTTTTTGTAAGTTAAACTTACATACATACAAAAATTAGTCTCGTCTTAGAATTCTAATCATAGTGTAATGTGTTTACGTTAGCGGTTAAAAAACGAAATACGATCAAAGTTATGTTATTTCAAAGGTAAAATTGCACCATTTTGCTAATTTTAGGGCCAATATTGCACATAATTAAATATTAAGAGTAAAATTATTCTTTTTAGTAAATATTAAGGGCATTTTTACACATTAAGGCTAAAAAAATCAATGGATCAAAATTATTAAAGAAATATGGCCAAATGTGCAAAAATATTCTTAATGTTTGCAAAAAAAGAGAAATTCTGTTTTTAATATTTAGTTACGTGCAATATTGTTCCTAAATTTATCAAAATAATATAATTTTATTTTTAAAATAATAAAACCGTTAGTTTGACATAATTCAATCAAAATAATACGATATAACCTCGTCAGTGATCAAAAAACGAAATACGATCAAATTAACGATTTCGTTATTTTAAAAACAAAATTACATAATTTTTTTATAATTTTAAGGACAACATTACATGCAACTAAATATTAGGAGTAAAATTACTTTTTTTGAAAAATATATTTTTATACGTTAAACCAAAAAATATTTCTAACTTAACTTTATTGCCATACTTTGTTATCATGATCATTAATAATAATAATAATAATAATAATAATAAATGATTTTTTCTTTAAAGATCTGTACTAAAAACATCCCTATTCCCACCCTTGCCGGGGAAATCACATGATTTTTTTTTTAAAATTTTTTTTAGTCCAAGTTGAAAGCTTTTGATTATAAATTTCATCATACTCGTCTTAGGACTACAATCTAAGCAGAGATCCCGGTCTACAAGGACAACTGAGCAAATACATCAGAAAATCTGCAGATGCTCTTCCAAGTCCGCCTGAAAGTTCAGAGCCTAATGATCAATGCATCAATAGAGTGACAATCGACCATAATCCAGTGGAAAAAGTAAAATCGCTAATCCAACCAACTCAGATGGAACCCTGCAACTAATTCTATTTACCTCTTGTTATATCGCAGACCAATAACAGTTGACTGCTTGTCGGTTACTACACCTTCAACACATTACTTCCATAGGATTAGTACAATCCGATCACATCCAGCGTCACATGTGTCTCTTCATTCCATCCCATATAAATAGGTAATGAAAAACAATCTAACTTGCATTGTATTTGGTGCAGTTCTAGAATATAATCTACTTATTTCTTCCAACTTTGAATAACAGGACATTCTACAAAAAGGATGGGTGGAATATTTGAAGGGGTAATGGGTCAATGAAATATATAAAGGAAAAGAAAACGGGGGGAAAAAATAAGAGGGATTCAAAACTAACATCCGCCACCATTCCTTTGTAAGGAAAACATTTTAGACTGATTAGAACAATTATAGTACACTTGCCACCAAGGATGGCTGTCAACAGATACAAGATAAAATCAAAGAATCACCAAATTGAGCCACTGACTAGCACACATCAGTAATCCTATACTCTGAGGGAAAATAGTTAGCTGCTGCTGAAGCAGTGGGCAGCTTTGGTCAATGAATTTCACTTGCTTTTTCTGTAGGGAAAAGTAATCCGTGGAGACATGAATAAAAAAAAATCGTTCCCTTACAAGTGTGATCATAAACCAATACGCTGTACTATGGTATCACCTATCTCCTTCTGAACAACTATGCTTGCCACTTTTCCAGCACCGCCTCATTTCAAGCAGTAATAAAGCAGCAGATATCCATATTTCTACCTCCCTTTCTATCTGGAAGGGCTTGCCTCCAAAACAACCATATAAATATTTACAAAATGGTTAACCAGAATTACCAGCAACCTCCGCAGCTCTTTGTCTCATCATCTCCATCACAGCAGCCCTCCGCCGTGAATCAGACTGCTGTTGCAGCCTTCTCAAATGTTCTTTTAAATCTCTGAACAAACATATATTTATGTTAATAATTGATAATATAACCTCCAAAATCTGGCAGGCAACAGAAATGCAGAGGATATAAATTAGAATGCAGTTTAAAGAGCAACTTATTTAACACATTGAACCATACCTGCAACGTGGTACGTGGCATTCAGATTCCTTGCATGCTCGAGCATGAAGTTGCAGGAGATACCACATTTTCTTACACAAAACACAACCACCAGATGCCCGTGTTTTGCACTGTATCCCATGCCGAAACAACCCCTTTACCTTACGACAATTTGGATACTGGCAATGTGGAGAACGACATTGTGAAGCATGCACCAGAAGATCAAGCATTTTTCTAAGCTGCAAATTGGAAAAGCAATTGCATTACGCAACACACTGGGATAATTTTGAAAACAAGCATTTGAACATTATTCAAGCTGGTGCTAGTACATTAAATGGGTACAAGTAATAATCCAGAAATGATTTAAGCTCAAAATGAACAACTCCAAATCAAATACTGGTTCTCAAAAGTGGTGAATCAAATGACAATCATCATTAAATGCCCACTCAACCCTACCGCACACCCACACCCACACCCACCCCCTCCATCTTTATTCTTTTCCCTCACAAGAATAAGTAAATAATTTTTTTTTTTTAAATGCAGTAAATAGACCGAAAGGAGTACGAGTACCTGCAAAACCCTTAGTTGCCTAGCTTCTTTATTCTGGGCATCACGATCAGCTATTGATGGATGATTTGTTAACTTATGGGGATGATCAATGCCTCCATCCTTTTGATAACAACCATTGCATATATCATAATCTGGGCAAACCTCACATCGCCAACCTTGGCCTGTTTCAATATCAAGATGGCATATATTGCATGTTATCACAAAAGCTGGAGCAGTTGGATTGTGGAGATGGTAAAGGACCATCATTGAAGAATGCTTGGCACGGCGTAGAGTATCATACTGATAGTGATTTCCTTGACAAAGACTTAGAAATGCCTGTCTTGTGTCGAAGAATTCACTCTCAAGAATTTCATCTTTATCTTTTGTATCGGTGGGGACATCATTCATTTCAACCTACAAAATTTAGCAACGATAACTTTCATTCATTAAGAAATTAATTGATGGAGAAAATGAGATTCATTGCAACTTAAAGAATTTTGGATAGAATGTGATAATCCTAGGCTAAAACAACTTACTGGATAGAGTACATGTTTCTCCCTCTGGTTGACAGGATGGCGCTCCCTTTCTTCACGCTTTTGTTCAACCTCATAACACCTACAGAAATATAAGCAGAGACACCCTTAGAAGTGCATTTTGGAAATAAATCAAAAGGATTAAAGATTTATGCAACAATCTGTCACAAAGAGATTCAGTATCAAAGAACCAACCAAACAGCTCGTATTTCAAACCAAGGTGCTCATGCTAATGAGATTAAAACTTTTAGTAGCCAAAATAAAAGGAAACAACTTTATAAATTTATTAGATAACTTAAAAATATAATGAGAAGAAAACTAAGAAAGAAAGGATCAATTGACTTAAGGGTCATGGTCTGAAGTTTCCTACCTACAAACAAGATCTCAAATTTTTTTCTGTAATCCAAAGAGAATGACAATAGAGTTTAAAGTTAAACAACCCAAACTATGGCTGACAAATGAATACTTAGTCGTACTAAATAAGACTATCAAGAGACATAGATACAGCAAATACACTTCACGGCAAAGAAAGTCAAAGAATAAAAAATGACATTCGTGGAATAAATGGATCTAAAATGTGGAGGGAAAACGGATTCATAATAATACAAATTGAATAGAGTTGGTTTATGTTAAGCATCGTTGTTTGCATATAATGCTATGAACAGAGTATGCTCAAGTAGAAAGAGAAAAAGAGTGAAAAGATTAAGTGACCATATAGGAAATGACACAAGTTTTAACATCTCTTGAAATCACATCCTCCAACATGAATAAAATATTTTCTCAGAAAAGGAAAAATAAAGCATATAGTGCCAATAACATAATGATAATAGCAAAGCAGGTAAATCTTGCAGAGTGCTTACTTATCACAAATCTCAAAACTTTTGCACTGGTTGCAAACCCAACGGTTTCCGGACACCATTAAAATACAACAATGGGTGCAGCAATGCTGTAAATGGACCATGATAAAATCCTCTTTCATTGGGCAAATCGTCTCACCAAGCTGGAAAAAGGGTTGTTTGTAAAATTAAACAATTATAGTCATGTCTATGAAGATTCTTCTGCTATGGAGCTGGACTATTATTATTAAAAAAAAAAAAAGAGCAGGTGATATAAACTGTAGCAAACTGATTGGGAAGAAAAAATTGTCAGCTGTAAGGGACAGGAGGTAAGAATTACTTTATGCATTAGTAGCAGGTCCTTTGACGCGTTACCAGAAAGATCTGACTGACCAGATGCTTTTAGAGCCCTTTTTGTTATGGTCTTTTTGGTAGTTCCCTTCTTGTTCTGCTTTCTACCATCTTCTTCTTGGTTAAGCTGATAAATCAAATCCTCGGCAGCCCCAGGCCAATAGTCACCATCAAAGTATGGCAACCTAGCTGCCGTCACCTTTGCCTTACACTCACCAGTAGATACAAAGAAATGATCATACAAGTTAGTTAGGTCAACAACAATACTTTCCTTTGTGGCTTTTCTCAACATTGACAAATACCTGAAAAAAAACAATAACACCAAAGCACACCACACAGAAGAGTCAGATAAGAAAAGACAGATTTTCACAAGTAAAATAATACATGGACATCTCCTTAGGTATCTGCTCACCATTCCCGAAGTTTGTCAGATTTTGGTGTTTTCTGGATCTCTGGATGACAATATAGTATGTAGTCTTCACCTTTTAATGGAGGACAAGCCCAAATATAACAGCTTGTAAAACCTCTTTTTTTGCAGTATTCAAGGTATCCAATCTGCAAACAGAAAAGTATGAAGGCAAATAAGTATAATAGAAGTTCCGATGTAAACGCCAATTTACTCATACCAGATGAAATGAGACCAATAACTGCCTCATACTAACCAAAATTTCATGGTACACAAATGTGCGCAGAGCCTCCCCTGTCACTGCTTTAATCTCAGGTCTGAAATACTTCACAGAATCCAGATATGACAGATAGACACGGCGTTGATTTGGAAATTGACATTCTGATCCAAATTCTTGGACATACATGCCAAATAGGCAAACTTCCACACCTTCAATCTTCTGAAATAACAAAACTACCTGGAAGAAAAACTCCATCAATAATCTCAGACTTGCTCCACATATTCAGTGCCAGTATCTAATAGTCTTATTCTCCTCCTCTGAAATCCTTAAAGCGCCCTAAAAGATGATGTATTTAGCCTACCTTAGACTTGTAAGGAAACTCAGTTGGGTAATTCTCTTCTCGAAATATTTCAAGAAACCGCTGCTTCACTTCCAACTTTTTGTCAACCGAAGAAACAACACGAACAACAAGTGCTTCTGCTCCAGGAACCTTAAAATGCAGATTACATACATTAGGATTGGAGCGATCATGAAACTTATTGAGTACATTTCATATATTCTGAGAGGAATTCAGACTTAATCCATTGTAGCAACAGTAGGGATTCCCAGAATGACAGCATACAATATGAAGAACAATTACCCAAAAGGAAGGAAAAAAGAACCTAGGTAGTCCTGATAGAATTGTCTAACAAAGACTGCAATTTTTAACTAATAAAGGACTTAAGTGTTTGAAGGATAGAAGAAATCACGTATTAGAACAGATCGTAAGGGATTTTACTATTTGCCTAGAATATATAGCAATGGCATCCAAAATATTATGGATAGACCAAAGCCTAAAAAAAATGAAACTCATGATTATAAGCCCTCACTAATGGGATTCAGCAGAGATGGACAACACCAGTTAAAACAACAAAGTGAATCTTTGGTGATCATCTTTTATTTCAAAATGCTAAGAACAACACAAGTTACTTAAGAAATCTGGAATGGTCTCAAACATTATAAATTTTTAGTTCAGGATGACAAGATGGTTAACTAAAGCAACCATCTTAGGTTCTCATCCTCAACTTAGCCTTCTTGACCGCTATTTTGAATAGTAAACAAAATGCCTATACTGGAGAGCTCATTTAGCTGACAGTATATCAGCATATCAATAAAGATAAAATCATCTATGGAAACAAAAAGTTGGCTGCAAATGGTAACTAAATCACCTCATCATAACTTTTTCCTTGAAGCCTGGCCCTGTCCATTCTTTCCTGTTTTAATCTCTTGAATAACCTTTGTTCTATGTGGTCACTAAGTATGGTTCTTGGTAGATCTTTGGCCCCAAGAACTGCACTTTGTGGCAGAGGCTTACGCTCCCCTCTTTCAATCTCTGCTATATAGCAATTAGGGCAAGTGTATTCAGCTTGCCCACCATCATTCCTCCGACCATTAAATAAAGCACAAATTTGATGCTGCCAAGCTTCACACTTGTCACATTGAACCCACTGCATAAGTATCAAATAATTAAAATGTAAGTCTACTTATTTAAGACAACCATGCAAGATAATTATAATGCAAAAAGCTCACGTACCCATTCTTCAGTCTCTTCATCATTTTTCTTTTTTTCAAGCCTTGCCTTTGGAATAGTAGTCCCATCAACCAAAATAGTGTCACCGCGAGCCTCATTATAGCATGGAATACAGAAGTAGTGCCGTGTATCACCAGCTCCCATAGTATAATACATTGCATTTCGCTTAATGCGAGCACCACATGGTGTGCAATATATTGGTGGTGGTTCAAAAGTAAGCTTTTCTACAGCACACAATTGACAAGAGTTCTCACTCATTGAGTGCTCCATAGCTTGGTTCTTTTCTGCCTTTGCCTTACTCTGTTACAAAGAAAGAATAACGAAAAATAATAACAATGTGCACAAAGCAGAGGTTTGTGCTACATTTAAAATGCAAATTCATTTAACAGCCTGTTAAAGAAAGCACAAAAGCACCACTCATCACTTGCATATTCAAGCACATTTCAATTGTTACATTTTCAATATAAAATTTTAGAAATTTCATTTCGAGATTTTCAATGCATAGACAAACAATGTCAAAACAGAATTTTTTAATACAGATCTTTCGGCACCAAAAGACTTCCATATTGTCCATTTTTTTTTTTTAGGTATTTGGGCTGCACTTGACCTGCTGATCTCTAATCAAAAGCAGAAATAACAGGTATTGCTGGACACTCATTTGTCACGGTGCCCAGAATGGAAAGGAAAAGGCTTTTTCAAGCAGATTACAGAAATATGAATGGCTCAAGGACATTTCTAGCACAGAGCGGAAAAGGATTAAAAAGGTGAGTATTTGGTGGTTACACAAACCACAGAATAAAAAATATACACACAAACATAATATGACAGCAATGCCAACAGTTTCTAGAGCCACAAAATTCCAGATAGGACAATATTCTGACAAAGGCCAGAAAACAACATGGTGATCCTGGTCAGTTGCTTAATATAAATTTTCAGGATAAGAAAAGGGGGACCCAGATTTAGGGGAAGGAATATGTGTAAGACCAAATCATAGATGAAGTTGTATTCATATCTTTAAATAAGGCTCACATAAAAAATTGCAGATTTGACAACTAGGGAAATGCTAGCCCTATGATCAGTTCCATATTGAACCCAAATAAATAATCTATATCTTGCAACAATATCTCAATGATAAAGCTTTTGGAAATTCACCCCACAATACTTCCACAAAATTACTTCACCAATGTTCCACACACACAAAAACAAATAAATAAATAGAAAAAAGCAGTGAAAATGGAAAAAAAAAAATTGAAAATGAGGATTGTATGTGATAGTACCTGGCCAACCCATTGTCTGAGACCTATAATATGCTCTCTAACTTGTTCAGGTGTGAAGAGCTCAGTCAATGATACTCCCTTTATCTTTGGCTTTCCAGACTTGGTTCCAGATGCACTGTCAGCAGGCTGTGCAGCAGTTTCTTGCTTGACTGGGTCAGTCTCCTCAGCTTTCATGCTTTCCTGCTTCGATAATGTGATTGGCTCATCCCTTACAACAGATTCACAATCAAGCCTCTGGCTGTTTGTATCATCCATATGGTCATTTCTCTTCTCATTATTACTTGGACTTGCTTGTCCAGAACTCATAGGAACTTCCAGTTTTACTTCCATGTACTCAGACTTGATTGGCATACAGGTATCAGTCTGTTTGTAATCTTGGCGCTGAATATCCTGACACACATGGGAATCAGTAACTATAGTTGCAGACACAGCAGAACTTTCAATCTCAGGTTTAAGAGATTGGGGAGATTGCTCTATCTTCATGCGCTTTAGAGAAGGATGTAGTTCTTCAGAAGTCTCAGCAACTGATGGATTTTTTGAAATGAATTTAGCCGAACTATCACCGGTGTCATTGGGCTTGTTTGGCAAACCAGATTCTGAGCCTTGACGCCCACGTGCCCTCATTTGTCCCTCTATATAATTTTTGACAGGAATGCAAACAGGGCAACCTGCATCCCGGCAGTGCTTGTTGTGTTGAATCAATATCCTGGTGTGATGGCACCGAGGATATAGACATGGAGATGAACTGCACCTATCCATGTGTCTCAACAATTTTTGCACAGTAATGCAATTAACATCTTGACATGTCCCTTCAGGTGCTGTACACCGCCGGGCATGCCGCAAGAACAAAAGCCATTTTTGTTGATTTCTGAACTGCCGGTCACGGTTGGCATTTCCAGATCTACACATGACACCATTTGAATTTTGCGTCTCTGATGTGCTCCTAGGAGGAACATTGTGAACAATAATTGATCCTTCAGAAGTTAAATTATTACGTTGGGCTTCATCTTGACCAGATATTCGCTGACGGAAGTCCTCATGGACATGCTGGTCAAGTGACATACTCCTTGGCATGCCCGTCCTGTCTTGCAAATGAGGATGCCGTTGACCCTGCAATGCCGAATCTGATGGTGTCCCCACAGGAAGGCAACTAAAATCACTTTCAGTCTCTGAAACCAATTGATGAGAATGAAACATCTGCTGCATTTGCTGTGAATTGTGGGTCACTGGTGAACATATGTCATGCTGTCCAGCTGGCATTGGGAGATTTTGTGAACTCCCAGAACGCTCTTCAACAACCTTATGCTGAAATTGGTTTTGCAACTCGGACATTTGGAAATGCTGAGCAGATTGTGTGTGGAAAACTTCATCGTGATGCTCAATTCCAGCCTCGCGCTTCACCTGGCTACCTTGATCAGATGTTAGCTGAGATTGATCAAAACCATCGTTTAATAACTGTTGATGCTGCTGGTTTTGCTGCTTTTGCAGGCCATGCTGTTGAACAAATTGCTGCTGCGGAAACTGATGATGTTGCTGAAATTGCTGCCGTTGATGAGGCTGGAGGACAGAGTCTCTTGTGGGCAGTGAAGACTGGAAATTCATCTTTTCAGATTGATCAACAGATTGAGATTTTATATGTGCAGACTGTTGCATACCATGTAAGTTTGACTGATTATTTACTAGAGAATTAGATTTCAACATAGGCTGCAGGTTCATAGAAGTCATATTCTGCAGATTCATCATTGATCCAACTGATGTTACAGCACCATAGAAATTTCCAGACCCAAAAGAATCAGCACCATTCATTCCATATCCATCACCTGACAAAGGAAAAGAGAAGTCAATTCATGATCATATTATCAAAAAAGGAAAAGATAAGGACAAGGGGTGCAGGGGAGACAATAGAACAAGACTGATGCTACCCTGCATTAACTGTCGCTGCTGGGGATCAAAGTGCTGCTGCAGTGGTTTGGGCGAATGAGCATAAGCTGTGCCAGCCATATAGCCCTCAGACGTACAAGGTTCATTCACATGCTGTAAGTTGTACCCCATCATTCCCATTCCACCATTTAAAGCTCCATTTGAGAACCCATAGGATTTCTGCTGCAAGCCAGATCTTATATTGCTGCCCAATTGGCTGCCAAGATTCTGCAGTATGCGACTATTTTGACCACCCTTATACTGTTTTTGCTGCAGTGGCTGGGATACCATCGTAGATTCAACAGCTGAATAACCACCAACATTATTCGAAGACTCCATACTCATGTAAGACTGATTATTGCTGTTGTTATTATTATTATTATTGCTATTATTGAATCCAGGAGTTGGAATCATCTGGCTTGCCACTCTTTGCAAGCCCATAGATGACATACTTCCACCAGAGCTAATAGAAAAATTGGCTGGTGACTGCTGATATCCACTAGACAGAACCCCTGAAAGGACAGATTTTATGAAATTGATGCAAAGGAATCAAATGCACATTTATAAATAACAACATGAGGCTTAAGAATTACCATCCGATCTATTGAAGGAACTCCCATGCATACCACTAGGCGGCAAAAGGCTCCCTGGACCCACAGTTGTGGCTGCTACACTATCGCATCCACTAGATCCAATCATCACCGCATCTACAGAAGATCCCATCAAGTTGGAATTCCCACCATGTGACATACCAGGTGTTGGTATCATAGTACCAATGGAAGAGGAAGGATTGACAAGTTGCACATGTCGTTGGTTGTGGTTATTAACTGGAGTGCGCTTAATCAGACTACTAAGACGACTCTCTAGAGTACTCAGGTTCAAATAATCGTCCTACAACAAAATTTAATTGTTGCTTAAAGCTAGTAACCAAAGAATAAAAGGAAAGAAAAATCAAGAGACAAAAAACATAGTAAGCTAGCTAAAAAGACAAAAACATGAAATTGAACAAGTTTCTGAGCAAATAAAAAAAAAACAATATCTTACAATGTACTTTTAGAACTAATGAGATAACAAGAAGCCACATTATTTTAGTTGGTCATGGTAAAGAAAGCAAAAGACCTTTGACTGAGCAGCTTTAAATAGACCCTCCTCTAAGCGTTTCACAATATCCTTAAATTTCTGTTTCTGCTGATCAGTTACTTGCTGAGCGTGCCGTTGCAATATAATTGTCAAACTATAAAGAAAGGAAAATAAGAGTTAGCAAACAAATTATAACAAGGAAAATTCTGATTGTTTTAGAACACTATTATCCATTAACAATTGGGACAAAAAAGTTTAGCAGCAACATGAAAAGTGATACGATGCAATTAGAACTCATCCAAAATGTTATATACCAACAAAGTAGTTCAATATCTCGAAGTCATGGTACAGTCTTAGTATCAGAACTCTTTCAGACAAAAAGTTATACACCGGTCAGCTTTAACATGTTTACATTTGCTACTATAACACATGGAACAAAGTTAAAAGTTGATTAAGAGCTAAAGCAACCCTAAAACTACATTGCCTGTGGAATAACCAAATACAGCAGAAGCTTAGGTGTGTAGATTCCACGAAAAGAAAAAAAAAAAGGTCCTTGAGCGGGTATAGGTACCAGTATTTGGGAACAAATTAGCAAATGACTCTAAAAAGAAAGATCAGGTATAGATATTGACAGGTCATACACTAATCAGTTCCTGAGCTTAAGGATGTAAATTGTCGGGTGCATATATACAAATTAAAACCATCTACATAATGTAAACTATCACCAGGATAAGGCTGGCATGCTGGAAAAAAAAAGGAACTTCAACTGCAATGAAGAATGAGTCAAAAATTCTTGTCAAGTAAATGCAAAGATATTAAGATGAAACAAACAGATAGCTTACATTTTGTCTCGCATGTATATTCGAGCTTTATGAAGCTCAGGGTCCATAGTGAACATGCCACCACCACCAGCAGAAGCTAAACTCTGCAGCTGGGAAGGAGGGAGCGGATTCCCATTTTGCTGAGGCAACTGATTAGGAACCTGCCCCGAGATCTGCCCAGACATATGTGCCTGCACATTCATCTTTCTTACGCCCTACCTATAACCTACTCATGTTGCTCTAGCTGCAGCTGCAAGGAAAAAAATTCACACCTTCAGGTTCGGGTCCATCTTAAAAGGGTGAATAACAATCAAAATGAAAATGTTATAAGTTCATGTCACTTATACTCCCCTGTTTCGCATGTAAGAAAGGAGTTTCGGAAGCAAACGTACAATAAATAAAGTAAAAACTTTGAAAAGAGTGCAAACTGAGAAATTTTGGTTTTCTGACAATCAAAAGCTGGAAACTTGCAAAATATAGTCCCCTCAAAAACTAAGAGCAACACAGAAATGAATGTGCCCACTGGTATTACAACAACTTAAGCATAGCTTGAAAAGCAAATTTCGCCACTTAAAATATCCATTAAAGAGGCAATTGCACGAGAGCTGAAGAATTAACAATGAGGAATTGGTGACAAGGAATAGGAGAATGAAATCTAAAACAGTAGCGCATAAAAATTGAAAAAGAAAAGCTGACATATTCAAGAGCAATTGGACAAGAGATCATCCAGTGAAGCTTGAATAATATGTAATTGAGTATTCATAAAGCTTAATTTGAATGATTAAACTAATTACAATAATTAACCCTAAATTACGTTAGCTAACTGAAACGAATCAAATCAATAGAAGAACAGAAGAGGAAACCCTAACAAACCTGGAAGGTGCAATTGAAAAACAATAAGTACAATCGGAGGCTTCAAATTCAGCGAGTAATCGGGTAGGGTTTGAAAGGTCGGTGGTGATCGTCGACGTCCGTCACAATCGCACGTGCGAATTGACAAGCTCGCAGTTTACGGCTTATACAAAAGGACGGGATGTCGATTATTGACGAAGAAGACGATAAGCAGATGAGAATAAACGATGAACGGAAGCAGATATTTGCAATCGAATCGAAATCGAAATCGAAATCGAAATCGAAATCGAAATATTAACAATAGGAGAGACTCAACGAGAGTGTTGAATTATTTTTCTTTTCTGTATTTCCGTAGGGGTTCTTCGTTTCAGGGTTCAATTTGGGGATTAATTTCGACAAATCGCAAAAAGCAAAATAATAATAATAATAATAATAATAATAATAATAATAATAACAATAATATTTTCTTTTTTGTATTTCCTTAGGGGTTCTTCGTTTCAGGGTTCAATTTGGGGATTAATTTCGTCAAATCGCAAAATAAAATAAAATAATAATAATAATAATAATAATAATAATAATAATAATAATAATAATAATAAGACCACGCTTTGCAAAAAAATAATAATAATAATAATCCAACTAATAATAAATAAAATTAAATTAAACCAATTATTATAAAATTAAAATCCAATTCTAAACTAAGAGAAGCTAGAGCTGACATCCATGATTATTTTATTTCTCGTAGTTGTTCTAGTTTTTCACTGGTTTGATAAAGACATTTTTTTTTCTTTTTTCGAGCTAATACCTCTAAATGCAACAGTTTTAAGAATATCCTTCTATTTATGATTGTGTTCTAAATAGGCATTAGTCCAAAGTATTTTCCTATCAAAATTTTTAAAATTAAATACTTTTCGAACAAAGGATTTCTCATTGCACAAGAAAAATCCAAATTTAGTTTTATTTGAAAAAGCATCTTTACTGCTAAGAAGTTATTGATAAAAGGGGTTATATGGAGAATTGGTGACGGTTGCTCATGTAGAGCCTCAATTTTTACTACTACGGTTGTTTTTTTAACCTAAATGTTAAATTGTGTGTATTGGTGAAGGAAAAAAAAAAAAACTAAAAATGAACATAATTGAAAGAAGAATAAAAGATTAGGACCTAATTGACAAAAACTAAAAAGTTAGGTGATTGAAATAAAAGAAGCTACGATTAGAGTTCAATTAAATAAATAAGGATTAATTTAGTTAAGGGATAATGGAAGTTGGGCGTCACTTTGCGAGGAACCTTGAAAATATAATCAAATTGAATCAATGAAAGATAATAAATCTAAATTGAATGTGTGTGAGGCCCAAATTGTAACTTAGCAGGATTAAAATATGATTAAGCATGTAATTGTATGAATTCTAGTGTAAAACAGTATTAACTGTGTAGTGGAGACATAATTAGAATTTATGCAAGTGTTGATTGTGTAACTATTGATTTATGCATGTTAGTGATGACTAAATTAATGAAATAGCAATTTAAGTGAATTGATAATTAAGAAGTTAGAGAGATATTAAAATGTAACACCCTTATATCACCGTACTATACACACAGTAACCGGATGTTAAAACGCTATGACAGTTATAATTGCTATAGTAAACAGTACAATAATTTTTTTATCATCAATTAATATAGTACAAATAACGATTAGTCAACATTAACAATAGCTACTCAGAACAGAATAGTACTATATTTAACACATAAAACACATATCTATCTATACTTAAGTCAGTTGCTAGGGGTGAGCAAAAATCGAAAAGTCGAACCGAACCGATCAATTTTTTAATTTGGTTTGATTTTTCAATTTTCCGGTTCGGTTTTTGAAGGAGAAAAGCGCATAAAAATGAACCGAACCGAAATTTATATAATTATATATTTTTTTGTTTTTTTACTAAATAATTATTTTATACATATAAATTATTTTATTTTTAATTGTAAATTATATGAGTACATTTATCAATTATTGATATCTATTTTTTGGTGATAATTTAGAATTTTGACGATTAAATTGAAAATCGATTAAATAAAAAAATTTATTTAACAGTTTTATTATATTATTTATTATATATTTTGGGATTATTTATTTAATTTTTATTTTTATTTGTACAATTTAGATATTTTTACTTTAGTATATTATGATTTATAATATTTTATAATTTTTAGACACAATATTTTTTATTTTTTTAAAAATAATTTTAAATTTTGATTTTTTGATTAACCGAACCAAACTGACCGAAAATTTCAGTTCGGTTTAAATTCGGTTATTCTAAAATTTTGATTCGATTCGCTTGATAAAAATAATAAAATTTTGATTTTTGGTTATTTTGATTCGGTTTGATTATTAAACCGAACCATTGCTTTCCCCTATCAGTTGCTATGCATGAACATATACATGCCATGCCTATACTGTTATTTTACTTTGCATCATTGCTCTTAGTCAACTTCAACTTACGATGGCTTTAACTTCATACTTCCATAACCTGCACGTAGTAGCAAAGCTACATGCTGAGCGTTAAAAATATCCCGTAGTGGATATATATCCCAATTTTTTCACAAAATTAACATTCACACCTACACATACATGCACGTATACACATACACATGCACATACTCACATACATACTTTCATGAGCATTCTTTAACATTAACTATTTATTATCTCATTTTGGTGTGTATCATATAATCATGCACACATGCATTCAATTATGAAAAACTGTTTCGATCATTCGGTAGATACAATTGTCATTTCCATTTTTATGCTTATCTCTCAGACTTTTACCATATTAATTGTTAATTATAATTAACTTCTTTAATTTTAATAACTGAACTATTTATACATTCCATTTACTACTCATTTTTGCGTTTTGCAAATTTTTATTCATAATATATTATTTCCTTACCATTGTACATTTTTATACCATTTCTTTTCACTCTTTATAGATACGTTATTCACTTTCCGTATTTACTTGAAAATTTATCTTTTATTCCTTACGTAAACATCTGATCATTCAGACATACCTTCATTCATTTAAACATTGAGGCATGACTAATTCCAATTCAGTCACTGCACTTTCGTTAAATTACAGTAATGGTTTCTTTTTTTAATTTATTTATATCAATTTGCTTACTTGATATGTAATTTATCATTTTGCTACAATTGCACCATTTTTATGGCAAATTGTATACAGATTTTCTAATTTTTCAATTGTTCCCAAACTATCGTTTTATATCCTATTTACAATTTTGCTATTAGTTTATTTGTTTTTATTTTAAATTCATTATTTTACATACAAATTATCAGTCCATTCTCGTTTTAATATTTTCAAGTCAAGTTGCATTTTAGTCCTTCCAGACTATAAGGGATTTTCTTTAAACTTTTCATTCATTATTTTATCATTCTTATATATATATATATACTTTTATTATTTTATTTCTTTTACCCCATCTAATGCATTATTTGAGTAAATTATCATTTTAATCTTAACCTTTCATTTCATTTTATATTAGTCATTTTTCACCTTCATTTTCATTCATAGATCACATTTTACACTTTTATGTCATTATTGCCATTATGCCCTTAATACACTCCTGATAAAAATTTTCAGACCATATATACGGGATGTGGACCCCACGGGCCCACAACAATACAGTAGCAAATGATCCCGAAGAATCAATTCACCTCAGATTAGATCAAAGCAGAGTAGAACAATCAATATAGATACTATGGGTGATCATTACGATCCTATCATAGCAAAAGCAAGTCGCCATGACTTGCACTGCGGTATAAGTGTCCCTATGGCTAGTCAATTATATCCTGAACTAAATTAAACCGCAAGACCACTACTAAGGGCAACCTTCTTGCTTATTTCATAATTATTTTTCATTTTTTTGTCATTTTACTTTACTCTTTCATTTCATTTTAGTACACTGTCCAATCAATTTTTTCTTTCATTTCAGATACTGTTCATTCAATTCTTTCTTTTCATTCTAGTACACTGATCATTCAAGGCTTTCATTTCAATTCAGTTTTTTAACACCTTTACACATTTAACTTTTTATTAGCTTTTGCATCTCAGTACATTAGTCACTTGACGTGCTTATTATTCTCACCCAATTCATGGGCGATTTATTTTTCATTCGAATCCCTTTCATGTTTTTAATGCTTACACGTACTTTTATATCTTCATATTAATTAATACCATTACTTTGGTATACTTTTCAGTTTAGTCCTCAAATTTTCTTTTAATTACAAAATTGTCCTTTTTGCACATTAATTACAAAATTGCCACCAATTTACTTATTTTCACTTCACATTTATTTATTGGCCTACAAAATTTTCGTTTGGTCCTTACTTTAACCTTTTATGTAAAATTACATTTTAATCCTTCTACTATACAAAAATTCATTTTTAGACTGTTTGTTCACTAAATTACCATTTTACCGTTTCTTATTATTTCTTTATCACTTTTGCTCATTAGATTCAATATTTGGTGAAATTACCGTTTCACCCCTAAACTTTTTATTTCTTTTCAATTAGATCCTTCTTGCATTCTAAACTTAATTTTTTTTTCTTTTACGTTATTTTTACACTTTCCATTTCCATTTACCATTGTTTTCTTTCTTTTTCACACTTAAACTTGTATACAAGGAAAAATTTATATTCAGTCCCGAATTTTGTTACTTTACAATTTTTATTTATTTAGTTCACGTTTATTCACAAAATTGCCATTGATTTAATATCTTATATTTTTAATTCGGTATACTTTTATGGAACTACAATTTAGTTCCTAAAATAGTTAAATTATCATTTTATTTTTTTTGTGTTTTGCAAAATTATAATTTATCTTTAAACTTTTAGTTTGTAACACCCTTATCACTCCTAACACTGTACCGATATACTAAAGGCCGAAATTTTTTTTTCCAACTTAATCTCTACATTTCAAAACCTTATTAACATTTACTTAATCATTTGAAAATACTTTGCCGATGACCTATAACTGTCCAATTTACTATGCATTTAATAAAATTTTTGCAATATGACGGCTGTACATAGTACTAGCCCCCTGAAACATAGACAATCACACAGCCTCTTAGAGGCACAACAATCAATAATATCCAATATAAACATTCATTCCATCTCTTTCATAACCCAAATAGAGCTTACTAAAATAACTTCAGTTTAACATTACATATCCAAAGTAAAGTTTATATTCATATATACATGCCAAAATCATACAACAAAAAGTCTTAAAAGAAGTCCTGCAATCTGAATTCTTGCTCCTGCTCCTGCTTACCTGCGCGCAGTAAAAATTACACGCTGAGCACTCAACATGCTCAGTGTTGACTAATAATCGATACATTTCCTAACATTATCATCATTATTCTGAAATAATAACTTATAAAATCTCATAAAATCATTTATTTATTTACTAAATATCGATTTAACCATTTTTCATAATTTTATTCATTTTAATAGCATAATTACAATTTTGCCATTAAAAGCTTACTTATGATCTTTAAACTAATAATTGAAGCGTTTTGCATTCTTATATACTTATTTTAACATTTATATATAAAATCACATTTTAGTCCTTATTGACTATAAAACTCACTTCTTTGACAGTTTAACTATTATCTGATTATTTTATCTTTATTTAAGCGATTCTTACTTAATTTACTTACTTTTTATACTTTTGAAAAAAATTACTATTTTACCCCTAAACTTTCTTTTTATTTTAGTCCTTTTTTACCTTTTATTTATACTTTTCATTGTCTTTTCACTTCTTTATCAATTTATTTCCATTATGCCCCTAGTACAGACCCGACAGAAAATCTCAGACTGGATACACGGAATATAGACTCCATGGACCCTACTAAAAAGAGAAATGATTTTCAAGGAACCATTCTTATAACACTGCATTTTTTACTTTCACTTTACACTGAAACTATGGAGATAAAAGATCTTGCCCATAGTAAAATAAGTTGCCATGACTTGCACCGCGGTAAAAGGTGTTCCTATGGCTAGCCAACTATATTCAGAACTAGTTTTTACTGCCAGATTAATTTTTAAGGGCACAGTAATAATTACTTTATTAATCTTTTTAGTTTTCGAAAAATTCATCAATTGACTTATTATTTCTTTTTCATTGACTTTGAATTAATTCCATATTAATTCACTTTCTTTTTCATTTTATGCAATTATTCACTAATATTTCAATATTTTCTATTATGCATATTTACATTTAATTCTCAAGAAAATTCTAATAATTTCAATAAAATATATTTATGCATTATTTATTATTTATTATCATTTTTCACTAAAATAATCAATTATTTCACATTATTTCACAATTTTCACTAGAAACATAATTGTTACATAATCTTTAAAATTCTAAAATAAATTTCAATAATCTAATAAAAATTCATGGGCACCATTTATCATCTCTACACTTAATTTAGGCTAATATATGTCATTTTCATGCAAAATTCCATCAACTTACCCTATAAGAAAATTCGGCCACTTAAGGATATCCTTCCTAAAAATTCTATTTCTTCCATTAAAGCTTCCATTTCATCTTCTTTAATGTCTAATTCCATTTATCCTAACATAATTGCATCACTTAACAACTTTAAAAATTTTTACCCAAATTACATAATTAAAAAAATTCATAAACTTAGAAAATGTAAAGATTAATTAGTCACTTACAATTTTCTCTTGAATTAGGAAGCTTAAGCCTCATTTTTCTTGCCTTTGTCTCTTAGAACACTTCATTCTTCTTCATCACCTAAATGACCAGCCAAATAAACCTTAGTTTTCTTCATTTTCTTGTTCTCAAATGCCAAATCCAAGCTCATAATCAAATTTTACACCTTAAAATCTATGGAAAAACATTAAAGAATCAATTTAAAACACTAAAATTCTCAAGTTTTAACTTACCTCTCTTACTTTCTCCACTTGATTTTTTCACTTTCTTAGCTCAAATCAAACAATAAAAACTATTTTGATGATCTAGAGAGGTGGGATTACAATTCTTAAGTTGAGATCTAAGGAGAAATTTGAGTGGTTATGAAGCAAGAGAGAGAGAAAAGAATGAGAGAGTGAATTCAGCCTAGAGAAGAAGGAAGAAGACACAACAATTTTATGGAGTTTTCTCCAGATTTTAAGCCTTTATATATTTCACTAATAGACCCAAAATTGGGCCAAACCAATGGACTTAGCCCAATTCTTTCTTAAGGCCCATCTAGGTCTTTTTAAAGTCTAATCAAATTTCTCTCTCTTTCAGCCATTAAATCACTTCAAAAATAATTTCATCACTCTTATCACATCAAAAATAGCTAGTACATAAATTTTTGATTCAATCGGAGTCCGTTATCGATCCGATTTAAACTTATCGATCCGATTCGATAACTGTCGGTAAAATCAAGTCACCTTCCCTACCAGGAAAATTGACTCGCTACCTTTTTCATTTTTTTGACCTTTGGAGGCCCATTTGACCTCAATTTCACTTCAAATTTCAACCCCGGACTCACCATGACCCATACTTTCCGATGGTCAAATAAAATATTTTTGACTTTTGGGTGTCTTTTCAGGCCCAAAAAACACTATTCACCATCGAAAGTTACTATTCACGGCTGATCCGATGTTGAGGCCATTACATAGTTTCTTTCATTTAAGTCTTTTATCACTTTAATTATATCATTTTTCATGCTTTTTCATTACTTTTGTTTCGTCTCATGTTACATACTTTCAACATGCATTTGTCATTCACCAATATTTGGCATATTTTCTATTTTGTTCTTAATATTCAGCATAAACTAAACTTTTGTATTTTATTTCTTTTAATTCCAATCATGCTAACTTCCATTCTTTTATTAATAACCCAAATTTTTACCATTTCTTCACTATAATTACTATTCACTACAGGTATAAATTTCACATTAATTTATTTATACCCTTATTATGCCCAAACATAAAAAATATACTTGATATCTATATATTTAACTAATCAGTTTGGCTTACTTATATACATTCTAAATTAATTCTTTCCCTTTTAATTACTTTTTAGGGTTTGGGTCTGGGGTCTGGGTTCGGGGTTCGGGGTTCGGGTTCATGTTCGGGGTTAAGGGTTTAGGGTTTAGGATTTTGGAATTTTGGGTTCAGGGTTCAGAGTTCAAGGTGCATGGCTTAGGGTTCAAGGTTCAGGGGTAGCCCTTTGGGCTTTTGTGAAAAATTGAGGCAAAATGCAAAGGGGCACCCCTTTATATTTTGGGTGAAAAGCCAAGATACAAAGGGGTACCCCTTGTAGGTTTTGGTTAAAAACTGAGCCAAAATACTAAGGGATACCCTTTTGAGTTTTTGGGTGAAAATTTGAGACAAAATGCAAAGGGATAAAATTTTGAGTTTCTGGTAAAAAACTGAGGTAAAATGCAAAGGGGTACCCCATTGAGATTTTGGTGAAAAACTGAGCCAATATACAAAGGGGTACCACTTTGAGTTTTTGACTAAAAAATTAAATAAAAATGCAAAGGTGTACCCATTTGAGTTTTTGGCTAAAATTTGAGTCAAAATGTGAAGGGGTACCCCTTTGATTTTTCGGCTAAAAAATTGCGACAAAATGGAAATGGGTACCCCTTTGAGTTTTTGGGCAAAAAACTAAGTCGAAATGTAAAAGGGTATTCCTTGATTTTTTGGTGAAAAACTGAGCAAAAATGCAAAGGGGTACACTTTGAGTTTTTGGCTAAAAATACTGAGTGAAAATGCAAAAGGGTACTGCTTTGAGTTTTTGGCTAAAAAAACTATGTCAAAATCCAAAATTATAACGCTCTCCTTTAAAAATACCTAATATAATTTCTTTTAATAACCTTCTAATGTCTAAATAATTTATTAAAAATTTTGGCGGCATAACGTCTAATAATTTAAAACCCCAAAACCTGCAAATGTCAAAATACACTCCTTAATTCAATCCTCCTTACACCCGAACTCCATTCAATCAACTCAACACTTCTAAATTCATCAATCATTCACATTCATCATACATCAACACATCTCAAATAGTATGCATATAAAATTTAATTTACATAACCACAACTTAACTTCAATTATGCTTACATAATAATTTATAAATCTTAATTATTTTACATAACCAAATATATACAACCAAAACTCTTTGGTACATGCTACCAAATTCTGCTTTCTTATTGTAAGTCTCCCTGTACCTGTCCCTGCGCGCAGCCAAATAAATTACACGCTGAGCAACATAGTCGCTCAGTGTTGGATGCAATTACATAAAAATTTCACTAACTAAATATTAGTAATTAATTTAACTCAAATTATTACTTTATTTTTAACAAATGTAATTTAATCAAGTTACTCAATTTCTATTTCTTTCCCTCCATTAATTAATTTGAATTATTATAATAATAAATTTTTCTATTTTATTTTAACTATTTACTAAACTTTATAAAATTTTGCAATTAAGTCCCTACGATGACTTTTTCCTTCAATTTGACTTCAAATTTGACTCATTTGATTTTTATTTAATTTCTAATGTACAAATTACATTTTTAATCCTTCAAATTCCTCAAAAATAGTAAATTTATATTTTAGTCCCTAAACTTTTAACTAATTACGATTTTACCCTTTTCTTCATTTAGCCATTTTAACTTTCTTAATCACCCTTTTTGTTTCAAATTACCATTTTACCCTCGCTTAATTGCGTAATTACTAATTTGCCCTTAATTATCATATTGATCTCATTTTTCATATTATTTATTTTATATTTATTAATATGGCATAATTTTCATCATAATTACTCTTTTATTCCAGTTTTTATGCAAAATTACTCTTTTGCCCCTAGGTGACACCAGTGGAGAACAACGAACTGGATAAACAGGACGTAAATACGGTGTACCAGAGAGATCCCACCACTAGGTATGATACCAAAGCCCCAGTACTAATGCATATAATACGCCGGCGATCCTGTCTTATATCTCATAGTCATTTTTGATAACAATTATCTCATAGGCTCATGGTATCCTGCGAAATAAATTCCTATGGCTAGCCATACTATCCAAGAGCTAGAATTACCCATTGTACACTAAGGGCATTATTAAATTTTATCTTTTCTTACTTTTCTATGTTATTATTTATTCTTATTACTTTATTTTAATCACATTATGCTCCCAAACTTATTCAAATAAGCTCATTAATTGCACATTCATCACAGGAAAGCTTTATATCACAAGAATTTAAACAAAACATATTATTTTAATTATAGTTGTTATTCAGCCATCAAAGAATTTCCCACTTACAATTTATTTTTTGTTCCAAATTAATGCTATACTTTATTTTATGTCCATTTCAAGTCACTATACGATGGTAAATGATAATTACACATAAAAGTTTACAAGTTTTATCAACTTTTTACATTATGTAACTATGACATAATGTTCCCTAATAATCATTTTTCATTTTATCTAGCATATTTTTATTTCTCATGCACTAAATAGATTAAATAACATAAATTGCCCAAATTTTAAATAGTTTGCATTAAGGTACCTTTAGTACCCTAATTTGGCTACTAAGGTAAGTACTACTTAATTTTTATTTTCTTAATTTATTTAAGTCTTTAATTACTTATTTTAGCATATTATTGATTAATATTAAATTAATTCACTATTTTAAGCCCCATGACATAGTTACATAATAGAAAAATTACGAAAAAATTCAAGTAAATTAGTGAAATTAAAGGTAATTTGCATCCACTAACCTCCAAATTGCTGGAAAAGAGCTGATTACACCTTCTCTTTTCCTTTATCCTTGTAAACTTGCCTTTCCTTCTCTTTTTCTTCTATTAGCCAAAATTTACAAAGGAAGAATCATGAGTTTTTACCACAATATTAAACCATTTAAAGCTATAAAACAACTCTCCTAATCAATATCTACATGCTCATAAAAGTTCTCCCACATATCTCATCTAATTCTCACAAAATCACAAAATTTCTCTTAATTTTTCTTACCTTTTATCTTAAAGTTCTTGGCCTCCTTTTGATACCAGCTTCTTACTGAGTTAAAGAGGGATAAATTTTGAGTCTAGAATAAATTTTTGGGCTGGAAATTGAAAGGAATAAGGCTTGGTTAGAAGAAAATGGTGAGATGAGAGAAGAATGGTGAATTTCGGATTTTCACAAGAAAGGAGGAGAAGATGGCCGACAATTCCAGAGATTTTCTGATATTTTGGTCCTTATATATGGTGTTTTAAGTGTACCAAAGGAGAGGCCAAGATTCATCTTGCAACTATTGAACCTAATGGCTTTAAATAATGCCACATGTCACTCATTCAAGCATATACACACATCCTACTGTCCTAAGCTTGCACACACATGATCATAGCTTTATAATAATGACCTCAATAAATTATTATGGTCAGATTCACGTTTTTGACCCCTTAATTGACTCAATTTCGGTTTTTCACCTCGAAAATCGAGCTTTTGATCTGGAAGTCAGAATTCTCTGAAATTTTACCTAGAGTGTCACAATATATTCAAGAATATATGGTAAAAATTTCAGCTCATTCTGACTTTGTTTCGATGTACTTTTAGCTTTGACGGCTTGTGCAGCCTGTCCGAGATCAGAAATTACGGATTTACCAGAATTACTATTTTCTAGTTCCCTGAGTGTCACTACACTATTTATGACATATATTTAAAATATTAAGTCAATCGGAGATCTCTAAGGTCTCTAAATATTCAGTCAAAATTTCTAGTCGAACCTACGCCGACTCAAGAAATTTTTCTTTGTTTACCCTTTTGGAGGCCTATTTGACCTCAAGTTTCACTCAAATTGTAGCACCATACTCCATTTAATATGTACTTTCATATTTTATATTAAATTCATATTGCCCAATGGGTCACCCATTCTCGGGTTTCTCGGCTCGGGCACGATTAACGGTACATTCTTTTTAAATTTTCTGTTCTACTCAACTCTAATTACTTCAAAACTAAACCTAAGTTAAATATTCACACTTTACACATGTCATGCATGGAAATTGCAAATATTTGGGGGCGTTACAAAAATGGTATACTTTTATGGTTTTGGTGAAAAACTGAGCCAAAATGCAAAAGGGTACCCCTTTGAGTTTTTGTGAAAAACTGAGGCAAAATGCAAAGGGGCACCCATTTGCATTTTTGGTGAAAAACTAAGCCAAGATGTAAAGGGGTACTTCTTGGGATTTTTGGTAAAAAACTAAGTAAAAATGCAAAGGGGTACCCTTTTGATATTTTGGGTGAAAAATTGAGACAAAATGTAAAGGGGTGCACATTTAAGTTTTTGGTGAAAAACTGAGGTAAAATGAAAAAGGGTTACCCCATTGAGGTTTTGGTGAAAAACTGCGCCAAAATGCAAAGGGGTACCACTTTGAGTTTTTGGCTAAAAAACTGAGTCAAAATGCAAAGAGGTACCTAGTTGAGTTTTTGGCTAGAAAGCAAAGTCAAAATGCAAAGGAGTACCCCTTTGAGTTTTTGGCTAACAAACTGTGACAAAATACAAATGGGTACCCATTTGAGTTTTTGGTGAAAAATTGAGCCAAAATTTAAAGGGGTACCCCTTTGAGTTTTTGGCTAAAAAAACTATCTCAAAATCCAAAATGTTAGCCCTTTAAGTTTTTTGTGAAAAACTATGAAAAAATGCAGAGGGGTACCCCTTTGCATTTTTGGTGAAAAACTGTGAAAAAATACAGAGGGGTATCCCTTTGAGTTTTTGGTGAAAACTGAGCCAAAATGTAAAGGGGTACCCCTTTGAGTTTTTGTTGAAAACTAAGGCAAAATGCAAAAATGCACCTATTTGCATTTTTGGTGAAAAACACAACCAAAATGCAAAAGGGCACTCCTTAGGGTTTTTGGTGAAAAACTGAGTAAAAATGCAAAGGGGTACCCTTTTGAGTTTTTGGGTGAAAAATTGAGATAAAATGTGATGTGGCACACCTTTGAGTTTTTGGTGAAAAAAATGAGGTAAAAATACAGGGGTGAAAATGGAAAAGGGTACCCTTTTAGTTTTTGGCTAAAAATACTGAGTGAAAATGCAAAAGGGGTACCCCTTTGAGTTTTTGGCTAAAAAACTGTGACAAATGCAAATTGCTACCCATTTAAGTTTTTGGTGAAAATTTGATGAGCCAAAAATTTAAAGGTTTATCCTTTGAGTTTTGGCTAAAAAAAACTATGTCAAAATCCAAAATGATAGCCCTTTTCAGTTTGGGGTTTGGGGTTTGGGTTTCAGGGTTTGGGGATTGGGGTTCGGAGTTCGGGTTTTGGGGTTTGGGGTTTAGAATTTAGGGTTTAGGGTTCAGGGTGTAGCCCTTAGGATTTTTATGAAAGAACTGAGGAAAAATGTAAAGGGTCAACCTTTTATATTTTTTGGTGAAAAACGAAGCCAAGATGCAAAGGGGTACCCTTTGTAGTTTTTGGTGAAAAAACTGAGCCAAAATGCAAAGGGATACTGATAATCTTTTTTTTAGTGTTTATTTTCTTGATAATTTTATGCGCTTTAGTGTCTCATCTTGCATGCTTTTAGGCGTTTTAAGGCTATATTAGTGTTTCTTATTTTTATTTTAGTTATTTTGATTAATTTAAACTTTTTAGGTGATTAATGGTCTTAAATTTCACTTTTTGCAGCAAATTTTGCTAAGGTATGGCTGAGACAATTTATCCCAGCTGTGTCCAATGCAGATGGCAAAACTCACCATTTCACCAATGGCCACGGCTGAGACAAAGTGTCCCAGCCGTGCTCAATCCAGGAGTCAAAATGCACCGTTTCGTTAAAGGTTGCTGCTGAGACAAAGTGTCCCAGCCATGGCCATTGCAAATTTCAAAACGCGCCGTTTCATTTAAGGTCGCGGTTGAGGCAAAATGTCCTAGCCGTGGCCATGGCAACCTGCGAAGACACTTTTGAACTAGAAGCTTGCCACAGCTGAGGACAAACTGTCTCAGCCGTACCCTTTCCTTTTGTCGTGGCTAAGACAAAAGTGTCCCCAGCCGTGGCCTCTTGAACAGCTTTATAAAAGCTGCGAAATTTTCTGTTTAAAGAGAGTCTTTTCTAGGGTTTCGTGCTTAGAGTATTTAGGTAGAGTAGAAAACACAGTTTTTTCATATTTTATGGGTTTTTCATACTTAGATTTTGAGTTTTACTTGTAAAAATCACACTTTTAACTTAGTTTTACTTCAAGAACACAAAGATAGTTTATAGTTTTAGTCTCTAGCTTGAAGATTATTACTTAAAATCAAAGTGCTGTTTGGAGAAGAAGAGAAAGAGCTTCATCAACTTCAAATCTTCAGCTTCAAATGGGTTTTATAGTTCTCACTCTTACTTTGTTCATTTTTTACATTATGGATAGTGAGTAGTTGTCTTTGTTGCTTGGGGAAGCTTTGAATCCTCTACTCACAATGTGAATAATGAGCATATTTTGATCTTTACATGAATGAATAGTCTATTTTAATGATACTTATTTATATTTTATGGGTTTTTCAATCTATTGAGTTAATTTCCATACATGGATGAATGATGTTCATCATATATCTTTGAATTTGTGTTGAGTCTAATGGATTGAAGTCTATGAATAAGCTTGCTTAGTTTTTCTTTCATGAATGTTGTATTTATTTAGACGGCTCCGGAATGAGATTCTAAATGTGCAGTAATTGTGATTTTAGGACTAGAGTGTGGAGTGAAATAGATGAGATTTGGGTTGTTTTGGCTTCGAAAATGGGAAGGCAAACCAAACTTAGGATATTAGACCCGTGCATAGGCTAGTTGTTGGGCTGGCTCCGGAATGGAAAGTTTAGCAACTAGAATAGCTGGCTCCGGAATGGGAAGCTTGGGTTAAGAGGGTTATCCCGAATTTGTTCATGTATACGTTAAGATAAAAATTAATTCACAGTGGGTATGGGGTGGATGATTGAACCTAAGCAACCGCTTAATTTCTATACATTTTCATACTTGTTGATTTTTCTGAAGTAAAACACATACTCAATTTACTGTTATTAGAATTAAACTTCTTTTCATTGCATATTTTTAGTTTTTAAAGTTTACATTTATACAAATTAAACAACTCCTACACGCTAAATTGGGAATTCTTTAGCATACAATTGATTTTCACAGTTCTCACACACACGGTTCCCTTGGGTTCAATATTGAGGGTCCTAACTATACCCCACTTTATTACTTGTCAATCTAGTGTACTTGCTAGGGTCGCAATAAGTTTTTGGGCGCCGTTGTCGGGAAACTTTGGCGTTGTTAGTAAGCTGTGATTATTGTTTGTATGTGTTTTCTTTTTCCTTATTTTGTTTTTTCTTGATTCTTTTAAGGTGAAATTGGTGTATGAACAAAAACAAGACAAGAGCAATTACTACGTTTTGATCCTGAAATCGAGGAGAACCCTGTACCAAAGAAGGAGAGCTATTAGAGATAACGAGATGGAGCACGATCCTCCTCTTGATAAGTTTCCTCCCGAAAATGAACAAGTGCCGAGGGGCACGATGAACAAATGCCAGGGGCAAGAAGAGAAGAAATGCCTAGGCAAAGGACCATAAGAGACTACGCTGTGCCAAGGTGAAATGAAGATCATTGATATGAGCCTAAATAGCTCATATTTAATCCATATTTTGTTACCAAAATAATGTTTAGTTGTATTAAATTATGCTAGATTTAGGTGTATTTAATGTATTTTGTTAAGTTTTGTTTATGTAGGAGAAAAAGGGAGAAAAAAATGTGAAGAAGGAGTAAAATTAAGTCAAACCAAACGAAAGTCAACTTTTAGAGCTCCGTGTCCTATCGCGAGCGCGACAGGTGTCGCGCTGGGCGCGAACAGAGAGAAACGTTTGGGTAGTTAATTTTTTTAAAAGGCACTTCAAAGGGACACCACTCTTCACCAAATATTGTGTACTTCTAGAGGGATACTTGAAGAGTTATGTTGCTATGGAAAGGTGCTTGAAGGGTCACAATGCTTTGGCAAGGAAGTTATAAATATAAATGGTGGTTATGCAATTCAAATTTCAAAAATCAAATTTTAAGAGGCATGACTTTTCACCAAGGGTTGCATACCTATGGAGAGGCACTTGAACGGGACTTAATGCTTGAAAATCTATAAATACCTTGGAAGTTATAATCAAAAGAGGAATCTATCATTTATTTTTCTTATTTGAAAGTGTAATTAGAGAAAATAGTTGTAGGTTTTAGTTTTAGTTTTATGGCTTGAAGAGAAGGCAAATACAATGAAGAAGACTACACTTGGTGAAAGGAAGAATGGTTGAGAGATCCCTTCCTCTATTTCTAATCTTTACTTTCTTCTTTGTTATTATTATGAATTCTTTTTAACAATTTGAATTGTTGTTATTCATATTTATTCATTTATCTTTAATTTATCTTTATATGCAGTATTTGCTATTAAAACTTTATTAGTATCATTATAAGTTAAGGAAGACGACCTTAGATGTGCAATTCCTTCTCTAAAAATCATCATAATGGTCATAAATAAGGGAGTTAGCGAGAGCAACATCTTATTGAAAGTTAATAGGAAATTCATTATCAAAGCATAGTTTGAGAGATCACATGTGGAGATAGTTGTTATAGGTTAGTTTTTATTCTTTGAATGTGTGTTTATGTAATTCTTGTCTAAATGCGAGAGCTGCGATTTAGAACCATAAATGCATATTTAAGGCATAATCTAGTCTAGATGCGAGAGCTGCGATATAGAAACATTATTCCAACTTGGCTTGCATGATAAAGATTGAATTATAAATAAGAAAAAAAGATCAAATTCCATAATTATGTATATGTTTATATTCATCATATTCATAAGTCTTCTCGGATTATCATTAAAGTAGAAAAATATTTAATTTAGTGTAGTGTAGTTTTAATAATAATTTTAACTTGCAAATTAATGAACATTGTAAACAAGATTAAAATCAAGTAGTAATAGTGTACAATGTTAATCAACATTCCTCGTGGGATCGATATCTGAAGTACTATAATCGGTACACCGTATACTTGCGGTTATTTAAGCTTTTAGAAAAAAGCATATCAATCATCGAACAATTGTATTACCGAGAGGAGTATAATTTGAGCTCAAGCCTGCCACCATTACTATGGTACAGAGAAATCAGTTCTCTGGTTTCAGAAGTAGAGGATCCAGCTCAGCATATCGATATATTTTTGGAAGTCAGTGACACTGTTCAAATTTTGGGTGTTAGTACGGATGCAGTAAGATTGAAGCTGTTTCTATTTACATTGATTAACAAAGCAAGAGAGTGGCTATAATTATTACCACGACAGTCAATATGGTCATGGGATCAGATGCAAGAAAAAGTTTTTTAATGAGATTTTTCCCTCCAACAAAAGACTGCAAATATTCGAAATAACATCATGGGGTTCCATCAAATGAATGAAGAGCCTTTTCATGAGGCCTGGGAAAGGTTTAGGAGATTATTGAGAAGCTGTTTGCATCATGAGATAGCAGTTTTACCAACTGATGACCATTTTCTATGCTGGAGTTACACCTCAAACAAGGTCATTATTGGATGTAATATCAACAGGATCCTTCTTGAACAAGCTACCTGAGGACGCGTTTCAGTTGTTGGATGAGAATGGCGACAAATGACTCTCAATGGATTGCCCCTAGATCAGTCCCAAGGAGACAAGGTTTACACAATGTGGATGAAGTGGCACTGCTAAAAGCCACAACTAAAATTGGTAAAAAAAGGAGTTGAGTGGCTTGAAAGTTCAAAATGTGGCTGCAGTAAATCAAAGGGGTGGACTGTGTGAAAGTGAGCAAGTTATCCAAGAATGAGGAGTTGTAGGAGATGTAAATGCATTAGGCGATTTTAGAAGGAATGATCCCTACAGCAATTCATATAATCCGGGATGGAGAAATCACCCGAATTTCTCTTGGAAGGATGGGAATCAACAAGCTTCATCTTCTCAACCACAACTAAAAGCCCCTTACCACTCAAATACTTATCATAGGTCATGCTCAGCCGCACCAACCACAAGCCACCAATTACTACCAAGCCCCTATCCATCAACCCACCATCAAGGGCAAAGCTCTAATCATTCCCAACCTCAACCCTATTACCCATCGGGATTCCAATCAAGACCACCTATTCAAGAAAAGAATCCAAATTTAGAAGCACATGTTTGCTAGTTTCATGAATAGCCAACAACAATTCATGGCGAGTCAAGATTCAAGGTGGAAATCTCAAGAGCAATGGAACCAGAACCAAGATGCTTCAATGAGAAATTTGGAGACTCAATTGGTCAACTTGCAACTTCAATGTTGAATAGATAACCAGGGACATTTCCTTCAAATGTAGATTGAAATCCTAAGGAGGAAGACAAAGCAATCACTTTAAGAAGTGGCCAAGGAGGCAGCACGAGAGGAAGAAAGAGGTAAAATCACCAACTTCATCAACTGATTTGGAGGAAACCAACACAAAAAGGTAAGTATTTCTAACTCTAGAGTAGAGGTAGATGTGGATGCTCCAAGGAATGACAAGGGAAAGAGTATTGTGAATCCAAACATAGAGGATCTTGATATCAATAGGTTGCCATTTCCTGTTGTAGTTAGGAAGGAGAAGAAAAATGAGCAATTGGCTAGGTTTCTAGAGATGTTTAAGAAATTACATATTAACTTGCCTTTTGCTGAAGTACTAGCACACATGCCCAATTATGCTAAGTTTATGAAGGAACTTTGTTCTAATAAAAAGAAATTAGAAGGGTATGGAACTGTGCAACTCACGAAAAACTGTAGTGCAATCATTATGAATAAGATCCCAGAAAAATTGGAAGATCCAGGTAGCTTTACTTTACCTTGTGAAATTGGTGAGACCTTTGTTGGAAACGCTTTATGTGATCTAGGAGCCAGCATTAACTTGATGCCTTATTCCATGTGCAGGAAACTCAACTTAGGAGATCTCAAGGAAACTGGAATGAGACTTCAACTAGCGGATAGATCGATAAGAAAGCCAAAGGGAGTTATTGAGGATTTACTGGTGAAAGTAAGAAAATTCATTTTTCCCGTGGATTTTGTGGTCATGGAAATGGAGGAAGACAGAAAGGTGCCCTTTATCATGGGAAGACCATTTTTGAACACTGCACTGCAAAGGCTTTGATTGATGTACATGGGCAAAAGGTTACTCTTCGATTCAACAACGAAGAATTGGTGGTAGATATGAATAAGTCTTAGAAATATCCATCAAGTGACCTAGAAGAGTCAGTCTATTTCATGGACAAAATCGACGAATGTGTAGATGAAGTGTAAGAAAAAGTACTACTAAATGATTTAGTAAATTCAAGCTTAATGCATTCCTTGGAAAATGAAGAGTTGGATGGAGTAGAAGAAGAACATATAGCAGCTGTCGAGAAAGGATGAGAAGAGGAGATCTAAAGCAAGATAAAAATACTTTACAAGAGGGGGAGTTGAAATCTGAACTTAAACCTCTTCCTCCTCATTTAAAGTATGTATTTTTGGAAAACAAAGAAAAACCAGTAATTATCTCTTCTTTGTTAACAGGTGTTGAAGAGGAGACACTGCTCAAGGTTTTGAAGAAGCACAAGGAGGCTATAGGATGGGAGATAGCGGATTTAAAGGGCATTAATCCAAGCTATTGCACTCATCGGATTCTTATGGAGGAAGATTGTAAACCAGTAGCTCAACCTCAAAGAAGGCTCAATCCGGCTATGCAAGAGGTGGTAAAGAAAGAGGTACTCAAACTACTTGATTCAGGTATAATCTATCCAATCTCTGATAGTAAATGGGTTAGCCCAGTGCAATGTGTCCCTAAGAAAGGGGGAATGATAGTGGTGAAGAATGAATTAGATGAACTCATTCCAACTCGGACAATTACGGGTTGGAGGGTGTGCATAGATTATAGGAGATTGAACCATGCCACCCGAAAAGATCATTTTCCATTACCATTCATTGATCAGATGTTAGAGAGGTTAGCTGGTAATAAGTTTTATTGTTTCTTAGATGGGTATTTGGGATACCTACAAATCCCCATAGCCCCTGAGGATCAGGAGAAAACAACCTTTACCTGTCCTTATGGCACATTCGCCTATAGGAGGATGCCTTTTGGCTTGTGTAATGCGCTGGCTATGTTTCAGCGGTGCATGATGGCAATTTTCCATGATTTTATAGAAAAATTTATGGAGGTATTCATGGATGACTTTACCATTTATGGGCTAGACTTTGAGAGCTGCTTAGAGCATCTCGATTTAGTATTAAGTAGGTGTAATAAGACCAACTTAGTGCTAAATTGGGAAAAATACCATTTTATGGTAAGGGAAGACATAGTTTTGGGACACAAAATTTCTGAGAAGGGGATTGACGTGGACAAAGCAAAGATAGAGGTTATAGAGAAGCTTCCACCACCGACCAATGTCAAGGGAGTTAAGAGTTTTTTAGGGCATGCAGGTTTCTATCGAATGTTTATTAAAGATTTTTCAAAAATTGCGAAACCTTTGTCGAATTTGTTAATAAAAGATGCTCCTTTTGAATTTAATGATGAATGTTTATTGGCTTTTGAATTGTTGAAGCAAAGGCTTATTTCAGCTCCGGTGATCATATCTCCGGATTGGAATTTGCCTTTTGAGCTAATGTGTGATGTGAGTGATTTTGCAGTGGGAGAAGTGCTCGGACAAAGGCAAGAGAAAGTATTTTGTGCTACTTATTATGCAAGACACACTTTGACAGGAGCCCAAGTTAATTACACCACAACTGAAAAGAAGCTTATTGCTATTGTATTTGCCTTTGAGAAGTTTCGATCATATCTACTTGGAGCAAAAATTATGGTGTGGTCTGATCATGCAGCACTAAGGCATCTCTTTGCCAAGAAGGAATCCAAGCCAAGATTGATAAGATGGGTACTCCTCTTGTAAGAGTTCGATTTGGAGATCAAAGACAAGAAGGGAGCAGAGAACCATGTGGCGGATCATTTGTCACGATTGGAGCATGATCATGTTGAGAAAGGGGAGATTGTGGACTTATTCCCTGATGAGCGTATTTGTACATTATTTATTTGTGAAATCTCTGTACCTTGGTTCTCTAATGTGGCAAATTTTCTCGCAGGTGGTTATATGCCAAGGGACTTCACATGGCAACAAAGAAAGAAGCTGCAAAACGATACAAAGCATTACATTTGGGATGATCCTTACCTTTTTCGTCTTTGTGCTGACCAAGTGCTAAGAAGGTGTATCCCCAATAAAGGGCAAGCAGAAATTATTCGAGCCTGTCACAGTGGAGAAGCTGGTGGACATCATGGACCTAATAGAATGGTATCAAAAATTCTCTCTTCTGGATTTTATTGGCCCACCTTATTTAATGATGTTAAATTGTTTATTCAAACTTGTGATCGATGTCAAAGGGTGGGAAATATAATTAGGAGAGATGAGATGCCATTGACCAATATGCTTGAGGTTGAAATATTTGATTTATGGGAAATTGATTTCATGGGGCCTTTTTCGGTTTCTTATGGGTTTGAATATATCCTAGTGGCAGTAGATTATGTGAGTAAGTGGGTAGAAGCTGTAGCTACTAGGACTTGTGATGCAAATGTTGTCCTAGAATTCTTAAGGAATAACATATTCACCCGTTATGGAGCCCCGAGAGCTATCATTAGTGATGGTGGGAAGCACTTTGTTAACCACCAATTCAAGGTTTTGTTGAAAAAATTTGGAGTGAGACATAAAATCACTACCCCTTATCATGCCCAAGCCTGAACTCAATTTCTTTTCTTTTCGATTTTTCTTTAATTTCTTACAAGTTTAGCATGTTGAGTGTTGTTTATTTTGTCTAAAGTTTAGCTTTAGTTGTTGTTGTTAGGTTGATTTCTTTGAGAAGAGGCAAAGTTTTAATAGGGCAGAATTTTAGTTGCCCACGGCTGAGACAATTAGTCCCAGCCGTGGCCCTTTAAAATTTTTGAGAGACAGAAGGGTGCCACGGCTGAGACAACATGTCCCAGCCGTGGCCAATTATGTGTTTTAGATCCAGTAGATGGGCACGATTGTGACAAATAGTCCCAGCCGTGTCCTTCTCCATGCCATAATTTTGTTGGAGTCCAGAAGGTAGACATGGCTGAGACAATTAGTCCCAGTCGTGCCAAACAAAAAAAAAATTTAAAAAATCTACTTATTTAAAATAAGCGGGGACACGGCTGAGACAATTAGTCCCAGCCATGCATTTTGAATCATTTCGAATCCAGTAGGGTGGCACGGCCGAGACAAACTGTCTCAGCCGCGCCTTTCATTTTATCAAAATGGGGAGTTTTGATTTTTAGTTGGGCACGACTGAGACAAATTGTACCAGTTGTACCTCTTTGAATAACTGTCGATCTTGTTTCGTTTTTAGCCCGATTTTTGCCTCTTTTTCATTTCTCCTCCTCTTCTCTGTGTTTTTCTTCCCCACTCTGGCCTTCTCTCCCCATTCTTGCTTCCACTCTCTTTCTCTCTCTCTCTCTGCAGGTAACAGGTACATCTCTCTCCTATTATCTCTTTAATTTTAGTTTACTTTTTGCCATTTTATTAGAGTTTTGTTGTTTTGTTCTCTTTTGTTGATTATGCAATTTGGTGCGCACATCCCTATATTCTTGATTCTTTTTTCGTTATAATTCTTGGTTGTGTTGTTTGTGTGTTGTTTTTGGTTCATTTTTATGCATCCTTGTGTCTATTTTGTTCCCAGCCGTGCCAAACAAAAAAAATTTTAAAAAATCTACTTATTTAAAATAAATTATATATATATATATATATATATATATATATATATATATATATATATATATATATATATATATATATATATATATATATATATATAATACCAGCGGGGACACGGCTGAGACAATTAGTCCCAGCCATGCATTTTGAATCATTTCGAATCCAGTAGGGTGGCACGGCCGAGACAAACTGTCTCAGCCGCGCCTTTCATTTTATCAAAATGGGGAGTTTTGATTTTTAGTTGGGCACGACTGAGACAAATTGTCCCAGTTGTACCTCTTTGAATAACTGTCGATTTTGTTTCGTTTTTAGCCCGATTTTTGCCTCTTTTTCATTTCTCCTCCTCTTCTCTGTGTTTTTCTTCCCCACTCTGGCCTTCTCTCCCCATTCTTGCTTCCACTCTCTTTCTCTCTCTCTCTCTGCAGGTAACAGGTACATCTCTCTCCTATTATCTCTTTAATTTTAGTTTACTTTTTGCCATTTTATTAGAGTTTTGTTGTTTTGTTCTCTTTTGTTGATTATGCAATTTGGTGTGCACATCCCTATATTCTTGATTCTTTTTTCGTTATAATTCTTGGTTGTGTTGTTTGTGTGTTGTTTTTGGTTCATTTTTATGCATCCTTGTGTCTATTTTGTTCCTAGCCGTGCCAAACAAAAAAAATTTTAAAAAATCTACTTATTTAAAATAAATTATATATATATATATATATATATATATATATATATATATATATATATATATATATATATATATATATATATATATATATATATATATACCAGCGGGGACACGGCTGAGACAATTAGTCCCAGCCATGCATTTTGAATCATTTCGAATCCAGTAGGGTGGCACGGCCGAGACAAACTGTCTCAGCCGCGCCTTTCATTTTATCAAAATGGGGAGTTTTGATTTTTAGTTGGGCACGACTGAGACAAATTGTCCCAGTTGTACCTCTTTGAATAACTGTCGATCTTGTTTCGTTTTTAGCCCGATTTTTGCCTCTTTTTCATTTCTCCTCCTCTTCTCTGTGTTTTTCTTCCCCACTCTGGCCTTCTCTCCCCATTCTTGCTTCCACTCTCTTTCTCTCTCTCTCTCTGCAAGTAACAGGTACATCTCTCTCCTATTATCTCTTTAATTTTAGTTTACTTTTTGCCATTTTATTAGAGTTTTGTTGTTTTGTTCTCTTTTGTTGATTATGCAATTTGGTGTGCACATCCCTATGTTCTTGATTCTTTTTTCGTTATAATTCTTGGTTGTGTTGTTTGTGTGTTGTTTTTGGTTCATTTTTATGCATCCTTGTGTCTATTTTGTTCCCAGTCGTGCCAAACAAAAAATTTTTTAAAAAATCTACTTATTTAAAATAAATTATATATATATATATATATATATATATATATATATATATATATATATATATATATATATATATATATATATATATATAATACCAGCGGGGACACGGCTGAGACAATTAGTCCCAGCCATGCATTTTGAATCATTTCGAATCCAGTAGGGTGGCACGACCGAGACAAACTGTCTCAGCCGTGCCTTTCATTTTATCAAAACGGGGAGTTTTGATTTTTAGTTGGGCACGGCTGAGACAAATCGTCCCAGCCGTGTCTCTTTGAATAACTGTCGATCTTGTTTCGTTTTTAGCCCAATTTTTGCCCTCTTTTTCATTTCTCCTCCTCTTCTCTGCATTTTTCTTCTGCACTTCGGCCTTCTCTCCCCATTCTTGCTTCCACTCTCTTTCTCTCTCTCTCTCTCTGCAAGTAATAGGTACATCTCTCTTCTCTTCTCTCTTTAATTTTAGTTTACTTTTTGTCATTTTATTAGAGTTTTGTTGTTTTGTTCTCTTTTGTTGATTCTGCAATTTGGTGTGCACATCCCTATGTTCTTGATTCTTTTTTTGTTATAATTCTTGGTTGTGTTGTTTTTGGTTCGTTTTTATGCATCCTTATGTCTATTTTGTTCCCAGCCGTGCCAAACAAAAAAAATTTAAAAAATCTACTTATTTAAATTAAATTTAATATATATATATATATATATATATATATATATATATATATATATATATATATATATATATATATATATATATATATATATATATATATATATATATATATATATATATATATATATATATATATATATATATATATATATATATATATATATATATATATATATATAATACCAGCGGGGACACGGCTGAGACAATTAGTCCCAGCCATGCATTTTGAATCATTTCGAATCCAGTAGGGTGGCACGGTCGAGACAAACTGTCTCAGCCGTGCCTTTCATTTTATCGAAACGGGGAGTTTTGATTTTTTGTTCGTTTTTAGCTTGATTTTTGCCCTCTTTTTCATTTCTCCTCCTCTTCTCTGCGTTTTTCTTCCCCACTCCAGCCTTCTCTCCCCATTCTTGCTTCCACTCTCTTTCTCTCTCTCTCTTTCTCTCTGCAAGTAACAGGTACATCTCTCTCCTCTTCTCTCTTTAATTTTAGTTTACTTTTTGTCATTTTATTAGAGTTTTGTTGTTTTGTTCTCTTTTGTTGATTCTGCAATTTGGTGTGCACATCCCTATGTTCTTGATTCTTTTTTCATTATAATTCTTGGTTGTGTTGTTTATGTGTTGTTTTTGGTTCGTTTTTATGCATCCTTGTGTCTATTTTGTTGCAAAATGGATTCGTCCACCATGTGTTCGATGAAATGCCAAAGAGAAGCGAAATGGCACCCAAAAGATCTCGTCCCGTTGCTGGTGCTTCATCATCTGCCCCTCAAGGATCCTCAAAGGTTAAGGTTCCGGCATGGGTTCCCTCAGAATTTATAAAATGATGGGCCATCTTTTGCAAGCAGGAATATCTAGCCACCCCTCGCCTCAATATGGAAGTTATGGCGGAGTTGGGCTTCCAAAATGAATTAGACAGATTGTTTGATGGTGTAGGCTAGAAAGTCTTCTACGAGCGAAATGAAAAAGTATATCCTTATTTGGTCCGTGATTTTTTGAGCACAGTCAATATTAGAATGGGACGGGATAGTCATGATGATCCGGGCCATGTGAGTTTTTGGCTTGACGGCAGTCCATGCCAGATGACCTTCAATGCTTTTTCTGAAGTCTTGAATTTCGATCAACATGCTCTTTGGGACATTACTCATCTCAACAAATAGGAAATTTGGATGGGAATTTGTGATCCCAAGGATCCTACATACTTTAACCCCAAGAATACCAAGGCGCATCACCTGAGGGATCATTCATTGAGAATTATGCATCGGTATTTAGCCCTAGCCTTCTTTAGCCATCTTGGTGGGCTTGGAAATGTTAATACCAGCGAGGCCACCATTTTGTATGCGATGCATAATGGGATTCGGTTAAATAGGGCTGCTTTCATTGCCCAGAAGGTCTTGGATTTGCGATCATTCCCAAAGAGGGATTCAAAGCTAGCAATGGCAGGGTTTGTAACCACTTTGGCCCGTTTTTTTAACCATACAAGGTTGGGTGCTGCAGCTAACAAGCCAATGCTCATTGATCGAAAAATGCTGCGAAATATGGCTGTACTGATTGACGACGGTTTGTAACCACTTTGGCCCGTTTTTTTAACCATACAAGGTTGGGTGCTGCAGTTAACAAGCCAATGCTCATTGATCGAAAAATGCTGCGAAATATGGCTGTACTGATTGACGACCTTCGCTTTCCAGGGCAAGGACATTTAGTAGTTTCGGAGCGGGCTTTATATCGAGCAGCTGTGCACAAAGGAGCCATAGAATTGGAGCGACCTAAAGTTGAAGCATCTGCCTTATCCTCTAAGCAGTACACTGCTCTTAATACCCGACTTGACAGCATTTGTTAGAGGGTGGACTTTGGGTTCCAATCCATTTCGCAGCGGATGGACGACATTGTTACAGCTCTTGGGATGATACAATCCCAATTTGACAGCCAGTTCCCACCTCCACTGCCGCCTTCCTCGCCATGATTTCAGGAATTTTTCCTCCACTCATCACTCACTTGTTGTTTATACTCTTTTGATCTTTTGCTGGGGACAACAAAAGTTTTAGGCGTGGGGTGAGGGTTTGAGGATGAAGACTTTTTGACTTAGTTTTTCCTGTTGTTGTTTCTTTCTAATTGTTGTTTTTTTTGTTGTTGTTATTTCTCTCGAATTGTGGGATGTTGGTTCTTTTTAGTTTTTGTTGTTGTGTTTTGACTGTAGTTTGCTAATCGAATTTCTTTTATGTTTTGATTGTTTGATTTTGGTTTTAGTTCTTTTCTTTTGTATTTGATAGTTGCATTACATTCTGCATTCCTTTAGTGTCGAATTAGTTTAAATTCTTAGTTTGTTAATTACTCTTGTAATTAGCCTGAGCTTGCCAGTTAATCTTGTTTTGAATCAATTTGAACTTAAAATTTGAACTGTTTATTTAGGAGGTTTGAGTAGCCAGAGAGTAGTAGTATTGTTTAGGGAAGTTCTTCTTTTGAATTGATCTCGATTAATTATATACCATTCAATTTCTAACTTAATGAGCACAGTAGGCTAAGTTTTATGAAATTAATAACAGTGAGTAAAAGCATTCGAGTAAATACATTCTGGAATAGTTAGAACCTTCCTCATCACCCTTCGAAACAATTATTCAACTCATATAAGATTAGGATATGACCCAAGCAGCCTTCTTTGGTAACCAATTTTTAGAAATGACTTTTGACCTACCCTTAGTAAATTTTACCATTGTTAGCCCCTTTGAGCTTAATTGGTATGCTAAAAGCATACTATTTATTCTTGATTACACTTATACTAAACCATGCAGCCTAAAATGTCTTTATCTGTCCCATTTTGGAATTGACCACTCTAGGTTGGGAAATGAAATTTGCATGTTAGGTTTGATAAATTTTTGATTATCAGTTGAGAAGAAAAGAGAAGTTGAAATTTTTTAGGGATTATTGAGCTTAAATGTTCTAAATATCTTGGGACAAGGTTGATAAACAATTAATGTTTTTGGTGCCCTCCTTAGTAAGTGAATGAAAGTTTCACTTAAAAAAATTCAGTTATATTACTGCAGAAAATAAGTGTGGGGTACCTAGCATTTATAGGAAGTGTCATTTATCTTGCTTCCTACAATTTTGAGAATTCAACTAATATCCTAAGATTAGTTTCCCTTCTTACAATGATAGAGCATGAATTTTTGAAGGGGTTATTCTCTTGAGAAAGTTAGGTGAGTTGTATTTTTGGATAGTGTGGCTAATTCTGTTTTACTAACCTTATCAAAAAATTTTCTGGAACCTTTGCTCTATCCCCATTACAACCTTAATGTAAGTCCTGGTGATCCTGTTTTGTTTTGAGTTGTTTAGTGGAGATGACCCTTGTGGTTCAGGTGCTAAAGGAGAGGCTTATGACTGTTCTGATTTGCAAGCGCCAAATTGTGTAAATCTCTATTTGCTTGATTGCTGGAATTTACTGGTAGTTTTGGTTTTTGAACGAAATTAAATCTGTTTTAGCCTCGCACACACACACAAGAAATTGTATGGTATAGATCAGTTTGAGTCTTTTTAATTGAATTCTTCATCTGAGTGTCTTCTACTAAGTGTTGCTAGAATCTCTCTGAATTTGCTTGTTCTTTTATGGAGTTTGAATTTTCAAGATTATGGATGATTCGTTTGCTCGAGGGCGAGCAAAAAGCTAAGTGTGGGGTAGTTGATAATCTTGTTTTTAGTGTTTATTTTCTGGATAATTTTATGCACTTTAGTGTCTCATCTTGCATGCTTTTAGGGTTTTAAGGCTATATTAGTGTTTCTTATTTTTATTTTAGTTATTTTGATTAATTTAAAGTTTTTAGGTGATTAATGGTCTTAAATTTCACTTTTTGCACGAAATTTTGCTAAGGCACGGCTGAGACAATTTATCCCAGCCGTGTCTAATGCAGATGGCAAAACTCACCGTTTCACCAATGGCCACGGCTGAGACAAAGTGTCCCAATCCAAGAGTCAAAGCGCACCGTTTCATTAAAGGTCGCAGCTGAGACAAAGTGTCCCAGCCGTGGCCATTGTAGATTTCAAAATACGCCGTTTCATTTAAGGTCGCGGCTGAGATGAAATGTCCTAGTCGTGGCCATGGCAACCTGTGAAGACACTTTTGATCCAGAAGCTTGCCAAGGCTGAGACAAACTGTCTCAGCCGTGCCCTTTCCTTCTGTCGTGGTTAAGACAAAAGTGTCCCAACCGTGGCCTCTTGAATAGCTCTATAAAAGCTGTGAAATTTTCTATTTAAAGAGAGTTTTTTCTAGGGTTTCGTTTTTAGAGTGTTTAGGTAGAGTAAAAAATGCAGTTTTTCATATTTTGTGGGTTTTCATACTTAGATTTTGAGTTTTACTTGTAAAAATCACACTTTTAACTTAGTTTTACTTCAAGAACACAAAGATAGTTATAGTTTTAGTCTCTAGTTTGAAGATTATTACTTACAATCAAAGTGTTATTTGGAGAAGAAGAGAAGGAGCTTCATCAACTTCAAATCTTCAGCTTCAAATAGGTTTTATAGATCTCACTCTTACTTTGTTCATTTCTTACATTATGGATAGTGAGTAGTTATCTTTGTAGCTTGGGGAAGCTTTGAATCCCCTACTCACAATGTGAATATTGAGCATATTTTGATCTTTACATGAATGAATAGTCTATTTCATTGATACATATTTATATTTCATGGGTTTTCAATCTATTGAGTTAATTTCCATACATGGATGAATGTTGTTCATCATATATCTTTGAATTTGTGTTGAGTCTAATGGATTGAAGTCTATGAATAAGCTTGCTCAATTTTTCTTTCATGAATGCTGTATTTATTTTGACGGCTCCGGAATGGGATTCTAAATGTGCAGTAATTGTGATTTTAGGACTAGAGTGTGGAGTGAAATGGATGAGATTTGGGTTGTTTGGCTCCGGAATGGGAAGACAAACCAAACTTAGGATATTAGACCCGTGCATAAGCTAGTTGTTGGGCTGGCTCCGGAATGGGAAGTTTAGCAACTAGAATAGCTAGCTTCGGAATGGGAAGCTTGGGTTAAGAGGGTTATCCCGAATTTGTTCATGTATACCTTAAGATAAAATTAATTCACAGTGGGTATGGGGTGGATGAGTGAACCTAAGCAACGTTTAATTTCTATACATTTTCATACTTGTTGATTTTTCTGAAGTAAACACATACTCAATTTACTGTTATTAGAATTAAACTTCTTTTCATTGCATATTTTAGTTTTTAAAGTTTACATTATAGAAATTAAACAACTCATACACGCTAAATTGGGAATTCTTTAGCATACAATTGATTTTCACAGTTCTCACACACACGGTTCCCTTGGATTCAATATTGAGGGTCCTAACTATATCCCACTTTATTACTTATCGATCTAGTGCACTTGCTAGGGTCGCAATAAGTTTTTGACACCGTTGTCGGGGAACTTTGGTGTTGTTAGTAAGCTATGATTGTTGTTTGTATGTGTTTTCTTTTCCTTATTTTGTTTTTTCTTGATTCTTTTAAGGTGAAATTGGTGCATGAACAAAACAAGACAAGAGCAATTATTGCCTTTTGATCCTGAAATCGAGAGGACCCTGCACCAAAGAAGGAGAGCTATTAGAGATAACGAGATGGTGCACGATCCTCCTCTCGATGAGTTTTCTCCCGAAAATGAACAAGTGCCGAGGGTACATGAACAAATGTCAGGGGCAAGAAGAGAAGAAATGCCTAGGCAAAGGACCATAAGAGACTACGCTGTGCCAAGGTAGAATGAAGATCATCGAACAATTGTATTACCTAGTGCACTTGCTAGGGTTGCAACAGATACCCTTTTGAGCTTTTGGGTGAAAAATTAAGACAAGATGCAATGGGATACACCTTTGAGTTTCTGGTAAAAAAATGAGGTGAAATGCAAAGGGGTGTACCCCTTTGAGATTTTGGTGAAAAACTGAGCCAAAATACGAAGGGGTACCACTTTGAGTTTTTGGCTAAAAAATTAAGTCAAAATGCAAAGGTGTATCCCTTTGAGTTTTTTTGCTAAAAAATGGAGTCAAAATGTGAAGGGGTACCCCTTTGAGATTTTGGCTAAAAAACCGTGACAAAATGAAAATAGGTACCCCTTTGAGTTTTTTGGTAAAAAACTAAGTCGATATGCAAAGGAGTTTCCCGTTGATTTTTTGGTGAAAAATTGACCAAAAATGCAAAGGAATACCACTTTAAGTTTTTGGCTAAAAATACTGTGTGAAAATGCAAAAGGGTACCGCTTTGAGTTTTTTGCTAAAAAAACTGTGTCAAAATCCAAAATAGTATCCCTTTCAATTTTTGGTGAAAAACTGTGAAAAAATACAGAGGGGTATCTTTTTGAGTTTTTAGTAAAAAACTAAGCCAAAATACAAAAGGGTACCTTTTTGAGTTTTTGTGAAAAACTAAGGCAAAATGCAAAGAGGCACCCATTTGCATTTTTGATGAAAAACTGAGCCAAGATATAAAGGGGTAGCTCTTGGGCTTTTTTGTGAAAAACTAAGCAAAAATGCAAAGTGGTACTCTTTTGAGTTTTTGGGTGAAAAATTGAGACAAAATGTCAAGGGATACACATTTGAGTTTTTGGTAAAAAACTAAGGTAAAATGAAAAAGGGGTACACCATTGAGATTATGGTGAAAAACTGAGCCAAAATGCAAAGGGGTATCACTTTGAGTTTTTGGTTAAAAAACTGAGTCAAAATGTAAAGGGCACCCCTTTGAATTTTTGGCTAAAAAACTGAGTCAAAATGCAAAGGAGTACACCTTTGAATTTTTGGCTAAAAAACTGTGACAAAATACAAATGGGTATCCATTTGAGTTTTTGGTGAAAAATTGAGCCAAAATTCAAAGGGGTATCCCTTTACGTTTTTGGCTAAAAAACCTTTGTTGAAATCCAAAATGGTAGCCCTTTGAGTTTTTTGTGAAAAAATGTAAAAAAAATGCAGAAGGCTACCCCTTTGAGTTTTTAGTGAAAAACTATGAAAAAATGATGAGTTGTACCCCTTTGAGTTTTTGGTGAAAAATTGAACTAAAATGCAAAGGAGTAATCCTTTAAGTTTTTGTCAAAAACTAAGGCAAAATGCAAAGGGGCACCCATTTGCATTTTTGGTGAAAAACAGAGCAATGATGCAAAAAGGGTAATCCTTGAGGTTTTTTGTGAAAAATTGAGCAAAAATGTAAAGGGGTATCCTTTTGAGTTTTTGATTGAAAAATTGAGATAAAATGCAAAGTGGCACACATTTGAGTTTTTGGTGAAAAGCTGAGGTAAAATACTGAGTGAAAATGCAAAAGGGTGGCCCTTTGAGTTTTTGGCTAAAAATACTGAGTTAAAATGCAAAAGGGTGCCCCTTGAGTTTTTGGCTAAAAACCTGTGACAAAATGCAAATTGGTACCCATTTGAAATTTTGGTGAAAAATTGAGCCTAAATTCAAAGGGGCACCTATTTGAGTTTTTGGCTAAAAAAACTATGTCAAAATCCAAAATGATAGCCCTTTCAGTTTAGGGTTTGGGGATCCGGGTTCGGGGTTTGGGCTTTAGGGTTTAGGATTTAGTGTTTAGGGTTCAGGGTTTAAGGTTGAGGGATCAGGGGTAGCCCTTTGAGTTTTTGTGAAAACTGAGACAAAATGCATAGGGGCACACTTTTATATTTTTTGTGAAAAACTAAGCAAAGATGCAAAGGGGTACCCCTTGTAGTTTTTGGTGAAAAACTGAGCCAAAATGCTAAGGGATACCATTTTGAGTTTTTGGACGAAAAATTCACACAAAATGCAAAGGGGTATACGTTTGAGTTTCTAGTAAAAAACTGAGGTAAAATGCAAAGGGGTAACCCGTTGATATTTTGGTGAAAAACTGTGCCAAAATACAAAGGGGTACCACTTTGAGTTTTTGGCTAAAAAATTAAGTCAAATGCAAAGGTGAACCCCTTTGAGTTTTTGGTTAAAAAATTGAGTCAAAATTTGATGGGGTACCTCTTTGAGTTTTCGGCTAAAAATCCGCGACAAAATGGAAATGGGTACCCCTTAGAGTTTTTGGGTAAATAACTAAGTCGAAAATTAAAGGGGTATCCCTTTGATTTTTTGGTGAAAAACTGAGTAAAAGTACAAAGGGGTACAACTTTGAGTTTTTTGCTAAATATGCTGAGTGAAAATGCAAAAGTGTACCGCTTTGAGATTTTGGTTAAAAAAACTGTGTCTAAATCCAAAATGGTATCCCTTTCAGTCTTTGAGTTTTTGGGTGAAAAATTGAGATAAAATGTAAAGTGACACTCCTTTGAGTTTTTGGTGAAAAACTAAGGTAAAATACTGAGTAAAAATGCAAAAGGGTACCTCTTTGAATTTTTGGCTAAAAATACTGAGTGAAAATGCAAAAGGGTATCCCTTTGAGTTTTTGGCTAAAAAACTGGTGAAAAATGTAAATGGGTACCCATTTGAGTTTTTTTGGTGAAAAATTGAGCCAAAATTCAAATGGGTACCCCTTTGAGTTTTGGGCTAAAAAAACTTAGTCAAAATGCAAAATGATAGCCCTTTCAGTCTGGGGTTTGGGGATCGGGGTTTGGGGTTCGGTGTTTGGGATTTGGGGTTTGGGATTTAGGGTTCAGGGTTCAGGGGTAGCCCTTTGGGTTTTTGTAAAAAAACTAAGGCAAAATGCAAAGGGGCACCCTTTTATATTTTTGGTGAAAAATTGAGCCAAGATGTAAAGGGGTACCCCTTGTAGTTTTTGGTGAAAAACTAAGCCAAAATACAAAAGGGTACCTCTTTGAGTTTTTGTGAAAAACTAAGGCAAAATGCAAAGAGGCACCCATTTGCATTTTTGGTGAAAAACTGAGCCAAGATATAAAGGGGTAGCCTTTGGGGTTTTTGGTGAAAAACTAAGCAAAAATGCAAAGTGGTACCCTTTTGAGTTTTTGGGTAAAAAATTGAGACAAAATGTCAAGGGATACACATTTGCGTTTTTGGTAAAAAACTAAGGTAAAATGAAAAAGGGGTATACCATTGAGATTATGGTGAAAAACTGAGCCAAAATGCAAAGGGGTATCACTTTGAGTTTTTGGTTAAAAAATTGAGTCAAAATGTAAAGGGCACCCCTTTGAATTTTTGGCTAAAAAACTGAGTCAAAATGCAAAGGAGTACACCTTTGAATTTTTGGCTAAAAAACTGTGACAAAATACAAATGGGTATTTATTTGAGTTTTTGGTGAAAAATTGAGCCAAAATTCAAAGGGGTATCCCTTTACGTTTTTGGCTAAAAAAACTTTGTTGAAATCCAAAATGGTAGCCCTTTGAGTTTTTTGTGAAAAAATGTAAAAAAATGCAAAGGGGTACCCCTTTGAGTTTTTGGTGAAAAATTATGAAAAAATGATGAGTTGTACCCTTTTGAGTTTTTGTTAAAAAATTGAACTAAAATGCAAAGGAGTAATCCTTTGAGTTTTTGTCAAAAACTAAGGCAAAATGCAAAGGGGCACCCATTTGCATTTTTGGTGAAAAACAGAGCAATGATGCAAAAAGGGTAATCCTTGAGGTTTTTTGTGAAAAATTGAGCAAAAATGTAAAGGGGGTATCCTTTTGAGTTTTTGATTGAAAAATTGAGATAAAATGCAAAGTGGCACACCTTTGAGTTTTTAGTGAAAAGCTGAGGTAAAATACTGAGTGAAAATGCAAAAGGGTGGCCCTTTGAGTTTTTGGCTAAAAATACTGAGTTAAAATGCAAAAGATAGCCCCTTTGAGTTTTTGGCTAAAAAACTGTGACAAAATGTAAATTGGTACCCATTTGAAATTTTGGTGAAAAATTGAGCCAAAATTCAAAGGGGCACCCATTTGAGTTTTTGGCTAAAAAAACTATGTCAAAATCCAAAATGATAGCCCTTTCAGTTTAGGGTTTGGGGATCGGGGTTCGGGGTTTGGGCTTTAGGGTTTAGGATTTAGTGTTTAGATTTCAGGGTTTAAGGTTTAGGGATCAGGGTTCAGGGGTAGCCCTTTGAGTTTTTGTGAAAACTGAGACAAAATGCATAGGGGCACCACCCTTTTATATTTTTTGTGAAAAACTAAGCAAAGATGCAAAGGGGTACCCCTTGTAGTTTTTGGTGAAAAACTGAGCCAAAATGCTAAGGGATACAATTTTGAGTTTTTGGATGAAAAATTCACACAAAATGCAAAGAGGTACACCTTTGTGTTTCTAGTAAAAAACTGAGGTAAAATGCAAAAAGGGTAACCCGTTGAGATTTTGGTGAAAAACTGTGCCAAAATACAAAGGGGTACCACTTTGAGTTTTTGGCTAAAAAATTAAGTCAAATGCAAAGGTGTACCCCTTTGAGTTTTTGGTTAAAAAATTGAGTCAAAATTTAATGGGGTACCTCTTTGAGTTTTCGGCTAAAAAATCGCGACAAAATGGAAATGGGTACCCTTTAGAGTTTTTGGGTAAATAACTAAGTCGAAAATCAAAGGGGTACCCCTTTGATTTTTTGGTGAAAAACTGAGCAAAAGTACAAAGGGGTACAACTTTGAGTTTTTTTGCTAAATATGCTGAGTGAAAATGCAAAAGTGTACCGCTTTGAGATTTTGGTTAAAAAAACTGTGTCTAAATCCAAAATGGTATCTCTTTCAGTCTTTGAGTTGTTGGGTGAAAAATTGAGATAAAATGCAAAGTGACACTCTTTTGAGTTTTTGGTGAAAAACTGAGGTAAAATACTGAGTAAAAATGCAAAAGGGTACCTCTTTGAATTTTTGGCTAAAAATACTGAGTGAAAATGCAAAAGGGTACCCCTTTGAGTTTTTGGCTAAAAAACTGTGATAAAATACAAATGGGTACCCATTTGAGTTTTTTGGTGAAGAATTGAGCCAAAATTCAAAGGGGTACCCCTTTGAATTTTGGGCTAAAAAAACTTAGTCAAAATGCAAAATGATAGCCCTTTCATTCTGGGGTTTGGGGATCGGGGTTTAGGGTTTGGTGTTTGGGATTTGGGGTTTAGGATTTAGGGTTCAAGGGTAGCACTTTGGGTTTTTGTAAAAAACTGAGGCAAAATGCAAAGGGCACCCTTTTATATTTTTGGTGAAAAACTGAGCCAAGATGTAAAGGGGTACCCCTTATAGTTTTTGGTAAAAAACTAAGTCAAAATGCTAAGGGATACCCTTTTGAGTTTTTGGATGAAAAATTGAGACAAAATACAAAGGGTTAAACTTTGGGTTTCTGGTAAAAAACTGAGGTAAAATGCAAAGGGGTACCCCGTTGAGATTTTGGTGAAAATCTGAGCTAAAATATAAAGGGATACCACTTTGAGTTTTTGGCTAAAAAATTAAGTCAAAATGCAAAGGTGTACCCCTTTGAGTTTTTGGCTTAAAAATTGATAAAAATTTGATGAGGTACCACTTTAAGTTTTTGGCTAAAGAACCGCGAAAAATGGAAATTGGTACCCTTTTGAGTTTTTGGGGAAAAAACTAAGTCGTTGAATATCAATGGGGTATCCCTTTGATTTTTTGGTGAAAAACTGAGTAAAAATGCAAAAGGGTACAACTTTGAGTTTTTGGATAAAAATACTGAGTGAAAATGCAAAAGGGTACTGCTTTGAGTTTTTGGCTAAAGAAACTCTGTCAAAATCCAAAATGGTATCCCTTTTAGTTTTTGTTGAAAACCTGTGAAAAAATGCAGAGGGGTACCCCTTTGAGTTATTGGTGAAAAACTGAGCCAAAATGCAAAAAGGTACCACTTTAAGTTTTTGTGAAAAACTAAGGCAAAATGCAAATGGGCACCCATTTACGTTTTTTTTGTGAAAAACTGAGCAAAGATGTAAAGGGGTATCCATTGGAGTTTTTGGTAAAAAACTAAGCAAAAATGCAAAGGGGTACCCTTTTGAGTTTTTGGGTGAAAAATTGAGACAAAAAGTAAAGGGGTACACATTTGAGTTTTTGGCAAAAAAATTGAGTCGAAATGCAAAGGGGTACCCCTTTGAGTTTTTGGCTAAAAAACTGATTCAAAATGCAAACGAGTACCTCCTTTGAGTTTTTGGCTAAAAAACTGAGACAAAATACAAATGGGTACCCATTAGAGATTTTGGTGAAAAATTGAGCAAAAATTCAAAGGGGCACTTTGAGATTTTGGCTAAAAATACTGAGTGAAAATGCAAAAGGGTACTGCTTTGAGTTTTTTGCTAAAAAACTGTGTCATAATTCAAAAAGGTATCCCTTTCAGTTTTTGGTGAAAAACTGTGAAAAAATGCAGAGGGGTACCCTTTTGAGTTTTTAGTGAAAAACGTAGCCAAAATGCCAAAGGGTACCTCTTTGTGTTTTTGTGAAAAAGTAAGGCAAAATACAAAGGGTCACCCATTTGCATTTTTGGTGAAAAACTGAGCCAAGATGTAAAGGGGTAGCCATTGGGATTTTTGGTGAAAAACTAAGCAAAAATGCAAAGGGGTACCTTTTTGTGTTTTTGGGTAAAAAATTGAGACAAAATGTTAATGGGTACACATTTGAGTTTTTTGTGAAAAACTGAGGTAAAATGAAAAAGGAGCACCCCATTGAGATTTTGGTGAAAACTGAGCCAAAATGCAAAAGGGTACCATTTTGAGTTTTTGGCTAAAAAACTGAGTTAAAATGAAAATGGGTATCCCTTTGAGTTTTTGGCTAAAAAACTGAGTCAAAATATAAAGGAGTACACCTTTGAGTTTTTGGCTAAAAAACTTTGACAAAATACAAATGGGTATCCATTTGAGTTTTTGATGAAAAATTGAGCCAAAATTCAAAGGGATACCCCTTTGAGTTTTTGGCTAAAAAAACTATGTCGAAATCAAAAATGGTAGCCCTTTGAGTTTTTTTTTGTGAAAAAATGCAGAGGGGTACCCCTTTGATTTTTTGGTGAAAAGCTGTGAAAAAATTCAGAGGGGTACCCCTTTGAGTTTTTGGTGAAAAATTGAGCCGAAATGCAAATGGATAATCCTTTGAGTTTTTGTCAAAAACAAAGGCAAAATGCAAAGGGACACCCATTTTCATTTCTGGTGAAAAACAGAGCCGAGATGCAAAAGGGTACTCCTTGGTATTTTTGGTGAAAACCTGAGGAAAAATGCAAAGGGGTACCCTTTTGAGTTTTTGATTGAAAAATGGAGATAAAATGCAAAGTGGCACACCTTTGAGTTTTTTTTTTTGTTAAAAACTAAGGTAAAATACTGATTGAAAATGCAAAGGGATAGCCCTTTGAGTTTTTGGCTAAAAATACTGAGTGAAAATGCAAAAAGGTACCCCTTTGAGTTTTTGGCTAAAAAACTGTGCCAAAATGCAAATGCGTACCCATTTGAGTTTTTGGTGAAAAATTGAGCCAAAATTCAAAGGGGTACCCCTTTGAGTTTTTGGCTAAAAAAACTTTGTCAAAATCCAAAGTGATAGCCCTTTCAATCTGGGGTTTGGGGAACGGGGTTCGGGGTTCGGTGTTTGGGGTTTGGGGTTTAGGGTTTAGGATTTAGGGTTTAGGGGTAGCCCTTTGGGTTTTTGTGAAAAACTGAGGCAAAATGCAAAGTAGCACCCCTTTATATTTTTGGTTAAAAACTGAGCCAAGATGCTAAGGGATACCCCTTGTAGTTTTTGGTGAAAAACTGAGCCAAAATGCTAAGGGATACCCTTTTGAGTTTTTGGGTGAAAAATTGAGACAAAATACAAAGGGATAAACTCTGAGTTTCTGATAAAAAACTGAGGTAAAATGCAAAGGGTTATCCAGTTGAGATTTTAGTGAAAAACTAAGTCAAAATACAAAGGGGTAGCACTTTGAATTTTTGGCTAAAAAATTAAGTCAAAATGCAAAGGTGTACCCCTTTGAGCTTTTGGCTAAAAAATTGAGTCAAATTGGGAAGGGGTACCCCTTTGAGTTTTCGGCTAAAAAACCACGACAAAATGGAAATGGGTACTCTTTGAGTTTTTGGGTAAAAAACTAAGACGAAATGCAAAATGATATCCCTTTGATTTTTTTGGTGAAAAACTAAGCAAAAATGAAAAGGGGTACCACTTTGAGTTTTTGGCTAAAAATACTGATTGAAAATGCAAAAGGGTATTGCTTTGAGTTTTTTTCTAAAAAAACTGTGTCAACATCCAAAATGGTATCCATTTCAGTTTTTGGTGAAAAATTGTGAAAAAATGCAGAGGGGTACCCCTTTGAGTTTTTAGTGAAAAACTGAGCCAAAATATAAAAGGATACCTCTTTGAGTTTTTGTGATAAACTAATGTAAAATGCAAAAGGGCACCATTTGCATTTTTGAGAAAAAACTGAGCCAAGATATAAGGGGGTAGCCCTTGGGGTTTTTGGTGAAAAAAAAAAGCAAAAATGAGAAAGGGTACCGTTTTGAGTTTTTGGGTGAAAAATTAAGACAAAACATAAAGGGGTACATATTTGAGTTTTTGGTGAAAAACTAAGGTAAAATGAAAAAAGGGGTACCCCATTGAGATTATGGTGAAAAATTGAGCCAAAATGCAAAGGGGTATCACTTTGAGTTTTTGGGTAAAAAACTGAGTCAAAATGCAAAGGGCCACCCCTTTATATTTTTGGTGAAAAACTGAGCCAAGATACAAAGGGGTACCACTTGTAATTTTTGATAAAAAACTGAGCCAAAATGCTAAGGGATACCCTTTTGAGTTTTTGGGTGAAAAATTGAGACAAAATACAAAGGGGTAAATTTGAGTTTCTGGTAAAAAACTGAGGTAAAATGCAAAGGGGTACCCTATTGAAATTTTGGTGAAAAACTGAGCCAAAATACAAAGGGGTACAATTTTGAGTTTTTGGCTATAAAATTAAGTCAAAATGCAAAGGTGTACCCATTTGAGTTTTTGGGTAAATAATTGAGTCAAAATGTGAAGGGGTACCATTTTGAGTTTTTGGCTATAAAATTAAGTCAAAATGCAAAGGTGTACCCATTTGAGTTTTTGGGTAAATAATTGAGTCAAAATGTGAAGGGGTACCATGTATAATTTAGTGAAAATGATGCCATGTAAAATGTCTACTTTTTAGTATGTATTTTCTTTTATTTAAGTTGCTAAGTATGTAATATTATGTGTATTTTAGGTGTTTTTGTTGAGTTTATGTGATTATTTGTGTTTTAGGTGAAAGTTGGTGCAAATGTGAAGTGATTTGGGGAAATGGTGAAGGATTCGGATGAAGCAGTTCACTAGTCATGAAGAGGCTCACGAGTCGGACATAATGGCACGAGGCGTGAAGGTGCTCTCGAGTGACACAGAGGCGATAGGCTCACGAGTCGTGAATCTGTTCATGAGTCGGCAGGCAAGGCGGAATGCATTCACGAGTCGGGAGCAGATTATGAGTGAGGATAGATTGATGAAGTTCACGACTTGTGAAGCTGTTCACGAGTCAAAAATTATGCCTGTTCCCAAACGATGCCATCTTTGTGCATATGATTTTTTAGCCAAGTTTTCACAATTGACAACTACTCGGAAGGGACATGTTTGTAGAGTTAATCTCTATAAATATGGGAGTAAAGCTCTGAAGTGGGGATTGAAAAAAAAGAAGAAATTTATTAGTTTTTCTTAAGAACATTTTAGTTAGTTTTCGGAAAACTCTTTTTACTTATTTTGTGGATGATGACAAAAGAGCAAAGCCAAAGAAATAAGAGATGTCTTAGAAGGTTTTATTAGAAAGTAAACCTTGGGGGAGTTATGATGTTTTCTTTTTCTTATTCATTTTCACTTCAATTATGTATTTGGCTAAGTTCTTTTGTACATTATAACTATGCAATATAATTTGTTTTAGGCATGTTTATTTTCTTTATGTATGAAGTATGATTTAAATTTATTTGGGTGCATTGAATTGCTTTTTATGCTTGATCACCATAATTAGCATGTTAGTCAATTTATTCGCAATGAGAATTGGAATTCTTTGATGAAAAGACAAATAAATTTACTTGAAGCATTAAATTCACTTAGAGATAAGGAATTCACTTTAATTTGTTAAAGAATTAGCATAGAACTTCATAATTTTTATTTATCTCTATAATGTCATGAGAATGCTTATAGACTCTAAATAAAAACATCTTTAATGACAATGAGAATTGATTTAAATAAATTAGGCTAAATTCTCCAATCATATAATTCATGCAATTGTTTTATTGGTTTTTGAAAGAAATTATTTCTCTTAGTTAATATATATGCTCAAAATATCATTTAAGTCATCTATTGTCCAAAATTAACTTAATATATAAAAAATAGTTTAGTCTTTAGTTTAAATGCATGATTCTTATATATTTGGTTACCTATTCATCTACATCTTGTTATTTCAATATAAAATTACTCCATTCCCTTTGGAACGACACCCTACTCACTCTATATGCAGTCTAGTAAGACAAAGGGTTCAATTAAATCCCCACTAGAAAAACAGAGCCAAAATGCAAAAGGGTATCCCTTTGAATTTTTGTGAAAAACTAAGGCAAAATGCAAAGGGGTACCTATTTGCATTTTTGGCGAAAAACTGAGCCAAGATGTAAAGCGGTAGCCCTTGGGACTTTTGGTGAAAAACTAAGCAAAAATGAAAAGGGGTAACCTTTTGAGTTTTTGGGTGAAAAATTGAGATAAAATGTAAAGGGGTATACATTTGAGTTTTTGGTGAAAAACTGAGGCACAATGAAAAAGGGGTACACCATTGAGATTTTGGTGAAAAATTGAGCCAAAATGCATAGGGGTATCACTTTGAGTTTTTGGCTAAAAAACTGAGTCGAAATGCAAAAGGGTACACTTTTGAGTTTTTGGCTAAAAAACATAGTCAAAATATAAAGGAGTACCCTTTTGAGTTTTTGGCTAAAAAACTGTGACAAAATACAAATAGGTACCTATTAGAGTTTTTGGTAAAAAATTGAGCAAAAATTCAAAGGGGCACCCCTTTGAGATTTTGGCTAAAACAACTATGTCCAAATCCAAAATGGTAGCCCTTTGAGTTTTTTGTGAAAAATTATGAAAAAATGCAGAGGGGTACCCCTTTGAGTTTTTGGTGAAAAACTGTGAAAAAATGCAGAAGGGTACCCCTTTGCATTTTTGGTGAAAAATTGAGCCAAAATGCAAAGGGGTACCCCTTTGATTTTTTGTCAAAAACAAAGGCAAAATGCAAAGGGGCACCAATTTGCATTTTTGGTGAAAAACAGAGCCAAAATACAAAAGGGTACTTATTGGGATTTTTGGTAAAAAACTGAACAAAAATACAAAGGGGTACCCTTTTGAGGTTTTGGGTGAAAAATTGAGATAAAATACATAGTGTCACTCTTTTGAGTTTTTGGTGAAAAATTGAGGTAAAATACTGAGTGAAAATGCAAAAAGATACTGCTTTGAATTTTTGGCTAAAATACTGAGTGAAAATTGAAAAGGGTACCCCTTTGAGTTTTTGGCTAAAAAACTATGACAAAATGCAAATAGGTACCCATTTGTGTTTTTGGTGAAAAATTGAGCCAAAATTTAAAGGGGTATCCCTTTGAGTTTTTGGCTAAAAAAACTTTATCAAAATCCAAAATGATAGCCCTTTCAGTCTGGGTTTGGAGTTCGAGGTTTAAGGATCGGGGTTTGGTGTTTGGGGTTTCTAGTTTGGGATTTGGGGTTTAGGGTTTAGGATTTAGGGGTTAGGATTTAGGGTTTATGGTTCAGGGTTCAGGGTGAAAAATTGAGACAAAATGGAAAGAGGTAAACTTTGAGTTTCTGGTAAAAAACTGATGTAAAATGCAAAGAGGTACCCCGTTGAGATTTTGGTGAAAAACTGAGCCAAAATACAAAGGGGTACCAATTTGAGTTTGTGGCTAAAAAATTAAGTCAAAATGCAAAGGTGAATCCCTTTGAGTTTTTGGCTAAAAAATTAAGTCAAAATATGAAGGGGTATCCTTTTGAGTTTTTGGCAAAAAATCGCGACAAAATGGAAATAGGTACCTCTTTGATTTTTTTGGGTAAAAAAAGAAGTCGACATGCGAAGGGGTATCCTTTTGATTTTGTGGTGAAAAACTGAGCAAAAATGGAAAGGGGTACCACTTTGGTTTTTGGCTAAAAATACTGATTGAAAATGCAAAAGGGTACCGCTTTGAGTTTTTGGCTAAAAAAACTTCATCAATATCCAAAATGATATCCCTTTCAGTTTTTGGTGAAAAACTGTGAAAAAATACAGAGAGGTCGCCCTTTGTTGTTTTTTGTGAAAAACTGAGCTAAAATACGAAAGGGTACCTCTTTAAGTTTTTGTGAAAAACTAAGACAAAATGCAAAGGGACACCCATTTGCATTTTTGTCGAAAAACTGAGCCAAGATAGAAAGTGGTAGCCCTTGGGGTTTTTGGTTAAAAACTAAGCAAAAATGCAAAAGGGTATCCTTTTGAGTTTTTGGGTGAAAAATTGAGACAAAATGTAAAGGGGTACACATTTGAGTTTTTGGTAACAAACTGAGGTAAAATGAAAAATGGGTAAACCATTGAGATTTTGGTGAAAAACTGAGCCAAAATGCAAAGGAGTATCACTTTGAGTTTTTGGCTAAAAAACTGAGTCGAAATACAAAGGGGTACATTTTTGAGTTTTTGGCTAAAAAACTGTGACAAAACAAAAATTGGTACCCATTAGAGTTTTTGGTGAAAAATTGAGCAAAAATTTAAAGGGGTATCCCTTTGAGAATTTGACTAAAAAAACTATGTCAAAATCCAAAATGGTAGCCCTTTGAATTTTTTGTGAAAAACTGTGAAAAAATACAGAGGGGGTACCCCTTTGAGTTTTTGATAAAAAACTCAGCCAAAATACAAAGGAGTACCCCTTTGATTTTTTGTCAAAAACTAAGGAAAAATGCAAACGGGCACCCATTGGCATTTTTGGTGAAAAACAGAGTCAAGATGCAAAAGGGTACTCCTTGGGGTTTTTGGTAAAAAACTGAACAAAAATGCAAAGAGGTACCCTTTTGAGCTTTTGGGTGAAAAATTGAGATAAAATGCAAAGTGGCATTGCTTTGAGTTTTTGGTGAAAAACTGAGGTAAAATACTGAGTGAAAATGCAAAATGGTACCCCTTTGAATTTTTAGCAAAAAATGTTGAGTGAAAATGCAAAAGGGTACCCCTTTGAGTTTTTGGCTAAAACTCTGTGACAAAATGCAAATGGTTACCCATTTGAGTTTTTGGTGAAAAATTGAGCAAAATTAAAAGGTGTACCCCTTTGAGTTTTTGGCTAAAAAAACTTTGTCAAAATAAAAAATGATAGCCCTTTCATTCTGGAGTTTGAGGTTCTGTGTTTGGGGTTTAGTGTTTAGGATTCAGTGTTTATGGTTTAGGGTTCAGGGTTCAGGGGTAGCCCTTTGGGTTTTTGTAAAAAACTGAGGGAAAATGCAATGTGGCACCCCTTTATATTTTTGATGAAAAACTGAGCCAAGATGCAAAAGGGTACCCCTTGTAGATTTTGGTTAAAAACTGAGCGAAATTGTTAAGGGATAACCTTTTGCGTTTTTAGGTGAAAAATTGAGAAAAAATACAAAGGGGTAAACTTTGAGTTTCTGGTAAAAAACTGAGGTAAAATGCAAAGGGGTACCCCGCTGAGATTTTGGTGAAAATTTGAGCCAAAATATAAAGGGGTATCAATTTGAGTTTTTGGTTAAAAATTTATGCCAAAATGTAAAGGTGTATCCCTTTGAGTCTTTGGCTAAAAAATTGAGTCAAAATGTGAAGGGGTACTGCTTTGAGTTTTCGACTAAAAAACCGCGACAAAATGGAAATGGTTACCCATTTCAGTTTTTGGGTAAAAAATTAAGTCGAAATGCAAAGGGTATCCCTTTGATTTTTTGGTGAAAAACTGAGAAAAAATATAAAGGGGTGCCATTTTAATTTTTTGGCTAAAAATAATCAGTGAAAATGCAAAAGGGTACCGCTTTGAGTTTTTGACGAAAAACTGAGCCAAAATGCAAAAGGGTACCTCTTTGAGTTTTTGTGAAAAACTAAGGCAAAATGCAAAGCGACGCCCATTTGCATTTTTGGCATAAAACTGATCCAAGATATAAAGGGGTAGCCCTTTGGGTTTTTGGTGAAAAACTAAGCAAAAATGCAAAGGGGTACCCTGTTGAGTTTTTGGGTGAAAAATTGAGACAAAATGTAAAGGGGTACACATTTGAGTTTTTGGTGAAAAACTGAGGTAAAATGAAAAAGGGGTACACGATTGAGATTTTGGTGAAAAACTGAGTCAGAATTCAAAGGGGTATCACTTTGAGTTTTCGGCTAAAAAGATGAGTCGAAATGCAAAGGGGTACTCCTATGAGTTTTTGGCTAAAAAACTATGTCAAAATGCAAAGGTGTACCCCTTTGCGTTTTTGGCTAAAAAACTGTGACAAAATACAAATTGGTACCCATTAGAGTTTTTGGTGAAAAATTGAGAAAAAATTCAAAGGGAAACCCCTTTGAGATTTTGGCTAGAAAAACTATGTCAAAATCCAAAATGGTAGCCCTTTGAGTTTTTTGGTGAAAAACTGTGAAAAAATGCAGAGGGGGTACCCTTTTGAGTTTTTGGTGAAAAACTGTGAAAAAATACAGAGGGGTTCCACTTTACATTTTTGGTGAAAAACTGAGCCAAAATGCAATGAAATACCCCTTTGATTTTTTGTCAAAAATAAATGCAAAATGCAAAGGGCACCCATTTGCGTTTTTGATGAAAAACAGAGCCAAAATGCAAAAGGGTACTCCTTGAAATTTTTGGTAAAAAACTGAACAAAAATACAAAGGGGTACCCTTTCGAGGTTTTGGGTGAAAAATTGAGATGAAATACATAGTGGCACTCTTTTGAGTTTTTGGTGAAAAACTGAGGTAAAATACTGAGTGAAAATGCAAAAGGGTACCGCTTTAAATTTTTGGCTTAAAATACTGAGTGAAAATTCAAAAGGGTATGTCATTGAGTTTTTGGCTAAAAAACTGTGATAAAATGCAAATAGGTACCCATTTGAGTTTTTGGTGAAAAATTGAGCCAAAATTAAAAGGGGTACCCCTGTGAGTTTTTGGCTAAAAAAACGTTGTCAAAATCCAAAATGATAGCCCTTTTAGTCTGGGTTTGGGCATTGGAGTTCGAGGTTTAGGGATAGGAGTTCGGTGTTTGGGGTTTCTAGTTTGGGATTTGGGGTTTATGGTTTATGATTTAGGGTTTAGGTTTTAGGGTTTAGGATGAAAAATTTAGACAAAATGCAAAGAGGTAAACTTTGAGTTTCTGGTAAAAAACTGAGGTAAAATGCAAAGGGGTACCCCGTTGAGATTTTGGTGAAAAACTGAGCCAAAAATACAAAAGGGTATCAATTTATGTTTTTGGTTAAAAAATTATGTCGAAATGTAAAGGTTTATCACTTTGAATTTTTGGCTAAAAAATTGAGTCAAAATGTAAAGGGGTACTCCATTGAGTTTTCGACTAAAAAATCGCGACAAATTGGAAATGGGTACCCATTTGAGTTTTTGGGTAAAAAACTAAGTCGAAAGGGGTATCCCTTTGATTTTTTGGTGAAAAACTGAGCAAAAATATAAAGGGGTACCACTTTGAGTTTTTGGCTAAAAATAATGAGTTAAAATGCAAAAGGGTACCGGTTTGAATTTTTGGCTAAAAAAACTGCATCAAAATCCAAAATGGTATCCCTTTCAGTTTTTGGTGAAAAACTGTGAAAAAATGCTGAGGGGTACCCTTTTGCATTTTTGGTGAAAACTGAGCCGAAATGTAAAGGGGTACCATTTTAATTTTTTGGCTAAAAATAATCAGTGAAAATGCAAAAGGGTACCGCTTTGAGTTTTTGGTGAAAAACTGAGCTAAAATGCAAAAGGGTACCCTTTTGAGTTTTTGTGAAAAACTAAGGCAAAATGAAAAGCGACGCCACTGTGAAAAAATGCTGAGGGGTACCCTTTTGCATTTTTGGTGAAAACTGAGCCGAAATGTAAAGGGGTACCATTTTAATTTTTTGGCAAAAAATAATCAATGAAAATGCAAAAGGGTACCGCTTTGAGTTTCTGGTGAAAAACTGAGCCAAAATGCAAAAGGGTACCCTTTTGAGTTTTTGTGAAAAACTAAGGCAAAATGAAAAGCGACGCCCATTTGCATTTTTGGCATAAAACTGAGCCAAGATATGAAGGGGTAGCCCTTGGGGTTTTTTGTGAAAAACTAAGAAAAAATGCAAAGGGGTACTCTTTTGAGTTTTTGGGTGAAAAATTGAGACAAAATATAAAGGGATACACATTTGAGTTTTTGGTGAAAAACTAAGGTAAAATGAAAAAGGGGTACATGATTGAGATTTTGGTGAAAAACTGAGTCAGAATGCAAAGGGGTATCACTTTGAGTTTTCGGCTAAAAAACTGAGTCGAAATGCAAAGGGGTACTCCTTTGAGTTTTTGACTAAAAAACTGAGTTAAAATGCAAAGCAGCGCCCATTTGCATTTTTGGCGTAAAACCGAGCCAAGATATAAAGGGGTAGCCCTTGGGATTTTTGGTGAAAAACTGAGTCAGAATGCAAAAGGGTATCACTTTGAGTTTTCGGCTAAAAAACTGAGTCGAAATGCAAAGGGATACTCCTTTGAGTTTTTGGCTAAAAAACTGAGTCAAAATGCAAAGGTGTACCCCTTTACGTTTTTGGCTAAAAAACTGTGACAAAATACAAATTAGTACCCATTAGAGTTTTTGGCGAAAAATTGAGCAAAAATTCAAAGGGGAACCCCTTTGAGATTTTGGCTAAAAAAACTATGTCAAAATTCAAAATGGTAGCCCTTTGATTTTTTTTGTGAAAAACTATGAAAAAATGCAGAGGGGGTACCCTTTTGAATTTTTGATGAAAAATTGTGAAAAAATGCAGAGGGGTACCCCTTTGAGTTTCTGGTAAAAAACTCAGCCAAAATGCAAAGGAGTACTCCTTTGATTTTTTGTCAAAAACTAAGGAAAAATGCAAAAGGTCACCCATTTGTATTTTTGGTGAAAAACAGAGTCAAGATGCAAAAGGGTACTCCTTTGGATTTTTGGTAAAAAATTGAACAAAAATACAAAGGGGTAATCTTTTGAGTTTTTGGGTGAAAAATTGAGATAAAATGCAAAGTGGCACTCCTTTGAGTTTTTGGTGAAAAACTAAGGTAAAATACTGAGTGAAAATGCAAAAGGGTACCCCTTAGAGTTTTTGGCTAAAAAACTATGACAAAATTCAAATGGGTACCCATTTGAGTTTTTGGTGAAAAATTGAGCAAAATTCATAGGTGTACCCCTTTGAGTTTTTGGCTAAAAACACTTTGTCAAAATAAAAAATGATAGCCCTTTCAGACTGAGGATTGGGGTTCGGTGTTTAGGGTTTGGGGTTTAGGGTTTTGGATTTATGGTTTATGGTTTAGGGTTCAGGATTAGCCCTTTGGGTTTTTGTAAAAACCTGAGGCAAAATGCAATATGGCACCCCTTTATATTTTTGGTGAAAAACTGAGCCAACATGCTAAGGGATACCCCTTTGTAGTTTTTGGTAAAAAACTGAGCCAAAATTCTAAGGGATAACATTTTGAGTTTTTGGGTGAAAAATTGAGACAAAATGCAAAGGGGTAAACTTTGAGTTTTTGGTAAGAAACTGAGGTAAATTGCAAAGGGGTACCCCGTTCAGATTTTGGTAAAAAACTGAGCCACAATACAAAGGGGTATCAATTTGAGTTTTTGGCTAAAAAATTATGTCTAAATGTAAAGGTTTATCCCTTTGAGTTTTTGGCTAAAAAATTGAGTCAAAATGTGAAGGGGTACCGCTTTGAGTTTTTGACTAAAAAACCGCGACAAATTTGAAATGGGTACCCATTTTAGTTTTTGGGTAAAAAACTAAGTCGAAATGGAAAGGGGTATCCCTTTGATTTTTTGGTGAAAAACTGAGCAAAAATGTAAAGTGGTACCACTTTGAGTTTTTAGCTAAAAATAATGAGTGAAAATGCAAAAGGGCACCGCTTTGAGTTTTTGGCAAAAAAAACTGCGTCAAAATCCAAAATGGTATCCCTTTCAATTTTTGGTGAAAAACTATGAAAAAATGCTGAGGGGTACCCTTTTGCATTTTTGGTGAAAAATTAAGCTAAAATGTAAAAGGGTACCCCTTTGATTTTTTGTGAAAAACTAAGGCAAAATGCAAAGCAGCGCCCATTTGCATTTTTGGCGTAAAACTGAGCCAAGATATAAAGGGGTAGCCCTTGGGGTTTTTGGTGAAAAACTGAGTCAGAATGCAAAGGGATATCACTTTGAGTTTTCGGCTAAAAAACTGAGTCGAAATGCAAAGGGATACTCCTTTGAGTTTTTGGCTAAAAAACTGAGTCAAAATGCAAAGGTGTACCCCTTTACGTTTTTGGCTAAAAAACTGTGACTGTAACACCCTTACTGAACAGTCTAACTGAAACAAGTGATAAGTCGAATTTTTTTTTGAAATCTTAACTATCCCATTGACTCCAGGCTTGTCCAAAATGAAATACTTATAAATTAAGCCGATAAACTATAATTGTCTAAGTGACTGATTACCAAATAAAAATCCGGCAATATAACGTCTAAAAACTTATCTAACCCACCTGCAAAACATACAATTCCTCAGCCCTTCAGAGGCACAACAATACAAAAATAATTTCACTAAGCATCTCATACATCCATTCTCATTATTATTATTCACATTTCCTAAGATGATTCAATATTACATATTACACTCTTAAACCGCTATAACATTCCAAAGTAAAGAACAATTTACATTTAAATCATCTCGCTACAACTATAAACCCCGATGGAGATCTGCCCACACTAAATCCTTTCTTCTGATGGTTGAGCCATAGCAGCTGTTAACCCAAAACAAGCTTATTCTGTTACCTACACGGATAACAAAACCCGTGCTAAGCTATAAAGCTTAGTGGGGAACAGTATATTCTAAAGATAATCTTTTGAACACGTAACATCAATTACACAATACAAAGTTAACAATATTCCTAGTTGATACCTTCAATTTTCTCAGATTCCAATTCTTACATTCAACGATAAATTACAAGCATAAGCTACAAAACATCTTACTCATATAGACAACAAAACTTAATAACTCAGTAAGCAATTCATCATTAATTGTTACCTCAAAAGATGTTTAGCATAATTCCTTCATACCTATACATCATTTAAAACATAGCATGCATTCTAAATTCACTTTCATGTAATCATTAAAATAATCTTAACAAGGTGAACAAGATATTACTTAACACCATCGTGTGCCATATATTATGTATTTGATCGATAACAGAGTGGTCTACATACCTATATATATATATATATATATATATATATATATATATATATATATATATATATATATATATATATATACATAATGCTTATATAGATTTAAAGAATCACATGCTCATCAATATTATAACTTTCAATTTATTATCCAGTTGCTGTACATATTTAAGAGGATACTTGTTATGCAAATTAGTTCTAAACTATAACATTTCTTATCTTTTACACTTTTTAACTCATTTTCATATTAATGCCCCTAGTACAGTGCCGACAAAAATACTCAGACTGGATACATGGAACATGGACCCCACGGGCCCCACTAAAAAGAAAAATGATTTCCAAGGAACCATTCTCAGAACACTGCACTTTTCATTTTCACTTTAACACTTAAGCTATGGAGATCAATGATCCTACCCATAGCAAAGCAAGTCGCCATGACCTGCACCGCGGTAAAGGGTGTTCCTATGGCTAGCCAATTATATCCTGAACTAGGCTTTTACTGCCAGACTATTTCTAAGGGCACAATTTTTCACTTACTTTCAAAACATTTATCAAATTTCTCATCATTTCAATTTCTTTTCAATCCAGAAAAAAATACAGTTATTCAGAACTTTTAATATTTTTGTACAATTTGTGAACCATCTTTCACTTATCTCATGAATTATTTCACAATAATTCAGCAAATTCTCTTTACATTACTCTTCAATCATTGAAGGAATTTACATTATATAGATTCTTTCAAATTACTTTTAAACTTTTTAATAGCCACGTGTTAACAATACTTATACTTGTCATAGTAGTTCATGCATTGCTAGATTGTTTTCATGAGAATGAAATCATATATAATTACATCCACTATAAGTGTCTAAACAGCACATAAACACATAATCATTTCAGAAGGACGTACCTGCATGGTGCATCATAGCTATCTCTCATGCTCTACTGTACTTAATTTAATCATCAAATATACTAAGGCAATAACATGTAAAAGCATAACATTTTTAACATCTATTTCTCATACCATTCTAATAGCATAAACATGGCACTATATGCACTCCATTTAGTGAAATAATGCTCATAATGAATATTCACTTGCCAGACAAAAATATATCAAAGAGGTAAATGTGTCACATTGATACCGATAGCTTATTACTATACGAGTTACATTCTTACTTGCTTTCTATTATAACATTATAGTTTTCACATATAGTCTATTAAATCCCAATAATCATCTTTATACTCTATCATGATCTCTTATGCATCAAATAACTACTTTGTTAATACCTTAGCATAATGCATCATAAAAGATAATAACATATCTAAAGTTAAACTAGTTAATAACCCAATACTTGTACAAGTTATATAGTAAGAAATGAGAATAAAACTTAAGTTAACTTTAACCCTCTTTACCTAGTCATCTTTCTTTTACTAAATTGAAAGTTATACAATGATAGTAACAATGATTATTTGATATAAATTCTTATTATTATAACAGAGACATATTACTATATTATAATTTTATCAATCCATATAATCATAAAGTAAATCCATACATCATTATGTCATCATATGGCAAGTTGAATTTATTTAAGAACAATCTTAATACTGAAACTGACAACAAACACCCGGGGACACTGTACTTTTCATACTTTCACCTTGTAATCTCCTTTTTAACTAAACCATAGACTTACAATCACTAATAATTCAAATTATATCATATTGTTGGTATACTCAGGAATTACATCGTTATAAATTAATCAATTAGTTTTTAAAACAAAAACAATTCTATTACCAACTAGACTCTTTTTAATAAACCAAAAACTGTGTTTAAACAATTTTCTTCATACTTAATAATGTGAAAAAGTAACGGTTAGAAAGACAATACATCATTACTTTACTGTTAAACCATTCACACAACCAAAAGAATAAGTCAAGTAATTTACCTTCACTATCTTCTTAAGAAAAGTGCTCATTCGCATGTTTAACATGACATGAAATTCCAAATTAGACATAGATTTCACATTCTATCATATGAGACAAGCTTTTAACGCCAAATATAATTGATTCCCTGAATCTATTATATTTGGGGAACTCCTATAATAGAATAACAAAACCCACTCATATCCATTAAAAGCTAAAGGTCAAAGGATTTGTCACAATTTCAATATACGCATCTAACAAAGACGCCATTTAATTATTATTTTATTCCCAAGGTATTAATTATGCTACCATAAACAATCGAAATTTGACGAGTTAATCTGATATGAATCTTATGCAATATAATTCATCTTCACCCTTAATAAACCTAAGCCACTTAACAATAGGCAACATCTCGGTTTCCTTCTTTTTATTTTGTCTCGCTCTAGTTAACTTTTCAAACACCCACGTTTAGCATCACTGTCCTTACAATCATACAATTTCTATTTCATTTCGATACTAACAATTATGCTGCACAATATAGTTCAATTAAACTAAATCTATTGATGGTTACTTGTATAATCTAAGTCATGCAAACCTAAATTTTTCTGTCCATAATAGCAAAAAGGATAACCAAAACTTACTTCAAAATTATACATGAAATCAAATTGTTAACATAGTTCCCATACCGTAAAGTCGAAGCCCAGGATATCCTCTCCATTCTGCCTCGCCGGAGTCTTACCGGAGCCTCACCGGAGACTCGTCGGAGACTTGCTGGAAAGACACCGAAGCCGTCCACTGGTAGATCGAGGCACCGGTAACTTCCAGGCAATGTTCACGCGCCCCAACGCTGCCATCATCTATCGGAATCGGAGCTTGAAGATCTCGCCCTCACCATCGTCGATCTCCCTGCTGATGGCGAGTGGGGAGGAGCGGCAGCAATCGGAGGAGCCGCCTCCGCCTCGGGATCCCATCGGTGCCATCAACCCCTTCCACTGCCGTCGGGAATCGCCGGAAAGAAGAGAGAAAAGGGAGTTAGATGGTGGAAGGAACCGAAACTGCGCCACTGGCAGGGACAACGGCAGAGGAGACCAGAGGTGGCAGCGACGCGACGGTCTGAGCTTCGCCGGCGTCGTGAGCAGCTGCGGTCAGGCGATGGGCCAGCACCGCCTCCTTCCCGATTCTCCCTTCCCGTTTCTCTTTTCTTTTAAATTGCTTTTTTTTCTTCTTTTTAAAACTTATTTCTTTCTTTTAAACCACACACACACACTCTCTTTTTATTATATCCCATTATTTCTTTTTCTTTTCCTCTTTAAATTTCAACCACACTTTTCTTTTTAAATCTTACCTTTCAACATTATTATTATTATTATTATTATTATTATTATTATTATTATTATTATTATTATTATTTTATATTAATTTTCATAACATATTTTAATTAACAATTATTAAATTAAAACCCGAAAACAATACTAACTTATATTGAAATCTTCATAATTAATCTTTACAAATTGGTACTATTATCCACTATAATCAATTCGAATTTTTGGGGCGCTATAGTGACAAAATATAAATTGGTACCCATTATAGTTTTTGGCAAAAAATTGAGCAAAAATTCAAAGGGGAACCCCTTTGAGATTTTGGCTAAAAAAACTATGTCAAAATTCAAAATGGTAGCCCTTTGAGTTTTTTTTGTGAAAAACTATGAAAAAATGCAGAGGGGGTACCCTTTTGAGTTTTTGGTGAAAAATTGTGAAAAAATGCAGAGGGGTACCCCTTTGATTTTTTGGTAAAAAACTCAGCCAAAATGCAAAGGAGCACCCCTTTGATTTTTTGTCAAAAACTAAGGAAAAATGCAAAAGGTCACCCATTAGCATTTTTGGTGAAAAACAGAGTCAAGATGCAAAAGAGTACTCCTTTGAATTTTTGGTAAAAAACTGAACAAAAATAGAAAGGGGTAATCTTTTGAGTTTTTACGTGAAAAATTAAGATAAAATGCAAAGTGGCACTCCTTTGAGTTTTTGGTGAAAAACTGAGGTAAAATATTGAGTGAAAATGCAAAAGGGTACCTCTTTGATTTTTTAGCAAAAAATACTGAGTGAAAAAGCAAAAGGGTACCCCTTAGAGTTTTTGGCTAAAAAGCTGTGACAAAATGCTAATGGATACCCATTTGAGTTTTTAGTGAAAAATTGAGCAAAATTCAACGGTGTACCCCTTTGAGTTTTTGGCTAAAAACACTTTGTCAAAATAAAAAATGATAGCCCTTTCAGACTGAGGTTTGGGGTTTGAGGTTCGGTGTTTGGGGTTCGATGTTTAGGGTTTAGGGTTTAGGATTTATGGTTTATGGTTTAGGGTTCAGGGTTAGCCCTTTGGGTTTTTGTAAAAAACTGAGGAAAAATGCAATGTGGCACCCCTTTATATTTTTGGTGAAAATCTGAGCCAACATTCAAAGGGGTACCTTTTTGTAGTTTTTGGTGAAAAACTGAGCCAAAATGCTAAGGGATAACCTTTTAAGTTTTTGGTTGAAAAATTGAGACAAAATGCAAAGGGGTAAACTTTGAGTTTTTGGTAAGAAACTGAGGTAAATTGCAAAGGGGTACCTCGTTGAGATTTTGGTGAAAAACTGAGCCACAATACAAAGGGGTATCAATTTGAGTTTTTGGCTAAAATATTATGTCTAAATGTAAAGGTGTATCCCTTTGAGTTTTTGGCTAAAAAATTGAGTCAAAATGTGAAAGGGTACCGCTTTGAGTTTTTGACTAAAAAACCGCGACAAATTTGAAATGGGTACCCATTTTAGTTTTTGGGTAAAAAACTAAGTCGAAATGAAATGGGGTATCCCTTTGATTTTTTGGTGAAAAACTGAGCAAAAATGTAAAGGGGTACCACTTTGAGTTTTTTAGCTAAAAATAATGAGTGAAAATGCAAAATGGCACCGCTTTGAGTTTTTGGCAAAAAAAACTGCATCAAAATCTAAAATGGTATCCCTTTCAATTTTTGGTGAAAAACTGTAAAAAAATGCTGAGGGGTACCCCTTTGCATTTTTGGTGAAAAATTGAGCCAAAATGCAAAAGGGTACCCCTTTGATTTTTTGTGAAAAACTAAGGCAAAATGCAAAGCAGCGCCCATTTGCATTTTTGGCGAAAAACTGAGCCAAGATATAAAGGGATAGCCTTTGGGATTTTTGGTGAAAAACTAAGCAAAAATGCAATGGGGTACCCTTTTGAGTTTTTGGGTGAAAAATTGAGAAAAATTGTAAAGGGGTACACATTTGAGTTTTTGGTGAAAAACTGACGTAAAATGAAAAAGAGGTACACTATTGAGATTTTGGTGTAAAACTGAGTCAGAATGTACAGGGGTATCACTTTGAGTTTTTGGCAAAAAAATTGAGTCGAAATGCAAAGGGGTACTCCTATGAGTTTTTGGCTAAAAAACTGTGTCAAATTGCAAATGTGTACCCCTTTACGTTTTTGGCTAAAAAACTGTGACAAAATACAAATTGGTACCCATTAGAGTTTTTGGTGAAAAAATGAGCAAATATTCAAAGGGGAACCCCTTTGAGATTTTGGCTAAAAAAACTATGTCAAAATCAAAAATGGTAGCCCTTTGAGTTTTTTTGTGAAAAACTGTGAAAAAATACATAGGGGTACCCTTTTGAGTTTTTGGTGAAAAACTGTGACAAAATGCAGAGGGTACCCTTTTGAGTTTTTGGTAAAAAACTCAGCCAAAATGCAAAGGAGTATCCCTTTGATTTTTTGTCAAAAACTAAGGTAAAATGCAAAAGATCATCCATTAGCATTTTTGTTGAAAAACAGAGTCAAGATACAAAAGGGTACTCCTTGGGATTTTCGGTAAAAAACTGAACAAAAATACAAAAAGGTACCCTTTTGAGTTTTTGGATGAAAAATTGAGATAAAATGCAAAGTGGCACTCCTTTGAGTTTTTGGTGAAAAACTGAGGTAAAATACTGAGTGAAAATACAAAAGGGTACCCCTTTGAATTTTTAGCAAAAAATACTGACTGAAAATGCAAAAGGGTACCCCTTTGAGTTTTTGGCTAAAAAATTATGACAAAATGCAGATGGGTACCCATTTGAGTTTTTGGTGAAAAATTGAGCAAAATTCAAAGGTGTGCCCCTTTGAGATTTTGGCTAAAAATACTTTGTCAAAATAAAAAATGATAGCCTTTTTAGACTAAGGTTTGGGGTTTAGGGTTAGCCTTTTGGGTTTTTGTAAAAAACTAAGGCAAAATGCAATGTGTCACCCCTTTATATTTTTGGTGAAAAACTGAGCCAAGATGCAAAGGGGTACCCTTTATAGTTTTTTTTTGAAAAACTGAGCTAAAATGCAAAGGCATAACCTTTTGATTTTTTGGATAAAAAATTGAGACAAAATGCAAAGGGGTAAATTTTGAGTTTCTGGTAAAAAATTGGGGTAAAATGCAAATGGGTATCCCGTTGAGATTTTGGTAAAAAACTGAGCCAAAATACAGAGGGGTATCAATTTGATTTTTTGGCTGAGAAAATATGTCAAAATGTAAAGGTGCATCCATTTGAGTTTTTGGTTAAAAAATTGAGTCAAAATGTGAAGGGATACCGCTTTGAGTTTTTGACCAAAAAACGGCGAGAAAATGAAAATGGGTACCTATTTTAGTTTTTGGATAAAAAACTAAGTCGAAATGAAAAGGGGTATCCCTTTGATTTTTTGGTGAAAAACTGAGCAAAAATGTAAAGGGGTACCACTTTGAGTTTTTGGCTAAAAATAATGAGTGAATATGCAGAAAGGTACCGCTTTGAGTTTTTGGCTAAAAAAACAGCGCCAAAATTCAAAATGGTATCCCTTTCAATTTTTGGTGAAAAAATGCTGAGGGGTACCCTTTTGCATTTTTGGTGAAAAACTGAGTCAAAATGCAAAGGGGTACCCTTTTGAGTTTTTGTGAAAAACTAAGGTAAAATGCAAAGTGGCGCCCATTTGCATTTTTGGCATAAAACTGAGCCAAGATATAAAGGGGTAGCCCTTGGGATTTTTGGTGAAAAACTAAGCAAAAATGCAAAGGGGTACCCTTTTGAGTTTTTGGGCGAAAAATTGAGACAAAATGTAAAGAGGTACACATTTGAATTTTTGGTGAAAAACTGAGGTAAAATGAAAAAGGGGTACACTATTGAGATTTTGGTAAAATACTGAGTCAGAATGCAAAGGGGTATCACTTTGAGTTTTTGGCTAAAGAACTGAGTCGAAATGTAAAGGGGTACTCCTTTGAGTTTTTGGTTAAAAAACTGAGTCAAAATGCAAACGAGTACCCCTTTGCGTTTTTGGCTAAAAAAATGTGACAAAATACAAATTGGTAACCATTAGAGTTTTTTTTGAAAAATTGAGCAAAAATTCAAAGGGGAACCCTTTTGAGATTTTGGCTAAAAAAACTATGTCAAAATCCAAAATGGTAGCCCTTTGAGTTTTTTGGTAAAAAACTGAGGTAAAATGCAAAGGGGTACCCCGTTGAGATTTTGGTGAACAAAGGGGGTATCAATTTGAGTTTTTGGTTAAAAAATTATGTCAAAATGCAAAGGTGTATCCCTTTAAGTTTTAAATAAAAAATTGAGTGAAATTGTGAAGTGGTACCGCTTTGAGTTTTCAACTAAAAAACCGCGACAAAATGGAAATGGATAGCCATTTGAGTTTTTGGGTAAAAAACTATGTCGAAATGAAAATGGGTATCCCTTTGATTTTTTGGTAAAAAACTGAGCAAAAATGTAAAGGGATACCACTTTGAGTTTTTGGCTAAAAATAATAAGTGAAAATGCAAAAGGGTACCGCTTTGAGTTTTTGGCTAAAAAAACTGTGTCAAAATCCAAAATGGTATCCCTTTTAATTTTTGGTGAAAAACCGTGAAGAAATGCTGAGGGGTACCCTTTTGCATTTTTGGTGAAAAACTGAGCCAAAATGCAAAAAGGTACCCCTTTGAGTTTTTATGAAAAACTAAGGCAAAATGCAAAGCGGCGCCCATTTGCAT